>OW121785.1:45694822-46894822 GCA_933228815.1 Machimus atricapillus
AAGCATTTCTGAATATTCTTCGGTAGAAATCTCCTCTTCGAGAGCAGAAGTACTGCAAGCTACATCCTCAAAAAAAATAAGTGAACTCAAAACCTTAACGCCCTTGAAAATTCGGTATATTTAATTTAAATTTTCTGCTTATTTCTGATTGTAAAAAGTAAGCTTCAATTTTAACACACTTTTATTAGCTTCACTTGTAAACTATGTAAACAAATCTTGGAAGTTAAATTTGACCCACTTGCCGGTTTCCGATTGAGCTAAAATTTTGCACACACGTTTAGTTTGGATGACAATGCATGATAAGCTAAGTGGCGTAATTCTAAGTCTAATATGGCGGACTGTGGAGCGCTTTTTGGTTATGTGTAAACAAATCTTTGAAGTTAAATTTGACCCACTTGCCGGTTTCCGATTGAGCTGAAATTTTGCATACACGTTTAGTTTGGATGACAATGCATGATAAGCTAAGTGGCGTAATTCTAAGTCCAATATGGCGGACTGTGGAACCCTTTTTTGGTTATTTTTGGTTATGCGTAAACAAATCTTGGAAGTTAAATTTGACCCACTTACCGGTTTCCAATTGAGCTGACATTTTGCATACACGTTTAGTTTGGATGACAATGCATGATAAGCTAAGTGACGTCATTCTAAGTCCAATATGGCGGTCTGTGGAGCGCTTTTTAGTTATGTGTAAAGGAATCTTGGGAGTTAAATTTGACCCAATTCCCGGTTTCCGATTGAGCTGAAATTTTGCATACACGTTTAGTTTGGATGACAATGCATGATTAGCTAAGTGACGTCATTCTAAGTCCAATATGGCGGACTGTGGAGCGCTTTTTAGTTATGTGTAAAGGAATCTTGGAAGTTAAATTTGACCCACTTCCCGGTTTACGATTGAGCTGAAATTTTGCATACACGTTTAGTTTGGATGACAATGCCATGATTAGCATGTTAAAGTCATTTTAAGACTAAAAAGTATAAAATAAAATATTATAATTTAAAAAAACTAAAAAACACACTTTTATCGCGCACTAAAAGGTATAAAATAATTAAATTAAATAAACTTTAATTTGTTACGATATATGCATGTTACCCTTGCCAATATTTTAACTTTATTGTAGGGTTAACGCAAACATATATTTTTTTATTCAATATGTGACGGATGATAGATATGCTAGGTAGTTATTAGTAAACTTATCACTTCTTTTATGTCCAATGAGTAATTCAAAAAGCGTGGAGCGCTTTGTCTAAATTAATTAAAAGTACACATAACCAAAAAGCGCTCCACACTTTTTGAATTACTCATTGGACATAAAAGAAGTGATAAGTTTACTAATAACTACCTAGCATATCTATCATCCGTCACATATTGAATAAAAAAATATATGTTTGCGTTAACCCTACAATAAAGTTAAAATATTGGCAAGGGTAACATGCATATATCGTAACAAATTAAAGTTTATTTAATTTAATTATTTTATACCTTTTAGTGCGCGATAAAAGTGTGTTTTTTAGTTTTTTTAAATTATAATATTTTATTTTATACTTTTTAGTCTTAAAATGACTTTAACATGCTAATCATGGCATTGTCATCCAAACTAAACGTGTATGCAAAATTTCAGCTCAATCGTAAACCGGGAAGTGGGTCAAATTTAACTTCCAAGATTCCTTTACACATAACTAAAAAGCGCTCCACAGCTATATGAGATAGCTGGAAAACATTTCGAGTCAGTTCTTTCCATATCTATGTTCTGTATAATCAAAGGTTGGTACTTTGTGGTTAAGAAGTATCGGGATTAAAAGGTGCGTGTTGTTAGAATTCGATTGACTATTAATTAATACGTGGTATTTCGATTTATGCTGACGAACTTTTTGAGCCAATTTCAAGTAATTAATTTGTAAAAAAAAATTAAAAAAAAATATTTTTTAAAGACAAGCTTTTTTTAACAATGAAATATAAAAAAAAATATACTAAAAAGGAAAAAATAAGTTTTTGCTAAAATTTATCAATTTTGGGCCTAAAATATATTTCAACCAAATATACCTTTAACGTATTTCTTCACGGTATTTCTGTATTTGTATGACTATAAAAAAAGCTTGGGCGCTCTCATTACAAGCGAAATTATGCTGAAATTACAAAATATTTCGCTTCGTTTCACTACTGCTATTGTTTATAATTTTAATATCTAATGAGCGCCCAAGCTTTTTTTATAGTCATACAAATACAGAAATACCGTGAAGAAATACGTTAAAGGTATATTTGGTTGAAATATATTTTAGGCCCAAAATTGATAAATTTTAGCAAAAACTTATTTTTTCCTTTTTAGTTATATTTTTTTTTATATTTCATTGTTAAAAAAAGCTTGTCTTTAAAAAATATTTTTGAAGCTACGCTTTTTATCGGGGGTTTCGCGGGCTGGGACTCAACCTAGAAAATCTAAGACGTAAGCGTTAGATTGGTTGGGCGCATGCCTACTCGCCAGAGAGATAGAGAGAGAGAAACGGTCGCCTGCTGTGTGCGTGGGATTCTATTTTTTTGAGCAGTGATTTGTAAAAATAAATATGGAAAGTGATTTAAAAGAATTAGAGGATCTAGTGAGTGGTGACTGTTGCAAAAATATAATTTTATCAATAAAAAAATGATTTTCATTTTTCTTTTCTTATAACTATATTTTTGTCATTTTATATTATCCATACATTCCAAAAATTATTATTTTTTTCTGTTTATTTTTTTTTCTTCTATATTCAAAAGACATTTTTTTTTTTAACTGTTACGTAAGAAGTTGAAGCGTAGCTTCTGTCGGCCAGTCCCACTACTGCCACATTTTTTTTATTTAGTTTTTTTTTGAGACTAAAAAACGATGTCTTTATTAGTAAAAGAACGTCAAATTGAAATGTCAAAAAGGCGTTAGCAAGACGCTGAGTAACTAATGCGTGGTACCGTTTGAAGCTGAATCGTGCATTAGCATCTTGCAACTCTTCTTTTGAACTTATGCGTTATTATATTAGACGTCCGCCATATTGGATTTATAATAACGTCACATATCTTATTGTATTTCGCTTATCAAGCCCTTTCATTTGATACCAATATCATAAGGGTTACTATGAAAATTATAAATCGCCATTTTGTGACGTCCGCCATATTGGATTTAGAAATGGTGTTACTCATTTTATCGTTTCCTACTCTTCAAGCTCTTTCATTTGATACCCATATTAAAGGGGTCGACCAAAAATACATGGTCCACCATCTTGTGGTGGCGGCCATTTTAAAGATATTGCAATTTTGAGTATTGCATATTGCATTGTCACCAGAACTAAAGGTGTATGCAAAATTTCAGCCCTATAGCTTCATTGGAAGTGGGTGAAATATTGATTGCAAAATTCCACGACCCACCATCTTGTGGCGGCGGCCATTTTAAAGATATTACAATTTTGAGTATTGCATATTGCATTGTCACCAGAACTAAAGGTGTATGCAAAATTTCAGCCCTATAGCTTCATTGGAAGTGGGTGAAATAATGATTGCAAAATTCCAGGACACACCATCTTGTGGCGGCGGCCATTTTAATTAAAGATATTGCAATGTTGAGTATCAAGGCGCTCGATAGAGCGCCGTGTTGAAAGAAAAGAAAAACGTGCGCTCTAGCTAAAGCTTTATTACGCGAAGTTGCCGAAAAAAGCCGTTATGTTTCTTATTTTACTTATTCATAAATAAACAAAGGCTTATTCAAACAAATCGATGATAGGGTTCGATCCGTGACAAAAAGTCATGATAAATAAAAAAAATTTCAACCAATTCGGTCTTGTGGTTTAGCGGTAAATCGTATTATTCGATTTTAAAATCTTCGAAATTTTTTAAGACGCTTTTTTTAAGACTCTTGTAGTTTATATACCAATACATTTTTCACGGTTTCGCCGGAACTGTATAGCCTTGCTGGTAGGGCACCTTGACTCGCGATAACAAACGCGAGAAGAAACTGCGCAACAGTGAGTTCGAATCTGGTATATGAAAGCAACTTTTTTTCTCCTGTGCCGTCCATCGTAAAAGGTACTGTGCTGTGCTTGTTCTTCCTTCCAAGCAAAATATTTCCATTCTCTTTTCCACTAGAAATCCTTTCTTTTTCCCAATTTTTTTTTCATATTTGTAATATGTGAACCTTTCCCAATCTTTCTATACTAATCTCAACGAAGTGTGGTTAGTAATAGTAGGATTTTTACTAAATCCTTAACTACTACACGTACAGACCTGAGTAATATCTTCAAAAATCACATAAATTCTCAGCAGTCCATTTTTCTAATTCTCATATTTTTACTAATAAAACTTTTCTTTCAAAAAATTAAAATCCCTCTTTTACGCCTTCTTTTTCAACTCTAACATCATTTACGCATATGGAATCACCCCCTTCCTGTAACCTGGGTGAGTTTTCATTCTTGTTTCTTCTCCCCTCTATCAGAGACATACTCAATGGGCCAAGAATATTCCTATTGTTCGTTAGAGTAAAAATGACATTTTCGCTAATAACTTCTACAATTATTAACTTTTTACAATTATTCTTTCTTCATAAAATACTACACATCCCCCCCTAACCGACGGTACCCATAACATACCATATTCGTAGCTAATAGTATTTAAACACAATTATAACCCTTTTCCCCATATATCTTATATCTGACTAATATCCGACTAATAAACAAGACGTTCCAACATCACTGATGGTGTATTGCCAGCGTGACTCTGTCGGCATGGTGTGGGTCGGCGGTTCGAATGCACCTGCTGGTGATGATTCGTTTTTTTCCTTCGACGCTTTTGAAGGCCATTGATAGTACGTGGGTTATTAGCTTTTTGAAGTATCGAACGAAAGATTAAATTTTCATCTCGCGTCCATTCCTTCAGTTTTCATATTTTGGTTGTCTTTTAAATATTAGAATATAAATCTAACAAAAACTTACTGATAGATCTCTCCGAATTATTTCCATTTGTAACTAACAAAAGAAGAACTGGGAGGTAGTCATGTAATTTGTTGCTGAATTGCGTATAAAATTCCCATAGGAATCTTATACACGTCATTCAGCTATAGTACGCATAAGTACACCCGTAGGAGTTAGCTTTTTAAATAGCGATTTTTTGTTTGTTACCATAAGCAACTTGACCTTTAAATATTGGTTAAAGGTTTATCTGGTCTATTAGATTAGGACGCATAACTCGAGGCGGATCTACTTTAGCTTTACTGAGCTCTTATCAAGGCGCCCGGTAGGGTAACGAGTGTTGAGGTTTTGTTTCTTTTTATATTATCGCCATTTAAAACGCCGTATAATGGCGCCCGGCATATATATAATAATAAAGTGACTCCTGCTAAAAAATGTCCCGAAATAATTAATTCTAGCAATGCTCTATAAATCGACAACAAAAAAAACTGATATCCCAAAAAAAAAAAAAATTAAAATTTTTCTAAGAACAAGTGTTGATAGGAAAAGAATGGCTCTGGCAAATATTTATGTAAACGAAACCTTAAATATTATTTTAAAATTCAGCAACAAAAAGAACTGATATCTTCGAATATTACAAGAAATTAAGACTTTCTCTGATAACTGATGGAGAGGGAGGGTGCACTACACGTCAGCACGAGAGAAACAGCAAAAGAAACCAACGATTCTCTTCAAGACTATCAACAGCCCGCTTTTAGCGAAATTTTAAAATTTAGATCGTACCCCCAGAATTAGTTCGCTGAGGAAGGAGCCCAGAAAAGTATAAAATGATACCGCGAGAGTTAAGCATATATTTTAAAGTATTTCAATCGTGTCCATCTAACAGTAAAATAGACGTGTTCGGAAACCTTACTGATGGTACTGGCAGTCCTGCAAAAAAATACTTTTAAATGGCACAATAAAATAAATAATTTTCTTATACCTATTAATAGATAAAATAACAAATATTGTTGAAAATAAAGAAAGGAACGAAATTTTTTATACCAACAATTTATTTGTTGTAGCCTTTAGTTTGACGCGATAAAATGGAAAATTATATTGAAATAATTGATAAAATAATAGCAATGAAAATGGAAAATGAGATAAAAAAAACATATAATTTCGCAATATGTACCTACTGCCAGTAGGTAAGTAGGCAGGGTCTACATATATGGTCACAATTTAAGGTGTTAGTACTAAGGTTAACGGGGATGTGACAAAAGCAGTCAAATTAAGAAACATTTTTAATTTCAGAATTTATTTTGTAACAAGTATGTAGGTATATGTACGCAAAAGCGGGCTGTTGATAGTCTTAAAGAGAATCGTTGGTTTCTTTTGCTGTTTCTCTCGTGCTGACGTGTAGTGCACCCTCCCTCTCCATCAGTAATCAGAGAAAGTCTTAATTTCTTGTAATATTCGAAGACTAGCTGGGTTACCCGGTTTCACCCGGTATATTATAAGTACTACTTAATTAAAGGTCCTTGAAATGCTCGACTTTTGTAAAAAAATTTATGACTTATGGTCGCCATAGTGGGTCCGCCATTTTGAATTTTCAAATTTTAATAGTAGATTCGAAATTAGTGATATCAAAATACCCGTAGTACTAAATTTTACTTAAATTCGTTGAAGTTCGAAAATAGTTGGACGCCATATTGGATTCGCCATTTTGAATTTCCAAATTTCGAACTTAGATTCGCAATTATCACCTCCAAAATCCCGCAAATACTAACTTTCATGGCAATCCCTTAATATTTACAATTTTTGGCCGCCATCTTGGGTCCGCCATTTTGAAACCCGCGAGTAAAAAGTACTCTAAATTTTAAGTCGGAATGTGTAGTGCCTTCACTTAAAAAATGAAAATAATGGGACCAAACTTTAAGGCGTGATTGAGTAACAAACATATTGGGTCCGCCATTTTGAATTTTCAAATTTTGTTAGTAGATTCGAAATTAGTGGTATCAAAATACCCGTAATACTAAACTTCACTTAAATTCGTTGAAGTTTGAAAATTGTTGGTCGCCATATTGGATCCGCCATCTTGAATTTCCAAATTTCGAGCATAGATTCGCAATCAGGAGATCCGAAAACCCCCGAATACTAATTTTCATGGCAATCCCTTGATATTTAAAATTTTTGACCGCCATCTTGCGTCCGCCATTTTGAAACCCCCGAATAAAAAATAGCCTATGTCACCTGGGGATAGTGTAGCTTCCCACCGGTGAAAGAATTTTTCAAATCGGTCCAATAGTTTCGGAGCCTATTCAATCCAAACAAACAAACAAATCTTTCCTCTTTATAATATTAGTATAGATATCAGTTCTTTTTGTTGCTGAATTTTAAAATATTTAAGGTTTCGTTTACATAAATATTTGCCAGAGCCATTCTTTTCCTATCAACACTTGTTCTTAGAAAAATTTTAATTTCTTTTTTTTTTGGGATTTATATTACATAAAAAATTAAACACTTCAGAACTATTACAATTAATTTACATTAAAAAGTTTATCTCTCAGAAAAATCAACTTTCATCCATAATTTCAACGACTCTTTCACCATCATCATTACCAGCAACATCATCGCCAATCTCTAAAACTGATACAATAGGTTTATGGTAGCTGAAGTAAGAAACGAACAATTTTGATTCGAATCTATTTAGATGTCTAATAAAGACCGCATCAATAGTAGTTTTGTATTTCGTTGTGCTAAGATTGCGATCATTTGACATCGTTAAACCAAATTCATTATTTAAAAATTCAATTATTTAATAGTTGATTTTTATCGTCTGCAAAGTTTATGTTGAAATCTCCACTCAAAATCATTGGCAAATCAATAAAGCTTTTCCCGTAGAGGCGCGTAGCAGGCTGTGTACAAACACACACGCACACTCGCGCAAGCGCCCTGTCCGTCTTACGGTTTTTCGATCAGGGTCACGTGACCTGACGCGAAATTTACATTTTTTACCCATCCCAAAAAAGTGCTCAACGCCGCTAAAGAAGTTTTCACTTAAAAAAAAAAAGTAAGAAGATATCGGCAAGTAATCAACAAGAAGTATCCATTATTTTAAATTATTTTTTAAAGCTTGTAGAACAGTTTAGTGTTAGAAATAGCTAATTTCTGTTAATTCCAATACACACGTCGCGTTTTCTCGGTTTTAGTAGAAATAATAGAGAAAAAGAATAATGAATAATTCAAGTGGTGATTTTTTGGAAACCTGTGGGGTTCACGGGAATCAAAGTCGTGATGAAAATATTAGTGGTATTGTAAATGAGAACAGCTTTTTATCATCCAGTCCACTTCCGCATCCGCGTAGCACCGTCTCTACAACACTTCCATCCATTTCGGCAGTAACTTTTACAGCACCGCCTTTTTGGAGAAACGCTCCAAAGTTCTGGTTCAAAAAGCTTGAAGCGCAGTTTGAGCTAGCCAGAATATCTTCAGAGACCTCCAAATATAATCATTTACTTTCTGCGTTGGATGAGAATCTCGTTTTTATATTAAGTGATATACTGGAAAACCCAGATACACACCGACCGTATACCGAAATCAAAGAAGCTTTAATATCACGTTTATCTGATAGTGAAGCATCCAAATTGAATAAACTTCTCGGGGATGAGATTTTAGGTGATCGATCCCCATCTCAGTTTCTCAGGGAAATGAGAAATTTATCTGGAGGAAATTTGAGTGATGATGTTTTGAAAACTTTTTGGTTGCAGCGTCTTCCAGACTACATGAGGGCAATTCTTTCATGTAATACCGGCTCTCTAACAGAATTGGCAAATTGTGCTGATAAAATTTTTGAGGTAAGCCAAAAGCCTTCAATCTTTACTTGCAGCTCTCAACAATCAGCTAGCAATAATAATTATTTAGCCAACTTAACATCGGAGATTATCAAATTAAATCGAAGAATGGATGAAATAACACGTGACATAATTTCATTAAAACATCGTAATCGTTCTTCAAGTTGTTTTTCACAACATAATTCGCGTTCTTCTAGAAGCCATTCTCCTCAAGTCAATCAAAAAAGACATTCCCAATCTCCAGGCAATCCTAATTGGTGTTGGTATCATTCACAATTTAAACACAAAGCTAATAAGTGTATTCCTCCTTGTTCGTTTGTAGTTTCGGAACCACCAAAAAAATAAGAAGCTTGTCATCTTCGACGACAGGTGATAGAAGCGAGCAAAACAGTCGTCTTTACATTTACGATAAATCTACAAAACAATCATATTTAATTGATACTGGAGCAGATCTTTCTGTTATCCCACTTCCTTTATCATCTAAATTATTACCTACAAGTTTAAAGTTATCAGCGGCAAATTCGACACCAATTAACACTTATGGAAATAAAATTCTTACTCTGGATCTAGGTTTAAGAAGAAATTTCCAATGGCAATTCTTGATAGCTGATGTCGAGAAACCAATTATAGGTGCAGATTTTTTGTATCGTTATAAATTAATTGTTGACCTATCTAAAAGGATGCTTATCGATCCTCTAACTAATTTAACTTCAAATGGTCGTATATTTACTGGTCCTTCTACTACTTTATCAGTGTTAATTAAGCCATCGATAAATGACAAAGTACAAAAATTAATCAGAGATTTTAAAAGCATTACTATTGATACAACCTTCTCGAAACCAGTTAAACACAACATAACACACCAAATTAAAACTACAGGTCCACCAATTTTTTCCAAAGTCCGACGTCTATCGCCAGAGAAATTGACAATTGCAAAGAAGGAATTTGATTTTTTACTTAATCAAGGCATTTGTAGACCATCCAACAGTCCTTGGTCATCACCTTTACATATGGTCCCTAAAGCTAATGGAGATTGGAGACCATGTGGCGACTATAGGCGTCTTAATTCTGTTACAATTCCAGATAGATATCCAATACCACTTATTCATGATTTTGTTTGCCATCTTCAAAATTGTAAAATATTTTCTATTTTAGATTTGACCAAGGCGTATCATCAAATTCCTGTTGAACCAGAAGATATCCCTAAAACTGCAATCTGTACACCTTTCGGTTTATTCGAATTTACCAGAATGACGTTTGGTCTTTGCAATGCAGCACAAACTTTCCAAAGATTTATAAATTCAGTACTTCGAGAGTGCCAATTTTGTTTCGTTTATCTGGACGATATTTTGGTAGCCTCTCATTCTGAACAGCAACACTTGGAGCATTTAAAACAAATTTTTCAAAGATTACAAAAACATGGATTAATTATAAACATCGAGAAGTGTAACTTCATGCTTCCAGAAGTAAAGTTTCTCGGTCATTATATCAATTCAAATGGTATTAAACCATCTCCCGAAAAAATTAAAGCGATTATAGAATTTAAACAACCGTCCACAGTCAAGGAACTTAGAAGATTTCTTGGGATGGCTAACTTTTATCGCCGATTTCTTCCGCACGCAGCGGAACATCAATTACTTTTGAACAAATATTTAAAAGGAAGTAAGAAAGATGGTTCGAAAAAAATAGAGTGGACTCCAAATTCCATTGAAGCTTTCGAAAATATTAAAGCACAATTAGCAAAAATTACTCTTCTCGCCTTCCCCAATATTAATGCTCGTTTGGCAATATTCGTTGATGCATCAGATACAGCAATTGGTGCAGCTTTAAATCAATGGGTCGATAATTCTTGGCAGCCTCTCGGTTTTTTTTCCACAAAATTAAACTCAGCGCAAATTAAATATAGCGCGTATGATCGAGAATTATTAGCTGCTTATTATGGAATTAAATATTTTCGATATCATTTAGAAGGCAGAAATTTCACTCTGTACACAGATCATAAACCTTTAATTTTTGCTTTTAAACAGAATCCGGATAAAGCTTCACCACGTCAAGCAAGACATTTAGACTACATAGGGCAATTTACCACCGATATCAGACATATCGCTGGTTCAGACAATGTCGTAGCAGACACACTTTTCCGAATAGAAGAAATTCATTTACCAGCATCTATAGATTTTGAAGCTATAGCTATAGCACAAGAAAACGATAGCCAGCTTCAAGACTTATTTAAAAACACTTCTTATAAATTTTCAAAATTGCCCGTTCTCGGTAGTGATAAACAGATTTACTGTGAAGATAAAAAATCTAAAAAGCGTCCTTACATCCCGGAGCCGTTTCGTTTAAAAGTTTTCAATACAGTACACAATCTATCCCACCCCAGCATTCGGGCCACAAATAAAATGATAACAACTAAATATTTTTGGCCATCGATGAACAAAGATGTAAATAACTGGAGCCAAAGTTGCTTAGTATGCCAAAAGAACAAGGTTTCGAGACATGTTAAAAAACCTTTCACCTCATTTCCAATTTCGTCATCTAGATTCGAAACAATTCATTTAGATATTATTGGTCCTTTACCACCTTCTCGCGGTTATAGATATTGTCTCACTATTATTGACCGTTTCTCTCGTTGGCCAGAAGCAATTCCATTAAGAGACATCTCAGCAGAGTCATGTGCCAAAGCTTTATGTAAAGAATGGATAGCTAGATTTGGAATCCCAAAAATTATAGTCACGGATCAAGGTAGACAGTTCGAATCAAGTCTTTTCAATGAACTCGGAAAATTTTTAGGCTTCCAACATAACCGGACTACAGCATATCACCCTCAGTCGAACGGTTTATTGGAACGTTGGCATAGATCTCTTAAAGCAACTATTAAAACTTACGAAAATATCTCGTGGTCAGAATCCTTACCTTTTGTTCTTCTAGGATTGAGAACGGTTTTTAAAGAAGAATTTAGTGCAACACCCGCTGAATTACTTTATGGTCAGTCTTTAAGACTCCCAGGCGATTTTATCGAAACAACTAATCAAAACGTTCATCAAAATGATTTCGTGAATCATTTAAAGCATATTTTTAATAATATTCGACCGATTTCGGCTTCTAACCACGCAAAAATGAAATTTTTCAAATTCAAAGATTTAGAGACTTGTTCTCATATTTTGGTAAGGAACGATGCAACCAAAGACACTTTCAAGGCTTGTTATAATGGACCATATCCAGTAACGGAAAGACATAAGGATTATTTCACAATAAAAATTAAAGATAAAAATATTAACGTTTCTGTGAGTCGGTTAAAACCATATTATTCATTCTTCGCGGATGATTGTAAGCAAGGTTCTAATCCAACTAAGAAGAATGTTCAACAGTTCAATACTACACAAGCTAGCTCTACTTTAACAAAGGAACAGCCAGAGACTGTTCACACTAAAAAAATCTTAAAAAATAGACCAGCGTCTATAAATGATTCCCAAAACTTTGAAACTTCCACTACACTATCAACTTCAAAAATTCCAAAGTCAACGCACAAAAGAGTTACATTTCTTTAAAGGCTTTTGAATCAGAACCTACTTTCGCTCTCCTAGGATTCGCAAGGAAGGGGGTGTTGTGGCGGTATTTATGTTATATGTGTGTAAAGGAAAAAGTAGATACAGTAGTTGTAATTCAACTTGTAAATTAAAAGTATTTGTTTAATTAAAGAGGCTTTAAAAAAAATAATCGTAGTAGCTATGCTATTGATATTGTTTTTAAAAAGAAGAAATATATTGTAATTTTCTCTGTCTGGATATCAAATAAGAACTAAAAAGCATTTAAAGATATTATTAAAAACTTAAAAAAAAACCTAATTTGTTGAATTAATTTAATTAAATAAAAGAAATAAAACTTAAAATAACAACCAGAATAAAGTTTTATAAAATATAAAAAATTAAAAAGAAATAAATAAAGTAAATAAATCAAAGGTTTATATGGAGTTAAATCCTCCATACCGGGTTCGCGTTCTCGGACCATAGCCGAGGCAATCGCCAGCGTTTCGCCTCCCGCTCCCCCGGCACCTATAGGAGGGCCCTCCCCTTCTGACCGTCCTTTCCCCTCTTCGAACAGGCCCCGAATCACCAGCGACCTGCCTCCGAGGGTTCCGTAGGCTTTCCGAGGAACACCCCCGTGCACGTCCCGTCTGACCTAAGGATCAGAGCGGGTGTTCTCCCTAGACCTAGGGTGTGCTACTCCCTAGGGCCGCAGCTCCTCGGGGCTACGAGCGCAGCAAAGAGGCGTGTTGGATCCCGAATCCCGCAGGCAGACGTTCACCTCAACCTCCAGCTACGCCCCCTCCCCGGCTCGCTGCATCGTCCGTGAAGGAGGATACACGACCGTCTCTCTGCCAGGTTCGGGCGAGAACTCCGATTGCATAGCGACACCGATGGCTTCGGTGCCCCATATGCGGCAGTAACCGAGACCGTATCAATAATAGACATCTTTATTTCTATAATAATTATAATTACTTGGCAATTGCACGGTAACATATTCTACTAATTAAAATACTGGCCGTGCAATTGCCAAGTAATTATAATTATTATAGAAATAAAGATTTCTAAAATTGATACGGATACCCTGAATTAAGAATAGGAGAATATCAATTAAAGACTACATGCAATATTTTAGTTCATTTCAGGGCAGGGAATGGCATCCCCCGACGAATTTTCTTTGGATACTTACCTCCTTTTAGTCGGGGGGTTTTAACATTTTATTTAATCCTTTTTCTAATACAAAGTTTACATCCGTCGTGGGTTTTTTCAAAATTTTTAATTTTGTTTTTTATTTGAAACTTTTTAGAGATTTCTTACAAAATATTATTTTTATATCTAATGTGGCCGATGAATCACAAACCCTTTACAAAAAACCGTATCTAAATCGGTCAAACCGTTTTAGAGATACTTGGAAACATTCGTTTTCGCAGCGCCCCTGGCGGGTTAACAGCTACCTAATAACAATCGGCGATGATTCACAAACCCTTTACAGGAAACCGTATCTAAATTGGTCAAACCGTTTTTAAGATACTTGGCAACATTCGTTTTCGCAGTTTTCGCAGCGCCCCTGGTGGGTTAACACCTACCTAAGAGCAATCGCCGAAAATCGCATAAACTTTAAAAATTGACAGTCCGCCATCTTGAATTCGTAAAGTCTGATAGCTGATCTGAAATTGGTGACCCCGAAAACACCCAAATACCAAATTTGGTGCAAATCGCATAAACTTTAATATTTGACAGTCCGCCATCTTGAATTCGTAAATTTTGACAGTTTAATTGAAATCAGCGACCCCGAAAGCCCCCACATACCAAGTTTGGTGCAAATCGCATAAACTTTAAAATTTGACAGTCCGCCATCTTGAATTTTGCAGCAAGTTAACACCGTAACACCCATCTAAGAACAATTGCCGATGAATCACAAACTTTTTACAAAAAACCCCATCTAAATCGGTCAAACGTCAAATGGTAACATTCGTTTGCACACACAAACAAACAAACAAACAAACAAACAACCTCTCACCCTGGCCTAAACGCATATACCTTCTCCGTTCCGTCGTGGGTGAAAAGTAATCATATTGCAGGCATCGCAATAAAAAAATTTTTAATGTAGCTTTTTGGAAAGAAGAGATCTGGTTCTATCAATTGATACCATTTTTAAATTAAAAAACGGGTGGTACTCCGGGAGTGCCGGCAGAAGTGAAAACTTGAACATTAACGTTGTGCATTTTTGAATATTTTGGAATGGTTAGGGAATAATTTCGCACGAATTGCTTTATTGATCAGTATAAAAGTACTATCATTTATGTGGTAAAATACAATATGCATTTATTGCGCTATCGTACACAAACATGACAATTTATATTACATAAAAAATTTAACACTTCAGAACACTATTACAATTATTTTACATTAAAAAGTTTATCTCTCAGAAAAATCAACTTTCATCCATAATTTTAACGACTCTTTCACCATCATCATTACCAGCATCATCATCGCCAATCTCTAAAGGTAGGCGCATATTGACGCGGTGGTGATGGCGGTGGCGGTGGTAAAGCGGTTAATCGCTGCATGTGTTCTCAAATGTGTAAGCACACATTAGCTGTGTTTTTTTCATGATCTGATCCGGATCAGATTTCGCGGCAAATTTTGTATTGAATTGGAATTTGCAAATAATGACTCCTTACAAATCTTTTTACTTTTGTGAAAAGAGCATCACATTGCATTGACTTAGAACCAATTTGCGTCAAAAACTAGATCCAATAAAATTTTCAGTTCATGACTTGAAGTTTGGATGGGCTAAAATCATTGCAATGTGATGAATTTTTTGCCAAGTTTAAAAATTTTGCTCTAGATTACAGTTTAAAATATTCAATTCAACGCGAAATTCGAGATCTAGATCAGATCATGAAAAAAACACGGCTATTGTTGCGATTTGCTGAACAGCGATGAGCGGTGGTGCGGCGATTAGAAATCGCCACCGCCACCAACCGCTGCATGCAGCACTTCACCGCGTGATCGGAATAATTTCAATTGAGTTTTTCCAGATAATACTGATTCTTTTCAGAAATTGTATTAAAAATAAGTAAATTAAAAAACAAAAAATCGCAATCGCCACCGCACTAGTGTGAGTGGTTACCACCGCTGCCGCTTCGTTATTCCCACCGCCTCACTACCGCCACCGCCACCGCCATCACCACCGCGCCAGTCTGCGCCTACCTTAAATGTCTAATAAAGACCGCATCAATAGTAGTTTTGTATTTCGTTGGTCGCGTAGCAGGCTGTGTACAAACACACACGCACACTCGCGCAAGCGCCCTGTCCGTCTTACGAATTTTCGATCAGGGTCACGTGACCTGACGCGAAATTTACATTTTTTACCCATCCCAAAAAAGTGCACTACGCCGCTAAAGAAGTTTTCACTTGATATCTGGGGGTTTTTGGGGTCGCCGATCTCAAACCAACTGTGAACATTTATGAATTCAAGACGGCGGATTCTCAAATTTTAAAGTTTATAGGATTTGTGTAAAGGGTTTGTGAATCATCGCCGATTGTTATTAGGTAGCTGTTAACCCGCCAGGGGCACTGCGAAAACGAATGTTTCCAAGTATCTCCAAAACGGTTTGACCGATTTAGATACGGTTTTTGTAAAGGGTTTGTGATTCATCGGCCATATTAGATATAAAAATAATAGTTGTAAGAAATCTCTAAAAAGTTTCAAATAAAAAACAAAATTAAAAATTTTGAAAAAAACCCACGACGGATGTAAACGTCGTAATAGAAAAAGGATTAAATAAAATTTTAAAGCCCCCCCGACTAAAAGGAGGTAAGTAACCAAAGAAAATTCGTCGGGGATGCCATTCCCTGCCCTGAAGTGAACTAAAATATTGAATGTATGTAGTGTTTAATTGATATTCTCCTATTCTTAATTCAGGGCAGGGAATGGCATCCCCCGACGAATTTTCTTTGGTTACTTACCTCCTTTTAGTCGGGGGGGCTTTAAAATTTTATTTAATCCTTTTTCTATTACGACGTTTACATCCGTCGTGGGTTTTTTTCAAAATTTTTAATTTTGTTTTTTTGTTTTTATCTGTTCGAAATGTATCAGAATAGAACCCTATTGATTATCAAAATGATTCCTCTCATAGTTCAATTATTATAAACAATTATGTTAACAAACTCGCCGATCTCCGTGCGACTCGCCTATTTTGCCTTGCAATGGGGGATCGCTACAAAATCTGGAAATATAAAATACCGAAAGCGGCCAAAACATTAAATCCCGAACACAAAAAAAATTAAATACAGAAAATACAAAATGCCGAAAAACAAATTCCTGAAAACAAAATTCAAATAAAATAGCTTTCATTTTATGACAACAATATATTTATTGCAATGCTTTTAAGGAAATTAATTTTGGAACGTTCTCCTCTTTAAATCTAAATAATACTCTTCAATTTCGTTTGGATGTAAAAAAGCTAAACTTTTCAGCATTCGCATATTTAAGCTAAATTCTTTAAAATGAATAATGAGTATGCTTACATGTAAATTTGTAGTATATATAATACCTTCGTTGTTACCACATTTAGAAGCAAATCCTTCTGACTGAATTTTCCGCCAAATTATTTGTCCAAAATGAAACTGTTCGGGATGCGGGATAAAAGAAAAGCTTGGGTTGAGTATGTTGCACTTTATTCGGCTGCTGCTGTACAAATTCGGTCGGTATCAAACTGGCTCTGATGCTAGCTGTGTCACGGTCCACTGCTATCTGGTGCGACTACCGCTTATCGGCTCCATCATCTCTCAATTTGAGAGGATGCTGTGATGCTGCAACTATACTGCAACTACTTGAAGATCCGCTCCTTGTTCTCTTATAATAAGAGGATAGTGTGATGCGGTGATGCCAGATAGTAACTAAATATAGTGGAACTATTGAGCCCAGCGAATATCCGAACATCCTCCCCGCCTTGAAATGGAGTTTCAGTTCCAGCGTCAGTACAGGTGTAAATGGGGACAGCATGCGTCGTCTGCGACGAATCCTTTGCCTTGCAGATTAGCGATGTTATAGGATCCTCTTTTGTGACTTCGGTTAGAGGTGTCTTCTCGGGTTCTGTTTCCACCTTATGTCCAATTAAGACAGTGCGAACGGCAGCTTTAAATCCAGCCTTTTTATACTCATATATATTAAAGGGATTAATCTGGTTTGTATGGTTGAATTCAGGATAATGTAGGAAAGGAACAAGGGTAATTATTAAGTCCAAAATTATTGCATTTATAATATATTGACTTCACGAAAAAGAAAAAAAACAAGCAACTATTCAATGTTCGGAATTAGGTTAATGAGGTGATTCAATTTGGTAAGCTTTAATCTGAAGTGGTATTGAGCGGTAGCAAGCATAGGTACCTTGGTTATTGGGCGTTTAAATTCGCCTGACTGAGTCTTTATAGTGACGACACGAACGAAACCATCATTACCAGCGTGAATTTTTATAATTCTTCCTAGAGGCCACCGATTGGAAGGAATATTTGGTTCTTTTAATAACACAAGATCACCTAATTTTAAGTTATTGCAAATTTTGGTCCACTTGGGACGTTGTTGCAAACGTGACAAATATTCCTTGCTCCAAGCCCTCCAGAAGTCCTGCTTCAATTTCTGTACCAAATTCCATCTAGAAAGTGTTGTTAACTTTGAGGAAGAAAAATCCTCTTTCGGTGGAGAAAGGAGGGAGTCCCCAATCAAAAAATGGCCTGGAGTAAGTATTCTTAAGTCGTCCAGATTATCAGTCAACGGGCAAAGCGGGCGCGAATTTAAACATGCTTCGATCTGGGCCAGAAGGGTACTCATATCTTCGTAAGGGAGTGGCACATTACCTACGATTCGCTTTAAATGAAATTTTATGGATTTAACCCCAGCCTCCCAAAGACCCCCAAAATGTGGGGAGGCTGGTGGTATGAAATGCCACTGTATAGCTTCAACAGAGAGTTTACGAGCTGCTTCTTTTGCACTTGTCCGAAATGAAGCTATGAGGTCCCGATCCAACTGATTACGAGCTCCTACGAAGGTAGTGCCACAGTCGGAATATATATTACGACAGAGACCTCGTCGCGCAATAAATCGCCTAAGTGTTGCCATAAATGCGTCGGTGGTCAAATCACTAACTAATTCAATATGAATACTCTTTGTGCATAAACAGATAAAAATAACGATGTAGCCCTTATAGGTGCGACATCCCCTAGTCCGCGAGATTCTTAAGTTAATTGGGCCCGCATAATCTGTTCCAACATTTGTGAAGGGCCTAGTGGGTCTGATTCGCGAAGCTGGAAGAGAACCCATGAGCTGTGTTTGAGTTTTACAAGAATTTTTAAAGCACGTAATGCATTTTCGTATAAACCCTTTCACAGTTTTATAGCCACTGATAATCCACACCATTTTTCGCAAAAGAGTTAAAGTTAAGGATGGTCCACCATGCAAGCATGATACGTGAGCATTATTAATTATTAATTTCGTTAAATGGCTATTAGGATGTAGAATTAGTGGATGTTTCTCATTATATGGGAGGGCTGTATTGTCTAAGCGACCACCTACTCGCAGGAGACCTTCTGCATCCAGGAAAGGATTTAAATTTTTTATTTTACAGGCCTTTTCAAAAGGTCTTGCCTTAGACAAACAATCAATTTCTTCGAAAAAAAATCGTGATTGCTCTTTCTTTATCCAAAATATTCGAGCATCTTGTATAGTTTTGGTTGAATAGTGGGAAGATTCAGTTGAGAGCTTTCGAAATCGTTTTACAAAATTCTGGCAAAGCGCAGTAAAGTAAAGAAGGCGCGATAAAGTTGAGAATCCCAAAATTTCTAGAGAACCTTTAACGAAACGAGCGTGCAGAGCTACTTTGTTTTGTTTAAACTCCGCAATGGAAGGGTCCAACTCAGGAATATTTGGGTTTGATGGCCAATCCTTTTCTGGTTCCTTTAGCCACTTAGGGCCATGCCACCATAGGGTGTCCTTTAAAGCATCAATCGATGAAATGCCTCGGCTTGCTAAGTCCGCTGGGTTGTCCTGAGAAGGAACATGTCTCCATTGGACGAAATTTGTACTGCTAATGATTTCAGTAATTCTATTGCTAACAAATGCCTTGAAATTATTAGGATGACGGCGTAGCCAAGCCAGGACAATACTAGAATCCGTCCAAGGAAAATAAGATACTTTCTCTGATTTTATAGAATTCTTAAATTTCTTTATTAGCTTCGCTAACAGTACCGCGCCACATAATTCCAGCCTCGGTAAACTTATAGCTTTTATAGGCGCTACTTTTGTTTTTGCGCAGATTAAATTTACATAAATATCTGCATTAGTTTTAACACGCAGGTATAACGTAGCGCCGTAGGCTCGCTCAGACGCATCGCAAAAGCAATGCACCTGAAGGTGGTTAGAAGGACCGGTATGCAAGTACCTAGGAATGGAAATATTTTTTATGTGATGTAAAATGTGCAAATACTTCGACCAATGAATTAGAATGTCCGGGTGAATTGGCTCATCCCAATCTGTTCCCGCTGGCCAGATAGATTGTATAAGAATTTTAAATCTTACTACTATGAATGCCAACCAGCCTAACGGGTCATAGATACGGGCTATTTCGGACAGAATTGCCCTTTTTGTAACCGATGACTGTTGGGAAACTTCAAAGTTATATGAAAAACAGTCTTTGCCGGTTCTCCACTGTAGGCCTAATGTTTTAATTGAGTCAGACTTATTGATAAGTACTGTTGATGAAGATTGTTGGTCGATGGGAATGTCAAGTAAAACCTCTCGCAATTTGAAGACCATTTTCTTAGCTCGAACTTTCCGCGCTTAAGAATTGAATTTATTTGAGATTTAGCCTCAATTGCCTCTTCTAGGGTATTGGCACCCGATAATACATCATCGACGTACATATCATTTAAAATAATTTTGGCACCAATCGGGTAATCTTTCTCTTCGTCCTTTGCTAATTGCTGCAAAGAGCGTATGGCCAAGTAAGGAGCGCTACTCACTCCAAAGGTTACTGTTAATAAGCGAAAATCTTCCAGCGGACTATCAGGTTTACTACGCCAGATGATCCTTTGGAAATCAGTTTCAGAAGGGTGTACTAAAATCTGTCGATACATTTGTGTTATGTCGGCATTAAATACGAATTTATGTTGTCTCCATTCAGTGATTAGGAGTGCAATGTCGCTCTGTAAAGTAGGACCTGCCAGTAAACGGTCGTTTAAGGAGAACCCATTTTTTGATTTACAACTTCCATCGAACACAACTCGAGTTTTTGTTGTAAGGCTGTCAGCCTTAACAACCGCATGATGGGACATATAAAATACGGTATCAGGTTGACGAATTATATCAGATTTGGGTATTCTCTCCATATGATTAAGCTCAAGGTACTGTTCAAGGCACCTGTTATAATCGAGCTTTAAAGACGGATTAAGATTTAATCGTTTTTCTAAAACCAAATATCGTTTTATTGCCGCCTCCCGTGAATCTCCAAATTTTAATTCATTTTCATCTACTTTGGAAAAGGGAAGACGCACAATATATCGACCGTCGGGATTTCGGGAATGTGAGCTTGCAAATAAGTTTTCACAAACGACGTCGTCTTCCGACATCGGAGGAACGTGAGAACCCTCTTCTATTTCCCAAAATCGTTTTAGAGCATCGCATTCCTTTACATGATTACAAAAATTTGCGACGACATTATGTAGAGAACTGTGACTATTATGAGGTAGATGTGAGGAAGAATTTTCCGACTGGACCTCGCCGAAGAGAACCCAGCCAAAGGACGTTTTTTGCGCGGTAGGGCTGCCTGATTTGCCTCTTATCAAGCCGTCTTCAATTATTTTCGCGTAAACATCTGCACCGAGAATACCTGGTCGTTCAAAGGAAGGATCTCCCAGTTGCAAGTCCTTGATATGGCTAAGCTGCGAGCTGGATATTTTTTGGGGCGGTAAAGAATCTGTCAACGTTTTAAGTACAACGGCCTTGATTTCAAATTTCGGATTATCAAACGAATGGGGTTGAATATTGAGATAAACAGATGAATGTGAGCTTGCAGTCAAACTGTTTCCTAAACCTGAAACCTGGACGGATGCGCGAAGAAATTTCAAACGTAAAGAATGAGCTGCCTTGAAAGTAATAAAGGTAGCTTGGGAACCAGGGTCTACCAAGGCGCGTAATAAACGAGATTCTCCGTTTTTAGGAATTGCCCTTATTAGAAGCGTAGCTAAGAGTACAATTTTATTATCGCGAGAAAAGAATGAGTTAACATTGCCTGTTGGGTTTAATTTTGAAGTAGCTTCAGACGAAGTTTGCGACTGAGGAATTTCTGAAGGGTGTAAAAGAGGATGATGACGACCTTGACAAATTCTGCAGGAGTATTCGCTAGTACACTTCGATTCATTATGACTTTGGGCTAAGCAATTTGAGCATATTTTTTTTGAGGATATAAATGCAGCTCTATCTTTTACCTTCATTTTTAGAAATTTGAAGCAAGTTTTGAGAGCATGCTGACCATTACATAGTGGACAAATAAAATGAGCAGTATGGTATGTGCGGGTTTTGGCATTTTCAGGGACTTTAGTAATACCTTTATGAAACTTATTAGGATTGAGTGCCTCTAAAGTGCGGAATCGACCCTCTAGAAATTCTGTTATGTCCTTAAGGCTTGGTAATGAAGTTGAGGTTCCTTGCTTTTGTTCCCATAGCTGTTTTGTTTCTTGAGGCAGGCGTTCTAAAATGATAAAAATTATAATGGGATCCCAGTTTACCGTGTCTATTTTTAGGTTTTGTAAAGTAGACAAACATTCATTAGTTGTGTCTATTAAGCGCCGAATATGAGTAGCATTTTCAGAATTCACATGAGGTTGTGCGAATAAAGTTTTCAAACTGTTATTGACTAAAGCCCGATTATTATGGTATCTTTTGCAGAGATTATCCCATGCGATAGCATAATTATCTTCAGTTACATTCAAATGACGTATAAGTTGTTCGGCTTCACCTATTACACATGATTTTAAGTACTGCATTTTTTGGACGGGCGGGATATGTGCATTTGAATGTACCATTGATTTAAAAATATCACGAAATGATAGCCACGATCCATAATCACCGGCGAATTTGGGGATCACGATTCGCGGCAATTTCAGGTCGTTGTTACTACTGGAATGATTACGTCTAATTTCTTCACCAAAAATGTTAGTCAGAGTTGAGCTTGCGGCCACGGGATTTTCTGAAATAGTAGAAGGTGGCGGCGAAGTTAACCGAATGATGATATCGTTTAGGATGCCCTTATATTCAAAGAACAATTCTGATGCGTCATCATATAAGGAACCCGTCAAATATTCATTTTCCTTTTCTTCATCGCTTATTTCCCTTCTTATGACCGCGTCTCTATCTCTGAACTCTTTCCAGTAATCATATAATACCTCCAATCGCCCTTGAATATGCCCTGCACTTTCTAATCTTTCTTTAGGACTTTTTTTAAAATTTAACTCGAATTTTTTCATTTGATCGTACGTGACCTTTTGTCTCTTTATTAGATCACTTAAATTTTCTCCTTCCATCTTTTGATTGAGGTAATGAGAAAAGGGGACTTTAAAGATGAATTCGCGCGATTTTAAACTTCTTTCGATTGAGGTAATGAGAAAAGGGGACTTTAAATATGAATTCGCGCGATTTTAACTTTTCTACACGGTATGAGGTACCGTTGGAGGAGGACCGTTGGAGGAGGACCGTTAGAGTAACTTTCTTCAGGCTGGAAATGAACCTTTTTACAACACTTTACGCGTCGAATATCGAATGCCGCGAAATATTCAGGAATTGCTGCCTGCTAAAGCTCAATCCGCCTCGCTATCTAGCAATTCAATCACCTTGCACAAAGCCGAACACCGAATAATTGAACAATTGTGCCCTTGGACTTCACTGGCACTGGGCACTGGGCACTGGGCACTTATTGTGATAGATTTCCGGGATAAATGCAAATATTTTGGGCTTACCTTTTCTGGAGGATATCCTGCTTCGAAGGACCAATGTTCGGGATGCGGGATAAAAGAAAAGCTTGGGTTGAGTATGTTGCACTTTATTCGGCTGCTGCTGTACAAATTCGGTCGGTATCAAACTGGCTCTGATGCTAGCTGTGTCACGGTCCGCTGCTATCTGGTGCGACTACCGCTTATCGGCTCCATCATCTCTCAATTTGAGAGGATGCTGTGATGCTGCAACTATACTGCAACTACTTGAAGATCCGCTCCTTGTTCTCTTATAATAAGAGGATAGTGTGATGCGGTGATGCCAGATAGTAACTAAATATAGTGGAACTATTGGGCCCAGCGAATATCCGAACAGAAACAGACAACGAGACAACCGCGAGATTTTACGTTGGGAAAGTAAGATGTAACTGCTGCAATGCTAGCTTTTTCGAAATCTGAGATGATATACTCAGGACTTAAATTTAAACTGAATCAAGCCTGATTGAATAATTGTCGAAAAAGCCGAAAATACTTCAAAGTTGTTGTTACTCAATCCGCGCGCGCGGATTGAGTAACAACAACTTTGAAGTATTTTCGGCTTTTTCGATCATTTTCGGTATTTCCTTTTTCGGGATTTAGGTTTTTCGGAATTATGTGCTTAAAGATTTTCATTTTATGTATTTTGCTTTCAGGATTTTGTGTTCGAAATTAAATGTTTCTAGATTTCCTCACCAACCCTTGCAATGGGCTTGAAAAATTTTGTGAAAATATGTTTTTGTTAAATTTGAAATGAAAACGTTGCCGTAGGGAGTCCAGGGTGGGGCCAGTGAAAGGTCTGCGGAGTATGTTTTTACTAAATGAAAGTTTTAGCATATGCGTTTTGTAGTTTAGTCGGAATTTGGCAAAGAATTTTCAGAGGAATGGTTTGCTTTGGATTTCTTTTGCGGTGTAAGGGAGTAACGGAAAAATGTGTGCTAAAGATCCAAAGATTGAGAACATGATAGGCTATCTTTAAAATTTATAGGATGCAAATCGGTGAAGAGACGGCTGAGCAATTAGCCTGAGAGTTGAAAAAAGCAGTTCTGACGCATCGCGCTAAGTGCAATTTCACCCGAAAAGGTCGTGTGAGGCATTTAGGGCAGACGGTTGCGGGGACGGCGGTGAGGGCCGATTCGTGTTCCAGCTGCGCGAGGTATCCAGCGAGCGACTTACGGACCCGGGGTTTTTGGCTGCCAGGCGTCGAGGGTGAGGCTTGATTTGTGTGGATGCTAGGAGGGTTATCGAGAGAGCGACTTGTTCGTGGAAGTCAGCGGGGCCGCTTTTTTTGAGAAAAAGCTTTCCTGTAATGTGGCCTTTCTCAAGAAAAAAACCGCACTCGAATCCGACGGCGCGTTCCGAAGTTATTCGTGTTATAATAATTAATAAAACACAAAACCCACTATCCGCAATGAAGTCCAAGTTTCGATCTTCCCATACAAAAAATCGGCAGAATGCGCTTCTTTGTTGACGGATTGGGTTGTGGGTGGTATCGTTGAAAAGCTTGAAGGCTCAGCTTTCTAATGCGTTATTAATCAGTATCCTAGGATGTCTCTGAAAGACCTTATAATGCATTTTCTAGGTTGACCTCCACCAAATTTTCAATCGCGATTTTAGGGGGGAAGGACCGATTTGAAGGGGGGGGGGGGTGTCCGAACAAACGTTGATCAGGAGACCATTTAGAATCGATTGGCATACCCCTGTTCAGACCTTAATAAAACACCCTGTATATAGGTTCCGAAACACATTACCCTCCTTTGCGTCGCGCAGTCGGGTAAAAACGGAACCCTTATAGGATCACTTTGTTGTCCGTCTGTCTGTCAAGACCCTTTATCTCGGGAACGCGTGTAGGTATCGAGTTGAAATTAAAGCCATATACGCAGGTCTACAGTCCTTTGAAGCTGTGAAGAAATCAAACTCTAAGGGTAAGAACATAACGAGCAGGTTTCGGTCGCGGTTTAGGTGGCTGTTCAGCTGACTGAGAAAACAAAGTAAGTATAATAAGTGGGGAAACGCATAGCGCGGCCTCGCGATTCAGCTGACTATCGGGTTTTGCTGACTTCAAATCATTTTGTTTTTCCCAGCTAGTTAGTCCGCTGCGATGAGTGTTGTTGAGAAAAAGGAGAAATTGATTGCTGCCGTGCAGCGGAAAATTGGCATTTGGGGTGCGCAAAATAAAGAACATTTCAATAGGTACAAAATGGACAAGTACTGGAAGGAGATTGCAAAAGAAGTAGGCATGCCAGGCAACTTTATTTCAGCACAGTTTATTAATATAATGTATTTTTAATTGGAAATTGTTAGAGCAAAAGTAGTTTTTGAATTCATCTCTTATTTCAATACATTTTAAAGATGACCTATTATCCGACTGTGCACGCCTGTTGCTCGAAACGTATTAAATTTAAGTCAGCGAAACCACCGCACTATGCGCAGTATACCCTCGCTTGACCTGATACTTAGCTTATTAGTCAGCTGAACAGTCACCGAAACCTGCTCGTTATGTTCTTACCCTAAGGGTAAGAACAGGTTTCGATCGCGGTTTAGGTGACTGTTCAGCTGACTGAGAGAACAAAGTAAGTATAATAAGTGGGGAAACGCATAGCGCGGCAGCTGACTAATCAGCTCACGGTTTAGCTGACTATCGGGTTTAGCTGACTTCAAATCATTTTGTTTTTCTCAGTTAGTTAGTCTGCTAATCACATAGTTTTGGAGCCGTTAGCGCGAGAATATAGTTGAATTTTTCAGGTGTCATTCTCATATAGTCATAAAATTTATCTGGTTGAAGTTTAATTTGGTTGTATAGATGATACAATTAGCCGAAATCGTGTCTTTCTGCATTGATTGGGTGAACTGCTGGTTGTGTCCTTGAAAAAAGTAGTTCTTCAATTCCACCACTTAACTCCTGCACTAATCTCATCACTATCGTTACTATTTTCGAACACCTTAAAGTTTATATTGTATAAAATCCGAGTGTGTACGCCTGCTGCTCGAAACGTATTAAATTTAAGCATAGAATAATAAAGACAAGAAGTCTCATCTAGAACAACGAAGTGTAACGCTGTTCTAGAACGACGCCTCCTAACTTTACCTCCTAAAGCTTTATCAGATCAAAGTGGTTGTTCACTTTGCTACCCTATGACGCGAAGTGCCGCTTTCAGATGACGAAAAAAGTTTTGAACTAACACGGTGTAAGTGTAGAACAGAGGAGGTAAAGTAACGCTGGTAATGCAAACAACAAGGAAAGAGTTATTCTTTTTTCCTTAAGCTGAGTGCGCTATGAGAAAAAGTGTAAAACAGAGGAGAAGTAACCCTGTATGAAAAATACTGAGAATCGGTTGCGTCATGTCTTCGTAGAATATATAAGCTGAACCTAGTAACGCTGGTAATGCAAACAACAACAATTATTTTGCTATTCATTGATAATTCGTAGTTTTGGGTGCAGCGAGATGTTTGTTTTTATGTTTTTTGCTGTTTCCCAAATACAAAACTTCCTTAATAAACTAATAATAAAATAATTCAGAACATTAACTCGATGTTCGAAACAACCACTTTCAAGGAGCGAACCAATTATTATATAATTCAGAATTGTTAGCTTCTGAAATGCACAAACTTACAATTTTTTGTTTTATATTTTTTTGACCTGCTTGAACAATTTCGGTTTTAAAAATTTTTAAATGAAATTAACATAATTCAAAGAAATAATCGGTTGGTGGTTGTAATTTGCCAAAATCGTTTTGGTTGGAATAATTTTTATAAAACAAAAATGTTTCTGAATCTTTTTGAAATGAAATTTCTTCGCCAGATTTTTTCATAATGTTTTCACAAGTATTACAATTTATTTGTTTTCTTAAAAATTTAAAAATGATAAAGCCAACAAAATATCTTAAAGATTGGTCTTCACATGTGATATCTTCATCAAATACATTCAGTTGAAAACTTTCCTGGTGTTCCTCTTCTTGATAAGTATTTTCGCTTAAATCCGCGTGGTTTGTGCAATCTGCAGTAGCAATTTCTGCACCGTTTGGTGTAAATGAATTAATTATTTCATTGGAGATAAAGAAATCATCAACAGTTTCTTCACAATTTGAAGCAGTGGAGGAACAGAGCAATTTATGCGACATAATTTGTGCTACAATATGGTTAACTTGATACAACGATGGGTTTTTATTGAATCCTCCTTTACTGCGTATTAGGGAAAACAAATTTTCTATTGGATCCATATTAAATTTGTATGTTAAAATAAAAGTATGATTGGGAAATTCCATTAACAAATTATCGCTTAGTAACAAAAGGGATCTTATGCTTTGGATTACACCCCTAACCCAATAAGCTTGTTTGTCACCTTGAAATGTAATACTTTTAAAATACAAAAGCATTTCTTTTAATTAGAGCCTTGATCGCACGTAATACTTCTTATATTGAAGCCAATATCTTCACAATAGCTTATATTGAGCAGAAGTTTGTTCAAAAGATTTTCTCCAGAAATAGTTGTATCAGTAGGGTAATAAGAAATTATGCATTTATAATTTGAGAATATTCCTCGAACCATAAAAACACATACATATATGTTTTGCAAATTCATTTTTATTAACAAAGCCAACGATACGATTTCATCTAATTTGCTGTCATATGTTAATTCTCGCCTAATGGCCATCTCATCAAATATAAGCGATGTTTCCTTCAATTCAGGTGCCCAATCTTTTAAGGGTCGAGGGTGATGCTCGAATTGCGTGGAAGGGAATCGCCGAGAGGCGCGCGCCGTCAGGGGTAAGATGGATTCGTTCGCTCGACACGCAGCTCAGCGGCGCGGCCGCACACACCCTCCCGATCGATACGATCCATCTTACCCCTGACGGCGCGCGCCACTCGGCGATTCCCTTCCACGCAATTCGAGCATCACCCTCGACCCCTCGCAACCAAAAACCCCCGCGCGCACAAGCGCTCGATGGCTGCCTCGCACGAATTCTCGCTCACCGCCCGCCGTCCCCGCAATCATCTGCCATAAATGCCTCCACACGACCTTTTCGTCTGGAATTTTACTTAGCGCGATGCGGGAAAATTGCTTTTCATTTTGCAGTAAACAAAAAAGGTTGAAACTTTAATATAAGATGGATAATTATTTATTATTCACCCTTTTCATCCCTTAGCGGTCACCCCAGAGGGTTGAAAAATTTTATAGGTTTACTTTTCAACCTCCCCAACATCATATCAAAAAATCAAACTACCGCTAATTATCGAGCTTCACAGGCTTTATTGACTGGCCTATAGCGCACGCAGCTTAAAGAAAAAAGAATAACTCTTTCCTTGTTGTTTGCATTACCAGCGTTACTTTACCTCCTCTGTTCTACACTTACACCGTGTTAGTTCAAAACTTTTTTCGTCATCTGAAAGCGGCACTTCGCGTCATAGGGTAGCAAAGTGAACAACCACTTTGATCTGATAAAGCTTTAGGAGGTAAAGTTAGGAGGCGTCGTTCTAGAACAGCGTTACACTTCGTTGTTCTAGATGAGACTTCTTGTCTTTATTATTGTATGATTTAAGTCAGCGAAACCACCGCACTATGCGCAGTATATCCTCGCTTCACCTGATAGTTAGCTTATTAGTCAGCTGAACAGTCACCTAAACCGCGACCGAAACCTGCTCGCTATGTTCTTCCCTAAGGTAACGTAAAAAAAAAATACGGCCGTTTATGCCGCAAAAAACGTATATTTCGACACAATCAAGGGGATCAAAATTTGAGACTCGATTCAACTATTTATATTATACCTTGGACGCACTACCCTTAATTATGACGACAACCATCATTAAGCTACGGTCAGACATTGCAGTTTTTACTGCGGTGCAGCACAAAAAACTGCGAAACCCTTGGGTTGCTATGTGTGATTACGGTTGCAACCATAAAAGTTGCACACGCATCCTTATTGCAGCAGCTACCTGCAGTTTTAAAAACTGCAATGTGTGAAGGGAAACAGAGCGATTTGCAGGCGCAGTAAAAAAATATTCAATCGCCTGAAACTTTTGCTGCGGCTTAGCTTGCAGTTTTTTAAATGTGCTCGGAGAAACAACACCCAACTCAGTATTAATGGCGAATTTTAAATCTTTTTGGCAGAGGGAAAATGTCTATCCAAACAATATCATGATCATAATAAAAGAAAATCTGCTTTAATGGACATTTCCGATCAGTTGGATGTCCCGGTTGAAGAATTTGAAAGACGAATACATACTTTGCGAGCGCAATTCAGCAAAGAAAAAACAAAAATTAAAACCACAAAATCAGGAAACAGTTCTATTGAAAAATATAAATCGAAATGGCAATTTTTCGCCGCGATGCAATTTATGTTTTTCCATGAGATTATGGAAAAAAAATACAGATTCTATGGTAAGTGTTGTATTACTCCATAGCTTAGTTATTGGAAAATACAACATGTTTTTAAATGTAATTTCGTTGACATGGTACCTTCCTGGCAAAATTATTCCTTTTTGCTTTAATTCTTCCGTTACAGTTCCTTTTTTTTCGATCTGTATATTTTTTATGCAAAATTATTGTTAAAAAGGCCGCGGCTAGCACTTCTGGATCGTCGAAATAGTACCAAAGAATATAAAGACCTGTTGATACATTCTTTGGTAGTACATTTCGACTGTACTCTTTGAATTTTTATACAAAACTGCGATCAACTAAAATGAAAGGGGCGGCTCAGGTTGCGTGATGTAAAAACTGCACTTCAATGTGTGAACAGTTTCGCAACTTTTTTTAAAAAAAACTGCCGATACTGGGTTGCGCGCAGTATAAACTGCAGGTTGCAACAACCAAGTGTGAACAGATCATGCAGCTTTTGCAGCTGCAACCTAAAATATCCGCAGTAAAAACTGCAATGTCTGACCGTAGCTTTATTACACCTCAAACCCGTAATTACGATGGTATCCAAATGACGGGATTGGACCATCGCTAACGAGCTTTTTGAAAGCTCTTCTTATACGATTCCGTCAGGAGTTTTTAATTTTAATTGATTTTTTGCTGTCAGGCAGATTTTATGCGCTATTTTCTGTTTGGGTGCGGTTTCTTTTACGCAAAAACCAACAAGCATTCGCAAAATGCCCCCAGAAATGTCTTTTTAGCAAACACACAAACCGGAAAAATGCGTATTAAAAATTCTGTTTATGAAAACACCATGGCAAATGCCATCCAAAATTACGCTCAGCTAATGTGTCATACCGTAATTTTGATATTAGCAGAGACAACAGAATCTATATAAGATGCGACAATGTAATGTGAAAGCTGTAGCCTGTTCTGGCAAATGCCTCAGAAGAACAAATTTAATGCCCCATTGTAACCCAAGCGCACACACAAAACAGGAATAGTTTCGATAGTATTAAGCGCCTTACGCTCTTGTTTATGCCACTCACAGTCTCACACGCAGCCGCATGCAAACGAAATGCCGTGCCTGATGTGATGCTCTGTGTGACTTGATGGCAGGGTGTGGGTGGGACGTGGGGGACAGGCGCAGAGCAGTGAATGCACGGCGGCCCCTCGCCTCGCGCTCGCTCTTTCCTTAGAATGATACCGTGCCGATTTCTGGAAGGCGTTTGCGTTTGCTCGTTCTCTATGTTTTCTGAGTTGAAATTTTTAGGCATTTTCTCTGCGATTGATTTTGGCAACGATTTTGATTTGATTTTGAATTATTGGCTGATTTTGGGTGCTGAATATTATTTATTGAAACTCGATTTGATTTTGTTTTTTTGTTATATATTTTGTTTTGGTTCCGGCATTTGTTTTTTTGGTGTAGACTTGGCGTTTCACGGCTTACGATTTTTGATTCCTCACGATGTCTTCCCAGAAACGGAGATGTTGTATCATTGGTTGCAATACTATATCAACTGATACTGGACGAAGACTCTTTTCTTTTCCACCCAAAAATACGCCACAATATGAGGAGTGGCTTAATAGGCCAGTCAATAAAGCCTGTGAAGCTCGATAATTAGCGGTAGTTTGATTTTTTGATATGATGTTGGGGAGGTTGAAATGTAAACCTATAAAATTTTTCAACCCTCTGGGGTGACCGCTAAGGGATGAAAAGGGTTAAAAAGGTTTTTTGTTTATAACTTTGAATAAAAAAGTCGGAAGGGGTTGAAATTTTGAAGGATCATATAATAAATAATTATCCATCTTGTATTAAAGTTTCAACCTTTTTTGTTTAGTGCAAAATGAAAAGCAATTTTCCCGCATCGCGCTAAGTAAAATTCCAGACGAAAAGGTCGTGTGGAGGCATTTAGGGCAGACGGTTGCGGGGACGGCGGACGGTGAGCGAGAATTCGTTCGAGGCAGCCAGCGAGCGCTTGTGGGCGCGGGGGTTTTTGGTTGCGAGGCGTCGAGGGTGATGCTCGAATTGCGTGGAAGGGAATCGCCGAGAGGCGCGCGCCGTCAGGGGTAAGATGGATTCGTTCGCTCGACACGCAGCTCAGCGGCGCGGCCGCACACAATTCCACCCTCCCGATCGATACGATCCATCTTACCCCTGACGGCGCGCGCCTCTCGGCGATTCCCTTCCACGCAATTCGAGCATCACCCTCGACGCCTCGCAACCAAAAACCCCCGGGCCCACAAGCGCTCGCTGGCTGCCTCGAACGAATTCTCGCTCACCGCCCGCCGTCCCCGCAACCGTCTGCCCTAAATGCCTCCACACGACCTTTTCGTCTGGAATCAAGGCGCTCGATAGAGCGCCGTGTTGATAGAAAAGAAAAATGTGCGCTCTAGCTAAAGCTTTATTACGCGAAGTTGCCGAAAAAAGCCGTTATGTTTCTTATTTTACTTATTCATAAATAAACAAAGACTTATTCAAACAAATCGATGATAGGGTTCGATCCGTGACAAAAAGTCATGATAAATAAAAAAAAAGTTCAACCAATTCGGTCTTGTGGTTTAGCCGTAAATCGTATTATTCGATTTTAAAATCTTCCAAATTTTTTAAGACGCTTGTTGTTTATATACCAATACATTTTTCACGGTTTCGCCGGAACTGTATAGCCTTGCTGGTAGGGCACCTTGACTCGCGATAACAAACGCGAGAAGAAACTGCGCAACAGTGAGTTCGAATCTGGTATATGAAAGCAACTTTTTTTCTCCTGTGCCGTCCATCGTAAAAGGTACTGTGCTGTGCTTGTTCTTCCTTCGAAGCAAAATATTTCCATTCTCTTTTCCACTAGAAATCCTTTCTTTTTCCCAATTTTTTTTTCATATTTGTAATCTGTGAACCTTTCCCAATCTTTCTATGCTAATCTCAACGAAGTGTGGTTAGTAATAGTAGGATTTTTACTAAATCCTTAACTACTACACGTACAGACCTGAGTAATATCTTCAAAAATCACATAAATTCTCAGCAGTCCATTTTTCTAATTCTCATATTTTTAATAATAAAACTTTTCTTTCAAAAAATTAAAATCCCTCTTTTACGCCTTCTTTTTCAACTCTAACATCATTTACGCATATGGAATCACCCCCTTCCTGTAACCTGGGTGAGTTTTCATTCTTGTTTCTTCTCCCCTCTATCAGAGACATACTCAATGGGCCAAGAATATTCCTATTGTTCGTTAGAGTAAAAATGACATTTTCGCTAATAACTTCTACAATTATTAACTTTTTACAATTATTCTTTCTTCATAAAATACTACACATCCCCCCCTAACCGACGGTACCCATAACATACCATATTCGTAGCTAATAGTATTTAAACACAATTATAACCCTTTTCCCCATATATCTTATATCTGACTAATATCCGACTAATAAACAAGACGTTCCAACATCACTGATGGTGTATTGCCAGCGTGACTCTGTCGGCATGGTGTGGGTCGGCGGTTCGAATCCACCTGCTGGTGATGATTCGTTTTTTTCCTTCGACGCTTTTGAAGGCCATTGATAGTACTTGGGTTATTAGCTTTTTGAAATATCGAACGAAAGATTGAATTTTCATCTCGCGTCCATTCTTTCAGTTCTCATATTTTAGTTGTCTTTTAAATATTTTTTAACACACTTTTATTAGCTTCACTTGTAACTCTGTAAACAAATCTTGGAAGTTAAATTTGACCCACTTCCCGGTTTCCGATTGAGCAGAAATTTTGCACAGACGTTTAGTTTGGATGACAATGCATGATAAGCTAAGTGGCGTCATTCTTAGTCCAGTATGGTGGACTGTGGAGCTCTTTTTTGGTAATGTGTAAACAAATCTTGGAAGTTAAATTTGACCCACTTCCCGGTTTCCGATTGAGCTGAAATTTTGCATACACGTTTAGTTTAGATGACAATGAATGATAAGCTAAGTGGCGTCATTCTTAGTCCAATATGGCGGACTGTGGAGCGCTTTTTGGTTATGTGTAAAGGAATCTTGTAAGTTAAATTTGACCCACTTCCCGGTTTCCGATTGAGCTGAAATTTTGCACACACGTTTAGTTTGGATGACAATGCATGATAAGCTAAATGACGTCATTCTAAGACCAATATGGCGGACTGTGGAGCGCTTTTTAGTTATGTGTAAAGGAATCTTGGGAGTTAAATTTGACCCACTTCCCGGTTTCCGATTGAGCTGAAATTTTGCATACACGTTTAGTTTGGATGACAATGCATGATTAGCTAAGTGACGTCATTCTAAGTCCAATATGGCGGACTGTGGAGCGCTTTTTAATTATGTGTAAAGAAATCTTGGGAGTTAAATTTGACCCACTTCCCGGTTTACGATTGAGCTGAAATTTTGCATACACGTTTAGTTTTGATGACAATGCATGATTAGCTAAGTGACGTCATTCTAAGTCCAATATGGCGGACTGTGGAGCGCTTTTTAATTATGTGTAAAGAAATCTTGGGAGTTAAATTTGACCCACTTCCCGGTTTCCGATTGAGCTGAAATTTTGCATACACGTTTAGTTTGGATGACAATGCATGATTAGCTAAGTGACGTCATTCTAAGTCCAATATGGCGGACTGTGGAGCGCTTTTTAATTATGTGTAAAGAAATCTTGGGAGTTAAATTTGACCCACTTCCCGGTTTACGATTGAGCTGATATTTTGCATACACGTTTAGTTTGGATGACAATACCATGATTAGCATGTTAAAGTCATTTTAAGACTGAAAAGTATAAAATAAAATATTATAATTTAAAAAAACTAAAAAACACACTTTTATCGCGCACTAAAAGGTATAAAATAATTAAATTAAATAAACTTTAATTTGCTACGATATATGTATGCATGTTACCCTTCCCAATATTTTAACTTTATTGTAGGGTTAACGCAAACATATATTTTTTTATTCAATATGTGACGGGTGATAGATATGCTAGGTAGTTATTAGTAAACTTATCACTTCTTTTATGTCCAATGAGTAATTCAAAAAGTGTGGAGCGCTTTTTGGTTATGTGTACTTTTAATTAATTTAGACAAAGCGCTCCACACTTTTTGAATTACTCATTGGACATAAAAGAAGTGATAAGTTTACTAATAACTACCTAGCATATCTATCATCCGTCACATATTGAATAAAAAAATATATGTTTGCGTTAACCCTACAATAAAGTTAAAATATTGGGAAGGGTAACATGCATACATATATCGTAGCAAATTAAAGTTTATTTAATTTAATTATTTTATACCTTTTAGTGCGCGATAATAGTGTTTTTTAGTTTTTTTAAATTATAATATTTTTTAGAATATAAATCTAACAAAAACTTACTGATAGATCTCTCCGAATTATTTCCATTTGTAACTAACAAAAGAAGAACTGGGAGGTAGTCATGTAATTTGTTGCTGAATTGCGTATAAAATTCCCATAGGAATCTTATACACATCATTCAGCTATAGTACGCATAAGTACACCCGTAGGAGTTAGCTTTTTAAATAGCGATTTTTTGTTTGTCACCATAAACAACTTGACCTTTAAATATTGGTTAAAGGTTTATCTGGTCTATTAGATTAGGACGCATAACTCGAGGCGGATCTACTTTAGAGCTGAGCTCCTATCAAGGCGCCCGGTCGGGTGCCGAGTGTTGATAGGAAAGAAAACGCTCGGCGCTCACGAGAGCCTTATAACTGAAATTTGAAGCCCGAAAACTGCTCGAAATTTTTCTTTATTTTTTAATGAAAAGCAGGTTTGGATATCGGTTCGAAAAAAAATGCTGGAGTATGCGCCTAAGTCTCTATTATTATGAACAATTTTTTTTATTCGCAAAAAGTTAATACGTTTGCCGAAATTAAATAATGAAAAAACAAAATTGTTCAGATTTTTTTTCTCCAGCGCATTTTTCTTCAGATCCAATTCAGTCAATCCCTTGTGTATAAAGATTTAAAACGCCGTATAATGGCGCCCGGCATATATATAATAATAAAGTGACTCCTGCTAAAAAATGTCCCGAAATAATTAATTCTAGCAATGCTCTATAAATCGACAACAAAAAAAACTGATATCCCAAAAAAAAAAAAAATTAAAATTTTTCTACGAACAAGTGTTGATAGGAAAAGAATGGCTCTGGCAAATATTTATGTAAACGAAACCTTAAATATTATTTTAAAATTCAGCAACAAAAAGAACTGATATCTTCGAATATTACAAGAAATTAAGACTTTCTCTGATAACTGATGGAGAGGGAGGGTGCACTACACGTCAGCACGAGAGAAACAGCAAAAGAAACCAACGATTCTCTTCAAGACTATCAACAGCCCGCTTTTAGCGAAATTTTAAAATTTAGATCGTACCCCCAGAATTAGTTCGCTGAGGAAGGAGTCCAGAAAAGTATAGAATGATACCGCGAGAGTTAAGCATATATTTTAAAGTATTTCAATCGTGTCCATCTAACAGTAAAATAGACGTGTTCGGAAACCTTACTGATGGTACTGGCAGCCCTGCAAAAAAATACTTTTAAATGGCACAATAAAATAAATAATTTTCTTATACCTATTTAGATAAAATAACAAATATTGTTGAAAATAAAGAAAGGAACGAAATTTTTTATACCAACAATTTATTTGTTGTAGCCTTTAGTTTGACGCGATAAAATGGAAAATTATATTGAAATAATTGATAAAATAATAGCAATGAAAATGGAAAATGAGATAAAAAAAACATATAATTTCGCAATATGTACCTACTGCCAGTAGGTAAGTAGGCAGGGTCTATATGGTCACAATTTAAGGTGTTAGTACTAAGGTTAACGGGGATGTGACAAAAGCAGTCAAATTAAGAAACATTTTTAATTTCAGAATTTATTTTGTAACAAGTATGTAGGTATATGTACGCAAAAGCGGGCTGTTGATAGTCTTGAAGAGAATCGTTGGTTTCTTTTGCTGTTTCTCTCGTGCTGACGTGTAGTGCACCCTCCCTCTCCATCAGTTATCAGAGAAAGTCTTAATTTCTTGTAATATTCGAAGATATCAGTTCTTTTTGTTGCTGAATTTTAAAATAATAAAGGTTTCGTTTACATAAATATTTGCCAGAGCCATTCTTTTCCTATCAACACTTGTTCTTAGAAAAATTTTAATTTTTTTTTTTTTTGGGTTTTACTTAGCGCGATGCGGGAAAATTGCTTTTCATTTTGCACTAAACAAAAAAGGTTGAAACTTTAATACAAGATGGATAATTATTTATTATATGATCCTTCAAAATTTCAACCCCTTCCGACTTTTTTATTCAAAGTTATAAACAAAAAACCTTTTTAACCCTTTTCATCCCTTAGCGGTCACCCCAGAGGGTTGAAAAATTTTATAGGTTTACATTTCAACCTCCCCAACATCATATCAAAAAATCAAACTACCGCTAATTATCGAGCTTCACAGGCTTTATTGACTGGCCTATTAAGCCACTCCTCATATTGTGGCGTATTTTTGGGTGGAAAAGAAAAGAGTCTCGTCCAGTATCAGTTGATATAGTATTGCAACCAATGATACAACATCTCCGTTTCTGGGAAGACATCGTGAGGAATCAAAAATCGTAAGCCGTGAAACGCCAAGTCTACACCAAAAAAACAAATGCCGGAACCAAAACAAAATATATAACAAAAAAAGGATTGTGTGGTTTTTATGAAACCACGGTAAAAGTGAAACTATTTTTCACATTATAGACATTTAATTAAAAATTTTCGGAATAATATTTCATTAAGGGTATAAAAATCGCTTCATCAATGTTAATTTTATACTTGGATCAGTTTTTTGGACTCACTAGCTGTGTCGTTGTTTACCAAAAGCAAATAAATAACAACATTTACATTAAACACTGACAAAAACAAACAAAATAGCGTGGAGCACTGGCACAAATGAGTAATAGCCTTGTGTATATAAATATCTAGTGGTGGCGAGAATGCTTACTTCTTATAATTCTAGATGGCGCTACTAGTGCCTATTTCAGAGTGGCTAAAAATTTCGTTACAAAAAGCTCAGCGGCGATTCTCGATCTGTTGCCATCCACCACGCCACCCCCTCACGGGCGGCGGCGCGCCAGTCAGATCCTTCGCTAGCTATCTCGCACGAATTCTTGGTCGCCGCCCGCCGTCGTCCCCGCAACCGTCTGCCCTAAATGCGTTACACGATCTTTTCGGGTGATTTTGTGCTTAGCGCGATGAGGGAATACTGATTTTTTCATTTCTCATGCTAATTGCTCAGCCGTCTCTTCTCCGATTTACATTATGTAACTTTTACAGGGTAGCTCATCATGTTCTCAACCTTTGGATCTTTACCACACCACCCACCCACAGTGGGTCAAAATGATCAATTTCCGTCATGTCATAGATTTTAAAAATTTTAATGCCATTCGATAGTAAACAAAATGTACTACCTTGTGGCAATAATTTTTTTTTATTTTTACCCCCCCCCCCTCTTTGTGTTTCGAATAGCTAAAGTCAGAGAAAAATTTGAACGGCTAATTTTTTAAAAAAATTTTCAAATTTTCTATGATTTCTAAGTTATATTGTGAAAATATTTGTATGGGGAGGGTAAATTGTTATTAATGAAATCACTTACTAAATAGGAGAAGCTATTATTACGCCAATAACTTATGATAAAAGTGAAATAGTTTTTTAATAATAGCATTTTAATTAAAAAGGGGCATTTTTCGCCAAAATTTGTATTTCTTCTTAACTTTTAAAAAAATTGCCGCATTTGGCCGTGCTCTCACTGATATCAAATTAAAGTAGAGATCCTCATGCATCGTTGAAAACAAAAATTGGCTGCAGCGACCTGCGGTCTTCGGAGCAAATTGCATTTGAAGTAAAGTCTACTTTCTTGATTTCTGCGTATTTTCATACAAATTTTCCACTTATGTAGGAATTTTATCTGGGGGCACGGCAGTGCCCCCGCCAAGTCGAGCAAGCACCGCCGTAACATCCTTTTCTCGAAGCAGTTCAGGCCTTTTTCGACCCCCCTATAACTTCTTTGTGGATAAAACTAGAAGCCTGAATTTTCAGTAACCAATCAGGCATTGTATAAACACGGTATATTTCAAATTTCATTCAATTTGAACTAGTAGTTTAAGAATTATAACTAATCAAAGTTTCTTAATTTTGTCACTCACTGACTGACCGATCATCAAAACTCTAAGGCACTTCTAGCAGATATAGAAGCTCCAAATTTTGAACACAGTTATTGTTTAGCCTACAAAGAAAGGAAAAACTTAAAAATCCCGAAATTTCATTATCGTTGGTCAAAGTTCTTTAATTTTGTCACTAACTCACCGATCATCAATATTCTAAGGTACTTCTAGCAGACCCACAAGCTCCAAATTTTGAACACAGTTATTGTTTAGCCTACAAAGGAAGGAAAAACTGAAAAATCCCGAAATTTCATTATATTTAATGAAAAATAATGATTTTATTAAAAATTAGGTTCATTCAAAAAATAACGCATGCGCTTGTACTCATGCTTGCCACTGGCCGCGATTGAATTTTGAAAGGATGAATGTAGTAGACTATCGTTCTGTGGGCACGGTAGTGCCCCCGCCAAGTCGATTAGTTTGTTCAAATTTTGAATTTTAGTTAGTGTTAAGCTCATGAGGAAGAAAAAAAAGAAAAATCCCGAAATTGCATTATAGTAAATGAAAAATACATCAAAGCATCTGAGAAAAATCAATAGAGACAGGGAGTGGGCTTTAAGAAAATCAGTAGCTGACGGACAAGATATATTACCCGAAAAAAAAGAAAGGAGGATGACCTAACAAAAAGAAATGATATCCCATAAAAAACATAAAATGTAAAAAAATGCCAAGTCTCGCAACGCAGTTCTTCTGCCGTAAAAAGTTGTGAGATCTTATGTAAAACCAAGTCAGTTATATTAGTTAGTGTCTATGGAAGCACCTATTCAACAACTTTGTTATAAATTGTTATCTAATCAATTACCTATCAACATTTATAGTGACCGTATCAATATTAGACATCTTTATTTCTATAATAATTATAATTACTTGGCAATTGCACGGTAACATATTCTACTAATTAAAATACTGGCCGTGCAATTGCCAAGTAATTATAATTATTATAGAAATAAAGATGTCTAATATTGATACGGTCACTATAAATGTTGATAGGTAATTGATTAGATAACAATTTATAACAAAGTTGTTGAATAGGTGCTTCCATAGACACTAACTAATATAACTGACTTGGTTTTACATAAGATCTCACAACTTTTTACGGCAGAAGAACTGCTTTGCGAGACTTGGCATTTTTTTACATTTTTTGTTTTTTATGGGATGAATTTTAAGGCTGCATAATGGTTGTTTTGCAAATAAATTACAGTTCTCCTATTAAACCTTTAGGATTAATGACATCATTAATAATTAAAAAAGTTATATTTATTACGTTTTATGACATTTTTAACTGACTTTGGCTTACTATGTATATGTGTCACGCTAATTGCTCAGCCATCTCTTCACCGATTTGCATTCTATAACTTTTACCTATCATGTTCTCAACTTTTAGATCTGTAGCCCATATTTTTTCGTGACCCCCTTACCCCCAAAACAAATCCACACAGAAGAATTGTTACAAAAAATATTGTAAGTAAATAGTATAAAAAGGGTTAAAAAAAATTTACAACAATAAAAATTAAAATACACAGATAAATTGTGGGTTTTTATCGAGTTTTCCACTCTAGATCCGTCGTATTTTGTTTGAAAGTGATTTTTAAGAATTATCAAAGTGCAGAGGTACCTCGAGCAGGATGTAGCTAATTGCCACGTACGACGATCTTGAGAGATACATGTTACACATCTCCATGTCATCTCCCCTGGTGCTATTTATTAACACCTCACCTCCAAAAATTTTTTGGACACTCGTCACTTTTGGCCTCAAACGCAATCTATTAAAAAAATAATATGTATTATTATATGCATATATGAAATGAAATAACTGAAAATCAGAAAGAAATATATATATTTCGTTTATAACTATCTGCCCTGCAAAATCCTTAACTTTTCTTGACGTTTTATACTTTTGGAAGATAGAATTCGGTTAATTTTTCGAGTATAAAATCTTATTAAGACTTCGATAGTAAATTTGCGAACATCATAATCATGTTTGCTGCATAGAACATCATTCGAGGCTCCTGGAAGATTTTTTATTAAGTAGTCCCTTAGTTTTGCCTTATGCTTGAAATGAATGATTTGTTTTTCAAAATAATTGTTAGTTGCTTGAATAAAGCGTAAAAACGATTTAGTGGGTAAAGTGAGGTTACCATACTTGGAATCTGTCTTTTTTGTGTTGTAGGCTCTTAGTTCGATCAAAGCAGAATTAAGTTCTTCGTCATTTGAGCTAATTAAAGACAGAATGCATTCAGAACATTTGTATTTTGTACATATCTTCTTTGCAACATAACCAGCAAAATATGAAATAGCATTTCCCTCAAAAGACGATAGGAAAGCACGAATTTCGATATCTTCTTCTATTTCCGAGCTGCCATATTCTCCCAGTACATAGTCATTTTGTGTTACATTTTCTGTGATATTATCTTCCAAAATTATCTCGCCAATAAAATTATCAATATCGTGATTTTCTTCGTCATTTTGTTCGCAATTTTCTTCTATGCATATTGGTGCTGTGTTTTCTGACAACAAAATAGTAGCATCAGATATATCATACCCTGTCTCAGATGATGGAATGTAGTCCTGGAAAGCAACTTGTCTGATATTTCTTGAAAGTCTAAGAGCGGAAGGATTGCGCTCGTAATTTCCCTTATTACGCCGCAATATTGAAATACTATACTATTCTTTAAAGGATCTGTACTAAATCTCGATGTTATAACGTATTCCTGAGAGTTCTTAATCGATTCCCATACTGACAAAATTCCATTTATAGTTTGAACCATGCCATCGAAAGAATAAGGTCTTTTCATTTTTCCTAAGTGCATCCATTTTTTTATCCATTCTCTACAATTTCTTAAATTATTCAAAACCGCTTCACCAGCACTGTCATTTGAAATGGCGCTTCTTTGAGGATTTCCTTGATATTTAATGACACTGTTTAAATTGTCAAATAAATCATTAATTCTACGAAAAGCTTTAGCTGTAGATTGTGCAGTTTCTTTTTCCGAGGGTGTGAAAATATTAAGTGCTATACCTAACTCTATGGCCGTTGAAACATTTGCACTAAAGGCTTGTGTAGCTAACCCAACATTTAATTTATCAAATGGGTCTGGTGTAATGTGCTTTTCCGACAGATTGAAACATACTTTCACCGTATTATTTGTTTCTTGCTTAAAAATAGTCTCTAAAATACTCCAAGATATGACCTCATTTTCAAATGCAATATCGGCTTTTAGTAAACAGTTCCTAAAACTTTTCATTAAATGCGGGACGTCATATAATAAAGCAACTTTTTTGTTTTTTATCGAAATGCATGGATTTTCGGAGCTGCTCCCCATTTTCTTGTACGCACTACGATTATTTGCTCCTTGGTCGGATGAAACGGCAACGACTTCAAATCCAATAGTAAAAAGGAGATCTAAAGTTTTTAAAATAATTGATGCTATTTCTTCTCCATTTATTCTTCCAATGTAATATGCAATATTTTGCTTCCAATTTGAATTCAATCCACGGATCATTAATAAAAATGAAGAAGATGCTATCTCCGAGAAACGTTCGTGTGTCCCAAATCCCTAAAGCCGTATATTAAATCCTCACGTGAATTATATTCTATTTCCATCTTAATTGCCATTTCGTCAAATAATAAGATACACCTTTTATTTAATAACAACATGTTGTCACATTTATTTTTTAATAAATCAACTACATATACTAGCATTAATGCCAGGAGCAAAAGAAAATCGACTATGCCATTTCATTAACGTAGATACGTGAGGCATATTAAAGCCAATGTTTTGCATTTCTTTGTAGCAAGATGGCGATTTAAAATAAATTTTTTGAAAAATTTTTTGTTCATCCTCAGTCCACTTGCTTTTCATTTTGTGAAATAGCTGGCAGTTGACAAAAGTTCGAACAGCTAAACTTTTATTTTTTAATGTCTCTTGTACTACTAAACGACCTTTATCTTCATTTGAAATATTGAAATTCTTCTTCTCGTTTAAAACATATTTATATTTTTCTGTTTGTATTGGGGCCAATGTTGAAGTTCGATTAATCGAATCTAAGCGAGCAATTTTCCGATCAGGTTCAGGAAATTGGGACGGAGATGGTGTTCTTCTTTCAATATCAGATGGTATTTTGTAATCTCTGATATACGTTTTTACGTTATCTTCCCTATATAAAATAAGGGGTGGTGATGGTGGCGATTCGTCTTCGCAAGGATCCGGCAAAGTATTTGAAACAAAATCAGATATATGTTTTTCTGATTTCCCTCGAGTGTATTCTCTGCATTTCAAAGCTGAAAAATTCGGCCGACAAATAGGATCTATTTCATACACGCTGCATTAACAAAACGTATTTTCAAAGGGCAGCGGAATTGCATCTCGGCTTAACAATTTTTTGGTCGAATGAATCCTTATATCACTCATGCGAAAATGTCGTTCACATATAAAAATATTTTTTACATTTTTTGCTCTATTCTGAAAGTAATATTCCCCACCACAATGCAAAATCCATAGGTCCTTCCCACTATCAGCAGGAAATTTAAAAAAACTCATTAGGGAACCGACGTTGCAAATGCTTGTGCAACCTTTATAAAAACAAATGCTTCCTACAGGCATTTTTAAAAACTCAAAGTTTTTAATAAAAAAATGTAATTTTTAAAGCAATTACTCTACAAGCAATAGGTTAGTAAGTAAGTACTTACAGACATATATATCTCTAGAGTTGTTTGTTTTTTTTTGTGTTAAGTAACTGTTTTCGAAATTTGCAAATCAAATCACTATCAATCACAACACAAGTCATTCGTCCTCAAATGCCAAATTATAAGTGAAAGCACTCAAAGGCACCTGTCATAGCCAGCCCGCGCTTTTTTGGAATTTATTAAAAACGACCTGTTACGTCAGTTTAGCCGCAATTAGAAAAAAAGCATTGTTGCGAGGTGACCAACATAAAAATATTTTGCGGGTAAAGAGGGGAACGGAAAATTACAAAAGTAAAATAGCCAGCGCAGAACTATTCGACCCCAAAGCATTGCTTAATATACATATGTACTTATATTAAAATTCTGCTATCGTTGAAAACAATTATATTTGAAATATGTAATTATTTCAGAATGAAATACATATAGTACGTACATATCTTCTATATATATAAAAATCTCGTGTCACGGTGTTTGTGGTCAAACTCCTCCGAAACGGCTCGACCGATATTTATGAAATTTTGTATGTATATTTGGTAGGTATGAGAATACAAAGTAAAGTATATTTCATACCGCTAGGTGATTAGGGTGTCCCTATCCAGAAAAATATAATAAAAGAGCTACTGAACACTTCATATACCTACTTCGATTAGATTATAAAACTTTGAATGCAAAAAATTCAAATCATAGTTTACTGAGATGATTTTACGATTGGACTTAGAAGTTTTATACGGAATTTCAATTCAAAAGAAAAGTGGATAGTTTTACAAGGTTTTTTCGATTTAATTTTTGTTGCTGTCTATGAAAATACTGGACGCATAAAATTGCCCACTAATTTCTGCACAATCATTGATTCGCAAGATGCTCTAATTGACCGCATATTTCCCGATGTACACACACAATACATAAATCATGCGTGGCTGGCAGAAAGAGCCATTTTGGCAGCAAAATATGTGGACGTAGACGATTTAAACTTCAAGATACAGCAGTCGTTGCCAGGTGACTTGGTATCATACAAATCGATCGATACAGTTTGCGATACCAACGAAGCTGTAAATTATTCAACAGAGTTTTTGAACTCACTGGATTTGCCAGGTATGCCACCACACCTTCTACGACTGAAAGTTGGATCTCCGGTTATTTTACTTCGAAATTTGAACCCACCACGGCTGTGCAATGGCACGCGATTGGTCATTAAAAAATTGATGAAAAACATTATCGAAGCCACCATTTTAAATGGAAAATTCCGAGCCGAAAATGTTTTACTGCCACGAATTCCAATGATTCCCACAGACGTACCAATTGAATTCAAACGCGTTCAATTTCCTATTAGATTGGGATTCGCAATGACAATCAATAAGTCGCAAGGCCAAACGATGTCGGTTTGCGGCTTAGATTTGGGCACACCATGTTTTTCGCACGGACAGTTATACGTGGCATGTTCTCGCGTGGACAAACCATCAAGCTTATTTGTGTTGGCTAAAGACGGACTGACAAAAAATATCGTACACTCAATTGCTCTTCGAAATTAATATTGATGTTTTTTATCTCATATTCCTACTTTAGGATAAAAAATGTATTACTTTTTTCCACTTTTTTACTTATAACTGTTAAGAGATCAAATAATGAATTTGTCCGTTACGTTAATGAAATACATTGAATTGAGGAAATGAATGGTTGGTGTTCTTTTGTTTTTATCGGCGGTCACATTCGTTATTTTTTATTTAACAATCAAAATATACACTAGAAATAATTTATAGCCGGGTAAGCTAGTCTTTAAATATTAATTTATTGCCCTTAGATATTTGGTACAAATCTATCCAGGATTATCAATTCTAAAGGAAATGCGCATACAGCTAAATGCTGTTGTGCTTTGTTGTGTTACGTATTGTATTGTATTGGATTGTAGCGATCAAATAAGAAAAAGCGATCAAGAATGCTTTGGGAAAGCGTTAATGAAAGCCCTTCAGGATGATTTAAAATTCAGCTTTTTCGAAAACTTTCCCAACAAGCTTTATCGACTACAGCGCCTCTACAATAAGAGGAGTAACTATCATGATTTCATTCTTGCCACCACTAGATATTTATATACACAAGGGTAATAGCAAAGACCATATAATTACAAAGATGTCGCAAACCGAACCCGAGCTCGAAAATGTTTTTGGGATTTAGGCTGAAACCCCATGGATGTAGTTGTGAGTCGTTTATACGAAACGCTCTCAGCAACTGAGTCGCGGCTACATTCTCTTTGCCTTTTTCCGTGTTCCCTCTTCCCGGAATTCGCATCGGTCGCAGCGCCTGGGATTGGGTACGGCGCGCGGCGCCTGCTGCGATGCGGCGGGTTGGGGATGGAGCTCATTTTATAGTTATGTGATCATATCGAATGGAGCTGTTGTGCTACCTAGTTGGTTTGGGTTCAATTGAATTTTAGAGAATTTTAGAGAAAACCCAAAAAATAAATTTGTCTGCAATACTCAAATACCAAATTCAATTGAACCCAAACCAACTAGGTAGCACAACAGCTCGATTTGATATGATCACATAACTATAAAATGAGCTCCATCCCCAACCCGCCGCATCGCAGCAGGTGCCGCGCGCCGTTCCCAATCCCAGGCGCTGTGCCTGTGAGTGCGACCGATGCGAATTCTGGGAAGAGGGAACACGGAAAAAGGCAAAGAGAATGTAGCCGCGACTCAGTTGCTGAGAGCGTTTCGTATAAACGACTCACAACTACATCCATGGGGTCTCAGCCTAAATCCCAAAAACATTTTCGAGCTCGGGTTCGGTTTGCGACATCTTTGTAATTATATGGTCTTTGGTAATAGTCTATACACTACGCGATCAGCTGATGCGAACTATAGGCGCCGCCATATTGGCCTCAGCTGCTCTGACGAGCGCCTTTCACTTTATCCCTACTCCGCGGCCGACCGTCAAGCGACATGCAACACACAGACGAAAAAGTGTGAGACGATGTAATAAAAGTTTCACTTTAAAAACAAAATCAAATCGAGTTTCAATAAATAAGATTCAGCACCCAAAATCAGCCAATAATTCAAAATCAAATCAAAATCGTTGCCAAAATCAATCGCAGAGAAAATGCCTAAAAATTTCAACTCAGAAAACATAGAGAACGAGCAAACGCAAACGCCTTCCAGAAATCGGCACGGTATCATTCTAAGGAAAGAGCGAGCGCGAGGCGAGGGGCCGCCGTGCATTCACTGCTCTGCGCCTGTCCCCCACGTCCCACCCACACCCTGCCATCAAGTCACACAGAGCATCACATCAGGCACGGCATTTCGTTTGCATGCGGCTGCGTGTGAGACTGTGAGTGGCATAAACAAGAGCGTAAGGCGCTTAATACTATCGAAACTATTCCTGTTTTGTGTCTGCGCTTGGGTTACAATGGGGCATTAAATTTGTTCTTCTGAGGCAATAGAGGCAAACGTAAAGCTCATTTGCCAGAACAGGCTACAGCTTTCACATTGCATTATCGCATCTTATATAGATTCTGTTGTCTCTGATATTAGCATAGACCAACTAATCTATAGACTCGCCACTGCCATACAACGAGGTGAAGACAATTTTTCGCATCCCAATCGCTCGTGCTGCCTCCCAAGCTTTAAGCTGTATAACAATAATAAAACAGCTTTAGCTCTGAGCGAAAGTTCTTCTTTCTTTTTCTACTGGATGAGAAAACTGTAATACCGAATAAAAGCAAGTCGCCTACACATGCGCCTTTTATATTTAGTCAACACACAGTTGCATCTTTTCCCCCACACCCAATATTTTCCCTTCCCCCTTCTCCTAGCAAACAAATTCCAAAAAATATCTCAAAACTGGTTCGTTGTACGAGAATAATGTGACATATAAAACCTTTTTTCAGGAAACCTTTAGATTTGTATTATTTTAAATTATACCACATACAATGCTTTCTTAAAAGGACTAAAATCAAAAAATCTAAAATCTTTTCGTGGTGTAAGTAGCAAGTATTTTCATCTGCAAAATAGAAACTATATTTTTCATCGGCTTTTGTTTCGCTAATACATTTTTCCATAATATATGATTTAATTTTCTTTTTTTCTGGTTCTTCCATAAAAATTTGTTTGAAGATATTTACGTGTTTTCTACATATATCATAAAATATATCTGTAGGTGGAATAAGGCTACCAAAATCGGATTTTTTTGAATAATTTTTGTAAAATAAGAATAATTCTGATGTTGTCTCCATTTTTATAAATTCACCAGATTTTTTTAATGCCTTTGAGCAAAGTTCACAATTTAATTTTGGAAGCACTTTAACCAAAACATAGCCTATAAAATATCGTAATGATAGGCCCTCTGAAATACTTACATCATCAGAAAATATATAATTTTCTTCAATCTCATCTTCATCACCAATTTCATTTGTTGTTAAAATGTTCTCATAATTATTTATAGATATATAATTATTTATTGAAATATCTAAATTTTCAACATCAGTATCAGAAAAAAATTCGCCATCATCACTTATGCAATTACTTAAGTCTGATATGTAGGTCATAAATTTATTTGTTATAATTTTCCCAAGGATATTAGAGAATTCAAACACAGACGGATCTTTATTAAATCCGCCCTTACCCCTTATTAAAGAAAATAAATTCTCTAAGGCATCTTGCTGTAATTTGTTCGTTAAAATAAAATTTATTTCGGCGTGATTTTCAAAAATATCCTCAGCTAACAACAAAATACCATTTAAAGTCTGAAGAAGACCTTTTAGGCAATAAACTTTTTTTAAATTATTCAAATCAATAATTTTCTGCATTTTTTTAGCAGCATCTTTTAAATAATTTAAGACATCACCGCTCTCTTTTCTTAATCCCCGTTTTAAGGGATTTTTATCGGCAGGATTTTTTGAATTTAGACAATCAAAAATATTATTCAGAAAACTAAAAAATTTTGAAGTTGCCATATATTTTTCACCTATCTGTGAAGAAAACAAATTTAATTCACCCGTTGTTTGGATAGCGCAACTACAGGTATGGCTAAAAACTTGAACGGCTAATGATACTTTCATTTTCTGCCAAGGATTTGGATAAACATGTTTGTAAGTTAATTTTGGGACCATTTTAGTTGTACCTGTTTTTTCTAAATTATACAGTTCTGTGACACATTGCCAGCTGGCAAATCCATCTTCAGTTGCGATATCTTTTTTTAAAATAATATTTCTTATGGATTTCATTAAGTGTGGTGCGTCATATAACGTAAATATTTTGCTTCCATTATAATTAAAATATGGTTTCTCAATTGAAACAAGAAGACGCTTAAAGCAATTACGGTTATTAGAACCTTGATCGCAAACAATAGCTTTTACATTAATTCCGACAGCTGAACAACATTTAAGACATTCAAGTAATTTAGAATGTAAGATAGCTCCTGATATATGTAGGTGTGTCTGTTACAAAAAAACCCAATACTTGCTTCCAACTAGAAAACAAACCTCGAATCATAAAAACACAAACATAATTCCCTAATTTTTTTTCTTTAATAGTACCAAGGTCAACAAATCCAATCACTTCATCCAAAGTGGTACTATATGCAACATTCTTTCTTATACATATTTCGTCTATTAATAAAACAGCTTCCTTGTTTTTACTTTCCCATTTTGTTGATACGCCTGACAAGCTTTTGAAAATGTCCTCATTAAAACCTGCTCTCAAATTCTTTATTGGACTCCAACGATTAAGAGATCTTATTGAAGGAATATTAAAATGCAATTTTTCATATATATATCGGTAACATGATGCCAATTTATAGTACAGAGTCTGTGCCAAAACTCTTTCGCTTTTTGTCCATTTTTCATTTGTATGCTTTTTAGACAACAACATTTTTGAAAATACTTTTGCATTTTCACTAACATGTTGCAAAGCATCAATGGTTAACGATAAGGGTTCTTTCAATTTTGTTCTAAGGTTTTTATTTTGGTCTTTATTAAGTTTTTTCCGTGTTTTTAAAGTGGCATTCTGTTTAGTTAAGTATCTGGTTGTATTTCTGAGCTTCATATATTTTTTTAACAATTTGGTATATTTATTTTTATAATAAGTCAGGTTTGTATTGGTTTTATCACACCGGCTGCAACTTATTTCAATACCTGTATCTAAAGTGTTTGGGGGTATACAAGCACTCATCAAGTTAAGATCTTCAAAAGTGAAATCATTGTTGCTTGTTGAGGGTACTGCATAAGTTTACCCTGAAAAATTTACACATAGTTCAGCATCCTGTGAACTGCAAATGCCGCTTAATTCAGGAATCTCACATTGCGGTAAATTTCTCAAGGGTACTTTGTTCCTTTTCAAATGTCGTTTGCCAATGTCTTCTGCAGAAAAATGATTTTCACACAAGTAAGCATGTTTAGCTTTAGGTGAATCCGTCATTTGACATGCTTCAATCCATTTATTATATAATGGAGTTCCTCTTGCAGGAAACTTAAAAAATCTCGTTTCCGGCGAAATACGTTTGGTTAATTTGCAAGTGGATAATTCACACTTGACTCCCCAAATTCTTTTATCCATTTTAAAAGTCGAAATCCAAAAATCAGTACAAAGTCACTAAGCCGTATAAAAAAAAAAACCTTATTCTGAAACTAACAAATAAAAAGTCGAAAGCTCAGAACAATATAATATTAAAAGTTCCAATATAATAAAAAAAAAGGTAATTCGTTGAATTCAATATAATATGCAATAATAAAAAAAGATGAATCGCTTTAATAACTATGTAAACACAATAATCCAGGCAAGCAAGCAAGCGCAAGGAACATTTCGCATTGATCGCCAATACGAAAGTAACCTGAAAAATTTTTCGGCTGCTGAGCTAGATGGCAACTGTGTGAAAAGGCGCATGTGTAGGCGACTTGCTTTTATTCGATATTACAGTTTTCTCATCCAGTAGAAAAAGAAAGAAGAACTTTCGCTCAGAGCTAAAGCTGTTTTATTATTGTTATACAGCTTAAAGCTTGGGAGGCAGCACGAGCGATTGGGATGCGAAAAATTGTCTTCACCTCGTTGTATGGCAGTGGCGAGTCTATAGATTAGTTGGTCTATGATATTAGTCATTATTATGGTTGCCTTCATAATTACGGGGTAGTGTGTCCAAGGTATTATGTACCTACATATTTGAACGGAACTATCGGTGGGCGAGTCCGACTCGCACTTGTCCGGTTTTTTTGATTCGCGTAATAGATATAACACTTGCATATGGAATGTAAACAATTCCAACCAACAGATTGTTAACAGATGGCGCCTTCTATATTATTTATGCAAATACGGTTTTTATAAAAAGTTTTTATTAAGAAAATATTAATTTTAAACTGTTTGTTTATTTTTCGTTATTGGCAGGGAACGTAATCTTTAAAATGACATTTCAATCATTAATTCTGATGCAGTGGAAGACATGCCGTACAAAAATATACCGTGGAGAAATAATATTATTGATTATTTTCATTGTTTGTTACAGGCTGAATCAACTAATATTGTCAAATGAGGATTCTAGGTATTTAGATTTCACCGGAAAAGCTTACAACATGAAGAATATAAATGGCTTATTAAAACTGTCCAATAGAGATATGACCGCAACAGTTGCTGACAATTTAAAATATTTTACATGGAAAAATCCGCCAGAGGAAATATTAGGACATCAAGTTTTTTTGATGACACTTTGGATTTTTGCCGACTTAGAGTCAGTGCAAGGGAGGTTATTATTGCAAAACGCTCTCCAATATATGGTATTTATGAACATGTTAAAAGGTTTTTATTAACATTTAGACCTATTAAAATACTATAGAAATCGACTAGTACTGTGCGGATCGCTTTTATACCAAACACAGAAGGGGAATCGAGTTCAGAAACAAACAACTTAAATCGACTAGTATGGGCAGCATCTCAAGCACTTTCAGGAAATGAATCTGTAAACACAGTCCTGGAGTGGTTGCAAAGTGCGGAACTTAGGAACTTTAAAATTCCCGTAAGTGTTTTTTTATGTTTTAAAATATTTTTTAACATTATAATAATTAAGGATGCAGTTAATGACATTTTTTCGTCGACCAAACTACATATAAAGATGTTACGAGCCTATACACAAAGAGTTTTAAATGTAAAAACAAAAAATATTGTCATAATGAACGGGAAAATATACGAGTTATCGGAACTTCGAGAAGTTTTTACGATGGATGATTACGCATTGATGGAAAGATGTATTAATCTACAATACGGCGGGAAAATAAGAACTGTTTTACAGTCGACAAACGTTGCAGAAGGTACATACTTAAATATTTTGGGTCTTTTAAGGTTCATCATTCCTTTTTTCGTTGTGTTTTACAGATGTTGAAATAGATAGCGATCAAATCTTAAAATTGATAACAATTTTAATAACTAGGCAGCATACTCGTAGTCGCTTTATTATTCCTAAAGAACTAGAAGAAAATTATTCAGTGGTAAAACTACCGCCACAGAAAACTGATATTCCGTTTTTTGACATAGTAGCAGTTTTGGATCCTTCTTCTCGAGGTGCACAAAAAATAACTTCTATTTTGATACTTCTCCGATCGATTATTAATTGTAATATGAGAGTTTATTTGTGTGCTGTTGAACATCATAGCGATATGCCAGTTAAAGTGTAATTATTAAAACAAATTTTGACTTTCTTTATTGTGAAGTAATTTTTTGTTTAGTTTTTATAGATATGTCGTCGATACTGAAGTTGCATTTACAAATGAAGGAGATCTTTATAATGGGCCGCACGCTAAATTTACTGGGCTACCTGCGAATCCACTTTTCACACAAAGTTTACAAGTAAGTATTTAAAGGCAACGTTTTTTATGTATAAAAAATGTTGTGTTAATTATTCATCGCTTAAAAATATAATATTTTAGTACTTAACTCTGCACCTTAAATTAAAACTTTCGTAAATATAACAAAACCTGTCATCCATATACTATCTTCATAAGTTACATCTCAATACGTTGTCTTTGTGGCACAATGTTAACTTTGGTTATAACTATAACTATCGGCAAGTTTTCCAAAAACAAAAACGTTAAAATAATTCCTAAATCATTGATCCATCTGCAGTTAAAAATGATACAATCGATGTTCTTTAGCAGTAGGCTTCTCTGTTGAACCACTGCTGATAATGAGCAAGAAGCTCCTTTAGGAACCCCTGTTTTTGTCGGTATTTCAAGCCAACAGGTACGTCGATTAGGAGCACCCGTTTTTGTCAGCTTGTCCCCCAATATGCCAACAGAAGCTCCCTAAGGAACCCCTTTTGTTTTCGCCTTTCTTACGGCGAAAGGATCCGTCTCATAAGAGAGGCATGTGTCCTAGCCAACAGGAGTTCCCTAAGGAGCCCCTGTTTTTATCAGGATCACCCGCCCAAGCCAGCACTAGTAGGAGCACCCGCTTTTGTCTGCTTTCTCCCAGAATAAATGAATGAACAAACAGCAATAAATAAAACAACACCCATAACATGTTAAGGTCTTCAAATTAACGCAAGTATTACGCTCAATCGAAGATATTGCTATTGCATGTTTGCTAATTTTGAAGTCAGTACGTATGATCCCTGCTACGGAATATTGTCTGAGGTCTTAGAGAAAAGCATCGACAAATTATTTCATGACGAATTTTCACAAACACAATGGTACGGCCTTAGAAGTGTAGAAATTAAAAATTTCTTTTTAATTGTTCTGCAGCTAATCAGATGTACAATTTATCAACGTATTTAAAATATAATTTGGATAGTACACTTTTCTGACTGAATAGCTGATATACGTGCATATTATCATGAATTGCATTTGCGTTCGACAATTACTTCGCATCAGAAATATAGCAAACTGCAATTTGTTTGCTGGTAAAAAGTCGCAGTCTTCTATGAGCCAATGGCAGATATCGCATGCCATGTTAAAAACATCCACCGAATTAAATTCCTTATAGCCAAGTTAATCAGCCTCATTGCCAAGTATGTTGCTCAGCAAATCTTAATGAAATAGGATGCTAGGTATCATTGCAGTTTATAGGAAGGAGCGAAGGAAATATACACATATACGCATTCTATAGAGTACTAAAAAAGAGCCCTAAGTTATTTCGAATTTAAGGTTAAAACAGTGGAACATTTTTGATTAAAAAAAACGCACAAAAGTGAAAAAGAAAAACACACAGAGCACGAAGTATTATCCTTTTAAAACTTCTGATTCATAAATTAGAAAATATACAAGCTTTCAAAAAGGTTTTGGATCATTAGGTTAGGTTAGGTTACTGTGGCTGCCTGGTAAGGCACTTAGGTTAATAACACCGAGAAAAAGGAGGGGTTGTCCAAACGACAGCTGCGACGGCTGAGGAGCAGGAAAAACAGGGCTAAGGCAGAGGAAGCGAAAGCCGACTTTGTCAAGGGCTCTGTTCCTTCCTCCTCAACTCCGGTGCCAACAGCCACCAAGAGAGGTAGGTCGGAGGTGGACTCGTCCACTCCGAGCACCTCGACTGGTGCGGATGGCACTGGGGCAGCCAAGGTAAAACCACCTACGCAGCCCTTGAGCAAAAACAAACGGAGGAAAGTCGCTAAGACCGGTCTCCCGGGACAAAGCTCACCGGACGAGGTAAAGGGGAAACCCGATCCTCGTACCGGGTCGTCAGAGGGTGCGGCTCCGTCGGGCTCAAGTGCGACGGCCGGGGGGGGTGGGAAAAAGCTTCGCTGAGGCTGCTTCTCAAGCCCTGGTCGTTGTAATTGAGGCCGACAACCCACAAAGGGAAATGTCACAACGGCACGTAACCTTTGTGGAGGACCACATTTGGAAGCTCTTGGGTGAAACTAAGGAGGCTCCCAGGTTTGAGGGAATGGTCTTTCGTGACGGAACCCTAAAAGTTCAATGCACGAATGAACATTCCCTCAAATGGCTGCTTACAAATGTGGCAAACTCTCCAGCGTTTGACGGCATTAAATTTTCTGCTACAAAAGGTAGCGACATGCCTAAGCTGGTTCGGGCAGTTGTTTGGATCCCAGGCCCTCGCAAGGCACCTGGGGAGATACTTGCCCGCCTCCGTAACCAGAACCCAGGACTGGACACTAAGTACTGGCGGATACGTGCGTTCAGTAGCAAGAGGAAGAACCCCGGTGATCCCGAAGTCTCCACTCTTGCGCTGGGCATTGACACGGAGTCGCTGAAGGTCCTAGAGTCTGTTTACGGACTTCGTCCCCATTTAGGTTTTGGGAGGGTGAAATTTCACGTCTCCGGGAAATAAATGCGGACAACGAGTGTATTGCGGAGCAGTCGATTGCTATGTCTACTGACTTGAATATCACTCAAATCAACCTGCAGCACAGTAAATCGGCCACTGCTATTCTCAGTGGAAGGTTAAACAAACTGCGGACATTCCCCCAAATAACACTAATACAGGAACCATGGATATGCAGAAAACGTATCTGCGGTTTCGGTATGGTCAACTGAGGGCACCTCTTTCATTACGAAAGGACGGAACGACCGCGAGCTTGCGTGTTTGTATCGAACACAATTGAGGCCACGATGTTAAGACAATTTTGCAGTCAAGACGTCGTTGCGGTGAAAGTATCCTACAAGATTGCGGGGGCCAGGCATGAGATCATTATTGTCTCAGCCTATTTACCCTATGACTCCATCAGTCCACCTCCTTCACGGGAACTTATGGAAATTGTAAGATACACAGAATCTAATAATTTAGGTCTGGTGATTGGATGCGATGCCAATGCCCAGCACACCATATGGGGTAGCAGTAAATGCAACCCTAGAGGAGAAAAATTATTAGACTTCATTCTGTCGCACGATCTCGTGGTTAACAATGTGGGCAATGATCCAACCTTTGTCACGAGTAGGCGACAGGAGGTAATAGACCTGACACTTACTAATAGGAAGATGTCCAACCTTATTACTAACTGGCGAGTTCTAGATGAGGAATCTCTCTCGGACCACAGATACCTAAATTACAGAATAGCCATTGATGACATTTACATCCCGGCTGGACGTAATCCAAGGAAAACTGACTGGGAGAGGTACAAACAAATCCTTTCGGAGAAAGAAATATATGTACCCAAGCTCCGATCAACAAAAGACATTGAGGATGCGACTGAGAAATTGAGTCGGACCTTGATAGATTCTTTTGAGAGTGCTTGTCCCGTTAGAAAGAGCCGATGTGGCAAGAGCGTCCCCTGGTGGAACAGCAATCTTTCGAGGCTCAGGAAGAATACCAGGAAGCTTCTGAATAGGGCACTAAAAACCCAAAAAGAAGATGACTGGACGGCCTATCGAACCCTACAGCGCGAATATAAGTACGAGATAAGGACTTCCAAGGTCTCATCTTATAGAAGATACTGTGAGGAACTGGTAGGAATGAGAGAAACAGCTAGGCTATTTAAAGTCTTCCAGAAGGACGACACAGCCAAACTGAATTCCCTCCGCAAATCTGACGGCGGATATACGGGTTCCAAACAGGAAGCCTTTGAGATCCTGGTTCAAACCCACTTTCCAGGCAGTCACAAGATTCAAGCGAATCAAAGTTTAGAAAGGTATCCAGAAAGGGTAACCATTACTAGACAGGACAGATATATAGCATCCAAAGTTGTGACGGAGGAGAAGATCGAATATGCTTTGTCCTCCTTCGAAAACTATAAGACCCCAGGTCTGGATGGTATATACCCGGCTATGCTAAAAGCAGGAGGCCATTCCCTGGTTTCAGCACTAAAGAAAATATTTAGGACTTGTTTAACTTGGGGATATATTCCAACTGCATGGCGAAAGGTCAGAGTAGTTTTCATTCCCAAACCAGGCAAGGAAGACTATGCTCTGGCGAAAAGCTTCAGACCAATCAGCTTGACATCGTTCCTGCTGAAATGTCTGGAACGTCTGGTAGAAAAATACATTAGAGGAGAAACGTTGAGAAGGCATCCCCTTAATGAGCACCAGCATGCCTATAGGAGTGGTAGATCCTGTGAGTCCCCATTGCACGATCTAGTCTCTAAGATAGAAAGTGCTTCGGACGAGGGGCTCTACGCTCTCGGGGTTTTTGTTGACATTGAGGGAGCCTTCGACAATGCCACGTTCCCATCGATGTGTAATGCTGCCACTGCATATGGTGTAGATACCGTGCTTGTAAGATGGATCTACTCTATGCTATCTCAGAGACTACTTTTCGCGGAATGCGACACCGACAGTAGTAGTTGAGATGTCTTGTGAGTAACACGTCTTGGAGCTGTTGCCTTCACTATCGCCGTTTACTTGTGGTTTCAAGCAGTGCGGATAAGAAATTTTGTTTCCCATAACCTGCCGCCGTTGCTACTAGTTTTGCAGTTCAACGAGACTTAAATTTTAACTGCGGCCTTCGTGTAGTTTTTGATTATTAGATTATTATTACGTGTGTTCATCATGGGTAAAAAAGCATCTCCGAAGGCTCGCTCGCATTCGAAGAGCTCTAACTGTGACAACACCAATACTCCTGTGAAAACGAGAGCTGTGGCTAAACAACACCAAACTCAACAGCTGCAGCAAGAAGCTGCTAACAGTGCTAACTCCCTGAAAATGCAGGCTAAGAGATTGGCAAATACTAGTGCCGCATCTAACACCTCTCTTACCTCCGTCAGATCGAACTCCATCAGCTCTACGGATCGGTTTGAATTACTGGAAAGAAAACTTGTGAAAGCGTTAACTGCTGTAATAAATGAAAGGATGGACCAAAATGAAGAGTCCCTGTCATCGAAAATTGAGGAGGTACTTGTAGCAACTAGACGTGAGGTATTGGAATTAAGTGACGAGGTTCGGCATTTGAAACGTGAACTGAGTGATGTGAGAGCTGAGCTTAATGATCTTCGTCAGTCTGGCCGGCTTTCGGATGCCATTGTCACCGGGATTCCCCGCATGCCCGATGAGAACCCCATGGACATTGTCTCGAAGATTGCCAAGAGGATCGATCATCAGTTGTCCCCATATACTGCTGCCTTTCGGGTGAAATCATCTTCCAACAGTCCACCTAAGAGTGGAAGTCTGCCTCTTATTGTTAAGTTCTCCTCGGCCGCTGAGCAGAGGGCTTTCATTCGGAAGTTCATCCGATCCAAGGGAGTTACACTGAAGTCTCTTCATATGAAGTTCTCGTCTGACTCTAAAATCTCTGTCTTCGAAAGCCTCACTAAGCAAAATCATCGCATTCTTCGTGCTGCGCTTAATTTGAAGTCGTCCGAGAAGGTCCACTCTTGCTTTACTCGAAATGGTCATATTTTTGTGTGCCTGAATGCGGGTGATTCGCCTATTCTTATTAAGTCATTACAAGCTCTGGACAGCCTGATGAATGATGCCAGCCCTGATGTCCCCGTGATTACAACTGAGTTGCCTACCCAATCTCCGCCGTTTGATGCTGCAGAGTCGTTAAATCCTAGGTTACCACCAGCCGAGCGACCGAATGCTGAAGGCACAGCACTACTGGCAAGCCCTGTCTAATTTATAACTTTTGGCTATTTAGTTTGCTACCCTTATTTTTTTTTTTTTTTTCTTTTTCTTCATCTTAGTTTTAAAGTTACTTAACATCTTAGTCTTGTTATTACTATATTTAGAGTATCGATAACTATAACGCAATGCCTATGAACTCTCGTTTATCTTCTTTATTAGTTTTCCATCCTGAATCTTTATTTAGTGGTGAGTGGTCGTGCTGGTCCGGTGATGGGGTGGTGTTACATTCGGGTGCTTCGACGTGACTGGTTTTTGTGAGCTGGACAGGTTGCGAACTCTTTTAAATGTCTTCTGTGGCAGAACCTGCGGTGTGAATATATGTACCATTAATGCCAGAAGTCTCAGAAGTAAGATTGATGAAATTCGTCGCATCTTTGAATGCTCTTATATCCATGTCATACTTGTTAGTGAGTCATGGCTTTTGGATCATATACCATCTTCTTTTGTCTCTATTGCAGGATTTAACCTTTTCCGTAACGATCGTGAAGGTCGTGGAGGCGGTGTAGCAATATATGTTAAGAACTCGCTGAGGTCGAGGTTACTTACCAATTCTACCCGCTCTGCATTGGAGTTTGTGACTGTGCTGGTTGACTCTGGGTGTGAGAGATGTGTTGTGGGCTCGGTTTATCGTCCTCCTGGTAATTTCGAGGTGCAGCATCTTGATGAGTTTTCATCATCACTGAGCAACTTATCTCATGCTTATGAGAACATAGTTATCGGTGGCGATTTCAATATTAATCTCATGAATCATAGCTCTTCCACTGCCAATTTTCTATATTCGATGCAACTACTGCACCTTACTCCCGTGAACTCTGTTCCTACTTACTACAATTGTACCCATCCTTCTTTGTTGGATGTCCTTTTTGTAACTGACCTAGCTAAAGTCTCTTTCCACAACCAGCTTAGTCCCATCTCTTCTTTAGACCATGATATCCTGTTTATGACCTACACTTTCAGCTTCTCGGAATCCCACATTGATTTTACCTATCGTGATTTTAAAAACCTTGACTTACCGTCACTTTTTGCTGAATGCTATTCCCTTCCTTGGAGCGATATTTACTCTGTGACCTCTATTGACTGTAAGGTACATAAACTCTCCTGTTTCCTTTCGTATTTATTTGATAAGTACTTGCCGCTTACTCACCGGAAGCCCTATACCTCCAATTGCCCTTGGTTCAGTAAGCGAATTAGCAAGTTGATCGTTGAACGTGAATTCCTATATAAAGAGTGGCGACGTTTTCGTAATGAAGAAACACTTCGTTTGTACAGGATCGCTCGCAATAAAGTGACTGCGGAAACTCGTAATGCCAAGCGTAATTTCCTGAAATCTAAATTAAACATGGATATGCCGGTGCGTGTCTTGTGGAAAAATTTGCGTAATTTGGGTATACATAGGGACAGCAAGCACCAGAAGTGCGAGCTCGATCCGAATGACTTGAATAGCTACTTTGCTTCACCCCACGACTCGGGGCGAACAGGTAGCATGCATTACTCTAATAATCTTCAACATGATGACTGCAGCTCTGATGAATTCCTATTCCGCTGTGTGAGTCACGATGAGCTTGTAAACGCGATCTTTGCCATTAAATCGAATGCTGTGGGTTTAGATGGCATTGATCCACGTTTTGTCAAAATATTGCTCCCATGCATCTCGCAATACATACTGCACATAATTAACTGCTGCTTTACTGAGTCCTTCTTCCCCGAAACATGGAAAATGGCTCTTGTTGTTCCAGTACCCAAAAAAACTTCGGCTGTATCAGTATCGGACTTTCGACCTATTAGCATCTTGTGTTTCTTTGCAAAGGTTCTGGAAAAGCTAATTGCTTTGCAAATTCAGGAGTTTCTGTCGAGTGCCGATCTGTTAAATCCACATCAGTCAGGTTTTCGTGCGGGTCATAGCTGTGAGTCAGCTATGCTCAAGGTAACCTCTGATCTTCGGAAGGCGTTGGATGATGGACATGTTGGGATCATGGTACTTTTGGACTTTTCGAAGGCTTTCGATAGTGTAGACCATATGCTTCTTCTTAGGAAGTTAGGCAGTTACTTCCATTTTGGTCGCACCGCTGTATCTTTCATCAGTGATTTTCTCTGTAACCGTTATCAGCAGGTCAAAGTTGGTAAAAGCTTGTCTAGCTCTATTGTATTGACCAAGGGAGTCCCGCAGGGTTCCATCCTAGGGCCCTTATTATTTTCCCTCTTCATTAATGATCTACCAGATATCTTGGACGATGTTCATGTTCACTTATATGCGGATGATGTGCAATTATACCTGTCTCGACCTCTTGGCTTGATGGAGGACTGTGTTGCGAGAATTAATAGTGACATTGATAGAATCAGTGTCTGGTCCCAGCATAACCGGCTATTGCTTAATCCGTCTAAGTCACAGTGCATTGTATTTCGTACTTCCCCATTAATGACTATTTCCGACTTGCCATTGGTTATGCTAAATGGCACGGTGTTACCTTTTGTAGATGAAGTTACTAGTCTAGGGGTCAAGCTAAATAGCTCGCTTACTTGTTGTCCTCATGTACAATCTGTTATCAGAAAGGTGTATGGCAGCTTAAGAACACTTTGGCTATCAGCTGATGTACTGCCTTTTCAAATGAGACTGAAGTTGGCTAAAACCTTACTCATTCCTCATTTTACATATTGTAGTACTGTGTTCCCGAGACTTGACTCTACTTGCCGGCGGAAAATCAATGTAGCTTTCAACGATTGCATTAGATTTGTTTACTTGCTGCGCAGATCTGACCACATCTCAAATTACAACACCTCACTCCTGGGATGTGGCATTGAAACTTATCTGAAGTGTAGACTGCTGCTCTTTTTATTTAAGCTAATTAAGAAGAAAGTGCCTGGCTACTTGTATAAAGAGATACAATTTTTGGATTCGCGCCGTCATCGACATCTGCTTATTCCGAGATGTTCATCCAACATTTATGAGGGTTCGTTCCTGGTCCAGGCTTCCAGACTTTGGAACCAGTTACCACGCAATTTCTGGTGTGCCTCCTCCGTCGCCGAGTTCGAGCGCTTACTTCTCACCTACATTTAACTAAAATAATAAAAATTGATTTCTTATTCTCCTATTTGTCGATTTTGCTATTTTCTGGCCTTGGCGTTGTTGGGTGTTGATGCTCTTTTCTTTTTATGACCTCTCTTTCACTCTACTATTATTAATTTTTATTGTTCTATTATTGTAACTATTATTGTTTTTATTGTTACTATTTTTATATTTTTATATTTTTTATATTTACCCATTTAGAGTACCTACTTTAAGTTCGAATTTTTCTTTTTCTTTTCTCTTTATCTTTCTTTTTATTATAAACTTCTTTTTATATTATTAGTCAACCTGGATTATGTTGTTTACCATCTTTGTTAGTGTGCTATCAAAAGAACCTGTATTCTTGTGTACACAAACTCCAATTGAATAAATAAATACAAATACAAATACACGGTAATGAAAGTGGAGAAAGGCTGTCCGCAAGGAGGAGTACTCTCCCCATTACTGTGGTGTTTCGTAGTAGACTCCCTTTTAGACGAATTGCAAAGTCTAAATATACACATACAGGCGTACGCTGATGATGTGTGTGCACTCGTTTGTGGTAAGTCACTTAGGGTCGTCTGTAGTAAGATGCAGAAAACCCTAGACAAGATCCAGAACTGGTGTGAGAGACATGGCTTATCAGTGAATCCTTTGAAAACAACACTTGTGTTGTTCACTAGGAAAAGGAAACTCGATAACCTTAAGCTCCCAATTTTGAAAGGTGTAACCAAAGACTGTATATATATTAAGACGTCCCAAGCAGTGCAACTCACAATTTCCTAAAGCTCTACAACAGGCATCCTACATCAGCCGACATAGCTTTCCGAGGAGGCTTGATTTTTGTCATCCACTTTTCTGAGTAAAAAGCTCTCTCCGCTGAAATTTTTCTTCTCTTGCGCATAGATGATTTTGCGAGACGCGGATCGCAGGCGGCGTTTGCTTTTCTATCGGGAAGAAGTAAGTCGTTTGTGTGTGTGCATTTTGCATATATGTATGTCGGATTTTTGACATAGCCAACGCCGCCTGCGATCCGCGTCTCGCAAAATCATCTACGCGCAAGAGAAGAAAAATTTCAGCGGAGAGAGCTTTTTACTCAGAAAAGTGGACGACAAAAATCAAGCCTCCTCGGAAAGCTATGTCGGCTGATGTAGGATGCCTGTTGTAGAGCTTTAGGAAATTGTGAGTTGCACTGCTTGGGACGTCTTAATATATATACAGTCTTTGGTGTAACCATTCAACTCTCCAAAGAAGTGAAATATCTAGGGGTAATTCTAGATAGCAAACTGACTTGGAAGGCTCATGTCGAACACAAGGCATCTCGAGCACTGAATGCTTTCTGGCAATGCAGGAGAGCTTTTGGGAAGACATGGGGTCTAAAACCCGCTATTGTGCACTGGATGTACACAGACATAATTAGGCCCATAATCACATATGCGTCAGTGGTCTGGTGGAGTAGAACGGAGATAAAGACTACTTGTTCTATTCTTAACAGAGTACAAAGGGAAGTTTGCATAGGGATAACAGGAGCTTTTAGCTCGACCCCTGGTGCGGCCCTCAACGCAATGCTCAATTTGCAGCCCTTGGACCTCGCAATCCAGGAAGAGGCAATGAAAGCTATTTGTCGACTTAAAAAGTGTAGACTATGGCATGATGGACATGCCACCGGACATGGCGTCTTATCCCGAAGACTTGAAGAGCACTGCACCCTCTTTAGCATGCCGACGGATGATATGACGCAAATTACCATGTTCCGAAGAAGATTTCAAATTAGTCTTCCGGTAAGGGAAGAATGGGATGATCCCAACAAATTACTGGATGGATTAGATGACATCTTCTACACAGACGGATCGAAAATCTTAACTGGTACGGGCGCTGGATGGTATTTGAACGAGGCAGTCAAATACAGTATATCACTCGGAACAACCGCAACGGTTTTTCAAGCTGAAGTGTTTGCCATTCTCGAAGTGGCCAGCTGGATAATTGCCCATGGGTGGCATAATAAGAGGATTGGCATCTGCAGCGATAGTAAGGCTGCTCTTGTCACCCTACTTAACCCAACCACCAAATCAAAGATTGTCCAGGAATGTAAGAATAGATTTAATTCTGCTGCCAAGCACAACCAGGTCAATCTTATATGGGTCCCCGGTCACCAGGGAATCGATGGCAATGTGGCCTCTGACGCTCTAGCGAAAGAGGGCGCAAGCTCTCCTCCCCTGGGACCGGAGCCCATTATTGGTGTCAGCTTTACAGAGTTGAAAAACTGGATAACTAGATTCATGGACTCAATACATGGTCAGAGATGGTCCAGTACATCAACCTGCAAATTCACCAAATGGTTCATTAGCCGTCCAGACAGTAACAATGCAAAACTTTTACTTCGCTTAGACAGAAAAGATTGCAGAACGCTTGTAGGGACGGTCACAGGACATAACACATGCGGCAAGCATCTGAACACCTTAGGGATCATCAGCGATTCAACGTGTCCTTCGTGTGGGGAGGACGAGGACAGCACGGAGCACTTCCTCTGTAACTGCCCGGCCTTCTCCCGCGCGCGCATGACGACGCTTGGCGCCGATGTAATGAGAATGGAAGATTTCAATTCTCAATCTCTATCTGATGTTCTTAGTTTCGTCAAGATGACTAAAAAGTTCGGTTAGGGTAGGGGAAGAGTGCAATGGACCGTGGTCTGAGCGCTCGAGGTTGACACCTCCCCTTTTCTTTTAAGAATAATAATAGGTTAATGTTAGGCCCGTTGTGATACCACAATGGGAAAAAAGCCCCCAAAAAATTAACCCTCGAACCATTTACAGTCTATGATGAACTGCACAAGGTTTTTAATCCTGACTGAGCTTAGCTCCGACAGATCATCAAAGAAAGGGGAACCCAAAGTACGGTTTCTGCAAACCATGCGAGCTGGACACTGACAGAGGAAGTGTAGGAAGGTTCCTCCTCTTCATTGAGGCAGCTTCTGCAGGATTTATTTGGGGTCACTCCCAGTCTTTTGGCGTGCTTGCCAAAAAGACAGTGACCTGTTATGAAACCGACCACGCTGCTAAAAGTAGCTCGTTTGAGCGAAATTAAGCGTTTAGACCAGGTCAATGAGTATCGTCGTTTCACATGTGTGGTCGTTCTTCCACCTGCCGTTGGCAGTTTCTCAAAAGGACCTCCGGATTTCGCAGCTGACTACTGCAAGTGGAATCTCCGGTCTAATAGTTATATCCTCCTCAGGTAAGACAGTGCCGAGCCTTACCAGCTCATCCGCTCTGTTATTACCCCGGGTATCGTTGTGACCTGGTACACAAACAAGATTAATGTTTAGGGCCTGTCCGAATCCAAGTCTATGTCTACGTCTTCGTCTCGTTATAACAGTTTTCATTCCGTCTCACGAAGTCAACGCAAGCCTTGACTCGGTCATCAAACTAAGCAATCTAAACTGTTATACTACGTAGCTAAACTCACATCATAGACATGAATTTGAACAGAGCTGAGCTCGGTTTGTCGACATGAACTGTTATAACGAGACGAAGACGTAGACATAGACTTGGATTCGGACAGGCCCTTAAACGCTCCGCTAGATTGCTGAGTTTTTAACGACAGTCCCAGACAACATTGGATGTTGTAAGCACCGGTCAGTGCTTTGATCGCTGCCTGGTTGTCCGCGCGGATATACACGTCCCTAGAGGGTAGCTCCATATCATGCAGGTGTGTAGCAGCATGAGATATGTCTAGGACCTCCCTTTGGAAAACACTGCAGTGGTCTGGCAGCCGAAAAGAGTTAGCCAAATCCAATTGCTCGGAGAAGACCGCTTCTCCAACTTTGCCATCCCTTTTAGAGCCGTTAGTAAATAACTCTACTGAACCTGATTGCAGTACGAGGCCTTCATTCCACTTCTCCCTAGATGAAAAGGAGGCATTTATCTTTGTCTCAAAAGAGGGCGTAGGAACCCTATTATCGATCACAATCGCGCGTCGCTCTAGGATCTTGGCATGACCGTAGTCCGTGCTTGACCATTGTCCACGCATTGAGTCTAATGGCAGAAGAGTCTGTTTATCAAGCAGCTCCAGGCCACCAGACCAGCACCCCATAAATAGTATAGGCCTAATGACGGCCACATAGAGCCAATGGATGATTCGTGGTTTTAAACCCCATTTCTTGCCAATGGATTTTTGCAAGAGTACAAGGCCATCGTGGCTTTACGTACCTTCTCCTGGATGTTTACCTTCCAGCTCAGCTTCCTGTCTAAAACAACCCCCAGATATCTAACCTGGCCTGTAAGTTTGAGGCTGATTCCATTGAGTTTCGGCGTGCTAAAGGTGGGGAGTTTTGTGCTTTTTCGTGAAAATCACCAACTCAGTTTTCTTTGGGTTGATCCCTAGTCCACTTCTCGAACACTGAAATGAGAGCTTGTTGAGGACACGTTGTAGCACTTCTGATAGAGTGCTTAAGTGCTTTTCGGAGATTGCAATCGCAATGTCGTCGTCATAGGCAACCACTGTACCACCCGACCCGCCCAATTCTGCGAGTAGATCATTGAGGGCCACGTTCCATAGAATCGGCGACAGGACTCATCCAGGGATAGGTTCCTCAGCGCAGTCGTGATTGCCCCTGTCGCTACATTGTTGTATGCCCCTTCAGTATTGAGGAAGGCTGCCAACGTATATTCTTTGTAGAAGAGAGATCTCCCCACCAGATCGACAAGGACATGCAGGGCTGTCTCGATGGATCTGCACCTTGTGTAAGCATGCTGAGATTAAGACAGTCTATCAGGGTCAATGATTGCCCTGATGTACGCGTCTATCAGCCTTTCCAATGTCTTAAAAAGAAAGGACGAAAGAGTGGTCGGCACGAAGTCTTTAGGCTTACTGTGCGTGGCTTTCCCACCCTTGGGGATAAAGATCACCTTGCCGGCAGGCTTTGAAGATACCCAACAGCCAAGGGCTGATCAGCTCAGAAGCCATTTGAAGCTCTGCAGGTATTATACCGTCCAAACCCGAGGATATAGAGCTTGAAACTGCTAATGATTTAAGCTAGTTTCGTCCGGCTGAGGACCTTCTAGACTAGATTCCCAGGATCAAATGTGACCGTTGAACTCACGGTTTGGACGTCAGTGCATCATGGAAAGTGAATCTTTATCAGCAATTCAAGAACTTCTGTGTTCGATGAAGTCCATTCCCCGTTTTTTCCCATCAGGAGACCGGGTGTGCACGGCACGCTGGAAAGTATTTTCCTCAGCTGTCTAACCTCAGATACCTTTTCCACGCTTCCACAGAAATTCTCCAAGAAGCTCTTTTGGTTTTCCTTAGAGCTTTTTTAAAGTTTTTAAGACTCCTTTTATAGGAGGACCACTCGTTGGCACATTTGGCCCTCCTGTTTGAACTGCCTGCGACATTCTCTTATATGGGACGCGATCTCTCTCGTTCACCACGGGGGCTTGGGTTTGCCCAAGGATTTTCTTGTGGGGCAGGCGATCTTAGTTGCCATGTTGCAAGTCAGCACGTCCACCGCTTCGTCTATGTCTTGCCGGCGGCTCTTCCGACGGAAGAGCACACGGGAGTGCAAATAGGGATCGCGAGTTGGTTCCAGTATCTCGATTCCGAACGCAATGTACAAGTGATGATCCCTAGATACTCTCCAGTTTTTAACAATAACTTATTGCGATGACTAGCGAATAGACGTGCTGTCATAAGCTCCTGCAAATCTGCTTTTGTGCGCGCGTATTACCACTTGAAAACCAAAGTTTACCTTAGTTCCGACTCCTTAGTTCAGTGCTGGTGCATTATTACACCTAAAATAACGAGCCAGGTGGTTAATCTCAGTTTAAGTTCAGTTTTTTATTAATTATGGGTAAGAATGATCATACAAAACCGAACACCAAGGCTACAGCAGTTAACACACCCATACAAACGAGAGGTACCGCAAAAAATCAGCTGGCACTGCAGAATGCAAGATATGCTAGTGGTGGTCATCGTAAAGCCGATAGATCTACCTCCATATGTTCTGGGGACTGTTTCGAGCTACTGGAGATGCGGCTAATGAAGTCCATCAACGACTTGTTCTCGGTGAGGTTTCAAGAGTTCAATGACCGTATGACAGCAAAATACTCCGGCTTGCCCTGGAGCTCCACAGAGCACAACGCGTGTTCTCTGCGTTTACACGTAATGGTACTGTGTATGTGAGAGTCAAAAAATCTGATGCACCGATTGAAGTAACATTCATGCAGGCCCTTAACGATATTATCGCCGTCGCTGAAGCAGACAACCCAGTGGCTTAACCACATGTATACTCTACGGTAGTTTTTATTATCTCTTAAACTCACTCATATTATGATAATTTCACTCTTTAGCTATTCCCTTCTCTTCTTCTTCTTCTTTCTTTCACTTATAATGATTAATATTATTCTCTTGTCTTCTTTTATCCATCATATTTGTTATTATCTATGCTTTGCTTTCTCTTTTGACTTATCTAATGATGATCTGATAGTCATTTCTGGTTTTTGTGAAGAGCTTTGATTATGCAATGGCTCTTTTTCTCTTTTGATCGGTTCGCATATTTCCGGGTGCTTCTGGTCGTTACGCCTATTTGATGACCGGTAACAGCTTATCTCAGGTGGAAAAAGTTGGAACGCTCCTTAATATCTTCACGAAGCAATCTAATGGTCTTAATGTGTGCTATCTAAATACTAGGAGTCTCAGAAACAAGGTCGGTGTCTTGCAGGAAATGATCGGGAAGGCTAAAATTCATGCTATTATTTTAAGCGAAACTTGGTTAAATATGCACATCTCATCGCGTGCAGTCGCAGTGCCAAGCTATAATATTTTCCGTAATGATCGCACCGATCGCTCGGGTGGAGGAGTTGCTGTGTATGTACATAGTGCTCTTCGAACATCTGTGCTTAGTTATTCTGCCCCAGAAGACAAGATAGAGTATATCTGCCTGGAAGTAAGCTCCGGCCAGGACAAGTGCGTGTTAGTGGGCGCTTACTGCCCACCAAATTGTTTCGATTCTGAAGCAGCTCTGAAATTCAAAGAGTCTGTTATGCTACACGTAACTAGCTATCACAACGTAATTATGTGTGGTGATTTTAATGTCAACTGCCTTAAGCCTAGTCCAGCCGTGAACACTTTTCATTATCTCCTCCAGACTCTAAGCCTAGACATAATCAATCATTTACCAACTTTCTTTAATGCTAGGACATCGTCCCAGCTTGATTACGCTCTCACCTCAAATTCTCACAAAATTCTATTCCACGATCAGATAAGTCCTCCCAGTGAATTTGACCATGACATTCTATTTCTTTCGTTTGACTTGGAACTTTCACCCATATCACACGTAAAGACGTTCACTTACAGGGACTTTAGTAATATTCACCTCGACCAACTCTTAATTGAATGCCGAGATTTGTCCTGGGCTGAGGTATATGAAAGCAATTCTGTTGATATCAAAGTCACTATCTTCTCTGAGAAGCTCAAAAATTTGTATGATAAGCACGTCCCTCTCAAAACCAAACGAATCTGTTCAAAAGGCTGTCCCTGGATTACGCGCGACATACTTAATGTTATGGCTGAACGTGACTACTTATTAAGAAGGTACAATGCTACTCGATCTAGTGCGGTACACAAGAACTATAAAAAAGTACGTAATAAAGTTGTCCTTATGAGTAGATCCTCTAAACGTTCCTTTTACAGTAAACAATTAGCAGAGATAACGAATATATAGATGTGCAATCTCATACAAAATTTCCGTCAAGAGCTTTCACTTTAAAAACCTCCAATCTACTTCCAATAGCACATGGTTCAGCTATAAGCGAAGAGATCGTCAGTTTCTCTTCTAGAGCATGCTCACAGACTCTTCCGGCTTTTCTCCTTTGGTGTTCCGCAATGTTGTCAGTTTAATCTCATGGGATATTAGTCTAGCCAAACGGTCGCAAAAAAAGCCAATTTAATAGGAAATTAAGATATTAAAGTATATAAGAATCAATTCGATTATATATCGACAAAATGATTTGTTTTGTATATTACACTCAAAAATTTTGCATTGCAAGATTTGACGACACGTCGACGACACGTACATAGTGTAAGTTAATAAAAAGAATTTAATAATAAAAAACTCTTCAGTCGGTGCCCTTAACGAGCCAAAATCACTGTCGTGCTTGAAGTTTTTAAAATGAATCAAATCTTAGTACACCCTCGCACGATTGTGTCGGTATCACTCGTAAGTATCGTGCTAATTTATTGCCAATAATTCTCGGTTTAATAATATCGGTGTAAATGAAAATCAAGTTGTTATCATAACATTGTTTTGATATCTCCATAGATTCTCGGGGGAATCTTTGTATTAATTCATTGACTGTTCTTTCCAGATCATTAATTTTGTCAATGATTGACATATGTATGTTCTTGACGTAGACCAGCAGTGTTAAATGATTCTTTTATTTCCGAAAGTATTGCATCAGGTTTACGTTTTTCTTCAGGTGTCTGAAGAAATATATCCGTAAAAAAATCCGACAAATTGTCTATATTTGTATTAATAGGTGGTGGTGGTGTTGTTAAGTATTCTCCTGAACTCTGCTTTTCGTATGGTACATCCAAAACATCACTATGTTTAGTAATTTGTCGCTGATTAGGCGCTTTTGCATTTACTGAATCTTTTTAAAGTGAAACTTTTATTACATCGTCTCACACTTTTTCGGCTGTGTGATGCATGTCGCTTAACGGTCGGCCGCGGAGTAGGGATAAAGTGAAAGGCGCTCGTCAGACCAGCTGAGGCCAATACGGCGGCGCCTATAGTTCGCATCAGCTGCGGGCCTTTCCACACGAGTATTCTTGAGCGTGCTGCCAACCGGTTTTCTGGGCAAGTGGCAAAAGAGGAGAGGTCTTCTCCCAGAAAACCGGTTGGCAGCACGCTCAAGAATACTCGTGTGGAAAGGCCCGCGTGTAGTGTATAGACTCATTTGTGCCAGTGCTCCACGCTATTTTGTTTGTTCAACGAGGAAAAAGCAAAGAAAAGGATAGTGCAAAAATGAATGACGAATTAAATTTACGCTGCAAAAAACAGAACGTCGACAGAGCACGTGCTTCTAGAAAAAGGAAAAAAGATCTTGGTGAGTAAACATAGTTTTTATATAGGATTTTTAGAACTTTTTGCTGGTGCATGTTGTTGTTTATGGATTTATTTCAATTTTGAGTGCTTAAATTTAATTGGCCTTTCCACACGAGTATTCTTGAGCGTGCTACCAACCGGTTTTCTGGGCAAGTGGCAAAAGAGGAGAGGTCTTCTCTTTTGCCACTTGCCCAGAAAACCGGTTGGCAGCACGCTCAAGAATACTCGTGTGGAAAGGCCCATTATTTAACTTATTTCGTATGAATATTAAATTAAGTCTTTTTATTTTTTTATTTATATTTGGTCCATTCAATATACTTAATTTTATTTAACAGATGCCATGCCGAGTACTTGTACCGTTCAAAGTGGTGAGCCTGTATCTGAAAATATTTTTACAGAAAAACTTTTACATCAAAAGCAACTAAATGCGGAACGATACCGCAGGTATCGTCAAAAATGCAAGCGGCTAAAATTGGGTGCCACTTGTGTTTGTGTACTTTCGGTAATTATCTGAGTTCAATAAAAATATTAGTTGGAGACCTGGTCTACTTTTATCATTTCCCATTATCATTCCCATTTTCCAAGTATAAAATTAAGATAGATGAAGCGATTTTTATACCCTTAATGGAATATTATTCCGAAAATTTTTAGTTAAATGTCCATAATGTGAAAAAAAGTTTCACTTTTACCGTGGTTTCATAAAAACCACACAATCCTTTTTTTTAACCTGTTCAGAATACCGAAAATTGTATCTTTGATTTGAATAACCTTCTGCTTTTCTTGTTCGCTAATTGTCTGATCGTCAAAATGTACATTTGATATTAAAAGCGTGACAAGATCTTTGACATTATTATTATTATTATTATTAGAAGAGGGTCGCTAAGGCGAAGACCGCCTCCCCTAGGCAACGCGACCTGGTGAGATCTTTTGTGCAGACCCAACTTAGTTTAATCCCCATTTATATTCAGACCTTTATAAAAGGCTATTGTGTCTTGGGGAGCCGCCTTTGACACTACTGATGGGGTCACCAAGGAACCTCCAAAGTGTGCCAGCCTCTGGTGGCATAGGGCTGGACATTCGCAGAGCACATGCTCTGCCGTCTCTTCCTCTTCAAGGCAGAAGCGACACGTATCATCATCTCTTAGGCCTACTTTTTTAAGGTGGTAGTTTAGCAGGCAGTGACCCGTAAACAGGTCCGTGATGATTTTTAGTCCCGCTTTCTCTAGCGAGAGGAGATTTGTCGACCCTTTCCAGGAGGGTTTGATAAATCTTTTTGTTTGCCTCAGTCCAGGTTGGTTCATCCATAGCAGTGATCGCTGCTCTTCTACCCAACCTTTCAAGACTGAGTCTGTATAGCTTTTAGTCAGGCCACAGAAGGGTTCCGGTCCAATGAATGGGGTTTCCGCTCCCTGTCGCGCGAGTTTATCCGCCTTCTCATTGCCGTCTGTTCCTTCGTGGCCTGGTACCCAGGTCAGGGTTACCTTGTTGGTAGCAGAGAGAGCTCTCAGTACATTTAGGCAATCCCATACCAGTTTTGATGTAACGGAGACGCTTGACAGCGCTTTGAGCGCTGCTTGGCTGTCCGTTAGAATGCGAATTCTAGCACCCTTCAAACCTCGCTGCAGAATATGTCTGGCGCAGATTTCAATGGCTAGAGTTTCTGCCTGGAAGATTGTTGGGGTTTTCCCCAGGGCTACCGAAAGTCGACAGTTGGGACCATAGATCCCGGCGCCAGAGAGCCCATCCTTCCTAGATCCGTCAGTGTACCAGTCTAGAGTTCCCGGTCGGGCGTTGGGACCAAAGTCCTTCCACCACTGTCGGTCTTTTATCTCTACTTCGAAAGGTACATCGAAATTAAATCTCATTGTCATCTGGTCTGAAGGCCCATCAGTTAGTCGGTCCCGTGAAAATATGTTTAATATTCTCATGTGGCCCGACCCACCGTGGGTCAGATTCAGGTCAGACGTCCTGAGTTTCAGGGCACTGCGGGCTGCCTCCTTCTGAATATGGAGGTACAGAGGAGTCAGACCTAACAGTGTTTCTAGAGCTGCAGTGGGGCACGTTTTCATTGCCCCTGTAGCCCCAAGGCAGGCGAGTCTCTGCAGTTTATTTAGCATAGCTTTTGTTTTGGCCTGCTCAGTTTTTTCCCACCATATGACCGATGCATATGTGGCGATGGGTCTAATTATTGCCTCGTATGACCAAATTATCATTTTAGGCTTTAGTCCCCATTTTTTTCCAAATAATCGACGGCATGTCCACAGGGCCCGTGTGGCCTTTTCCGTCGTTTTGGTTAGGTGGGCGTTCCATGTGAGGCGTTGATCAAGGGTAACTCCTAGATACTTCGTCTCTTTGGACAACCCGATGTAAGTGTCCTCTAGGATAGGCGAGGTGATGTGAAATTTCCTTTTCCTAGTGAATGGGACAATTACAGTCTTGTTAGGGTTAACCCTCAGGCTCATTGCTTGACACCAATTGGATACTAAGTCAAGGGCAATTTGGGCTTTTCTAGAGATCGCGCGCCCCCAATTGCCCCTAATGATGATGACCACATCATCGGCGTATCCTTGGCATTCAAATCCAGCGTTGCTGAGTTTATGGAGAAGGCTGTCCACGACAAGGGACCAGAGAAGCGGGGACAGAACCCCTCCTTGGGGGCAGCCTCTCATGGCCCGTGCCGTTACAACAGTATCCCCCAGATTCGCCGAGATTTTCCGGCAGCTTAGCATGGCTTTAATCCATGCGACCGTTTGAGGCTCTATGCCTCTTTCGGCAGCTGCATGTTCAATGGAGACAAAGGATGTGTTGTCGAAAGCTCCTTCTATATCCAGGAAGATACATAGGGCTATTTCTTTCCTTTCTAGTGTCTCTTCTATGATGCTTACAAGCTTATGTAGGGCAGATATGGTTGATTTACCCCCCTGGTAAGCGTGTTGGTGTGGGTGCAGCGGTGTGCTAACAAGCGCAGTGCTGCGGATGTGGTTGTCCAACGCCTTTTCCATCGTTTTAAGAAGGAAAGAGGTCAGGCTGATTGGGCGGTATGCCTTAGGCTGTGAGGGATTGCGTCCACCGCCTTTAGGGATGAAGACCACCTTGACATCTCTCCATACTTGAGGGATGTAGCCCAGGTTGTAACTGGCTCTTAAAGCCTTTACAACGGCCGGGAGTAGTAGTTCCCTGGGTCCCCTCTGCAGTAGGGCCGGGAAAATATTATCCTTCCCAGGAGATTTAAAGGCTTTGAAGGATTCTATTGCCCATTTAACCTTTCCTGGGGTTAGAATGCGCCCAGAGGTACTTCTGGTGCGTTTGTTGGGAGGACACATGGGCCTTTCATCTTCCCTATAGTCCTCCCCTTCCATAGGGAGGGAGTCAGGGAAGTGAGTTTGGATTAGTAATTCCAATGTTTCTGTCCCATCCTCCGTATAGGAACCGTCCTCCTTTACCAGGAGGCCGATACCATTAGAGTGGTCTTTTGCAAGGACTTTTTGGAGTCTAGCTGTGGTCGGTAGATCGTCGACACTTTCACAGAATTTCCTCCATGTTTTCCTTTTGGACCTTCTTATCTCTTTGTTGTATGTGGTTAGGGCAGCCTTGTAGGCTTCGGTTGAGCCCCCTCCTTTGGTCTTATTATAGAGCCTTCGTGTGTTGGCTCTCAGCCTTTCAAGTTCCCCATTCCACCACGGTACGTCCTTGTTTGACCTCCTTGATCTTATAGGACAGTTGGATTCATAGGAGGTTGTGATAATATTGGTTAGTTGGGAAGTGAAAGAATCTAGGTCTTCATGGCAAGTGATGGGCGAACTTGGGAGCTCATTTAAACCCATCCTGACTTGCTCCTCATATGCGGCCCAGTCCGTCATGCGAGGGATTCTTCTTTCTTCCCGGCATGCGCCAATTGCCTCTATATCGAACCTTATGTGTCGATGGTCCGAGAGCGAGGCCTCTTTGGAGACATGCCAATTTTTTATACGCCCTATCAACGATTGGGAGGTTATGGTGAGGTCCAGCACCTCCTTGCGTATAATATTCTCAAAGGTTGGTTCGGTACCCAAATTGGCTATTTCTAAGTTGTTAGTTATTAGAAAGTCCATTAGGTACTCACCCCTTTTGTTAGTGTCGCTGCTGCCCCAGAATGTGTGGTGTGCGTTCGCATCGCAGCTGATCAGTAGAGGCTTATTTCTACGGCTGCAGAAATCGAGGAGTTGCTGGATCTCTGTTGGCGGTGCCTGTTCTATGTCCCCAGGGAAGTAGGCTGACGCAATAACTGCCTCACTGCTCCCTGCATCTGTCGGGACGTCGACAATCGCAGCAACTAGGTCCCGAGAAATGAAGCCTGTGATAGGGATAAAGTTAATCCTCGAGCTGAATAAAATTGCGGCTCTGGGAATCTCGTGTTCCCTACTGTAGATTAACTTACTGTTGTTGATAGACGGCAGTCCTCTGACCACTCCTTTGCCGGACCAGGGCTCTTGTAACAGCCCTATGTCTATGCTGTCTAAGGTGAACCTCCGGTTGAGCACGTCCGAGGCCGCTCTTGCGTGATGGAGGTTCACCTGGATGCACCGAATGTGTTTCCTAGGCATTTTTGGACAGCTTGCCACCCCTTTGGGGTTTGGATCCCGGTGGGAGTTTGGCAATCTGTCCTTTTGCCTTGCTTGCCGCGGCGCCTTTTGGAGTCCCTCTGGTCTTTTTGGGGGGCCTCGCTGATTTGAGGTAGGCTTCTCGGGTTCCGCTGGTGGAGGGGATAGCTATCGGTCCAGCGGCCGACGGCCCGGGCTCCCCAGGGCCCTTTGTCCCTATGGGAGCTCGGGCCGTCTGGCCGCCCGCCTTTGCGCCCCTGCCCTCAGCGGTTCCAACGGTTTTAGAGTTGCCGGAGGGAGGCGCGGGGCTCGACTTCTGGGCCTGTCGCGCGGCGCCCCCAGAAACTTTCGTTTTCTGAGGGCGTCGAGCAGGCTGGCCTCGCTTCGCCCTTACCCCCCCCCCCCCCCCCCCCGCCGACTCCTTCAGAAGGCTGCCTTTTGGTTTCAGGTGAACGAGCCCAAATTTGAACCCGATCCTGAACGAGTCCTTTTTCAGCCTCTCGGCTGATTGGTGGTCCACGGAGAGCGTCAGCTGCACAAGCTCGCCTTCTGACGCTCGTCTAAGGACCCGCCACTCCGCCACCCCAAGACCGTGGTTCTGGGCTTTGACATACCGAAGAATGTTTTCGGTAGAGGTGTTTAGGCTATCCGGGAAGTAGCCTACCAGAATCTTGGAGCGTGGCATCTGGTCTTCCTCGACCACTCGCAGCTCCGCTCCTTCCCATGGCTTCAGCTTCTCTGCGACACCTTTGAGCCATTTGACTGTCTCTTCGTTGGCACAGTGAAGCATCAGCCATCCTGCCTTGGGAGAGATCCCGTTGAAGATGGGTTTTAGTGTGCCCTCTTCGTTGCGCAGGATCGCCTCCAGGATGGCTCCCTTGACTAGTTGCAGATGCTCCTTGTCAAGGGTCACCTCTGGGAAGCTTTTCGGGAGAATGCCCATCCTAGTCCCTGTTAGGGCCTGTTTATAGGATGGAGGTGATGGAGCGGTGGGCTCCTGCACCTTCCCAATTATCGCTTCCCCGGCAGTGGGTTTCGTGGTGTCCCCTTTCGTCCTCCTTCTCTTGATCTCTACGGGCTCTGGGGGAGTCCCTTCCGATCTGGAGCGTTTGGGGTTGTCTTTCAGCTCCCTGAGGGGCTTGAGGGCCAGCTCTCTGGCTTTTTCCCGGCTGTGCCCTTGCGAGAGCAGCCACTTGAAGCGTTTCCTGGCTGCTCCACTGAACTTCACCTTCCCTTCCGGCGTACCCGTTAGGCCTCTCGTAGTGCCTTTTGGGTCTTCCATTAGGGGGGTGTTGTCGCTCTTAGGAAGATCAGCCAGGGGAGATGCACTTCTCTGGCAGGATCGATCTGTTTGGGCGCCTGCCGCCTCCATGTCTGACAGATCGATCAGATCTTCTTGGATTAGAGTGTCGTCCCCTTCTAGGGGTGCGTCACACTCCATGTCGCTCAGCCCGAACAGTGTTTCCATGTCCAGGCTGGGTGAGGGAGCTCTAGACTCCTCTTGGGGCACAGGAGCCCCTGTAGTTGGCACTTCTGAGGTAGTTCCCACCTTAGGGTTCATTATGTTCTCCATAAGATTCCCACGAGTCGTGGAGTGAAGTAGGTCACGCGGGCGCGGAGATCCACGTACGCCCCCGGGAAGGCTAGATTGAAACCGGAGGGCGCCAGGTATCCGGAGTCCATCGTTAGAAGACACACTCACGCAGTGCCATTCATCCCATAGGCACGATTGTTTACACCTGGGATTGCGGGTTTTATCGAGTGTGTCCCCTCTAGATCCGCCGTATTTGGTCCAGCGGCGGCTCCACAATTGATTGCGGTTTACCGCCGCTGTAGCAGAGGCACCTCGAGCAGGTCGTAGTTCTTCACTACGTACGGCAGTCTTGGGAGGTTCTTGTCAGACGCCTCCCCTGGTGCTATTTAATTCACACCACACCTCCATCTTTGACATTAAGGTGTGATGGTAACGGCTTCTTTATCTTTATTGTTACTTCCAAGTCTTCTAACCGTAGTTCAAACATTTGATGTACTTTTTAGGTGGTACCTTTTATTGCTTTTTCTTGGGCCCTTTTAATGCTAAGAGCAGGATGTGTGTAATTGTCGATTGCATTCTGTATGACAATATGCTTTCTTTTTCTTCTAGGAATCTGCCCAATAAAGTCGTCAACAAATGCCTCAACTGACTCATAGTCCTTATACTTTAAAACGACATTTTCCGAAGTTTTTTTCCCTTGATAAATGTGTAGTATAAACTCTTCCGGCTCTTGTGTGTAGCTTATTTCAGGTATCACGTTATCCAAAAAGTCAGCTTCCAGTCGATCCCATATTGCCTTTTTAACGTCGTTCAAAAACATAGTATACCAAGAAGGGCTGACTGCATTGTAAAATGTTAGTAAAAATGCTGAAAAATTTACCTGCCCTGCTCTATAGCTAGCTTGTTCAAGACTTTCTTTTGTCCACTCAAGTTTAACATTTTCATTTATTTTCACCGTCAATAATTTCAATTCTACTTTTTGCTGTTCTCTTATTTCTTTTAACTGGTTATTAGGCGTTTCGTGCTTCACTCTTTTAAAGCTATTATCATTTGTTGCATCAGCTACATAGTGCTTCACCCCCTTCTTTTCATTTATGTCATAATTAGGTAATGAAATTTCAGTTACTCCAACGCACCAGCTATTAGAAAACTTACATGGGCTAGCAAGCGCATTTGTAAAAGCTGACAAAGTGTTTTCAGGATAAAATTGTATAGAATTGTTGCTTAAAAGACATACGTAAAAATCGTTATTTACTATATCTACAGGCATTTTTATATTTTAAAACCAAACCCAAGCTACGTCTGGTACACTCGAACTTCGCTCTTTTTTACCTTTTTACCCACGACGGAACGGAGAAGGTATATGCGTTTAGGGTGAGAGGTTGTTTGTGTGTGCAAACGAATGTGACCATTTTTCTCCAAAACGGTTTGACCGATTTAGATGGGGTTTTTTGTAAAAAGTTTGTGATTCATCGGCAATTGTTCTTAGATAGGTGTTACGGTGTTAACTTGCTGCAATATTCAAGATGGCGGACTGTCAAATTTTAAAGTTTATGCGATTTGCACCAAACTTGGTATTTGGGGGCTTTCGGTGTCGCTGATTTCAATTCAACTGTCAAAATTTACGAATTCAAGATGGCGGACTGTCAAATTTTAAAGTTTATGCGATTTGCACCAAATTTGGTATTTGGGTGTTTTCGGGGTCACCAATTTCAGATCAGCTACCAGAATTTACGAATTCAAGACGGCGGACCGTCAAATTTCAAAGGTTATGCGATTTGCACCAAATTTGATATTTGGGGGTTTTTGGGGTCGCCGATCTCAAACCAACTGTGAACATTTATGAATTCAAGTTGGCGGATTCTCAAATTTTAAAGTTTATAGGATTTGCACTAAATTTGGTATTTGGGTGTTTTCGGGGTCACCGATTTCAAATCAGCTGTCAGACTTTACGAATTCAAGATGGCGGACTGTCAAATTTTAAAGTTTATGCGATTTTCGGCGATTGCTTTTAGGTAGGTGTTAACCCACCAGGGGCGCTGCCAAAACTGCGAAAACGAATGTTGCCAAGTATCTTAAAAACGGTGTGACCGATCTAGATACGGTTTCCTGTAAAGGGTTTGTGAATCATCGCCGATTGTTATTAGGTAGCTGTTAACCCGCCAGGGGAGCTGCGAAAACGAATGTTTCCAAGTATCTCCGAAACGGTTTGACCGATTTAGATACGGTTTTTTGTAAAGGGTTTGTGATTCATCGGCCACATTAGATATAAAAATAATATTTTGTAAGAAATCTCCAAAAAGTTCCAAATAAAAAACAAAATTAAAAATTTTGAAAAAACCCACGACGGTCACGGATGTAAACGTTGTACATATTAGAAAAAGGATTAAATAAAATGTTAAAACCCCCCGACTAAAAGGAGGTAAGTATCCAAAGAAAAGTCGTCGGGAGATGCCATTCCCTGCCCTGAAATGAACTAAAATATTGCATGTAGTCTTTAATTGATATTCTCCTATTCTTTATTCAGGGCAGGGAATGGCATCCCCCGACGAATTTTCTTTGGATACTTACCTCCTTTTAGTCGGGGGGTTTTAAAATTTTATTTAATCCTTTTTCTAATACAACGTTTACATCCGTCGTGGGTTTTTTCAAAATTTTTAATTTTGTTTTTTAAGCGTTCACTTTGCCGCAGTCCTTTTTTCACTGGGAATGAAAGCTCGTATTGGCCTGGATTTATTAGTGATGGCCTTAATATAGGCTGTTTAGTCGGGGGCTTCTCTTTGGGAGCGTCTTGTTCTACCTCCTCTATAAAACTAGCAACTTCATCAACACTCATATCCGTAGGCACAGTATACTGGGTTATACCGTCAGTACCAGTTATTACTTTATAGTCTTTATCTTGCATTTTCGGCACTTTCGCAGGGGGTTTAAGACTTTTTGCTATTCCACTAGCTGATAAACGTCGTTTAGCAGCTGGATGTAAAGACCTCCTTGGCGGTGTTTTTTCACGCGGCTCCTCAAAAATAAATTGTTCGATCTCAAAAGGTGTATTTTCAATCCTTGGCGGTGTTTTTTCGCGCGGCTCCTCAAAAATAAATTCTTCGGCCTCAAAAGGCGTCTTTTCAAATATATTCTCTTTTATCGGTGAGGTTTGTGACGATTTATCCTTTTTAAAAATAATTTTTTTTTGAGTAGAACTATCTCTCAAACTCTTATGTTTAACCGGTAAATGTTCTTGAATGGGGGTTTTAATTTGTCTTTTTTCGAAAACTTGCGTCTTTTTACGTTTCACATTCAAAAACTTTATTAATTCATTCCTATAATTTTACCATTTTTCTTTGTCAGACAGATTTTTACTTTTTAATATTTTATCCATTGATTTATCAAATAATGACAAATTTGTAGATTGCTCAATTTCACCCTTTAAATTATTATACACTTCCGGCGAAAGAAGCAGCATTTTGTTAAGGCTATTAGCTTTATGCATATTTTTCAATGAGCGAGCCTATTACACCCGATAGCACACTTCCTAATAAAACTGGTAAAAATCCTCCTCGCTGTATTAGTAGTTTACGTTGTCTTGCTACAGATCTTTTTGCGTCAACTAATTTTCGCATATCCCTTTTATACTTACATAGCGAATTATATATCTTGCCATGGGGCATATGATTTCCTTTTAGTGTGTTAAGTGTGATTTCACAAAGTGTTTTTATAACTTCGGGATCTGCATTTTTAATAATAGCATTTCTTAAGTTTGGTTTAGATTTTTGAAGTACATAAAGCATATGCTTGTTGTCCTTTAACCGTTTCACTCTTGACACCATTTTTATTATTCAAAGAACTTTGCGGGCAAAAACAGGTTGCGAAATCTTTATTAAATATATCTGTTCGGAATCTTAACGTGTTGTTAATCTCCTGAGTAAGATCTATTAGTAAGCATCCGTAAGGCTCCTGAGTAGCCTCTTTATATCTTTTTAGAAGTTCTAAACTATCTTCCGGAGAAATTTGTCTTGCTAAATGTACGAATTGACTTTTATCTCGGGGATTTTTAAAAACGACAAGGTACTTACAGTTTAGCGATATATCTCTGCAGAACTTCCTTTGATGAAATACGTTCTGTGTTACTAGAATCACTGAAAAATTACGATGATGTGATCCTTTAGTAAAAAGCTCACAGACTTGCTTACTGAAAGCATTTAACATCATATCATCTATAACAATTAGCGTCGGTTTATTTGTGCGATTTATAAACTCATCGGGTACACTGTCTATATACTCTATATTTTCGGGTGCAATATCTACTGGCAGAGCTTCACGTTCGGCATTACACCATATAATCCTAGTAATTTCCGGCTGTATTAACGATACATCATTCATAAGATTTTTAATAAACGTAGTCTTTCCGCATCCAGAAGGCCCTGCCACGATCATTGTAAATGGGTGTTTGAATGATATCATTTTTGCTGCAAAAACAAAAACTCTTGACAACAAGCTTTTTTGTATATAAACCTCACATCTTGCAAAAAGTACTTATATACTCTTTCAAGAATGAGCAGAAGACAAATTATTAACGAACTACATAGACCCGCCCGCAAAAACTTTAAGCGTCGTCGTGTTACAATTAAAGGCAAAGATGACCTGTGGCAAGCAGACTTAGTTGATATGAGTTCATATGCGAAAGAAAATCAAAGCTTTCATTTTTTGCTAACTGTCATTGATACATTTTCTAAATATGCATGGGCTTTACCAATTAAAAACAAAAGTGGGATAGAAGTCACAAAAGCAATGCAATTAATTTTTAATCAGGGTCGCATTCCAAGAAATTTGCAAACAGATGATGGAAAATAGTTCTACAACAAGACATTCAAGCGTTTGATGGAAAAATATGATGTTAATCATTACTCTACTTATAGTTCGCTAAAGGCGTCAATTGTAGAAAGATTTAATAGAACGTTGAAAAATATTATGTGGAAGGAATTTAGTATGAATGGAAATTACCATTGGCTGAGTATGCTGAGCAACTTAACAGACAAATATAACAGAACAAAACATCGAACTATTAAGATGAGACCTATAGATGTAGGCCCTGCTAATGAGCTTCGTTTATTGCTAACGGTGTATAAAAAACCAAAATCAAAATCAAGCCCAAAGTACAAAATAGGAGACTTTGTTCGTGTAAGTAGATATAAACATGTTTTTGAAAAAGGCTACACCCCAAACTGGTCTACTGAAATTTTCAAAATAAAAGAGGTAAAAAACACTTATCCGGTAACTTACATTCTTGAAGACTATCAAGGAAATATAATACAAGGTGCTTTTTACCAGCTAGAACTAGCTCCCGTCAGATATCCCGACGTTTACCTTGTAAAAAAAGTTTTAAAACGACGAGGGGATAAAGTATATGTTAAATGGCTTGGATTTCCACAAAAACACAACACATGGATAAGTATAAAAGACGTTTTCTAAACAGTCTTTATTGCAGTCACAATGTTGATCTTAAAGCGTGAGTCTGATCGACTAAAGACCTTTAAGAATCTAACTTTGGATGACAGGAAAGCATGCAAGTTAGCAAGGAGTGGATTCTTTTACACCAACTTGAAAGACATAGCAAAATGCTATTTTTGCTGTATGCAAATGAGTGCCTTAAACTGCCCTGAAGTTGTTGAGGCCGAACATCTTCGACGTTCACCTGACTGTATCTATGCCAACGGTAAGGATGAGTGTGGGCCGTATAATAGCCTACCTCCACCATCAAAACGCACGAGGTGGGCTTTAAATACTTACAAAATTTTAGCTGGGACGTTCATTTTGTTTGGCTTATGTTGTGTTTATTATTTTTACGAACTATATACGCGCAAAATAAGATAAGCTACGACAATTCTAGCACAAAATCCCATGTATTTTTAAAGGGGGTCCTCTGAATTCTCAAAAGTGTGTATAAAATTGATAGAAATTTTACGTACAATACATAGAAATAAAATTTATTATGAAAGACAAAAAAAAATCTTGTTTTATTTCCCAACCCAACTCCTTCATTTTATTTCTATACACAGCTGTTTTGAGGGCATGCGGTTCATGTAGCGTCATGTTATCTTCATGCCCACGGAATAATTTTCAAGATCATTTGTTACTTAATCGGCCGCTCTATTTACCCACGTACTGCTGAAAGGCACATGTCCAGCATCTTATCTACCCACGCTTATCATTTGATGCACATGCAACGTCTTTCAGATCGAATCCAAATTTAGCCTTCTTATCATCTTTGTCCGGATCTTCCCCAAGTCAAGCGTACAGCTCTTTGCTTTATCGCATGTGTTGCTTCTGCTCTTCTTCTTCTTCGGCGTGCAGCGCGATTGCAAACTAGCCGCTATCACTTCACTTTCCCTGCAGAGTCGCCCTCCTTTTTCACGTTATTCCTACTTCTTTCTATTCAGCACGCCGGACATTGAACCGCGGCAAGTCATCATCACCCGCTCTTTTCACGCCGATGCTAACAAGCTAACCATTAGCACTTCATCTTTTCCACACCACGATTCCTCTCACACAACATTCCTACCCTCTCCTTTACACACTCCTCTGCTCTCTTTCACACACTACCGCTGACAAAATCCTACAAAAACCAACAACCGCACCTCGACAGAAAACCAATCTTTCTCTTTCGTACCTACACCCACATATCACCAAGTGGGAACCCTAGCATCTCTCCCTATCATGCCTGATCCGTTTTACATGGCGGAGGTGCCCCCTTACTACTTAAGTAAACTGCTGGTGCCTACTCATCAAAACCAATAACACTACTTTATTTCTTTGATCGGATGGATTAATCTGATTTGATTTAATTAATACTGCGTCGGACTGCTGGCCCACGTTGCTGGCTTTTGCTTTGGTCCACACACGGCTGTAGTGAGGCTGGCGATGTCGATCCGGCGGCTGATGATGGGGAAGTGCTCTGCTGCTCTTATAGGCGATCGTGGGTGGTAGCTGTGCAGCGATAAGATGTACTTATTCTCCTCGAACGAAGAGATCGCCACTAGAGATGATCCGGCTGGTCGCAAGCTTCATGTTCTCTTCCGTGAAGAGGATAATGTGATGCTGTGTAGATGCGGGCGGTGGCAAGGCTCGTTGCACTCTTTGCAAGAGTATGTATTAGCTGATGCTAATTAAAGCTCCCATGAACTCGAACATTTTTCCCCGCCTTGAAATCCTCTAGATTTCAATACAGATGAGGATGATGATGATACGGTGGTAAATTGATGATTCAGCGCAAGTTCGGGATCGGCATATTGCTGAATTTTAGAAAGTCAAGGTACTGCCAAGTCCAAGAGCAAGCATCGTGAAGTCCATCGTCTGCTTATATGATGCAGATTTTATTTGAGTAGGATAGATGTAACTTCTTCTGATGGGCGATATAGTGTTAGTGCAATGGACGGGTATAGGTAAAGCAAAGAATAGTGAGTAACAATTAATTTCACATTTGAAATGCTCCGATAATTCAACTGTAATTCAATTAATTCATAAATATTAAGTACAAGCTTAAGTGTTTGGAAGGATGAATTTCATCATGTTTGATTTCACTAATACAATTTTTTTTTTTTTTTTTGAATTCATGTCAGTTATTGCATTAAAATTGTATTAATTCAGGGGTTTGTCGGTAGCAAACAGAGTTTTGTTACGGGGCGTTTTAGCTCTTCCACTTTGGTTTTTAGGGTTACTTCTCGAACGAGTTGATCGCTGCCGGGATGGGTTTTAATTACTCGTCCCAAAGCCCACTGATTGGACGGAAGATTTTCGTTTTTAATGAGAACGAGATCCCCAATTTTAATGTTCTCTACAGCTCGCAACCATTTCGGCCGTTGTTTAAGCCGATCCAAATATTCCTGACTCCAAGCCTTCCAAAAATCCTGTTTTATTCGTTGTAGAAGATTCCACCTCGTAAGTAGATTTAACCTTAAATCAGTGAGATTTTCTTCTTGAGGTGCCAACAGAGTATCTCCAATTAGAAAGTGACCTGGGGTAAGAATTTTGAGGTCATTGGGGTCATCGGTTAGAGGGCATAGCGGCCGTGAGTTTAAACAAGCTTCTATCTGTGTGAGGGTAGTACACATTTCTTCATAAGTTACAGGGACGTTTCCTAACACTCGCTTGAGATGATATTTTATAGATTTCACTCCGGCCTACCACAAACCGCCAAAATGAGCTGAGGCCGGGGGAATGAAATGCCACTGTATACCTTGTATATTAACTAAATTTGCAGCGTGTCGGGTGGCTACAGAAAATGCAGCCTTCAATTCACGTTCGAGTTGATTCCGGGCACCAACAAATGTTGTCCCGCAGTCTGAATATATATTGGCACACAATCCACGCCGAGAAATGAAGCGCTTTAAGCAAGCCATAAATGCCTCAGTAGTAAGGTCACTTACTACATCTATGTGGATTGCCTTTGCGCTGAAGCACACAAATATAACGACGTACCCTTTGTAGGTCTTACATCCTCTTGTGCGAGATATTCTAAGATGAAATGGCCCTGCATAATCAATACCGGTATTACTAAATGGGCGAGAAGGATTTATCCGAGAAGGCGGTAAGGCTCCCATGAGCTGATGTAATTTTTGAAACAGGGAATACATTTCTGTAGGGTTTCTTTTACTAACTTTCTTCCATTAACAACCCAGATGGTTTTCCTCAGCATCGAAAGAGTTAATGTTGTGCGACCATGTAAACAAAGTTTGTGAGCATGGTCGATGAACAAAAGAGTTAAATGACTTTTGGGGTGAAGAATAAGGGGGTGTTTCTCACGATACGGAAGTGACGAGTCATTTAATCTACCACCTACTCTCAGTATAACTTCACTGTCTAAAAACGGGTTAAGAGACAAAATTTTACTACTCTTGTTCAGAGGAGAATCGAGTGATAATGCCTTGATTTCTTCTGGAAAGAATCTTTTTTGCTCGTGCTTAATCCAGAACATTTTAGCTGACACTAGCGGATACCCGGCGTGTGCTACCATGCTAAAAAAAGAAATAGATTTTGTTTATTTGTTGGAAAAAAAGGAAATTTTCGTTTCGTTTCGTCTCGTCTCATCTCATCTCATATCTTATCTCATATCTCATCGCATCTCATCTCATCACATCTCATCATCGTATTATGCACCAACTTCACAATAATGTTTTTAATTTATTTGCGAGTAACGCCGTTGATGAGGTTGAAAATTGTTGTATGGGAAAAGTCAAAAATCGACTTCTTGAATTGACCGAATGTGCCTAATGCATTGTTTTATAACCATCTTCGCATTATTGCCTTTCAAATGAATCCGGTTTGGGGCATATCGGTTGGATGGTTTCAGAGTCTATAACGGTCATGTAGAAACAGTTTGTGTTTTATATATATAGATTAATTCTGCCGTGGTGATCCAAGATTCTGCTTCACCTTTTACTCGACATATTTTGTTGATAAATCGTTGAGCTGTAGTTTTGAGGAGACGCGAAAGCGAAGAGAATCTATTTAGAACTTCAGTAAAATATGAGAAATCTTGATTTTGTCTAAGAAATGCATGTGTTGTTTTGAAATGCTTTTCTTTACTTCACACTTTTGGGTCAAAACTTTAGACGTTAATTTGACTGCCTTTCCTTCAATGAAAATGAATGAAATTTTGCAGACATACGTATTTCCCGAGATAATTCACGAATATGCAATAATATCAGACTAAAAAGTAAAACATAAAAAAAAATTGAAAAAAAAATTTTTTTAGGAAACGCTTTTCTTTATCTTATTGTGAATCAAATTAAACAAAAATCAACTAAAAAGTAAAAAAAATAAAAAATAAAACAAACTTAAACAAACTTAAACAAAATTTAAAAAAAAACTGTTACAAACAAATTTTTAAAAATCGAGAAAATCTCACACATTCGTTAAAGAAAAGCGTGGGGCGCTCATTTCGAATGTAATTATAATTCTTTATCCGTTTTTTTTAACGGATAAAGAATTATAATTACATTCGAAATGAGCGCCCCACGCTTTTCTTTAACGAATGTGTGAGATTTTCTCGATTTTTAAATTCTTTTATTCAACTTACACTACGTGTCGTACTACGTGTCGTCAAATCTTGCAATCAATATTTCACCCACTTCCAATGAAGCTATCGGCCTGAAATTTTGCATACACCTTTAGTTCTGGTGACAATGCAATATGCAATATTCAACATTGCAATATCTTTAAAATGGCCGCCACCACAAGATGGTGGGTCGTGGAATTTTGCAATCAATATTTCACCCACTTCCAATGAAGCTATCGGGCTGAAATTTTGCATACACCTTTAGTTCTGGTGACAATGCAATATGCAATACTCAACATTGCAATATCTTTAAAATGGCCGCCGCCACAAGATGGTGGACCATGTATTTTTGGTCGACCCCCTTAATATGGGTATCAAATGAAAGAGCTTGAAGAGTTGGAAACGATAAAATGAGTAACGCCATTTCTAAATCCAATATGGCGGACGTCACAAAATGGCGATTTATAATTTTCATAGTAACCCCTATGATATGGATATCAAATTGAAAGGGCTTGATAAGCGAAACACAATAAGTAATGTGACGTTATTCTAAATCCAATATGGCGGACGTCACAAAATGGCGATTTATAATTTCCATAGTTACCCCTATGATATGGATATCAAATGAAAGGGCTTAATGAGCGAAACACAATAAGTGAGGTGGGGTCTTCTAAATCCAATATGGCGGACGTCTAATATGATAATGCATAAGCTCAAAAGCAGAGTTTCAAGTTGCTAATGCACGATTCAGCTACGAACGCTACCACGCTGAATTGTGCACTAGTAACTCAGTGTCAGGCTAACGCCTTTTTGAAATTTCAATTTGACGTTCTTTTTTTTATTTACTATTAAACACATCGTTTTTTAGTCTTAAAAATAATTAATTAAAAAGACTAAAAAGTAAAAAATAAAAAAAAAGTTTTTAAAAAAATTCTTTTATTTAACTTAAAATGATAGAAACAGTAATAACGTACTAAAAAGTAAAAAATAAAAAATATTAACCAAATAAAATAAATAAAATATGTAAACACTATAACAACAAAATAAAATTCCTACTTATCTTAAACAGTTAAATAAAAGAATGACGCATTTTTATACTTTAAATATAGTGTAGCGGCACTGCTGCTACGACAACACTGTGGGCAATAAACACTGTATATTGCCTAAGGATCCTACGTCTCAAAAAAACATTATCAATTTTACAAAAAGGACCTAGCAGGCCTTAGAAATTTTGTTTGATAGATTCCCAGATTTTATGTAAAAAACAGATGTCATAAATTAAGTGTCCGGTTTTAAATAATAAAATATCACTATAATTGTCCAACAAAAATAATAAAATATTATCATAAAAAACCCACATAATTCTTATGTAATTGCGAACATAAAAATAGGTACTAATGATACCTAAATTGGTGACCCCGATAACGAACAAACAAGAATTAAAAATAGTTTTTCGGAAAGACGAAGGACGAGGGTAAAATATTTTCATTGCGGACGAAAAAAAAGTGGCAACAGCAACTACCACAACAACAGATAGCAGAGCGAGAACCGGTGGGATCTTCAGAACATTTGCAGCAAGTGAAATGCACAACAATCAAGACATCACCATGCACGACAGCAGCAACATCACGGAAGATTCATCGATTCTGTCGAATCCGGAGGTAGGTGTCGAAGTAATCTCGTCATCGACGAGATTCAAGCTGCCGAAATTTTCGACGGCTTACCCGGCTACTTGGTTTGAGCAGGCGGAACTAGATTTCCTGCTCAACCGCATTAGGAAGAACGAGGACAAGGTCCTCCATGTTTTGGTGGCACTGCCTACCGAAATTATGGCAGTTCTTCCATCCGAGTTTAAAAATCCCGCGAGTTTGAGACCGTACGAGGATTTAAAGAATGCTATTCTTACCAAGTACGGACTTTCTCCTCAGCAACGGCTAGAACAACTCTTATCCGAGCAGGATATGGGGGATCAATCCCCCACGGAGTTCTATGCCTCGCTGAAGAGACTCGCGGGAGACGGCATGACATCAGTTATGCTGAAGGACTTGTGGAAAAGGCGACTTCCACAGGAAATAGCCTTGGCGATAACTCCCATAGAGGCGCAATGCACCCTCGACAATGTTTTGTCAACAGCAGACAAAATATGGGAGTTATTACCCAAGTCGAGGATTCGGGCTACCGCTATTAACTCTGTATCCAGAGTTGAGGGAACCCGTGGCGGACCACAGGACCGTATAGCCCAACTCGAAACCCAAGTCCTACATCTAACTCGGCGGATTAATAAATTAATCCGCAGCCGGAGCCAAACGCCGGGTAACCGGACAAGGTCGCACTCGCGACCAAAAAAGCAGGCGCAAGCAGGGACCCTCTGCTACTATCACCGAAAATTCGGTGATAAGGCTAAAGCTTGTGTTAATGGCTGCCCACGTTTCAAAGAACGCAGACAACCGACGCCTACCTCCTCCAAGAAAACGTCAAAAAACTAAAGGTAAGTCCCGAGTCGATACAGTCTAACGTAGACTGCAAAAACGCGGATAAAAGACCGTATGTAAAAGACGACGGAAATAAACTTCATTTCCTCATCGATTCGGGCGCGAACGTCTCATTACTACCCCCTACCTATGCACACACACGTACTACTTCACCGAATCTTCTGCTACGAGCAGCTAACGGTACGACGATTCGTACTTACGGTACCAAAATTCTTGAGCTTGATCTTGGTCTAAGACGGAGATTCGTGCACTGTTTTATTATTGCAAATTGCACAAACCCTATCTTAGGAGCAGATTTTTTAACAAAATTCAAACTGGCTCTTGATTTCAACAATAATCAGCTGATCGATTCGGAAACTAGTCTTTGGGTAAAAACCCACCTTAAATCTACACCGAGATCAGTTGAAACACAATATATGGTCGACAAGAAGTTTAAACAGCTACTAACAAAGTATGCAGAGCTTACGAAGCCACCAAACTTCAACTTGCCGATCAAACATAATGTGCAACATCACATTTTGATACAAGGCCAAGTACCTTTCACTACAGCTCGGAGACTTCATCCCGAGAAAATGAAAGTGGCCAAATTAGAGTTCGAACACATGATCGAACTAGGCATTTGTCGACCATCTTCATCGCCAGCAGCTTCACCACTTCATCTGGTCCCTAAAAAGGACTCACATGATTGGCGACCATGTGGCGATTATCGCCGCTTAAATGCAGTCACGATACCGGATAGATACCCTATCCCACATATCCAAAATTTTTCGCAACACCTACAAGGATGCAAAATTTTTTCAAAAGTGGATTTGGTACGTGCTTACCACAATATTCCGGTAGCACCGGAAGATATCCACAAGACTGCAATTATTACTCCTTTCGGTTTATTCAAATTTACTCGAATGCCGTTTGGTTTAAGAAACGCGGCCCAAATATTTCAGAGATTTATGAATGAAGTTACAAGGGAGCTAGACTTCGTTTTTGTTTATTTAGATGATATTCTCATCGCAAGCAAAAACGAAGAAGAACATTTGACCCACTTGGATCAACTTCTTAATAGACTTCAGGATTTTGGATTGACCATTAAATTGGAAAAATGTGTTTTCGGAGTTCCAGAAATCAACTTTCTGAGCCATCGGGTCACTGCCCAAGGCATTCTTCCATCGGAAGACAGAGTTAAAGCTATTTCTGAACTTCCGCCTCCAACTTCAGTCAAACAAATCCAAAAATTTCTTGGAATGGTGAATTTTTACCACCGCTTTATTCCAAGACTGGCGGACATTTTAACGCCAATTTACGCACTGTTGAAAGAATTAGTCAACTCAAAGGCACCAAAGAATTCTAAGACAATTCCTTGGTCTGAGCACTGCCAGACAGCCTTTGAAAAGGTTAAGAATGCGATGGCACAAGCAACTTTGCTCAATCATCCGATTGAGAATGCCAAGTACAGCATTTCAACCGATGCGTCAGATTATGCACTGGGCGCAGTTTTAGCACAGCTAAACAACAATCAGTGGCAACCACTGGCATTCTTTTCGAAGAAACTTTCTTCAGCAGAACAAAAATACTCTGCGTTTGATCGCGAATTATTAGCCATCTACGCAGCAATTAAACATTTTCGTTATGCTGTTGAAGGTCGAGAATTCACTGTATTCACAGACCATAAACCCCGGATAAGGGCAATTCCGTCAAAGACTGATAGATCGCCGAGACAAGCTCGACACCTTGACTACATAGCACAATTTACCAATGATATAAGACACATATCTGGTAAAGACAATGTGGTCGCGGATTATCTTTCACGTCCTCTATCGGCTGACATGGTCAGTGCGATTAAATTCGACCTTCCAACTCTGGAAGAAACACAAAAGGACGATGAAGAACTTAAAGTATTGGTGAAATCGCTTAAAAGCAATTCTAGTTACAAACTAGCCATAACGCCAATACCGTTCACTTCGCACAAAGTCTGGTGTGCTATAGGCTCGCAAATATCACGCCCGTATATCCCGAAGTCTTTGCGAAGATTAGCTTTCGACTCAGAGCATAATCTTTCGCATCCCGGTACTCGAGCAACGCGACATGCGATAACTTCCAAATATTTTTGGCCAAGAATGAATAAAGACTGCAACGAGTGGTCACGTTCATGCTTGGGATGTCAGAGATCTAAAGTGTCCAGACATATCAAATCGCCATTAGAGCAATTTAATCTGCCGAACAGTCGTTTCGAACATATCCATATGGATATTGTGGGACCTCTACCGCCATCGCAAGGATATGCTTATATCCTAACGATCGTTGATCGGTTTACAAGATGGCCTGAAGCATATCCCATTAGAGATATTTCTGCACACACAGTGGCTAAGCGTTTTGTGACAGAATACGTCCCTAGATTCGGAGTACCGCTTGAGATCACAACAGACCAAGGTACACAATTCGAATCAAAACTGTTCACAGAAATAACAAAACTCCTGGGTACTCACCGTATTAGAACCACAGCATACCATCCACAAGCAAACGGGATGGTCGAGAGATTCCACAGGACTCTCAAAGCTGCCCTAAAAGCAAGAGACAACACTTCACATTGGAGTGAAGAATTGCCCTTTGTTTTATTAGGAATTCGAACAGGAGTTAAAGCGGATTTAAGCTGTTCACCCGCAGAATTAGTTTATGGGCAGAATCTCAGGCTACCAAGCGAGATTTCAATCTCTGCTAAGGAAGAAGGTACACAATCTGATTTTCTTGAACGGTTACGTTCATACGTTCGAAACCTTCGGGCGAGTCAACCGCGGTTACCTACCGCGCAAAACACTTATGTACCCACATCGCTCGAGAACACTGATTACGTTTTCATCCGGGTAGATCATACACACAAACCTCTTGATCAACCGTACACAGGACCCTATCACGTAATCAAACGACTTCGGAAAAATTATGTCATTGACATAAACGGGACAAACAAGTCGATATCTATCGACCGCCTTAAACCAGCTTACACTCATACAGGCGACAATAAAACATAGTTTTATTTTTATTTTTTAGGCATAGACCGCTTTGCTGGAGGGGGAGTATGTAGCGGCACTGCTGCTACGACAACACTGTGGGCAGTAAACACTGTATATTGCCTAAGGATCCTACGTCTCAAAAAAACATTATCAATTTTACAAAAAGGACCTAGCAGGCCTTAGAAATTTTGTTTGATAGATTCCCAGATTTTATGTAAAAAACAGATGTCATAAATTAAGTGTCCGGTTTTAAATAATAAAATATCACTATAATTGTCCAACAAAAATAATAAAATATTATCATAAAAAACCCACATAATTCTTATGTAATTGCGAACATAAAAATAGGTACTAATGATACCTAAAATAGGAATCATTATCTTAAAGAATACATAACGGCCAATATGACGAAGTGATAAAAATGCGTCATTCTTTTATTTAACTGTTTAAGATAAGTAGGAATTTTATGTTGTTGTTATAGTGTTTACATATTTTATTTATTTTATTTGGTTAATATTTTTTATTTTTTACTTTTTAGTACGTTATTACTGTTTCTATCATTTTAAGTTAAATAAAAGAATTTTTTTAAAAACTTTTTTTTTTATTTTTTTTTTTTTTAAATTTGTTTGTAACAGTTTGTTTTTAAATTTTGTTTAAGTTTGTTTAAGTTTGTTTTATTTTTTATTTTTTTTACTTTTTAGTTGATTTTTGTTTAATTTGATTCACAATAAGGTAAAGAAAAGCGTTTCCTAAAAAAATTTTTTTTTCAATTTTTTTTTTTAGTTCTAAGTTTTCAGACTCAGGATTAGGAGGGATAACCGAAGGCCAGGAAGACTCTGATTGGGAGAGCCAACTAGGCCCATGCCACCATAGCCTTGCCTTCATTGGCTTTATAGAAGAATTCCTCGACTGGCTAAGTCGGCCGGATTTTCTTCCGAGGGTACATGTTTCCATGCTATTGCCTGAATCCAAATTCGTCTGTATTTCCGAAACTCGGTTACGCACAAATGTTTTGAAATTGTAGGGATGACGTTTTAACCAGGAAATCACAATAGTGGAGTCAGTCCACAGATAAGTACTGAAATTTTGGTCTGCTATGGAAGAAGAGAATATTTTCACTAATCTCGAAAGTAAAACCGCACCACATAGCTCAAGTCTTGGAACAGTGACCGATCTTGAGGGGGTTACCTTTGTCTTTGCACTAAGAAAATGAACGAATATCTTGTCGTTAATTTTGATTCGAAGATATAGTACTGCCCCGTAAGCTTCCTCTGAAGCATCACAAAACCCGTGGTGTACTTGGCTAGTGGGATTTGTGTTTACAAATCTGGGAATTGATAAAGTATTTAAGTTGCTCAGCAAACAAATAATTTCTGCCCACTTTGCAGATAAATTATGAGGAGTCGGTTCGTCCCAACTCACACCCTCTTTCCATAAAGATTTCATGAAAATTTTTGCAGACGACGACAGACGAAGAAGACGAGCGTGTTTCAGGGATGTCTGCTAATATTTCTTCAGAGTTTGCTGCCCATTTCCTCAGCTCAAACTCTCCCCGTCGCAAAATGGCGTCCACCTGTTTTCTGGCTACTTGTGCCTTAGATAAAGTATCAGCTCCAGAAAGCACGTCGTCAACATAAAGGTCATTCAAAACAATATGAGCTCCGATTGGGAAATTATGACCTTCATCTTTGGCAAGCTGATGGAGAACACGAATAGCCAGAAAGGGAGCGCTCGTTACACCAAAAGTTACCGTCGAAAGACGACAATCCGAAGGAGAATCATCTGATCTTGAACGCCAGATTATTCTCTGAAAATTCTTCTCGTCAGGATGTATCAAGACCTGGCGATACATGCGCGCTATATCGGCTGTAAAAACGAATTTGTGCTGCCTCCACTCAGTGAGTAAAAGAGTAATGTCACGCTGTAAGGGGGGACCACTTAACAAACGATCATTCAGGGAAAACCCATTGCTAGATTTGCAACTGGCGTCGAATACCACTCTTGTTTTAGTGGTTAAGCTCTCGTACTTATGTACCGCGTGATGCGGAAGGTAAAAAACCTGATCAGAAGACCGAGTTAACTCTTCTAAAGGAACTCTTTCCATATGCCCTTGCTCAAGATATTCTTCTAAACACTTTGTGTACTCGGTTTCCAACTGTGAATTAGTCTCCAGCCGCCTTTCTACTGCTTGAAACCTTTTCAATGCTACTTGCCTAGAGTCACCAAACCTCGCTTGACCTTCGGCTAGGGGTATAAACGGCAAGCGAACCGTGTATCTACCTTCTGTATTTCGAGTATGTGTTTCACAAAAAAAATTTTCGCACAGAGCATCCTCAGGGGTTAATTTAGCGGGGGCTGAAATCTCTTCGATTTCCCAAAAACGTTTGATGGCATCACAGTCCTTGATTTGAGAACAAAAGGTAGAAGAGGTATTTGGGACAGAGTTATTAGACTGTGCTTGGGAGTGGACTTCTCCGAAAAATATCCAACCAAAGGTCGTCTTTTGTGCAGTGGGGGTGCCTTCTGTGCCTCGGATCAACCCGTCCTCTAGGATCTTTGCATAAATTTCAGCGCCAATTACGATATCTATTTTTCCAGGGTGACAAAAGGATGGGTCGCCAAGAGTTAAACCTTTGAACCTTTTCGATTGAGTAATGGCTAGTTTTTTAGTGGGAAGGAAATCTGTAAGCGCATCGAGAACAGCTGCTTTTATTTCGATTTTAGGAGAGTCATTAAAGTGAGGTTGAATAGTGAATTCACCGAAAGAATGTGCCTTTGCGGTGATGGTGCTCCCTAAACCAGCAATTTCAATAGACGAGCGACATAGCTTAACACGAAGAAGTTGAACAGCCCTCTTCGTGATGAAGTTTGTTTGTGACCCAGGATCAACTAAAGCTCTAAGCAAAACTGGGACTCCGTCTGGAGAAAAAGCCTTTAGTCTCGTTGGGGAACCGCTAATATCTGTGGATAGTAATTATTTATTTCGTAGCGGTCCCCCAACGCGACGACGCTTGGATCAAAATATTAATAAGTACTTATATTAAAGTTAAAGGGCCAACCAACACATTAATAGGTTCTTTTAATGAAGTTAAAAGGCCGAGAGAAAAATTTTATTTTTTTACCTTTTATTTTTTTTTTTGTGTCGGGGGTTACTTAAAATGTTTAATTTTTTTTTTTTATTTCATTCTTTTTAAATTACTCGCGGACCCTAATTCCGATAGTCCACTAATTTTAAATAAAGTTATAAACTATACAAAAAATAAAATATATATTTTTGTGAGCTTCGTTAGGTCCTAGGTGCCAGTCATCACTCCAGTTTCCTCATCAATCTAGCTAGGGCATTGATCAGAAAAAAAAATAATTTTCAAGTTTTTAGTTTTCATTTCGCTAGTTAATATTCCTCATTCCCTTTCAATATAGTGTACATTATTCTACTAGTCAAACCCTTTCATTGGATCCCCATATTTAGGGAGTTGTGAAAAAAAAGAAGTTATTCGCCATTTTGTGGTGGCGGCCATCTTGGATTTGAAATTTGTCATAGTGTATAGTATTCTACTACTCAAGCCCTTTTATTTGATACCTATATTGAGGGAGTTGTGAAAAAATATGTAATCCGTCATTTTGTGGCGGCGGCCATCTTGGACCGATTTCCATCAAACATAGCTAAGAACACTCCCGACTAATTCACCTTTCAAACAAAAAAAAACAAAATCAAAATCGGTTCATGCGTTCGGGAGCTACGATGCCACAGACAGACAGACAGACACGTCAAACTTATAACACCCCGTCGTTTTTGCTCGGGGGTTAAAAATTGGTTACGAGTCGTAACCCATCCGAGCTTTTTATTTTCTCTGAGAGCGAAAATTCATCTCGGAACTTTTTCAACGCTAAGCCGGCTGTGTTGCGTTGCGTGCACTGTCCTTATGCATCAGATCTTGTGTATGTATGCAGGATTCAAGTTAAGTACCTTTGCCCGGCGCCTGCCTGACCAACGAAATCGCGAGAGAGAATTGAGTTTTTTACATAAGTTGACAGGAGCTTCGTGATGTCGTGCTTCAGTAAAAGCTTTCATTGATAACACATTTTGTTCGGGATTGTTCCGTCTGTATATTAGGTAGTTTGTGCTAGAAGTACCATCTTATTTTCACGAGCGAGGAAAGAATTTGTTGTGCTGCTTGAAGTTGCATTGGGATTTGGTTTCGAGATATTGATAGAACTGTTCGTTGGTGTTTCAGGGGGCGGGTCAGAGGCAATATGTACAAGAGAGTGGTGTTTCCTTTGGCAAGAGCGACAGGTTTGTTCACTTGGGCAATTTCTGACCTGATGACTTTGAGCCAGACAATTGAAACATATGGGGTGAGATGACACGAACTTAGACCTTTCTTGCGGTTGCAGTTTTATGAACTTAAAACATTTTTTCAGCGCATGGGGACCTTTACAAAGGGGGCAATTGCAGCTGGTTGTGTGATACATGCGAGTTTTATTTTCAGAGGTTTGGGGTTGTGAGTTTTTCTTTTGAGAATGTTTTTGGGGGTTAAGGGTTTCTAAAGTGCGAAAACGGCTCTCTAGAATCTAGAGTCTAGATATTGTCTCAGATCTGCTAACTTAGGCAGTGAGGTGGAGTTACCTTGTTGCTGTTCCCACAGCTCTCTGGTTTCAGGAGGCAAACGTTCTAATATGAGGAAAATTATAATAGGGTCCCAATCATCAGTATTTATCGCCAGATTTTTTAATGTAGCTAAGCATTCATTGGTAACATTAATTATTCGGCGAATTTGTGAAGCTGCTTCGACCTGTATCGTGTTCTGGGAAAATAACCGTTTGAGAGTGTTGTTCACTAGAGCTAGTGTGTTTTGATATCGATTGACTAAATTATTCCAAGCAATAGAATAATTGTCATTGGTTATATTTAAGTGACGAATTATGGTTGCTGCTTCACCTGCTAATGATGTTTTCAGGTAGTGCATTTTTTGCACAGGGGATAGGTTTGGGTTGGAATTCACCATAGAATCAAATATATCATAAAACGATAACCATGAATCATAATCTCCGGCGAACGTGGGGATTGTTATACGGGGTAACTTGATTTCATTGGGTATTGATTCAGTTACATTAAATGGCCTTGCAAGGGGTGTAGAAGCACATGGCGCATTAGATTCATGAGTTGAAGGGCCGGCTTGAGGGGCACCTTCTACTGTAGCTTCCGCTACTGAGCTTTGTAATATTGTCGCCGTTCGTTCCGATATCATATCGTTTATAATTCCCTGATATTCGAAATATAAATCTTTAAATTTATCATAATAGTTCTCGGTAAAATATTCATGTTCTCTATTTTTTGAAGAGCCACACATTTTTTCATCATTGCGATCAAATTTATTGCCTAAATCTATGAGTGAATCGAGACGACCTTGTAGATAACCTACACTTGATAGCCTGTCCTTGGGCGACTTCTTAAAATTTTTAATGAATCTTTCCAGCAATTCATGAGTCACGAGTTGAGAAGCTACCAAATCTTCTAAGGTTGCCATTTTAGTTTTATTTTCTATTTAGATTCAAATATTGCCGAGATTTAAAACAATTCGAAATTCAGAAGATTACTTATTATTCTGTCCACAAATATTTGATAGAGCGCTTAGAGTTCACACACAATCAGGGATATAGATTTTGGCTTGAGCTACGGTAAATCGCGAAAACAACGGGAACGTGTATTAAATCACGTGGGAAGAGTTTAGGAGCAACGGTACACTTGTACCGCTCAACAGCGAAAATTTATGAAATTTATGAGGACCCCGCACAAAATGTATGGAAAAGGCCTTTCGGTGAAATGAGCTGAAATTTTGGGAGTAGGTAGTTTTTGTGATGCTGATCAAAAGTCCCAATGGGCTGAAAGCTCCACAATGGCTATTATTTATTTATAGCGGGTTGAAGTTGCGAAAAATTGAGAATGGGTCCACCTAGAAAATGCTTAGTAAGTTCTTTCAGAGACATCATACAATACTGGTTGATAACGCATTGGAAAGCTGAGCCTTCAGGTTTTCCAACGATACCACCCACGGCCCAATCCGCTAATAAAAAAGCGGGAGAAACCGCGTCAAACTTCGAAAATGACGATTTCAAAGCCCAAAATTTGACCTTGACCCTTCGTTCTTCCGGTTTTGTGTATGGGAAGATCGAAACTTTTTTCGAGAAAAAGCTTCCCTGTCATCTAGCCTTTCTCAAGAAAAAAACCGCACTCGAATCCGACGGCGCGTTCCGAAGTTATTCGTCTTCGATGGTTCAGCCCTACGGAGCAGATGCTCGATGTGACGTCACTTTCCAATTGGACTTCATTGCGGATAGTGGGTTTTATTGTTGTATTAAGTATTATAACATGAATAACTTCGGAACGCGTTGTCGGTTTCGAGTGCGGTTTTTTTCCTGAGAAAGGCTAGATGACAGGGAAGCTTTTTCTCAAAAAATATTTCGATCGATACAAAAAACCGGAAGAACGAAGGGTCAAGGTCAAATTTTGGACTTTGAAATTGCCATTTTCGAAGTTTGACGCGGTCTCCCGCTTTTTTGTTAGCGGATTGGGCCGTGGGAGGTATCGTTGGAAAACCTGAAGGCTCAGCTTTCCAATGCGTTATCAACCAGTATTGTATGATGTCTCTGAAAGAACTTACTAAGCATTTTCTAGGTGGACCCATTGTCAATTTTTCGCAACTTCAACCCGCTATAAATAAAAAAGTAGCCATTGTGGAGCTTTCAGCCCATTGGGACTTTTGATCAGCATCACAAAAACTACCTACTCCCAAAATTTCAGCTCATTTCACCGAAAGGCCTTTTCCATACATTTTGTGCGGGGTCCTTTAACCGTCCGGTCAATGAGCGGGTACCCGGGTATCCATTTCAGTTTCACAGATAGAATTTATTAACTTCTCCTCAAAAAATTTTTATGACCGCCCGGATCCCCAAAATTGAAGTAGTTTGACACCCATTTTCCGTCAAATTTTTTTATAATCAATTATTTACTAACAGTTATTAACTATCAAACTTGATACCTACGCCGCGCCGTTCAATAACCAGGTACCCGGGTACCCACTAAGGTTATTATGTATGAATGCGGGGTTTATACATACTAAAGAGACTGTTTATTAAAGTATTTAAGTAATTTGACTCCTCAATAAATAATAAACAATATTGTAATTTTATTTTATTAGTTTTAAGTTAGGATACTAAAGGTATCCAACATCTGTTCACTTCGCTTATAAAATTCCGACTGATCCCATTTCTTCCTTATTGTTCGATGTGAAGGGGTGGGGCATCCGAGGTATCTGAATGTCTGAGGACCATAGGGTTTCGCTGGTGTTATTTCTATGGGGACTATAAGCTGTGTATAGTCTCCATAGTTATTTCATATGCCACGTAGCCAGCTTATTAGTAGTTAGTTAGTAGTTTTCCATCTGTTTTCATACGTGGGTACCCGGGTACCCGGTTATTGAACGAATGGTGAAAATTTTCTCATTGACCGGACGGTTAAGCCGTAGGAACTGGGCAACAACACGCAGCCGAAACTGGCTCTAGAGCACAAATGAAATATGTAATTCTTGAATCCCGGCAAGGATCACCGTTATTATATGCACATAACTGCAGCCGCAAAACAGTATTAACATTCATCCACGTGCTACCGATGAACCCGTTAATCCCGTCGATTTGGAGATATTGGCTTAAAACGAGAAAACTTAAGCCTTTCACTTCAAACACTTGCACTTGCACTTTTTTAATTTCAGCGGGAAAGAAATTATATCGGAGTTTCATGCAAATGTGCAATTAGATTGTACTCACCCTATTACGGAAAAAGCCCGTATCCGGCTTGAAAGGACCAAATGTTCGGATGGCTGGCAGGTGGAGTAATTAAAAAGGATGCACGGATTCACTAATAACACTACATTATTGCTTTGATCGGATGGATTAATCTGATTTGATTTAATTAATACTGCGTCGGACTGCTGGCCCACGTTGCTGGCTGCTGCTTCGGTCCACACACGGCTGTAGTGAGGCTGGCGATGTCGATCCGGCGGCTGATGATGGGGAAGTGCTCTGCTGCTCTTATAGGCGATCGTGGGTGGTAGCTGTGCAGCGATAAGATGTACTTATTCTCCTCGAACGAAGAGATCGCCACTAGAGATGATCCGGCTGGTCGCAAGCTTCATGTTCTCTTCCGTGAAGAGGATAATGTGATGCTGTGTAGATGCGGGCGGTGGCAAGGCTCGTTGCACTCTTTGCAAGAGTATGTATTAGCTGATGCTAATTAACGCGCCCATGAACTCGAACAATGATTGTTTTTGACATTTCGTCCGCCCGACCCCCTACGACAAATGCCACCGAAGACCTTTTAGTCGTTTTGTCCTTCGCACCAACCGGACATGCCGCACTCTTATGTCCACAATCCGAACACCGAAAACACTTTACACCTCGGGCCTTATGCGGGCAATCCTTCGAGTGATGTCCTTCACCCCCACAATTGAAGCACCGCATGGCCCCATTTTTGAGGTTAGGTTTACTGCGGGCCGGTCCCGCTATTTGTCCCGCCTTAGAGCCACCCTTTTTAAGCGACGAATATGCTTCAAGCTTTGCCCGAAACTCCGTAAAATTTCTCGCACCGTATAAAACCAGTTTTTTATTTTCGTCTTCACCGATTCCGTCAATTACATATTTCATTACCGCACAATCTTCCACGTTCCCGCGTTTGCCCAATTCTCTCATCACCAAGAAATACTCGTACGGCGACTCAGTGGGTGTTTTCTTCCTTAACCTCAGTTTAGCGTGGATTTCCGCGCTATTCTCTCGGATATCAAATTCTTTTTGTAGAAACAATTTTAACTCACCCCAAGAATTAATCCCGCGCTGCGTCTGAACCGCCAACTTAGCCGCCCCCGTAATAAGCGATTTCGCAAAAACGTACCGCTGGAGATCTGTCCACTTCAAGACGTCCGCCATCTCCTTAAAATCGCCAATCCAGCTCGAAACCAGGCAGCCCTCCTGACCATCAAATCTGATCATCGAATCCCTTACGTCCGCCACTGTAAACTGCCTAGGTCTGATGCTTTCTTCGTGTGGGTGGGTGGGAACCGCGGAAGCCCAGATTGAATCCATCGACAACAGCTGCTGGCGGAGCATTACAATTTCCCGGTTTTTAAGCTCCTATTTTAATTCCAGGATCATTTTATCTTTTTTCTTCTGTAGACTTCTTGCGATGTCGCGGCATCCCCTTTCGGCTTCCTCGTCCGACGCGACTGACTCCAAAGTGCTCTGCTTTTTTGCACGTCTTCGGCCGCCCATCATTTAATTTTACGGTCCTGCTGGCTTCCTCCAATTCCTCTTCACTTTTCTCCTAGAGTAGGATACCTTTTAGGCTAAATTTTCGAGCTATCCCGGTTGAACCCCCATGTAGGGGAAAAAAGTATAAAGAAACTTAAACAAGAAAGAATGTTTTGTACGTGAAATAGAACTCAGGATTCCAAACTCGATGTTTTCACGCCGGCTGCCAAAAAACAACAGAGCGAGCATCTTTCCCAGCCCACTCAACCAAGCCGGCCCACCAGTTGTCGGTACTGCCTCGGTGAGGCGCAGCGTTCGTCAAATTGCCCGTTGGCGCCAAGTTCAAAATCCCACATACATATACTAACTGGGTTATCCGGCTTCACCCGGTATATTATAAGTACTACTTAATTAAAGATCCTTGAAAAGCTCGACTTTCGTAAAAAATTTTATGAGTTATGGTCGCCATATTGGGTCCGCCATTATGAATTTCCAAATTTTAATAGTAGATTCGAAATTAATGGTATCAAAATACCCATACTACTAAATTTCACTTAAATTCGTTGAAGTTCGAATACTGTTGGGCGCCATATTGGATCGACCATCTTGAATTTCCAAATTTCGAGGTTAGATTCGCAATTAGCACCTCCAAAAACCCCCAAATACTAATTTTCATTGCAAGCCCTTAACATTTACTATTTTTGGCCGCCATCTTGGGTCCACCATTTTGAAACCCGCGAATAAAAAGTAGCCTTAATGTTAAGTCGGTATGTATAGTGCCTTCACTTAAAAACTGAAAATAATCGGACCAAGATTTAAGGCGTGATTGAGTAACAAACATATTGGGTCCGCCATTTTGAATTTCCAAATTTTGTTAGTAAATTCGAAATTAGTGGCCTCAAGATACCTATAGTACCAATTTTCAATTAAATTCGTTGAAGGTCGAAAATTGTTGATAGTCATATTGGATCCGCCATCTTGAATTTCCAAATTTCAAGGATAGATTCCCAAGCAGGAGCTCCGAAAACCTCCAAATACTACTTTTCATGGCAATCCCTTGATATTTACAATTTTTGGCCGCCATCTTAGGTCCGTCATTTTGAAACCCGCGAATAAAAATTAGCCTATATGGTGGCCCGGCATATGTAGTGTCTTCTAAAAAAATGAAAATGATCAGGCCGATCGTTTAGGCGTGATTGAGCAACAAACAAACAAACAAACTTTCGATTTTATATATACATACATATAGGGATTGACGAAGGGTCTAAGCTTATCAATTTTGGGCCTAAAATATATTTCAACCAAAATATACCTTTAACGTATTTCTTCACGGTATTTCTGTATTCGTATGACTATAAATGAAAGCTTGGGCGCTCTCACATCCTGAAACTTGTCGTTCAGCATAATTTCGCTTCTAATGAGCGCCCAAGCTTTTATTTATAGTCATACGAATACAGAAATACCGTAAAGAAATACGTTAAAGCACAGACTATATAACTATCAGACTATTCATGTGGCTGAAATCGAGAAAAATTTTCAAGTCCCAAAGATGCAAACATTGGGTTGTGCTTTCCAATGAGACTTCCACGCACAAGCAATCGGCGAACAGCGCGCTGCAGTCGCAGAGCCTGTGCTGTGGAATTGGAATTTGGAAAGGTTCCTTTTCCTTTCGCTTTTATCCCTTGCACAGGGTTGGGGCTTGTGGGGTTGCGCAGAGGTGAAACGTGAGGGGGATTCATTTGAATTTTTCTAGGAATCCTCTGAGTTGCGTGCTCTGCTCAACTCAATGAATGAAATCTTCAAGGGCTTTTTGGTGGCTAGGTGCTTTTGACTAATTTTAAACAATTATTTAAAAAAAAACACTTTTAGGAATCGTTTTGGATGTAAGTTTGCAAAGGGCTTAATTTTTATTGGATTGAAAGAGTTAATTCTATTAATATAGGTTTTTATCAGCTTAAAGAATATATACATATGTTTAAAATTATATCTGCAAAAATTCGTGCATTGTGGTGAAACATATTTTTATACAAAGGAATAAAATAAGTTAAACCTCTAAAGGGAGTCTGAAAACCTTAAATTATATTTAAAGTCGTAGTAGAATGTTTATGTGAGTTCAATCGAAAATATCTTTTAATTTTAACTTTTACTTTTATTGCTTAAGAATACAATATTTTGAATTTGCGGAGTTCACAGATTTACTTTTGGCCAACCACGTACAGTTTTTCCTTAAAAGAACTAAGATTATAAAGTTCAATATCTGTATTTTATGTTGATACCAAGCATCGTGTTCCTGAAACCACTCGGGGAAATCTTTTTTATTCCTCTATGCATTTGTCAATAATTGTTTTTTTTATCAAGTAAGAGTTTTACTTCCATAATCTTTACTTATAATCATGAATTCTGAAGGTAATTCAAGTTTTTCTGAAGAATGCTTCACCATCTTTTGCTTACAAACTTCACAATTTAATTTTTTTGATGTTTTGAAAATAGCATAACCTAAAAAGTATAGCTTCGCTGCATCGGAAACTCTAAATTTTTGTTGTAAATATCTATCCAGATTTGCCTCAATCAATTTCTCTAGTATAATGACCTTCTCATTTTTTCATTTAGAGGTATTATTTCAAAATGTCCAATTTCACTGACTAGATCATTTTCGATTGAACACACAACATTTGTTTGTATTCACATCTAAGAGCATATCGTCATCATCCTCACAATTTTTTCCACTGCATTTCATTTTGGTAATTTTTGCAGACGTAAGCCTAGCTACCGATATGTTAAATATTGATGCAGACGGATTTCTATTGTTACCATTTTTAGCTCTGATAAGTGCAAAAAAGTTTTCAATGAGATCTTGGTTGAATCTTGAAGTGAAAATAAACGTTAACGAAGAATCCTCTTTGAATATGGTTTCAAAAGTATCCAAAACGATTCCTAAAAGTTATTTTTTTTAAATAATTGTTTAAAATTAGTCAAAAACACCTAGCCACCAAAAATCCCTTGAAGATTTCATTCATTGAGTTGATAGCAGAGCACGCAACTCAGAGGATTCCTAGAAAAATTCAAATGAATCCCCCCTCACGTTTCACCTCAGCAGTCAGCGCAACCCCACAAGCCCCATCGCAGTGCAAGGGATAAAAGGGAAAGGAAAAGGAACCTTTCCAAATTCCAATTCCACAGCGCGGCGACCGAATCAAGAAATTCCGTAACGAAAATAAACCTAACACCCCCCACTCCGACCGGCACAGCGGTGCGGCGTTGAAAGCCGTGCATCGCCTAACGTCGTTTCAGTTCGGCAGACTTCGGCACGGTGTTTGTGTGCGTGCGACTAGACGTATGCGTGTAGACTAGCTGCTAACTGCCAAAGCCTTCTATATTACAAGCCATGAAGTGGCCTTTTGCATGTGTGCGTAAGTGGTCTGACAGTTCTTCAGTTGACGGCCATTTGTCATACAAAGCGCGTAAATTTTCGGGGCTCTGCAGTTATTTAAGCAGTTTTAAAAGTGAAATAATCAATTTATCCGGTAAATATTTCTACAGGAGGTGTACAAAAGGATATCAGTTGTAATGGAAGCGAAAAATTGTGAAAAAGTTTGATCGAAATTAAAAAAATCATCTATGAACCGGCAAAAGTGTTAGGTTAGGTGGCGAAGTACTGGGCAATTATTGGCAACTTTATAGTTATTTTACTATATTTAACGCCATTTAATTGTAAAAAGTACTCTTGCACTTAACAAGAAGATTGTTTAATGGTGCGTAGAGATGTACTTGCAAAAATAATTGCAAAATTTTTGCATTTTGTGGAAATTTCTTGTGAGTGAATTCCCGCCGACAGTGACATAAATAAAAAATATACAAATTCCTTTGAAGTATTTTCCTTTTAATTTAAATATATATATATGAATTCTAAATTAAAGTGTTTTATTTTTATATAATAATATATGAAATAAATATTTTCAAACTAGCAATGCCTAGTCATTTAATTTCCTTTTACCCAAAGCACCTTTCTTCTTTTGTGCATTGAACGGCTCAATTTTTACTCAGACATTTCAACCCCCAAAATTTTTATTTTCTGACAAATTTTGCAAGTAGACTGGGCAAAGTTAATAAAGTTTCGGAATATGAGAGTAAGCGATTAAAAATCCTCAACCATTGCGAAATTTGAGTTTGCATTTTGTGCACACTCACAATATGGGACTTTATAGCATTGTTTGCAAATATTACCGAAGTGCATTTGGAAATTATTTGTGAAAACTTAACGAGTTACACATTCTCTTCAGTAAATGCCAATTTTAAACTGCGAATTACCTACAAAATAAAGAAAATATGTTAAATTTAGTCTGCAACTGTCACTGCAGCCGCTGAAACAGCTGAAATCTGTCAGACCACTTTGCCCTATAGATGTGTGCGTGCGCCGGACCACTTCATGGCTTGTAATATAGAAGGCTTTGTAACTGCTCATAACTGATTCTATCTATTACTAAATTTGACAGTTGTCAGCTGTGAGAACTATCTTAGTTCACAGTGAAACATCTAACATCATTCACAGTAGGGTTGTTTTTAGATAATATTTCTTTGGGCGCGAATAAATACCAAAACTAGAACGTTTTGAAGAACGTAGTGGCAGAAAATGTTGAATATATTTTTTTTAATCAGCTTAGAAACTTATATAATATTAAATAGCAAGTACAACCACCTGCTATCCACATAGAAATGCGACTTACTTTAATGATAAGATTCGCTTTGTGTCGTATTACTTTTGGTCATGAGAGTACACACACACTTCAAGGCCCTGTCGGTGTCAGACACATTTCCAAGCATAAACTTTAATTATAATTGCATAAGTTGATAAAAAATACTATGCAATAGCTTTACCGCGGCAGTCCCCGAGTGCCACACGTATTTTGTTTTAACACACTTTTATTAGCTTCACCTGTAACTATGTAAATGTAATAGAATCTTGGAAGTTAAATTTGACCCACTTCCCGGTTTCCGATTGAGCTGAAATTTTGCATACACGTTTAGTTTGGTTGACAATGCATGATTAGCATGTGAAAGTCATTTTAAGACTGAAAAGTATAAAATAAATATTATAATTTAAAAAAACTAAAAAACACACTTTTATCGCGCACTAAAAGGTATAAAATAATTAAATTAAATAAACTTTAATTTGTTACGATATATGCATGTTACTCTTCCCAATATTTTAACTTTATTGTAGGGTTAACGCGAACATATATTTTTTTATTCAATATGTGACGGATGATAGATATGCTAGGTAGTTATTAGTAAACTTATCACTTCTTTTATGTCCAATGAGTAATTCAAAAAGTGTGGAGCGCTTTGTCTACATTAATTAAAAGTACACATAACCAAAAAGCACTCCACACTTTTTGAATTAGTAATTGGACATAAAAGAACTGATAAGTTTACTAATGGTTGGTTGGTATAATAATAATTAAGGACTTGTCGAGATGTAACTTATCCAAATACAAAGGATTGAAATGTTTTTGCTTGCCCGCTTCACCTTCACGAGAAATGCAACAAAAGTGAAATGTTACGAATGCTCTGTCCTAGAAAACGTTCGTGATAAATGTAAAGATGTCGGATATAAACTAGAGTTTTGTAAAGCTTACTAAAAATCTTAATAGGATATTGATAATTGATTATCCATAGTATATTTAAAGTACATTTATAATTAAAGCATATTTTCAGGTGCCGGAAAATTGGCTAGTTGAAGTTGTTCGATCTGTGTATGACTTAGATAATATCAGATTAGCTGATATAGGAGGACCAGTGCATAGCGAATATGAATTAGAATATCTTCTTCTTGAGGGTAGAGAAAGATTATTGAGTATTATTTTAAATTATTTCTTATTTATTGAATAGGCCACTGTTTTGATAGTGCTACTGGCTCGCCGCCTAGGGGACTACAAATTACTTTAGGAACACACCAGCAACCAATACTTGTTGACACAATTGTTATGGCTAATTTAGGATACTTTCAATTGAAAGCGAATCCCGGAGTGCGAGAACTACGATTGCGCCAAGGCAAAAGTGCCGATATATATGAAATTGCAAGGTATGTAATTTGTCAAATATATATGTATTAACTTTTATAATTAACGTTTTTATTTAGTGTGGAAGGCCCAAACACAATACAGGATGGCGATTTAATAAAGGTTGTAATTAGCACCCTGCGTTCACACGTGATCAAATTAAGGGTATTGAAAAAGCCTGATAAAATAAATGTTGATTTACTTGGAGATGATTCGGATCCCTCGGGCATATGGAATTCAATAACCAGCTCTTTCGGAGGAATTTCCAGTGATTCAGAGACTAAAACTTTAAACATATTCTCTGTAGCTTCTGGGCACCTTTATGAACGACTTTTGCGAATCATGATGTTGTCTTTGATCAAACATACAAAGGTAGGTAAAACTATATTCATCTGAAAAGATGTGATTAAATTATAAACGCTACTAATAAAATAATGGTAAATATTATTCTTGCAATTAACCGCTCTTTTTAAGTACCATACTTTTTAGCTATACATATTCAGTCAATTTAAAATTCTATAGTTTAAATTCTTAACTTTTCGTACCCAATGTAGTAGTCATATTTACTGTTATTCATTCTTTCAATCATTTAGAAGAAGAACATAATCAATTCGTATCTACTTCGCATTTCAAAATTAAAATAATTTAAGAGGAAATATAAGATTACAAAATCATTCGAGTCACTCACTTTACCAATTGCATTCAATTTTGGTTTAAACTATTTAACACGTTCCCTGCCACAATTTTCAAGAAAGTTTTCGTGAAAGACACGTAAAAATGCATTTAGTGGTACCGTTCTCGTTACACGTGGCAGGGAACGTGTTAACGACTAAAAGTTTAAATATTGTAGACTTACTTTCAAGACTAATTCGCACAATAAAAAAAATAATAATTCTCAAATAAAAATTATTATTCTTTGTGTTTTTGGGTATGCTATTTCTGAATTCGGTTTCAAATTTGAGTTTTTTTCAATCAAACAGTGCATAAAATTTTGACAGTTTAACAATATATTGGGCGTGTTGTTAAATTCAGAATCTTTAAGATTCTTCAAGACAAAGTGTTGCTATATTCAGATTTTATTAAATGTCAAGTGTTGCTAAATTCAGACTTAAGAAAAATTCTTTAAAGAGCATTCAGACTGAATCAAACGCACTTGAATCGTCTGGATGTCAAAAACAACTGTCAGTGCCAACTGTCAGTAGATTTATTTATCAAATATTAGTTTCTGAATTTCTTTTATATTTGAATCGTCGAAAATTAGTGTTTCAAACAATACAGAACACTAAATTATGAACTTAATTTTTTTTTAAATAATTGTGATATCTGCCGTCGAACGTTTGTCATCTGTCAAACAATCACTGCAGCCAAAGTGTTGCTAAATTCAGCTAAATCACAATCCAGTCAGTTCAGCTGACAGCTATTTAACGTAAGAAATATTCTGAATTTAACAACACGCCCATTTTTATATTTGTCATCATAGTTGTTTTCATTGGCTTCATTCAGTTATTTTCGTAAAGCATGAATAAATAGCAGAATTGCTTTTTAGGACCATTTTCGGTTTTTATTAAATTTTATCAATTCTTTTAACAAGTGATAATTAAGTGGATGAATATCTCAGATATGGTTTTCTTAACTAACATTGAAAAATATTTTTTATTTTTAGGAATTATATATTTCTATAAGCTTATTTTTGTAAAACTATGAAGAATAATCGTCAATGTTTCACAATTTTTTCAGTCCCCAGTGAAGTTTTGGTTCTTGAAGAATTACTTATCGCCTCAATTTGTAGAATTTTTACCTCACATGGCTAAAGAATATGGTTTTCAATACGAACTAGTACAATATAAATGGCCTAGATGGTTACACCAACAAACAGAAAAACAGAGAACTATTTGGGGATACAAAATTCTTTTCTTGGACGTGCTTTTTCCACTCAACGTTAAAAAAATTATTTTTGTGGATGCTGATGCTGTAAGTTTTTCTCTTAAAATATGGAGTATTGAAGTGGTTACTGAATGTAATATCTTAAATGTAAGCAACCATTTAAAAACGAGTCACTTTTTAATACATATTCTAAAAATTGTTGAAAGGAATGAGACAAAAGAGTTAATTTCCAAATTAAACATCTAATTGCCGATATATGAGTTCTTTAGTTGACATACATATGTATGTACGGTATTCCTTTTGTATGGTGCGAAATTTAGCAAAAAACTTAAATTTTGAAAACGGCCTGAATGAAACTGGCCTGATTAAAAAATATTATAATTTAAAAAAACTAAAAAACACACTTTTATCGCGCACTAAAAGGTATAAAATAATTAAATTAAATAAACTTTAATTTGTTACGATATATGCATGTTACCCTTCCCAATATTTTAACTTTATTGTAGGGTTAACGCAAACATATATTTTTTTATTCAATATGTGACGGATGATAGATATGCTAGGTAGTTATTAGTAAACTTATCACTTCTTTTATGTCCAATGAGTAATTCAAAAAGTGTGGAGCGCTTTGTCTAAATTAATTAAAAGTACACATAACCAAAAAGCATCATGTCATCCAAAATAAACGTGTGTGCAAAATTTTAGCTCAATCGGAAACCGGCAAGTGGGTCAAATTTAACTTGCAAGATTTGTTTACATAGTTACAAGTGAAGCTAATAAAAGTGTGTTAAAAAATAGTCCAGTCAAATTAGATCTATAAAAAGCGTTTGGAGGAATTAATTCCCAGCAAGCTGGAAATCGTTTTAATACCTTCATTTGGTCCTAAATGCGTGTAATCCGAGTTTGCACCATCCCAGGAGGTGAGCATAACTTTTGGCAGCCATGTAACTGCGAAATTTTCGCTCTTTTTCAAGTATTTGCTTGTAGCTCGAAAACGGTACGTCCGACGGAAAATGTCATTCCATTCAATAGTAAAGAGGGGCAAAGTCTGCGTCGAATGAGCATCTAATCTTCAAATTCGGTTCAGTGGTACAACCGAAATCAAAAGTTAGAAACCGGGAAAATTTCTCGTTTAATTGCAAACTTATATTTTATTAAGAAAAGCGCCTTGGTGGGTTACCTAGCAACCCTCATCGTCCACACCGCCATTCTAGCGGCAGAGAACTTTGCGACGGTTATAATAATCGGAGGGGACACCGATCTATTGATCCTATTAACCGCCAAAGCACCAGATTCCTCAAATATTTACGTCATGAAACCTGGAAAGGGGACCTCACAGAACACGTTCTACTCTCCCAGGTACTTCAACTTCTCTTCTGCTGTCAAACAGAACCTTCTGTTCCTACATGCAATCAGTGGGTGTGATACAACCTCTGCATTCTATCGCCAAGGGAAGTTGAAGTTTGTCAAGCTCCTTGAAAAAAACACGGTTTTACAGGAGGCTGTCAAGGTTTTCCAACATGCAGATGCTGATCCTGAGGACCTCATTTCAGCAGGTCAACTATTCCTGACAGCCCTATATTCACCTAAGGCCAATGAGACCTCCTTGGACAAAATCCGCCACGAGATATTCTCAAAATCCCTCATAAAGCCAACTTTCAATCTGGCTTTTCTACCCCCAACAAATGCAGCCGCCGCCCAACATATTCTGCGGGTCTACCTCCAAATCCAAGGCTGATATGATAGACCAAAGGAACCTCTCAGCTGGGGTTGGAAGAGGACGGACTTTGGCCTGCTCCCCACCATGAACACCAAAGATGCAGCTCCAGCTGAAATCCTCAACACAGTGTCCTGCGGATGTAAGAAGGGGTGTACAGGAAAGTGCAGCTGCCGGAAAGTAGGTATGAAATGTTCAACAATTTGCCTTAACTGCCACGGCCAGTCCTACTCGAATTCAGCATCGTTCGAGGATGAGGGTATGCCCACATGCCGATCACCGTAGAAGCAGAAATAGGTGGGGACAGTTCCTTTGAAGATGATCCCGATGAAGAGGGGCTCAACATGCCACCATCGACATCTAAGAAAATGCGAGCATGAAGGTCTGCTTTGATTTCTATAACATGTTTTTATTCAAGTTTTATCAATTTTCCCGGTTTCTAACTTTTGATTTCGGCTGTGCCACTGAACCGAATTTGAAGATTAGATGCTCATTCGACGCAGAATTTGACCCTCTTTTATATTGAATGGAATTACATTTTCCGTCGGATGTACCGTTTTCGAGCTATGAAGAAAAAAAGACTTTCGTTATTTTAATTCAATTTATTAATTCAGTCTAATTGGTTAGTTTTATTTATTCAGTTTTAGCGCAGTAGTGTTGAGACAGAGGGTTCGTTGAGAACTGACTGAAGCAAAGCTTTGTCAGAGCTTCTGTGATTCGAAGGGCCCGTTCTGAATTTTCTACATCCTCCGCAGCCGGATACTCATTGAATTTCTAGTAGGTATAGATGCTGTACTGACCGTCGAAACTTATTTCCACCTGGTAAAACGACTTCGCAGGACCTTATTTTTCCGTCTCGTCCAGGGAACACATTACTTACTCTGCACAATTGCCATAGAAGCCGAAGTCGTTGGCTATCTGCTAGGAGCATAATATCACCTATATTCACCTCTGAAGACGACGCATTGGTATTGAAGTGGGCCGTCTTTAGTTGGTGTAAATATTCAGCTACCCATCTTCTTTGGAACCTTTTTATAAACTGTCGTCGTCTTTGCCATAATTAAATTACGTCCTCTCTGCTGGAACCAGTAAGCAGAGCGGTTTCGGTAGAATCGCATCCTAGAAGAAAGCTTAGAGGCCTTAAGGGTTGGAGGTCTTGCGGATCTATGGAAATGTACATAGATAAGAGGCCGAGAGTTAAGGCTAGATTCAACTTCTGTTATCAACGTTTCAAGTTGTTCGAAAGAGAGCGTGTCTCGGCCTATAATAACCTTGAGTGAATTTTTTTTCGATCGTATGAGACGCTTCCACCACCCGCCCCACCATGGAGCTCGTTCGACTATGAATTTCCATCGAATTCCGCGATGTGCCGCAAAACTTGTTATTTGCTGGCGTTGAAAGGCCTTATACAATCGCTCTATCTCGTAGTCGGCTCGTTTAAACGTACGAGCATTATCTGAGTAAACAATCTTGGGAACTCCTCTTCGCACGATGAAGCGACGTATGGCCGATAGGCAAGACTCCGTTGTAAAGGCGCTGCTCCACGGGCAAGTAAATTTCCAGAAGTCGCTTGCAGAAGTGACTCCGTGTAAAATCGACTGCAAGAAAACTTCCAGAATTTTTCATGATTCCAGAATTTACTTGCAGAATTCAAATTGCTTCTGTGGAAAAACATTTCATCCAACTTCCACAATTATTTTCAGCACTTGCCGAGGCTGGGAAGTTTTTCGCAATTTGCTGCAATTTTTGAGTTGTTCGTTGAAAATACAAGTGGAGTATTTGCTGTTGGATTTTAGTTTGGGAGTGATAAGTGTGATAGGAGACATGCATAAACATGTTCGACCGTAATAAAATCACTATTTATGTTTTAATGACCTGAGTTGCAGGTTTTTCCGCGGGAAACATGTACAAAGAATGGGATAAAAATTTGAGAGGAACTGGAACGAAAATTGAAATACTTCCATAGGGTGCTTCTTTATTTATTTACAATACCGGCATCTCATTATAAAATTTACCTAAAACAAACAAAATTGTTGTACTAAGTTCATATAGCAAAACATGCACATTGTTATTTGCAAATTAATTTCTGTAACCGTACCATTTTAACACACTTTTATTAGCTTCACCTGTAACTATGTAAACAAATCTTGGAAGTTAAATTTGACCCACTTCCCGGTTTCCGATTGAGCTGAAATTTTGCATACTCGTTTAGTTTGGATGACAATGCATGATTAGCTAAGTGACGTCCTTCTTAGTCCAATATGGCGCCATGGCGGACTGTGGAGCTCTTTTTGGTTATGTGTAAAGGAATCTTGGAAGTTAAATTTGACCCACTTTCCGGTTTCCGATTGAGCTGAAATTTTGCACACACGTTTAGTTTGGATGACAATGCATGATTAACTAAGTGACGTCATTCTAAGTCCAATATGGCGGACTGTGGAGCGCTTTTTAGTTATGTAGAAAGGAATCTTGGGAGTTAAATTTGACCCACTTCCCGGTTTCCGATTGAGCTGAAATTTTGCATACACGTTTAGTTTGGATGACAATGCCATGATTAGCATGTTAAAGTCATTTTAAGACTGAAAAGTATAAAATAAAATATTATAGTTTAAAAAAACTAAAAAACACGCTTTTATCGCGCACTAAAAGTTATAAAATAATTAAATTAAATAAACTTTAATTTGTTACGATATATGCATCTTTGTCTAAATTAATTAAAAGTACACATAACCAAAAAGTGCTCCACACTTTTTTAATTACTCATTGGACATAAAAGAAGTGATAATTTTACTAATCTACCTAGCATATCTATCATCCGTCACATATTGAATAAAAAAATATATGTTTGCGTTAACCCTACAATAAAGTTAAAATATTGGCAAGGGTAACATGCATATATCGTAACAAATTAAAGTTTATTTAATTTAATTATTTTATAACTTTTAGTGCGTGATAAAAGCGGTTTTTTAGTTTTTTTAAACTACACTGGACAGCAAATAAACCGGGCCACCCGCTACCTTGAAACTCTGATGCGATTTTCTCAAAAAGTATAAAACTTACAACTATCAAAGTTATACCTACAGAAAGTGCGTTTCATGACGATTAAAATGACTATAAATTTATTCTAAAGTACCATCAACTCACTCTGTAACCTAGCAACAAACGCAATGCTAACGGTTTTCTCTGTTTTGTCTAGAGTTCGCTATTAGCGTTCTTTTGATCTACAATGAGGGTGGTCGGATATTTTTTGTTATTTCTTTAGTTTTTGCCCATCGTTTGATCGGACGCATGCATTTTTGCTACTTTTTTAAGTCAGTAATGGATACGACACCTCAGGAAGCAGCTCAAGCTGTAGCACTACTTCAAGCAGGTATTGCGCAACGTGAAGTCGCTCGAAGACTTCGAATCAGCAGATCTTCGGTGCAACGAGTTTATAGACGATACCTAGAGACTGGAGCATTCGATCGCCGTCCAGGTACGGGTAGACCTAGGGCTACATCAGCAGCAGATGATCGTTATATCCAACTCACTGTTCTGCGAAATCGCCGCCTCAACGCAGTTCAAGTCCAACAAAGTCTGCGTAACGAACGCCAAGTGGTCATAAGTTCAGATACCGTCAGGAGGAGACTGGCTGAACAGAACCTGGCTCCAAAAAGAGCTGCAACAGGCCCAGCATTAATGGTAGCCCACCATCGAGCACGACTTGAGTTTGCTCGAGAACATAGGGATTGGACGCTAGAGCAGTGGGGTAATGTACTCTTCACCGATGAGACCAGGGTAAGTCTACATGGAAGTGATCGACGTCAGAGAGTATATCGTCGCCCTGGAGAACACTCTTCTCAGTGTTGCATCGAGGAAACTGTTGCTTATGGAGGAGGATCTGTAATGCGTCCAATCTCTATGCTCTCGAGCAAACTCAAGTCGTGCTCGACGGTGGGCTACCGTTAATGCTGGGCCTGTTGCAGCTCTTTTTGGAGCCAGGTTCTGTTCAGCCAGTCTCCTCCTGACGGTATCTGAACTTATGACCACTTGGCGTTCGTTACGCAGACTTTGTTGGACTTGAACTGCGTTGAGGCGGCGATTTCGCAGAACAGTAAGTTGAATATAACGATCATCTGGACTGGCCAGCTCGAAGGCCGGACTTGAATCCGATAGAACACTTATGGGATGAGCTGAAACTTCGGGTTCTAGCCCGGGTACCTGCTCCAACAAGGCTTCCAGAGCAATTGAAGAGGTTGAAGAGGAGTGGGATGGAATCCCTCAAGATTTCATCGTCAGGCTCGTGAGCTCGATGAATACGAGGATGCTGGCAGTTATCCAAGCAAGGGGAGGGAATATCAAATACTGAACAAAAACTTTTTTTAAATTTTTTCTTTGTTTGTGGCTTTAATTTTTGTTTTTCATTTTATGATTACTAACGATTAACACGACTGAAAAACGACTCTTCTTTGTAAAATCCTTAATAAACACTTAATAAATTGATTAATCCCAATGAGTTTCCATTCATTTTAATCGTCATGAAACGCACTTTCTGTAGGTATAACTTTGATGGTTGTAAGTTTTATACTTTTTGAGAAAATCGCATCAGAGTTCCAAGGTAGCAGGTGGCCCGGTTTATTTGCTGTCCAGTGTATAATATTTTATTTCCAAATAATTTCTCAAGTTTTAAAACTTCTCTGAGAAAATCAAGCCCTGGTGCCACTTTTACTTGTGCGCACGACATTTTCCTTTGGTTCAGCACAAATAACGACTTCCCGTTGAGAATGCGCCGTGGAAAGAGCTCTGCAAGGAGTTGCAGCAAACAAATTGGAAGAACTGTCAAAAGCTACTTCTAGAAGTATTCTTCCGGATTTTTGCACGTCAGTGGAAACATCCCTGCAAGTACTTCCAGAAGTTACTTGCCCGTGGAGCAGCGCCTTTAGATTTGTTGGTGAAAAGCATTAGCTCTGTTTTTCCCGGGTTGACTCCAAGGCCGCAACTCTTGGCCCACTCATCAACCCTAGCAAGAGCTCCCTGCATGGTATCACTTAGCACGGAGGAGCAGGACCACCAGGTCATCGGCATAAGCAACTACCTTGATCCTGTCTCTATCAAGGCTAATCAGAATTTTATTAATTACCAGCAGCCACAGTAGAGGAGAAATTACACCACCCTGGGGCGTGCCTCTACTAACGAATCTGGTCAGCCGGCAGTTACCCGCAGCTCCGACTGAATTATTCTCGAACGCAACAAGGCTACAAGCCAGTTGCAAAGACTCCTCCACTCCTAGTGCAGAAAGGGCTTCCTGGATGGCTTCCGTACGGATGTTGTTAAAGGCTCCTTCAATGTCCAGGCAGGCCGCCAGGGTAAATTGTTTGTATCGCAAGGAGTGCGCATTAGTCCGCACCACCTCGTGTAGAGCCATTTCCGTGGATCTACCCTTGAGGTACGCGTGCTGAGCACAACTAAGTTGTGATTCAACTAGAGTCTGGCGTAAATGTACGTCGAGAATCCGTTTTCAGCACGAAGGAAGTAAGGCAGATTGGTCTGAAGTCCTTTGCAAGTTCGTGGCCGCGTCTGCCAGCCTTGGGAATAAAAACTACTCGTGCCCGCTTCCACGAGTCAGGGATGTAGTGAAGAGCCAAGCGGCCCCTGAAGAACGCTACAAGCCATGGAACTACAGTACTCTGTAGCTTCTGCAGCATAACCGGCAGGATGCCATCCAGGCCAGGCGACTTAAACGGAGAGAAGCTGTTGACTGCCAGGGACGTGCTTTGCTCGTTTATTATTTCCTCGAGATAATCGCAAGACAGCTGCCGGACTCCCTGCGGGCTCAGGGTGTCTGGACAGCTGTCAGTGCTGCCCGGAAAATGCGCATCCATTAAGAGCGCCAGGGACTCGGAGGCAGATTCCGCCCACGGTCCGTTCGACTTCCTAATAAAGGAGGGGGAGACGTGTTCCTTCGCGAGAATCTTGCTTAGCCTAGCCGAGTCCCTAACACATTATATAGATTCAGTCTACCCAGGCCACCCGCTTGGCAGTAGTTACGGCTTTCTTGTAAATCTTAAGGCAGTCCTTATACGGCTGCCAGAATTTATGCTTGTAGCAGATGTTGAAGATCGCCCTAGTCAGTTTCCTCAGGTCCGACAGATCTTCGTTCCACCACGGAGGCAAGGTTTTCTTGCTGTAGTTTGCTGGGCACGATGCCTTAAAGGCAACATTCATGGCCTCAACAAATCGCCTAATGCTCGACTCTAGCTCCTCAGTTGAAGCAAACGCTGAGGGTGGAAGAGAAGGGAATTTATTTTTAAAGATACGGCTGCATTTCTTCCAGTCGACTCGTTTAGGGTTCCTGTAAGGTTTAAGGGACTCTGTCTTGAGATCTAAACTGAAAAGGACCCAACTGTGGTCTGAGAAAGATTTCAGATCCGACACCCTCCAGTTTACCACCCTACAGCGATTATTGGCAATGAACAAAGTGATATCAAGCACCTCCTCCCAACCATCGAATTCCTCAGTACTAGGAAAGTGAAAGGTTGGAGTGGACCCCACACTGCACACCGAGAGATCCGAATTGATGATAAAATCGAAAAGTGACTCTCCTCTTTCGTTGGATTCGGAGCTTCCCCACAGAGTATGCCTGGCATTGGCATCACAACCCACCAGCAGGGTAGCCTTCCTTGAAGAAGTGAACGCTGCTAAGTCAGCAAAATCGTCCGGTGGGGCAGGCTTATCATGAGCCATGTAGGCGGAGGAGATAAACAAATCTCCCATGTCACTAGTCTTCACTTTGACGACGGTAAGATCGGCAGAGCTGAAATCAGGGCATAGGAAGGCCTTCACGTGCCCTCTTAGCTAAGATGCACGTTCTTGGCTTACCTAGTCCCGGTACTGCTTTGTAAAAGATTCTATAAGATCTGTAATGGAGTCCTCTAACCTTTGAGTTCGAGATCCAGGGTTCTTGCACCAAAGCTAGGTCGATGTAGTAGTCCTAATAACCGCGAAATGTTCTCGAAAACGAATGTTCGCTGACTCGCGCTGTCCATTATAATTCGGACCAAACATTGATTGCCTTTATGTCCCGAAACAAACGCGCATGCCGTTTGTAGAAACACCGTGGCCCGATTGACAGATATTAAGCTAACAGACTCACCAGCAGCAAGCATGAGTCAGTTGCATGCATGTTCGCTTGCTTTCATGAAAATGAGCGTTGCATTTGCACTAGTCATGTACATTAGTCAATTCTGAGCTGCCTGCTCGGTAGAAAAGCGAACACTATCATGACCCGTTTACACCTTACACACATACACACACAGTCAATTTCCGACCGGGCATGCATCAGGCAGCCTCAGAGACGGTTTGGTTCATGACTGCCTCGTCCCCTGCCTCTCCTTCGTTTCTTCCACAAATTGTGACGTCACATGCATGAGACTGACTCATGCTTGCGCTAGTGTAAACGGGGTCTAACGGAGTGGGCGTGATTGTCACTATTGCTAGTTTGGCCAGCTTGCGCACTCCTAAAGGTAGGATCACACATCGAGGTTGCGTGCCTTCCGCTTCCGTCACATTTACTGCACTTCACAGTCTTGTTTTTGCAGAATTTGGATGAATTTTTGGGAAGCGTACATCTAAAGCAGCGCCCGGAACGTCGAAGCTTGTCCTTTCGTTGTCATATTGACAGCTGACTCGAGTTGCAGTCAGCTGTGGCGTGAACTTTCGAATTACAGAAGAAGCATGCTTGGTGGGCTTTCGCCAATGTAAATAAACCCGTTGCTGTTCGTTGGGCTGTGTTATTGCTATGTCGTTAGTTTTGGGCCTTACTAGTGTCACACATACTAGCCTTCTCCAGGGCCTCCACCTCACATTTCAAGAAGAGCATTATCTTCTTAATTTGTGAGCCGCATTGGATAGGATCCATGGTTGCTTCCAGTACTGAAGTCAAGAGTGCTGTATTGTTATGGTCCTCGTCTAGGGAGCTTTCGAGCCGATAATATTGGATGCGCATGTCACTGGGCATTGCTCTTAATAGAACACTCTTTAGCATAACGGTGTACTGGCTGGGAGACACCTTAAGAGTATTAAGCGATCTCACAGCTGCTGCCACCGACGAATATAGTTTTCGCAACCCTGTGATATCATTCCTAGAACGAATAGGATTAATAGCCATTAACTGCTGTACATATGTACTTATCAATTAGTTTATCGGTGCTCCCGTATTCCTCCTTCAGCATTTCGATGGCTTCGTTATAATTCGCCTCCAAAAGCGTAAATCCCTTGATCGTCTCTGATGCCTTTCTTATCAGCTGATTTTGCAGATAGTTGAACTTGGTGGCTCCATCAAAATCCACGTTAAGATGTACCGCAAACTTGAATTGCTCGCAGAACTGGAGCCAATTTTCAATTTCTCCGTTCAAGGTTTTGAGCTGGAGCCTCCTTAAATTCGTTGAGGACATACTGCCGCTCAATGATCTTCCTGTGCAATTATGTTGGGATAGATTTCCAGAACTTGTTTGCTGAGCACTGCTACTTGGGGCCCGCCTCTTATTTATGTGGAATCGTAGTCGCGCAACAATCGTTAAAACAATCTTCGTACTCCATAATGGATTCGCACTCCGCCTTAGCTTTACTCTCCTCAATTGATGGCCTCACGGCTTCGTCAGCAGTTTTCAAGGAGTCGTGAAGAGCGTTGATTTTATTTAAGAAGACCTCCAAATCTTCTAGGACTTTGTCCTCCGTTGAAATTACGTTTGGGAGATCGGACAAATAAGATTCTACAGAATCGGCGATTTTTGTCACCCGACCACGTATTGAGCCTCGCATTTGCAAATCCATCTCAACACCGTTATGCCTAATCTTCATACAAAACCAGACCAACTCACCAAACCAAAAATATCTGCAGCTCTGTCTTTCGCATTGCAATTTCATCACCTATCTCACTCATTTTGGTCACCAGCCGCTAGCTTTTTCCTCTGTGTGAGTTAAACCATTTTAAAACCATTTGGCGTTGCCACGTGCAATTCAGCGCATTTAGTACAGGTTAGTACTCGAAAAGTTGCAAAGTCAAAAATAAATTGCGGTTGTTGTGGTTTGCCGGTAAAGAGTGCCAAATATTTGTGTCATAATAATTATATCTGCACGCCGTACTGGCCGTACCATCCTTTTCTCGAAGCAGTTCAGGCCATTTTCGACCCCCCTATAACTTCTTTGTGGATAAAACTAGAAGCCGGTAACATATTCTACTAATTAAAATACTGGCCGTGCAATTGCCAAGTAATTATAATTATTATAGAAATAAAGATGTGTAATATTGATACGGTCACTATAAATGTTGATAGGTAATTGATTAGATAACAATTTAAAACAAAGTTGTTGAATAGGTGCTTCCATAGACACTAACTAATATAACTGACTTGGTTTTACATAAGATCTCACAACTTTTTACGGCAGAAGAACTGCGTTGCGAGACTTGGCATTTTTGAAGCTACGCTTTTTATCGGGGGTTTCGCGGGCTGGGACTCAACCTAGAAAATCGTAAGACGTAAGCGTTAGATTGGTTGGGCGCATGCCTACTCGCCAGAGAGATAGAGAGAGAGAAACGGTCGCCTGCTGTGTGCGTGGGATTCTATTTTTTTGAGCAGTGATTTGTAAAAATAAATATGGAAAGTGATTTAAAAGAATTAGAGGATCTAGTGAGCGGTGACTGTTGCAAAAATATAATTTTATCAACAAAAAAATGATTTTCATTTTTCTTTTCTTATAACTGTATTTTTGTCATTTTATATTATCCATACATTCCAAAAATTATTATTTTTTTCTGTTTATTTTTTTTTTCTTCTATATTCAAAAGAAATTTTTTTTTTAACTGTTACGTAAGAAGTTGAAGCGTAGCTGTCGGCCAGTCCCACGACTGCCACATTTTTTTTACATTTTATGTTTTTGATGGGATTTTTATTACAAAATGCCCTTTTATTAGACCGGTAAGTGAAGCAGTGGCTGACTGACATTTCACAACTACATTGCTAATATGTGTACAGACTTGATTTGTCAGCAGTTGGTTTTTTGGTTTTGGTTTGGTCTGGTTTTTTATGAAGATTAGGCATTACTGCGCTAAATACTCTGTACGCGTGTACACAGATGTACCGTTCACTGGCGATAACTTTTTTTTATTTGATTTAATTCTCGGTTTAGCGTTTTATAACGTTCCCGACCGTCGCGTCGGTCGTCCCGGGTTTCGGCACCATGAAGAAAACAAAGACTTTCGTTATTTTAATTCAATTTATTAATTCAGTCTAATTGGTTAGTTTTATTAATTCAATTTTAGCGCAGTAGTGTTGAGACAGAGGGTTCGTTGAGAACTGACTGAAGCAAAGCTTTGTCAGAGCTTCTGTGATTCGAACGGTCCGTTCTGAGTTTTCTACAAGCTACAAGCAAAAAACTGAAAAAAGAGCGAACATTTCGCAGTTACATGGCTGCCAAAAGTTACATATGCCCACCTCCTGGGATTGTGCAAACTCGGATTACACGCATTTAGGACCAAATGAAGGTATTAAAAACATTTCCAGCTTGCTGGGAATTAATTCCGCAAAAAAATCTAATTTGGTTGGCCTTTAACGGCCAAACCGAAAATCTTTAAATCTTTGTTTTTGAGATAATGCTATTATCTGAAAGTAGTTTACAAGTATATTATTGTGTGAAAATTTGATTATGATCTGCGCATTATTTATGGAGTATTACTTTTTGAAGCGAGACCGCCTCGAGCTCCTACAAAGTACCTATATTTAAAACTTTAAACGCGTTTTTCTCTAAACAACGTTTTCAAATTCGGTGTTCATCGTATCTCCAGAACGGCTTTACCGTTTGATTTAACCCTTAACAGCCCAGTATGCTTTTGTAACGTAACTGACCAGTAGTGTCCAAGAGATACATCACCTTATTCTAGGGCATATGAATGAAAACAAAGATAATGTGAATGCACATATACATAGTACACTATGAGGCGAGTAGATACGATAAGACTATAAGCACTATTAGTAAATGTAAATAAGTAATTCACCTTCATATCCAAATCAAACAAAATGTCATTGTGTCTATTGAGCACATGTGAGTTGTTGAATTTCTATTTTAGTTTATTAACAATAAATATTAATTTATTTATGTTACAAATATTTTCATTGTACATTTAGATTCATAACATACTAGGGGTAGATTAGATAAAAGGTGAAGTCATAAAAATAAATACTTTTGTTTTTATAAGGATAAGAACGCAAAAATGTGGCCACGAGACACTTGTGGGTTGTTGAGTTACTATTTTAGTTTATTAACAATAAATATTAATTTATTTATGTTACAAATATTTTCATTGTACATTTAGATTCATAACATACTAGGGGTAGATTAGATAAAAGATGAAGTCATAAAAATAAATACTTTTGTTTTTATAAGGATAAGAACGCAAAAGTGTGTCACGAGACACTTGTGAGCTGTTTAGGGTTAAACAGTTGTTTAACACATTACCTGCGAATTACGAATATGTGTATATGTATGGTATGTAGTTGGCAATAGCTGAATATTTGGGTTAAAACATAAAATTGGTGCAATTGAAGCATAATTCATTTGAATGCATTTTTTTAATATCCCAATAATATGCATTTTCTTAGAGGAAAAATTAATTTTTATTTAAAAAGTCTAAATATCCGCCAAAGAGAGTCAAAATATTTTTAAACGCGTCCATTCTGTACCAGGGAAATATAGTTTCCTCATAAATCTCATTATTTTAGTTTCTTTTGATCCAGGCATGAGTTACAGTGAGCAGCGCAAGGAACCTTTATTTTTGGGACCCTCGGCGGATTGCCAACAACTAAGTTGTTTACAGCTATTTTACCTGCCTTTAAAAAATAAATAGTGATAAAAAAAACTTTAAAAAAAAAATAGAACCGACTCCAAAAAATCCCAACCCCTAAAAAGTATAAAATAATTATATTAAAAGTCCTTTGTTACTATTTTCAACATTAAATACCAAGAATTTCGTACACTATTGAAGTCGGTGTGAAAACCTGACTGATATTAATCCAATTAATCCAGACAAACTGATTACTTAGTATTGGATTAATATCAGTCAGGTTTTCACACCGACTTCAAAAGGGAACGCGCCGTCGGATTCGAGTGCGGTTTTTTTCCTGAGAAAGGCTAGATGACAGGGAAGCTTTTTATCAAAAAATGTTTCGATCTTCCCATACAAAAAACCGGCAGAATGAAGGATCAAGGTCAAATTTTGGGCTTTGAAAACGCCATTTTCGAAGTTTGACGCGGTCTCTCCCGCTTTTTTGTTAGCTGATTGGGCCATGGGTGTTGTTCTGATGACAATACAATAAGAAGTGTTGTTTTTTAGTTTTTTAAATATAAAACTGAAATTCACAGTCGATTAAAGTTTTTTTTTTTATAAATATGCTAATTTTCAACCGTTCCAAGTGTATGTAGACCCTTAAACCCTCAAGGTATTCCTAAACTAAAGTATCATTTAAGAACTTAACGCTCATTTAACGTTTAAACAACCTCTATTAAATATCTCAGCGAGTGTTCAATATAAAAGGACCAGTCTCTAATGACGGAGAAATCACCTTAACTCCAATACTCCATATTTTAAGCATTTTCGGACACAATTCTAGGGATTTATGCATCATACTTGTTTTTTAGGTTGTACGAGCTGATCTTAAGGAATTAAATGAATTGGATTTAAATGGTGCACCGTATGCTTACACTCCATTTTGCGATTCACGAAAAGAAATGGAAGGATTTAGATTTTGGAAACAAGGGTATTGGCGTAATCATCTAATGGGGCGACGCTATCATATATCGGCATTATATGTGGTCGACCTAAAGCGATTCAGGAAAATTGCTGCAGGAGATCGTTTACGCGGTCAATATCAGGCGCTAAGTCAGGATCCAAATAGTCTTTCAAATTTAGACCAGGATTTACCTAATAATATGATCCATCAAGTTGCCATTAAATCTTTACCAGATGATTGGCTCTGGTGCGAAACTTGGTGTAATACTGAATCTTTGAAAAAAGCAAAAGTAATTGATTTGTGTAATAATCCAATGACCAAAGAAGCTAAGCTCACTGCTGCTCAAAGAATTGTGACCGAGTGGATAGAATACGACAAGGAAATTAAAAACTTAATTATTAAAGTGGAAGATAACGAAATGGGTGATACTATATTATCAAATGATAGTTCAACGGATCATGTGGATGCCGATTTTATACATTCTGAATTGTGATCAGATAACCTAATTTTAGTGAATTCTGCATATGAATGTATTTGCTTTAAGTCAATCAAAATTTTTAAAATATATGTAAATATTATAAAACTAAAGTATTATTTTAAATTCCTTTTGTTGATACTTTTATATGAAGTACTAGCCTGTCCATTCCATTTTTTGACTTAAAGTAGTCTTAAGTCATTTTCCGGCAAAAGCCGGGCGCTCGCCCCTACGGAGAGACTAACCTAGTAGTAGACAAACCTAGTAGTAGACAAACATTACACCTCACTCAAACGCTTATAGTTTTTTAATTGCTTTTATATAACGCACACTTGTATAATTCGAAAAAAAATACTTAGCAAAACGAATGAACTCCTCACACAACTAATTAATATATTAATTAAAAAAAGTACACTCCAGGATTTTTCAACGTCCGCACAATTGTATACCTAAACACACATAAAAGTAAAATTTTTCTCGTTTAGAGAAAAGTCAAGTTTTGTCCCGTTTCAGGTAAAAACAACAAAAAAAGGTAAACAAAAATTACCAGCAAGATTGTCTGTAAAATCGGTATACGGGCGAAGTTTTTACGTGATAACGTCTTTTTTGTGTTATAAGTTTTTTGGAACAAAGGATTAAATGAAGATTACACTTTTAAATTCATAACTCACGTTTTCGAGGATGCCTTTCAAGCGGACCGATTACTCATGAGTGGGAGAGAGAGGTCCAGCGAGCCTCTTTCTCGAATGCTGCGCGAGCATCGTGACGTGACCGGACGTTAGTGGCTTCGTTACAACTTTTCGTGAATGCCCCCGAGCCGCATCGATTTATAAGACGCTATCACGTCAAAAATCGGAACAAATCAAACTAACCCCGCCTCGGTGAGAAAGGGACAGACAGGCTAAAAGAAACTTAACGATCAAGGAAATGAAAGGGACGAAATATTTCCTTCTAAGTTGTTTGAAAAAATGTTTGAAAAATCTCTGAAAACATATTTTTGTTACCTGTTGCATGATAAGAGAAATCGTAAGAAATTAAAATTTTGGGTGGTTTGGAAAGAGTTTGGAAATTTTTTGCGGTAGAATAACAAAAAAAAAACATAAAAAAGTAACATTCAACCAGACCCCTGGAGAATTCCGCCGTACTCGGGAACTTTAGACCGGCGGTCTACCTACTGGACTATTCAGAAGTTGAAATTTTTTTACCAACTCATCAATCACATATTTTACTGAATTTGGGGAAAAAAATGATTTGCAAGGAGAGGGAGGATCGGAAAATTTTGGGGTTTGGGGGAAAAAATGAAGCTAATCGAGGGGTATATTTAAGAATTTATCCGGTGAAAATTGGTTAAGAAGTTTTCGAGATATAAGGTTAAGGGTAGCTTAAAATGGGGGTAGGGGAAGGAATAAATATGTGAACGATAGATGTGATGTGGGTGGCTATTTTAAAATTTACCCGATGAAAATCGATTGAGAATTGGCCGAATAGGAAGGTAAATAATATTTAAAAATGAATTTGTGGGCGAGGGGGCAACGGGAAAGGTAGGGCTGTGAAGATGAAAAGATGAAGCTAGTAGAGGGGCATATGTTAAAAATTTACCCTGTGAAAATCGGTTAGGAATTGGGGAAGGTATTTGATGAGGGGTAATTCATAGGGGAGGCAGGAAGGTAAAAAGATGCGGTCGATGGTGTGCTATATTTAAATGTTTACCCGTATGAAAATCTGTTGCATTTTCGAGGACCAGTGTTGACCGCCCGGCGAAGAGAAAAATGTTTGCCTTGCAATGGGCTTAAAAAAATTTTCTTTTAACATAATTCTGTTAAATTTTGTATGAAAATGATGGGGAAGGGGGTCTGTAGTTATTTCGATTGAAAGATATTTGGATTATCGTTTTGAGGAAAGAAAGTTGAAGAAGATCATTTGGGTGTGGTTTGGGTGGAAAATGTAAAAGAAAATTTTGATCTATGGTCTCATTTGGAATTGTTTTCCGGGGAAAGGGGAGGACGGAAAATTTTTGTTAAATTATCGAAAGATGAAGGAGACGTGGGGCTATTAAGGAAAAGTTATAGAATGGAAATCAGTTAAGAAGATGCGGCTGAACACGAAACAGTAGAAGGTGGTAAGGAGAAATTATGAAAGGAAAAAGGCGAAGAAAATTGGCCGGTTCAAACGATGGATCGAATGAGGGGCTGACGTCACAGAGGTGTGTGTCTGTGCAAGTAACTCTGTGTGACGTCAGAGGAAGGTCGAAAAATAAGTAAAAAAATTCCGACCAGACTTGAACCTGGGTACCCGAGCGCCATAGACCGGTACTCTACCACCGGGGTACTGAGCTGTTGAAAATTGCTCATAAAGTTATCGATGATATTCGGTGAATTTTTGGAAAGAAAATAGATTTGCGGGGAAAGGGTGAATAGGAAAATTTTTTTATGTTGGGGAAATGATAAAGTAAATGGACGGGTATATTTAAGAATTTATCTGGTGAAGATTGGTTAAGAAATTTTCGTGATATATGATTAAGGGTAGCTTAAAACGGGGGTAGGGGAAGGGAAAAAATATGTGAACAATAGATGTGATGGGGGTGGCTATTTTAAAATTTACCCGATGAAAATCGGTTAAGAATTGACCGAAGTGTGTGAAGTCAGAGGGTCAGCTGGGCAGCCCAAGGAAGAAGAAGATTCTCCACCGCTGATCGTGGCTGGCGGCCGACGACTTATGGGCAATTTTTGGTTGGGATTAAAAAAAGTGAATTTCCCTCGCAAAAACAGGTGACCTAGAGGTGTAATTATCTCAGCTCACAGACATAGAATGTTGTTAAAATTTTGATAGAAGTTCGAAAAAATGTTGATTTTGAACATATTGAAAATTCAAGGACCGCTTACGGGAGAGTTTTGAGAAAAATGAGAATAAGTGAAAATCGGATGGAAAAAATGGTGTAAAAAAAGTAAATTTAAAAAATCAAAAACCCGACTGTGTAAAAAATGAACTTTAAATAAAAACTGAAAAGAAAAAAAACAAGTCCAGTAGCCTAGAATTCTGTTAAGTTATATTGAATAACTACACCATTGTAGTAGTTTCATGATCGATACACACATAAAACAAATAATAAATTCTAATGCGGAACATAGCGACTTTAACAGTCAGGACCCATTAAATATTCTAGACCGGAACAAATTTTCCCAATAATGGGATTATAAGACGATAAATTCCTCAATCTTGTCATTTCATTGAGGGAGTTAATATCGTGGGGATTATTAAGTAGCTTGCGTTGGTCTAAACTACTTATTATTAATCCATCTAGAGACCTAACCAGGCTCAAGGCTACATAGGCTTGACCTTTCGCAAAAATGCGTGCACTTAAATCAAGCACAGCTCGGTCCAAAGTAGTTCCTTGTAACTTATGTACAGTAACACCCCACCACTCCCCGGTGACCAGGGAATCGATGGCAATGTGGCCTCTGACGCTCTAGCGAAAGAGGGCGCAAGCTCTCCTCCCCTGGGACCGGAGCCCATTATTGGTGTCAGCTTTACAGAGTTGAAAAACTGGATAACTAGATTCATGGACTCAATACTTAGTCAGAGATGGTCCAGTACATCAACCTGCAAATTCACCAAATGGTTCATTAGCCGTCCAGACAGTAACAATGCAAAACTTTTACTTCGCTTAGACAGAAAAGATTGCAGAACGCTTGTAGGGACGGTCACAGGACATAACACATGCGGCAAGCATCTGAACACCTTAGGGATAATCAGCGATTCAACGTGTCCTTCGTGTGGGGAGGACGAGGACAGCACGGAGCACTTCCTCTGTAACTGCCCGGCCTTCTCCTTGGCGCCGATGTAATGAGAATGGAAGATTTCAATTCTCAATCTCTATCTGATGTTCTTAGTTTCGTCAAGATGACTAAAAAGTTCGGATAGGGTAGGGGAAGAGTGCAATGGTCTGAGCGCTCGAGGTTGACACCTCCCCTTTTCTTTTAAGAATAAGAACACCCCACCACAATATCAATGGCAACATTTTTCGTTCTATTTTTCCCTGTCCACGAAGCGCATCGAATTCTGCCGTTGATGGTTCGATTCTGACTCCTACTCCAGGGACATTGTTTTTAATAGCTTTGTCGTCAAATTCTACATAAACGGCCTGTGGCAATTCTCCGGGTTCCATTTGGTTCCCCTTGTTGTAAATTAGGTGGGGGTATGCCCGCTGTGTTGCAACAATAGATTTGTTGACAACACTCGGGGGTCCAACTTCTGCTGCCTTCCTGGATGAGGACTGACTCCTTTAGTCGGGGAGCAGCCACAAGGCTTTAACTCCTGGGGAGCAGCTGAGTGAGCTGTACTCCAAGAAGGGAAAGGAGCTGTCCTTGATGGGGAAGGTCCCACTATATGGCGATCCTCCTTCTTATAGGTGTCCGGAGGGGAATCTTTGGGTTGCACAAGGAAAATATCCACTTTTAGTCACTTAACTTTTATTGTCTTGTATTTTAGTTCTCACATCAACTTTTTATTATTTTACACTCAATTCGGTGTTACAGTTCTTACACCGACTTATTTCGTTTTTTCTTCGTAATACCTTAACCGACTGTTTGTGCACCGACTGGGGATATTCACTTTAATTCCCTTCGTGTTTCTTCGACTCGAAATCGACCACGACTTTATTTTGACTAATTGCTTTTAAGTTTCTCCAACGACTGACTCGCGCTCAATTTTCCGATCGCAAGAAACCTCGGTTTCCGGCGTCGGTGTCCAATCAACGGAAATGCGATCAAGCACCTGTTGTGCAGCGACGACGGTGTCATCGTTGCACGTGTGCTATGATCGCATTTTCTTTGATTATGGAGCACTTTCAATTACGGGGTCGTCGCTCGTCATTTTTACATCCGGCACGTTGCGCTTACCCATAAATGCGCAAGGGCACATTATTGCTTAAAGCCCTTGAACTTAATCTGGAGTGTGAAGCACCCCAGATTAATTTAGTTACACAACACCCCGAAGAGCTGGCCACTCAATTGTCCTTACAACTAAAAAATTCTGGGTTTGTCATTCGATTTTGAGAATTATATTATGATAATTATTTTTCATCAATTATATAAGAACTTTATCACAGCTTTATTATAAGTATTGAAAAGTTAAGTGAGAATGGTTGTTAACCAACTTTAAGTCGTTACAGATCCTAAACAGTCATTCGAATTGAAAAATGATAAAAGAAACCTAAAAATGATTTTTAAATACCCATTCAATGATACCCCACTTAACATAGTTCGTCTACTTTCTTTTTCACATTATGGCGTCTAATTGCCGCCATATTGAATTTTGATTACTGTCATGTCTTTAGTGACGCTCGCAAGATAAAGACAAATCGATTGTCGTAAGGATCATCAAAATCGGCTAACGCGTTTGGTTTCCAGGGTGCCACAAAGGAACAAGCATATATAGGTTCCGAAACACATTACCATAGAATAAAGACTAACCCAGAAGGCCCATCTAGAACAAAAATTTGGTCCCTGTTTCAGTCTACAGATTTTTAATAAATCAAATCCCACTGCAGAAGAACTGATGAACAAGGGCATATACTCAACGGCAGCGACTTATTTACTTGTGCGCATGCCTTATGTAGCCTTATTTACTTGTGCGCATGCCTTATGTAGCTCGGGCTGGTCGGCTCGACTCAAGCGCTGCACGTATAAGGAATGGGATTTTGACGTATTGAGAAAATTTGCTTTCATAGAACGATTTTTTGTTCTAGATGGGCCTTCTGGGTTAGTCATTATTCTGTGACATTACCCTCCTTTGCGTGGCGCAGTCGGGTAAAAAGTGTCGAATTTATAGATGGATTATATCAATTATCTTGAAATGGCGATAGGAAATAGCTGTGTTTTTTTCACATTTGTTCCAGTTCTACGTTTAACAGGAATTTTGTTCTGAATTGAAATTTATGAGTAGTTATACATATCAAAAAATGTTTACTTGGCAAAAATAAAATCAAGATGCTTGGATTTTATACACATTTTACGTCAAATAGCAATCCAAAAATTTATCTGGTTAAGGGTTTGAAGGTTGTATGCGTAAATATCATGGCAATTTGATGCGCTCTCGAAAATTTTAAAATCTCTTTATACGTGACAGTCTTTAAAATTTCAATTCAATGCAAAATTTCCTGTTAAACCTAGAACCGGAACAAATGTGAAAAAAACACAGCTATTACAGAAATGTGAATCTGTAGAAAGTTGCGTCAGGGTTTAAGTTATGTAATTGTGAAGAGAAATTATTTTTATGACTTTTCAAAAAAATTGTAGAAAATCGAACGTAACAATCTGAATGAGTAGATAACCTATGCCGGTTCGAGCGCAAAATCCCATAAGGTTTATACAGGGGGTCTAAATTCACATAAAACGGTATCAAAAGCTCATCGTCCACGTCTAGGAGCAGTTTCCAGATGGTGACGTCATGAAAGCTCTCTCTTTCTCTCTCTCTCTGTGTGTGTGTGTGTGTGTTTGTTTGTTTGTGTGTGTGTGTGTGTGTGTGTGTGTGTGTGTGTGTGTGTGTGTGTGTGTTTCCGAGATATTAGTAGGGGACATTGGGGAATTGTGAGCCACGTCAATATCTCCCAAAATTGGAAAGTCTGACTCATGCAAATGGTTGTCGTCGTCTTGTCTTTGACCAAACTCATTTTCTATTAGCAATAGATGCTTCCACACGTACTCGTTCGTTCCGTGCGATAACCACTTGGAAAATTTTCTCAAAATAGTTATTCCGAGCGTTTGTGTTTGCATTGATCTGACAACGATTTTCGTAGAATCGATTCAGGTAAATATATTCATAATTATCGTATGGCATCGATATTTCAACTTTTAAAAGAAATTTCGCATAAACATGCAATGAGCGAATCATACACGGCCCTCTTATCAACCAGAACGTTTGGGGAATTGTGAGCCACAACAGTTTTGGCATTTTTCAAGCCAATATCGCATTTTTAGCATTTTTAGATGAAAATGTTGACTTCTGCATACTTTGTATGGAAGATATGCCGAAGAAATTGAACCGGAACAATTCCATTCGCTGCGATTTATGCGATCGAGCTGTTCATTTGAAATGCGTCAGTACTGGAGCCTATTTCACATGCCCGAATTGCGAATCCGAATAATTTCAATATCTTCTTTTTTATATTTTTTCTAACTAATTCTTATGTAATTTCCAACCATACAATAAACATTTTACAACGATGTTTTTGATTTTCGACTTAATTTAGACGGTGGCTCACAATTCCCCAACATTTTTAAAAATCTCAAAAACGTGTTTTTTCCCAACGCTCAGATTTTTTCAGCAGATAATAATTTCAAGAAATTGCTCAAGCTAAAAGTTAGGGTTTCCTTCCTAGTAACATAAACCATTATAAAATTTTAAAAAATTTTGATTTTTGTGGCAGTTATCGAGCTTTGAAAAAGTGTGGCTCACAATTCCCCAATTTCCCTTATATTATTTTTATTATGTTTTCCTTGGTAAAAATTTTCCTTCAATATACTTCACACTTGGTATTTTCAAGGTGTGTTTAAATAGATGATATTATGTAAATTATATTATTCAGTAGTTATCAAGCGACTAGTATACATCGAATTAAGTTCACCATAAGTTTTAACCTTAGTGTTTGTGCGGGGTTATTTTATTATTAATGAAGTAAGGTCAAAGGTCAAAGCATAAAAAGGACTAAAAGGAGAAAAAGGATATTGTTAAAAAATTATCAGTTTGTGAAGGACTAAAAGGATATTGCGAAAATGGTGCAAGTTAATCATTTAGTAGAAAGTGCTAAACTAGCATTTGTGAATGCTCAAAATGATGTACAGCTAGTGGAACAAGGTGTTAAAGAGTGTTCCAATAATTTAAGAGCTCTACGACAAGCTCTAAAAAGAGCAAAGACTGTTGGTGAAAACAGAAATTTATCAATGGTATAAACCTTTTGCAAGGTTATCGCACTCAATTGAAACAATTGAAATTGAGAACAGGTGCCGGTTTCTCAAAACGTAATAACTGGACCTCAATCCGAGTAAAGTGGGAAGATGTACAATCTGCCTTTAATGATCGGTAAATCAAACTTTAAAATATGATTAAGTCTTATAACGTTACATTATTATTTGTTTATTTACATTTATAGTATGAGGACAGGGGTCATAATAAACTTGACTCATAAGGAACCGAAGGAGTTCCTGAACGATTGTGTAGGACTTTTCCGCCGTCGCATCAATAACGTCTTGAAGAAGGAAGCTGCTCTCAAGGTCAACGGAGTGTTCTGCGGGGAATTTAAGATTGTGAAAGCTGATGAGGAGGTGTTCGAGTTCAAATACGTGAGTACAAAGAATGCTCCCATCTACCGGAACACTGATATTAACAGCTGGTTCAAACAGAATGCTGATGAACCAATAATGAAGAAATTGGAAGAGTTCCAAGAGAAAGATAGTGGTTGGGCATTATCAGCCATTATCAATTTGTCAATTAACATCAATAAGTATACACCACAGCTAGGATCATCCTATATTGAGCTACCACAAGAAATTAAAAAAGAAGAAGCTTGCATCAATGTTAAAAACAGCGACAATGCTTGTCTCGCCTGGGCAGTGCTTTCAGCTTTGCATCCGGAAGAGAAAGATCCCCAACGTGTTACAAAATATCCTCACTATTCCACAGTCCTGAAACTAGACGGAATAACGTTCCCAATGACAATAAAACAGATTCCCCGGTTTGAGAAAATGAATGATGTCAGTATAAACGTATACAGGGTGTTTTGCTAAGGTCTGAACAGGGGTATGCCAATCGACTCTAAATGGTCTCCTGATCAACGTTTGTTCGGACACCCCCCCCCCCCGATTTGAAGGGGGTCCTTCCCCATCAAAATCGCGATTGAAAATTTGGAGGAGGTTAACCTAGAAAATGCATTATAAGTTCTTTCAGAGACATCCTAGGATACTGATTAATAACGCATTAGAAAGCTGAGCCTTCAAGCTTTCCAACGATACCACCCACGACCCAATCCGTTAACAAAGAAGCGGGGGAGACCCCGTCAAATTTCGAAAATGGTAATTTCAAAGCCCAAAATTTGACCTTAACCCTTCATTCTGCCGATTTTTTGTATGGGAAGATCGAAACTTTTTTTGAGAAAAAACTTCCCTGTCATGTGGCCTTTCTCAAGAAAAAAACTGCACTCGAATCCGACGGCGCGTTCCGAAGTTATTCGTGTTACAATACTTAATACAACAGCAAAACCCACTATCCGCAATGAAATCCATTGGAATGTGACGTCACTTTCCAATTGAAAAATACTTTTGTGATCGCTGCCTTCACTACTTTTATTCATCCGCTGCGCTGGAGTATCACATAGAAGATTTCCGAAGGCTCAACGAGTGTAAAATTCGGTTACCAACAGAGGACCAGAAAGAGCTTAGATTTAAGAATTATAGAAATAAGGTAGAAGCTCCGTTTGTTATTTATGCTGATTTAGAATGTATATTAGTAGAATGTAGGGATAAAAATAAGTATCAAAATCATGTTCCGTGTAGTATAGCTTACTATGTTAAATGCTCATATGACCCCGCGCTATAAATTTTTAAATTCTATCGCGGTAAGGATTGTATCGAGTGGTTCGTGAGTGAGTTGAAGCAGTTTGCCGAGAACTTAGAATCAGTTTTTCTATGCCCTCTACCCATGGATCAGATGACTGCCGAAGAGATTGAGCTTTTTAACACCTCAACACTCTGTCATATATGCGAGAAGGCATTTACAGCAGATGATAAAAAGGTGCGCGATCACGGCCACCTAACCGGTAAGTACAGAGGCCCAGCACATGAGGAATGCAATATTAATTTTCAGGATAGTCACACCGTTCCCATAATTTTTCACAACCTTAGCGGCTACGATTCACATTTCATTATTAAAAATATTGCTTCCGATCTCCTAGGTCGCGTTTATCTACTCCCAATTAACAAAGAACGATATATCTCCTTCACTAAGCATTTAGATGAATATCCAATTAAATTCCGCTTCATTGATTCCTTTAAATTCATGGCAAGTAGCCTCGATAGTCTTGCCTCAAATCTTACACATTTTCCTATTTTAAAGTCCCAATTCCCAAATGTAACAGAATCCCAGTTTAATTTGCTCACACGTAAGAGTGTATATCCCTGTGATTATTTTAATGATACATCAAAGTTTCTAGAGACATCACTTCTTAGTATTCTCCAATTTTATAACAAACTAGCTGACCCGTGCCCACTTCGCAGGGCGTCAAACATTTTTACTTGTGATGAAATTATCTTGTGTGGTTCTTAGTACTGAGTATTTAGGATTTATTTTATGTTTATTTTATTGCTTAACTTTTCTTTCCGTAAGAACCTTCTACAAAGTATTAGAAAACTTAAAAAAAAAATGATGAATGAAATCGGTAAAGTCGTTCTCAAGTTATGTTACCCGGTGTACAAAATGAAAAAAAGTGATTTTGCCCGAGCAGGAGTTGAACCCTGGACCAATTTTCCGCGCAATTTTCTTAATTTTTTCTTTCATAAGAACCTTATCCTGACAATAACAAACACAACAAAAAAAGAATTAGCGAAATCGGTCGAGCCGTTCACGCGTGGCAAAGTCGGCATATACACCACGGAAACCCCCACAACTTCTCCTTCATCTACTCCCACCGGGGCGCCAACACAGCCCCCTACGTCCCCTCCAACATCAGAACCTACATCGGCGCCAACAGAGGCTCCCACAGGAAGCTCTCCTGCTGGATCTACTGGAGCTCCTACAGTAAGTCCAGAGGTCACAACCAATCCAGATTCGTCGGCACCAGCGGAAAGCGAAGAAAAAAAATTAAAAAATGCTGAAATTAATGAAATAATTCCTTACCGCATTCAAGCTGCAGTGCCTCAAGTTTTCCGAGTGCGTCGGTGGGCCCGACCGGGAGAAAAGAAGTGCAAATGCTACACAATCAATTAAAGTATTAGAAAACTTAAAAAAAAAAGATAAATGAAATCGGTAAAGTCGTTCTCAAGTTATGTTACCCGGTGTACAAAATGAAAGAAAGTGATTCTGCCCGAGCAGGATTTGAACCCCGGACCGTTGGATTAAAAATTCAACGCTCTACCGAATCGACTGAGCTCGTTAACAGTTTTCTGAAATTTTCCAATTTTCCGCGCAATTTTCTTAATTTTTTCTTTCATAAGATCCTTCTCCTGACAATAACAAACACAACAAAAAAAGAATTAGCGAAATCGGTCCAGCCGTTCACGCGTGATGGCATGACCAAGGGAAATAGGGATTCATTTTTATATACATATATAGATTAAATGATACCAACATTAGCCCAGAAGATTATGCACATGCCTGCAACGTTTGGAAAGAGTTCGATATTCACACCCTAGGTGAATATTCCGATCTGTATTTGAAGACAGATGTCTTATTCTTGGCGGATGTTTTTGAACAATTCCGTGCAAGCTCTCACAAAACCGATGGATTAGATCCAGCTCACTACTATACGCTTCCAGGGTATACTTGGGATGCAATGCTCAAGCATACTAGCGTTGTCCTGGAGTTATTGACTGATGTGGATATGCTCTTATTTATAGTAGTCCAGTTACTCGGGCCTAAAATAGTTCATTACCTCCGACTTCTGTCGGACTGCATGGATTTTGCTGAAATTTTGGATTTAAGCTCGTCTTACCCTCCTTTTCAAAAGTTATATATGGGCGGGGTGTGCTTTTTGATTTTAAGGGGTTAAAACTACCCCCTAGTAAAAAAAATAGAAAAATACATTTTTAAACATTTCTCGCATTACAATTTGATTAAATTGTATAAAATAAATATACTAGAAGATATTTTGTTCTTTACTTCAAGTTTTCAACCCCTAGAAACCACCCCTTATGATGAAATTAGCGGTAAAAAATACTTTTTCACACTTAAAAATTCTTTACTTTTGAATTAAAATCAATAAAAATTTATCTCTTACTTATGAAATGATGTTTCATTAGTTTCAACTTTTTAACCCTTAGAAACCACCCCTTATGCAGAAAATAATATTAAAAAAACCTACTAAAAGTTTGAAATGTTTCAATTTTGCATTTAGGTAAATAAAAATTCTTTCCTTGCTTATGAAAGGATGTTTCTATTGGTTGAAACTTTTCAACCCCTAGAAACCACCCCTTATGGCGACTATAACGTAAAAAATAGTTTTTTTATACTTTAAAATTCTTTACTTGTGCATTTAAATCGATAAAAATTTATTCCTTAATCACTAGAAACTACCCCTTATGCTAAAAATAACATTACAAAAGCATACTCAATATTATTTCAATGGTTTTTTATTATAAATAAATAATATGAAAAATACGTAAAAATTATACAATAATATATTAGAGCTCATTATCGGAATCACTTTTCTGTTGATCCACTTCTTCTTCGTCTTCATTAACTGGGGGACAGTTTTGACAGTTAGGAGAAGGTCGCGCATGTAGCATTACAAAACAAACCAAGCCTGCGACATCCACATGAGGATCCGCAACCTTTTTTCAATCCGATGTGCCCCGAGACGAGACGAGACGAAACGAAACACCACAACACTAATATATGTATGTACTTTAGAAATCTGAAAGCTCCAAAATACTAATATTTCTCACGCTCCCAAATTATCTCCCAAAAATTTGATTGGTTTTTCTTCAATAAATCAGTTAATTTTCGAGATTTGATATATGTATTATATGCCATTTTAAAGGTAATTTCAAGGACTACAAGACTAGGCTAATTAGAAAGTGCACGTACCTTTTAATTTTAAAAGGTTAAGGGTTGAAGGGCTCGGGACAGGGGGTGTTCACACCATGACATGAACTTTAATCGGTAATATCTCTGTCAATTTTCATCCCACAGAAGTTTCAAAGAAACGAAAATGTTCGTTGAAAAGAGAGCTACATTTTTGTATTATATCGTTTTTTACGTATATACATATCATAGTTTTTAAGTTATTTTGAAAAAACGGAAATTTTTTTAGAAATTTTCAAAATATGCGTTACAAATTATGTTACTTTTTTCAAAAACTATGCAATTTAAACCGGTCAAACTTCTGGATCTAATAAATAATACTACAACAAAATGTCATGTGAAAGGAAAACGATAAATTTTGATTCTGGTGGATATTAGGTTAATTATAGTGCTCTTTTTTTTCATAAAAATTCGAGAACTCTATCTTTTATGTGCTGTAACTCACTCAATTTACATGGAAAAGACTTTTGCCAGTGTTCATTTTGAAGGTCTTTTTAAGGACTAAAAAAAACTTATGTATCATTACCCCCGAAAAATCAACCCTTTTCTCGTAATTTAAAGTTGAATACATTGATCCAAATATTCGCAAAAAAAAAGGTCTCCTTTCACCGATCATATCTCGCTTTGTATTGAACCTAGAATAATTTTCAAAATATGAATCTCTTTGTATTTTTATAAGCTTCATTTTTGTTCTATATACTTTTTTTGATTAGAGGCGTCATTTTTGAGTTATTCGTGAAAAATCGTTCAAAAATGTGGCTTTTTTCGATGAAAATTCAAGGTTTAAACCACGAATAACTCAAAAAGTATTGATTTTCAGAAAAAAATTTATAGAACAAAAGTTACTTAGAATTTGATCCTCTATCGATTCCTGGGGTTATTTTGAGTAAAGGAATTTCAACCCCCGAGAAGGGGTGGCAACCCCCCTGGGGCAAAAGCACACATCGGCATTATATAACTTTTGTTATTTAAGCATTTTCCCATCATCTCACCAAATTTAAAGTGAATCGGTTCAGTCCGAAAGAATTCGGAGGTGAATAGCCCGAGTGACTGGACTATAGAGCTAGGTATTCGAGGAGGCCTTAGTCAGTGCTCTAAACGATATTCAAAGGCTAATAATAGGTACATGTCCGATTATGATCCCTCACAACCCTCAAAATTTCTCATGTATAATGATATTAATAATCAATACGGCCTGGGCAATGTCTCAACTTCTACCCCACAGCGACTTCAAGTGGGTAGAAAATGTATACGATTTTAAGATTGAAGATGTGGATGATAATTCACCTACAGGTTATATTTTAGAAGTGGATCTACATAGAGTACCCACAAGAAATTCACGACCTCCATAAAGACCTTCCATTTTGTCTAGAACATAGAGTACCTTCTGGATCGAAGCAGCGTAAACTTTTGGCTACGCTTTATAGTAGGGGAGCCCGCGATGCTAAATTTGTAGTTACTCGAGCGTCGTGGGGACCTATTGGATTTCGAAGATTATATGGTGGAAAGAAAAAAAGGTTATATAATGTTTTCACTTTCAGCGGTGGGGGGAGTGACTAGAGGCTTTCAAAAATGTAAAAAAAAACAGTAACATGGAAATACTCGAGCGCGTCAGATATTAATATTGTATATGCGCCACGTGTCTCTAATGACGGAGGAATATTAATCTGCCGGTTTGAATGGTGGGGATGGCCGTACGAAGAGGTTCAAAAAAAAAAAAACATTTACTCGAGCGCGTCAGATTTTCAAAAGGGGTGTTAAGTAGACCCTAAAGGAGCTCCCATTTCAAAGACTGACGATTTGGACGCGACCAAACCTCATGGCTGATTTTTCAAAATGCAAAAAAAATCGTGACATTGAAATACTCGAGCGCGTCAGATTAACATACAGTCGGTTCAGCTTGATGTCCTTGTCATGCTGAGCCATAATCTGACAATTATGTGGAGGAATTTTCTTAATCTCACCATTTGAAAAAAAATTAATTGTTTCTGACGCAAATTTTCTAACTTTTTCAAATTTTTTTTGTTCACAAAATACACATTTCGCACTATTACCATCCATTGTTATAGCACATATAAAACTTATTGCGATTAATTCATAAAACTTTTTTTGGAGCACAATAAACTAACCCAAGCGTTGTACACACACAAACAAGAACGTGTCGTCGTGATCAGCTGTGATGGCATCATGGCGTCAGAAAGAGTGGACGGAAAGTAGTGGCGGGAGTAGTGCGAGAGAGTAAGAGATAGAGAAAAAGTGAGAAGGGAAGAGAGGCGCGGAGTAGGAAATACATAGTTGTTTATTAATGATTTTAACTACTTCGGCTTGTGGAAATCGGCAGATTATTATATTCCCGTGATCCTTGAAGGATTTACGTTCAAACTGAAAAAAAATCAACCGCGCTCGAGAATGTCCAGGTGACGTTTTTTTTTTTGCAACTTTGTGACTCTCCCTTTTCCTTACGTCACGCTCAAATCCTCAGATTATTGAAATACATACTTGTCTGCATGTGATGAACTCACCATTCCTTAATCTAACGCACTCGGGTATTTCTGATGATCGATTTTTTTTTACTAATCTGATCGGCTGCCCTAGGTGTTCGACGCTATATCAGAGGTTCATGTATGGCGGAGGTACTGAACAGAGTGCAAGCTTTCCCCCTTATCTTATTCTGACGCGCTCGAGTAAATCCAAAAATCCCCGCTTGGGCTCCCCTACTACTAGGTTCAATGTAATTTAAAAAGAAATAAAATTTTTATAAAATGTGTTAGTGTTCTGAATTTTTGTAAAGAATTTCCAATATGAACATCTGCATTGTTTCAAATCTTCGATCGGCTTGTTACATAAATTATGTAATTGATCAAACTCGGGCAAAGATTTTGTCGAACTCTTGAGTGTTTTCGTGGTAGTGCGCATTAGAATATTTCTGCTGATTAATCCACATGATTTTATTTACTTTTACTACAATTTTTTTGCGAAAATAACGCAAATCATTTAAATCTTTTTGAAATGATTGAATTTCGCTATTTAAAAAATCCATGTTCCAAATTATTAATTCCTGACTCCTTGTCAATTTGTAACTTGGAGTTAATTAATGCTTAAACAACATCGGGGGCCTGTTTAATTTGACAACTGTTTAAATACATGGATTAACAGTTCGTTAACGTTAAACAACGTTTATAAGTAAGAATTTTTCTTAAACAGCTTGTTGCGGCAAGGCTGGAAGAGAAAAAAGGAAAAGGAACAATGCTACTGTGTCGCCATCTGCGATACTAGAGTTTTTGAGTTCAGTGGTCTGTCCCTTGTCGGGGCTTCTTCTTCTTTAAGAGAATGACTTTAAGTTTCACTTGTCTGCCATGTTTGATTGTGTAAACGTTCTGAGTTTTTCTTGCATTAAAGTTTCTTGAATTCACTAAGGTTTTGTTTCATTTAATCGACTAACAACAGGTTATGGGCCCAGGGCACGTAGGGAAAACCAAAAGTGTAGTGAGTATATAATTGTTTTCGCTTGCGCGAGGGACTTTGTTGGTTTTCTGTGGAAGGAAAAATGGCGTCCTCCATTGATTCCAAAGTAAATGTGGAAAAACTGAATGGACCAGAAGATTGGGCGAAATGGAAGTGGCATATTTCCATGGTGTTGCGCTCGTACGGGCTAGAGGATATTGTAAACGGTGCTCGCGAGTGTATCGAATTGTCGGATGAGTCGACCGCGGAGCACAAAAAGCTATTTGATGAATGGCGGAAGGATGACGCAAAGGCGGCGAGTGTAATAGCAAGTGCGCTGAGTGGACCCGTCGCTGAGCTTGTGTTAACGTGTGAGCACGCGAAGAAAGTATGGGAGAAATTGCGGGCGCGATATGAGCGAAGCAGTACGCAGAGATTAAACATGCTAATTGAAACGTTTTTCAGGATAAAACGGAATGAAAAAGAAGACATAAGAGCGCATGTCGCGAAACTACAAAAATTGTTTGTGGATCTAAATGACGAATTAAAGAAAAACGCGGAAAACATTTTGTCGGAACGGATTTTGAATGGCCGAATCTTATCTACACTCGGAAAAGAGTATGACAATTTTAAAGATCTTTGGGATACGATTCCACAGAAGGATCAACGTCTAAATCTATTAATCGAAAAGTTATGTGCAATCGAGTTGCGCGATCAAACTTCGACGGAAACAAACGCATTTGTTGCACCCGGTATTTTTAAAGGCAAACCGCAGCCATATAAGAAAAACAATTTTGATAAATCTCGAAAGGGGTTGGAACGGGCAAAGATGAAATTTCCTTGCAATAGGTGCAAGAAATTAGGACATTGGGCTGCGGAGTGTCCACAAAAAGGAACAAATGGCAGTGAAACTGCTAAAACAGAAAATGGTGTTGTGTTTCATACCCGTGTCATGGAAGCCTCGGTTGATGGCTATGTTGATGTAAACAGCTGGTATTTTGATAGTGGTGCATCGAAGCATATCACTTCTAATAGACGTTATTTTACATCTTTTACGAAGTTTGTCGTTCCTGAAAATATTTCTTTGGGAAAACAGGATGTTAATATGTGGGCTACAATTAAAATTCAAATGCGTCGGGGCGGTGTTTGGCATAATGCGGAAATGCGAAACGTTCTGTATGTTCCTGATGCAAGTGCGCATTTATTTTCTGTCAGAGCAGCTGCAAGGAATGGCTGCATTGCAACAATGGACTCTGATGGTGTAGTAATCCGGAACGGAATAAGCGGAAATATCTTGATGACTGGACATTTGGGTAACGGCTTTTACGTGCTGGATATACGAGTTGTGAAACCAGGTCAGGCTGTTCAGGTAAGCTTGGTTAAGGCATCTGAAATATTACAGATTTACCATGAGAGATTTGGGCATCAGAATAAGCAGCATATAAAGAGTGTGCTAAAGAAAATAAACATCGAAGTTGCTGATTCCGGTGAGGACTTCTGTGATGGATGTGCATTGGGAAAAATGCATAGACTTCCATTTAAAAGGCGGTCGAATCGGGCAGTAGCTGTTGGAGAGCTGATCCATGCTGATGTGAATGGTCCGATGGAAACAGAGTCTTTCGGAGGTGCACGTTATTATGTATGTTTTAAAGACGATTTCAGTAAGTTTCGTCGAATTTTCTTCTTGAAAAGGAAAAATGAAGTTTGTAATGTGCTCGAGCAGTTTCTGAATGAGGCCAAAACAAACGGCCATGTAGTAAAGAGATTCAGATGTGATGGAGGAAAAGAGTTCGATAATGCAGTGGTCGCTGGGTTGCTCGCAAAAAGAGGAATAGAGCAATGTATCGGCCCGCCTTATACACCTCAGCAAAACGGTGCAGCTGAGCGTGAGAATCGCACCATTGTAGAGGCAGCACGTTCTATGCTATGTTTATCGAATTTACCAAAGGGATTGTGGGCTGAGGCCTGCATTACTGCAGCATATCTTCTGAATCGTACGGGAAGGAGTTCAGTTGAAGATAAGTTCCCGTATGAGTTGTGGTATGGGCGACCGGTGGAAAGATTGAATCATATCAGAATTTTTGGCACGAAGTGTTATGTCCACATAAACAAGATTTTCCGTTCTAAATTTGACGATAAGGCTGTTTTTGGACATCTTGTCGGATATGTAAACGACAGTGATGGATTTCGTGTTTGGGTCCCTTCAAAGAGGAAGATATTGCTGAGCCATGATGTGAGATTTAAGCCTGAGGCGGTTTGCGATGTCCGTGCTGATGATGTAGAATTTGAAATATTCCCAGAAAGAAATGAGAGACGAGAGCTACCTTACTTGCCGTTCAATGGGAACGAAAAGGCGGTGGAAACGGACTGTCAAGGGACAGTGAGTCGAGATTCTGGCGAAGTTGGACCACTTGTTGAGGCGTCAACTTCGGGAGGAAGAAATGTCGAGGTTGGCTGCGAGGAACATGAAGAATCATTCCGGCAGTGCGGAGATTCAACGGAACAAGAACATGATGCTGAATATGAAAAAAAAGTAAAGGGCAAACGGCAACTCAGAAAACCAAGCTGGATGAGACGTGGTGAATTTTTACTGTATTCGCCGGAGACTGCTGTTGGAGAAGTTGATGGTGATCCGAGCTCGTACTCTGAAATTATGCAATCAAAAGAAAAAGATATGTGGTTGCGGGCTATTCATGAAGAATTAGAAGCACTGAAGCAGAATTATACTTGGATATTAGTTGATCGTCCGAGGGATGTGAAGGTTCTGCAGAATCGATGGGTTCTACGTCGAAAGGTTGCAGACAATGGAGGATTACGCTTCAAGGCCAGATTGGTGGCGAAAGGGTATGTTCAGAAACACGGTATCGACTATGACGAGACATTTAGTCCAGTCGTTTTGTTTCTTTCAATTAAAACAAAATAAAATAAAAATTCCAAAAGGGCATCTGGTTCTGTAAAGAAATTTAACCTTCGACCTCTTATAGTCGAACGTAAAGTAGATGAAAGGGAGATACGAAATAAGAACATTAATTATTTCAACTGTATATTTTATTGGTGAACTAACTCATATACAGGCTTATCTTACCCTAAAGTTTATTATTATTAAGAAATTAAATTTTATTGCAGTCAAATTATTACAACTAAATTTAATTCTACGAATTTACAATCCCAACTCAATTTCAATCTCAATTTATTACAATTTATTCAAATAATTCAAAGTACAAACAAAAATGCTTGGTCGAATTTTGGTCGGTTGTACTCCCAAACCGAAAATATTCCAAGCCCTAAACGGATAAATGTTTACTATTCAAATTCTTAATCTCGATAGATTGCTCAAAATAATTTCGATCGGTTGTATTCCCAAACCGAATTATTCTAAGCCCAAATTACCTTTCGTTAACAAATTCCAAAACAATTTCGATCGGTTGTATCCCAAACCGAAATTGTTCTAGTCTCAAATTAATTTATATTCAATGAGATTATATGTTTGATAAGCGCGGGAAAAATTACTTAGAAACGTTTCAGTCGGTTGTAATCCCAAACTGAAATTATTCTAAGTTGCAAGTGAATGTTTTGAAGTTGAAAGAAATACGATGACGCGGAAATAATACTTAGAAAATTTCAATCGGTTATGTTCCCAGATTGAAATTCCTGTAAGTTTCGATAGCGCGAGAAAAATACTTAGAAAAATCTAAATCGGTGATTTTCCCAAATTGAAACCTTTCTAAGTTAAAATAAAGCGGAGGAGTACTTAGAAAAATCTCAACTGGTGATATTCCCAAGTTGGCATTTTTCTAAGTCAATACAGCGAGAAGAAATACTTAGAAAAACTCAATCGGTGATTGTCCCAAATTGAAATTTTTCTAAGTTAAAAATTAATAGTAGTCAATGATACAGCGAGAAAGATAAGTGCTTAGGAAAATTTCAATTGGTAATATTCCCAAACTGAAACTTTTCTAAGTCCAAATATTAGTAATGGTCAATAATACCGCGAGAAAAATACTTAGAAAAATTTCAATTGGTGATATTCCCAAATTGAAATTTTTCTAAGTCAAAATGTTGTTAAATTTTGGAAATTCCAAAAAAAAGCTCTTGGTAGTTACCCAAAGAGAGATTAGCCTCGGTGATCGCCCAAAAACTAATGAACTAGCTACGCCCAGCGCGGTCCTTTTATAGTCAGATTCAGATTCAGATTTCTTTTATTCGACAGAATAGCTTACAGAATCCTTTAACAAAGTAAGAATACTTATTATTATACAGCGATGAGCTATCGCGTTTTGCCCATTTAAATTTTTACTTAAATGATAAGTTTTCATACAGTCGAGTCCTATACATAGGTAACATAATAATCTTTCCTGAAGAGTTGAATTTAACACAACGCACACTTGCGTCCGGTATGCTTAGATAACGCTTTGACTCTAATGGTCACAACAAATTACTACACACTAAATAACAATAAATTACACTATGCGTGTATGCCTGAAAGTACAACTTTTATAAGATTAACCGAACGCATTGAAGATGCGTCTATAGCTAGGTATTCTTGCGATGACAGACTGCATGACAGTTTACAATGCAATGCAGCTGTATACAAACATATACTTAAAGAGTGGCAACATACAAACAGTATTTATCAGATATGCGACAGCCACTTAACATAAACAGAGCGATTGTATTGAGCAAACAATTCATTATCTATTTACATAGTTAAAAATACAATACTCTTAGAATAAGACAACAGTTTTACATCATTGCAGTTGGTATATCTAATTTACCAATACATCACATACTTGACCAGTCAAGAAGGGGGACTCATAATTTATACATAGGTACAGTCCTAGCAATAGTCAAATATTAAAAATTGTTATAGCTCATTACATATGTAAGTAAAAACACAGTATGTTCTGGAGTTCATTTCGGTTGGCTTGAACCGAAGAAGGAATAGGTTAAATATCGTATAGCAATTTAATTACTTCTTTTCCTTTTTATATTTTACTTTTTTTAATTTGCAGCGATGTGACATTAAAATGACTCCAAGAACATGTACAATAGGTAAAAATTACTAAATCATGGTTAGTATGGAAATTGTCGTTATCTTCTATTAAACTGGATGTTTAATAAGGTCGTATAGAATTTAGGTATCTCGGAGTTATCATTTGCATCAGCCAAAAAAGTTTCAGCATCAGGACCAATTAAAGAGACGGGCGAGGGGTAATACTAGTTCAGCCGTGAGTCTAAGTTTTTATTGTATATTTCCTGAATTAGGGAATTGTCAAGATTGGGAATTCTTTTGAGGAATTTGGTACTAAGACCAACAGCATATTTAATTAGTGGTACAATATTCGCGCGTTTGTAAATATAATTATTTGAATATTTCTTATTTTTGCTCCGTTAATGCTTCCCAGTGCAGGCCCTCAGAATTTTCCTCTCAAAAATCTCCATTTGACGAGCGACCGTGGGAGAGATTGTAAACCAATTAACAAATCTGTATGCCAGAATGGGTCTAATTAACTGCTTGTACATAAGTAGCTTCGTTTTAGAGAACATGGCTGAGTTTCTAAACAGGGGGGCCAGAATCCTATGTGCTCTATTTGCCTTCTCCAGGACATACCATCCGTGTTCGTTGGCCTTGAATAAATTGTTAAATTTGATACCTAAATATTTGAGCTTGTGTTTGACCCTAATCTCCACTCGATCACTCAACAATCCCAGACCCCTACTCCTTCTCACAACACCAGCCGGGCCCCTGCCCGAGGAGTTTCTAAAACAGATCAATTCTGTCTTTGGCACATTTAGTTTAATTCCCCAGGTCTCATAGAAATCTTTTATCTCCCCAATGTGGTCTGAGGTTCTCTCTAGAGCACTAAGGCGGTTTCTATCACCTGAATAGACCACGGTGTCATCTGCATACAAGATAGCCTCCGACAACACTTTACCATTCAAATCTGTCAACGTGGGGAAAATCCAAAAGAAAAAAATTATACAATTTAGGACCCGTAATCGAACCCTGTGGAACCCCCGAGCATACCCTCACAAGGTTAGACATCTCCCCCTCCAGCGACACTCTAAGCCCTCTATCCGAGAAGAAGCTTAAGAACATTTTGATCAGCTGCGGTGACACAGAGTAGGCCAACATCTTGTATATCAGCCCTTCCGTCCAAACTCTGTCAAATGCTTTTTCTACATCCAATGCACCTCTTCTTCTTTAAGTTCCCGGTAACTTCAGAGTGCAGCTTCAGGATTGCATGATTCGTGGAGTGTCCGGGCTTAAAGCCAAATTTGCGATCAGGGATGATCCTCTCCTCTTCCATAAAGAAATCCAACTCGTCAGCAACAATCCTTTCTAAGATCTTACCCAAATTAGAAAGAAGCTGAATGGGCCTAAACTTCTCTTCATTATTGGATTTTTTGTTCTTTTGGATAAGGATCAATTTAGACGTCTTCCAAATCAATGGAAAATAAAAGTTATTCAGGCAGTGATTTATAATGATTGTCAGAAACTTGACTACCCTCGGCGGAAACCTCTTAATAATAAAATTAGAGATTCTATTTTGTCGAAACCTCGCCAATGCGTCGAGATTCCGCTGTTATATATGTACGCGTTTAGAATGTGGATTCTAGAAGTGAAGGTAATGAATTGAAACAAGTACGTTTTTTGGGGTCAACGTAATGAATCAGTGACCCCAGGAGGAAAACCTGTTCAGCTTTGAAACTGTCCGGGAAAAACCCCCTCTTTTTATTAACGAAAAGGTTACAGATCTGTTTTTACAAATAATGTGAAGAATTACATAATAATTTGAGGAATGAGTCGATAGTGAATATGTTTGCAGGCAGAAAGTTATGTATGTGTGTGTGTGTCTGTACGTATATGTGTGTATGCGTGTATTGAACACATGAGGAGCCTACGTGGGGAGGTACTCGCTCCGGGTCGCCTGCAGGTCAACCGCGTGAGATATATCTATAATCGATATATATATAGTGGCTCTGGGCCGAAAAGCTGAACCTGTGGTCAGCCGGATTCAGGGCGTTGAGCCCTTGTTTAAAGTCGCCTGGACTGGGCCCGGTTTATAGTCGTATAGACTGAAGTCGCTTGGACTGAGATGTACATACGCCGGCTCTGGGTCCGGTAAGCTGGACAATAAGGCTCCAGCAACCTGTGCCCGCGCGATGCTTCGACGATGACCGATTTCCCGGTTGAGCAACGCGAACAATGTTACCTACAACTAATTGACACGAGAACTGATTGACACTAGAGCTGATTGACACAAGAACCGATTGACACAAGAACCGATTGACACAAGAACTGATTGACACAAGAACCGATTGACACAAGAACTGATTGACACAAGAGCTGATTGACACAAGAACCGATTGATACAAGAACCGATTGATACAAGAGCTGATTAACACAAGAACCGATTGATACAAGAACCGATTGATACAAGAGCTGATTAACACAAGAACTGAACGACCGATGCATTCAAGAGATTAAGCAAGACTGTGCTCAGCAAGAGCTGCGTGCGCCTTATATACCGAGTGGGATCGATTGAACTCCCGGAGTGGGGCGCGTGTAACCGCCACTGTGCGCATAAGGCGCGTTGTGATTCCCGGAGAAACGGTCCGTGCAATCGATATTGCACATATGGCGTGTTATTCTCAGAGAAACGGTCCGTGTGACCGTTATTGGGCATGTTATTCCTGGAGACGCGGCTCGCCGGACGTGACTCGATTGCGAATCGACCGTACACACTCCCCCCGTTGCGAGAGGTGAGCGAGCAAAATACGAATTGTGTGTAAGTGTAAGTATGAGTGTAAGTATCAGTATGAGTGTAAGTATCAGTATGAGTGTAAGTATTGATTTTTTGATTTAAGCCACATTGGGCAAGGGACAGATAAGTGTGATGTTTCTCTTGAAGACGCCTTGAGTTGTTTTAACTGTAACAACTCTGATGACTCCGTCGTCTCCTGGATGCACCTCGACGATCACCCCCCAGCCGCCACCGCATGCATGGTAGATTTTTGTCAATGACGATGACAAATAAGCCAGTCTTGATATCACTCTTGTTTGAATGCCATTTCTGCCTTTTTTGTAGTTCGTTGAGATACTCGATATGCCACCTCTTCCAAAAGTCTTGACGCGCTCTAGTGATGAATCGCCATGCCTTGAGTCGATTTTCTGGAACAGATAAAAGATTATCCTCGGGCAGCATTGTAAGTGGACGACCAATTAAAATATGGGCAGGAGTTAGAGCAAGAGGGTCGTTAGGATCGGAGGACAGTGAGCATAAAGGGCGAGAATTGAGAATTGCCTCAATTTGAATAGCTAATGTATTTAATTCTTCAAAAGTGAGAAGGTGATCTTTAATTACGCGTTTGAAATGGTGTTTGAAAGACTTCACCGCTGCCGTGTGGAGACAGAGGTGGATTAAAGTGCCACGAAATGTTTTTACGCACGGCAAAATCCTTTATACGCCCTTGATGCTCATCTGAACTAAATAAAATATATAACTCGCGAAGCTGATTGTTTGCCCCGACGAAATTTGTTCCATTATCCGAATACATATTAGTTGGTATTCCTCTTCGACCGATGAATCTTCCAAAGGCGCCTAGAAAGCCGTCCGTAGTTAGATCGCTAACTATTTCAATATGTACTGCTTTCGTTGTCATGCAAATGAAAACGCATCCGTATGCCTTGATTTTCATTTTGTTCCGAAATTTCCTTTCTTTGATGTATAGTGGGCCGAAGAAGTCTACGCCCGTGTGCGAAAATGCAGCTGCTTCTTCAACGCGTGAGCTTGGTAGATCTCCCATTTTCCTTTGTATTATGTTTGGCCGATGCCTAATGCACTCTATGCATTGTCTCACAATGCGACGTACTTGGTTTTTTCCGTCAAGTAACCAGAATTTATGTCGAATTGTATACAGAGTGGTTTGTATTCCAGCATGATGATTTCTTTCGTGTGTTTCGCGAATTATTAAATCGGTTACATAGTGGTTCGATGGCAATAGAATCGGATGCTTTTGCGTGAAAGAAATCGGCGCGTGCTTAAGACGGCCTCCCACTCGTAGCAGACCGTACTCGTCGATAAATGGATTGAGACCCCGAAGCCGAAGATTTTTTGCTTCACCTGTTTCCTTGATATCTTCGATTTCGTACCTTAGTTGATCGGCTTGAATTAATTGTAAAATTCTCCTTTCTGTTTCTAATTTCTCTGCGACGCCCACACCCTTGCCCCTAAAACCGTTTGACCGACGCATACGTAAACAATAAGCGAGCGAGTTTATCATTGTAGAATATGATGAAAAATGTTGAAATATGTCGACCGAGTTTAAAACAAGACACGTATTTTTTCTTAAACCGGGCAACTCGGAAATAGATATATCCACGCCAGTAGGCCATTTGTTACTTGATTGTTTGAGCCACTCCAAAGATGATTCTGTAAAAAATCAGTAGGAAGCTGACCTCTTGACAACGCGTCAGCGGGGTTATCTTTAGTTCGGACGTGTCACCATTCAACCCCGTCCTCCAGAGCCTGGATTTCCTTGACACGATTAGCCTCAAAGACCTTGAGTATTTGAGGTGACTTTTTCAACCATTGGAGCACAATGGTAGAGTCGGACCAAAAAACTATTTGAGAAATAGGAAACGAGAAAGCTGATGAAGCCTTATTGTAAAGACGAACGAGAAGCTGAGCACCACACAACTCTAGCCTTGGAATGGTGATTTCCTTGATTGGGGCGACTCGGGACTTAGCACATGCAAGACGGACGAGAACATGGCCACGCGAGTTGGTTGAACGAATGTAAAGGCATGCGCCATAACCGAGTTTACTTGCATCGCAGAAACCGTGTAATTCGATATTTACTGGATTCTCAATTAATAGTGTGCGGTCGATAGAGAAATTGCCAATAAGATTCAATTGTTTCGTAAAATTTATCCATTTTGAGTATAATTCTTGAGGTAGCGGCTCATCCCAAGCAACCTTTTCCTTCCCACATTCTTGTAGTATGGATTTAGCGGCCAGAACGACTGGACCAAGCAATCCTAATGGATCAAAAATCTTTGCGATCCTAGAACAAATATTGCGTTTTGTTATTTTGACCGATGTATTGACGGAAGTAACCGTATAGACCAATTTGTCATGTTTTGAATTCCAAACGACTCCGAGGGTTTTCAAAAGCGTGTCCCTTTCGATTGCGCAATCCAAATCCAATGTTTTTTCGTCCATATTATCCAGAGCGTGATGATGATTGGAAGCCCATTGCCGTATATCGAAACCCCCTCGTCTTAATAATGAGTATTTTCAAAACTTCATCAAGTGAATCGGCTCCCGTCAACAAATCGTCGACGTACAAATCTCGTTTTAATATCTGAGAAGCTCGTGGAAAGTTTTTGCTTTCATCATCCGCGGGTTGTTGTATTGTGCGAACGGCAAGGAAAGGAGCTGATGAGACTCCGAAGGTGACCGTATTTAATTGAAATGTATCTATATTACCCTCGTGATACCAAAAGATGCATTGATACTTCCTATCTTCTGGATGAACTAAAACCTGCCTATACATTCTGGCGATATCGGCAGTAATAACATAAACGTGTGTGCGAAAACGTAATAGATGAATGAAGAGCTCATCTTGAATGGTCGGGCCTACTAACAAAACGCTGTTTAAAGAAATGCCCTTGTCTGATTTCGCCGAAGCGTCGAACACTACTCGCACTTTTGTAGTGTTGCTCGAAGATTTGGATACAGCGTGATGCGGCATGTATTAGTTATTATTATATTCCTTATTGAGACGCGTCATATGCCCGAGATCGATGTACTCCTGCATCATTTTACAATACTCAGATTTAAGAATGGGATCGACATTTAATCTTTTTTGAAGGGAATAAAAACGTTTTAGAGCCTGTGTCCTAGAATCCCCGAAATCTATATTTTCTGTTCGAAAGGGTAATCGCACGACGTACCGCCCATCTGAATTTCGCGTCGTATTTTCTCGAAAGTGTTCTTCGCAAAGAGAATCCTCAACCGGCTTGACCGATTTCGGACCCACATCCTCAATCGCCCAAAATCGAGCCAATTGATCATATAAACTGGCAAGGTGACACGATGCATTAGGGTTTTTGTTTTCCATACCTATGCCACCAGCAATAACCCATCCTAGTTGTGTTTTTTGCGAAATCAAATCACAATTGTTGCGCGAAGATCTATCTAATCAACCGACATAAGTGATAACGTTGCACCGGAACCGATTAGAATATCTATAGAACGTGGCAAATGAAACTTTGGGTCAGCTAATTTTAGATTATTCGGGATTGATACTAATTCTCGCGGAAAGATTTCATCAGGGATTAACTCTGCAATTCTTGAAATCGTTAAAAATGGTAAGGTTTTTTGGAAGTTATTTATCGTTGAACGGAACAGAATTTCAACAATATGTTTGGACGTGGTCTGCATTCCATTTACCGCGCCAACCGGAATGGAACACGTGGACATAGTAAGTCCCAATTGTTGCGCTAAATTTTCGGTAACGAAGTTCGCGGTCGCGCAGGTGTCCAGTAAGGCACGAGCCTCATAAAACCCGCCCTTTGCGTTTTGAACGCGTATTATTGCGGTCATCATCAATTGGGACTGCGGAGCGCGGGAGATTGTGGTGTACGTTTGACTGGCCGGTCAGGATAATGACACACGTGGGCCATTGTTGTAAGCTGTTGTGGCATGAGGGTCTGTGGCCCTGGCATGTAACAACGTATGGTGGAATTTGCTGCAATATTTGCATCGCCTTGGCCCGCATGCCCCGGTGTATTTACGCAAGCAATTCCTACAGAGTTGCTTTTCCCTTACTACTTCCCATCGTTGACTGTTTGATAATTTCTCAAACATAGTGCATTTAAAAATCTGGTGATTGCCCCCGCATTGTACGCACGAGGCAATATGCGATGTTACAAACGCGTGCGTGCCTGATTTGATTTTTCTTGATTTGATCGCGTATAACGAATGATCCAATCGACGCTTGCCTCCGCCCGTGCGAGTGGCGTCTTCGAATGTAGTAAGCCTAAACGCTGCTTCGCTTGCAAATTTGTAAAATTGTTGAAGTGTGGGAAATACATATATCAAAATTAAGGGTTCCTCCCATTTCCTCCTGATGCTGTGTGGAAGCTTTCTCTCAAGCAAGCGCGAGATCAATCCTTCATCTGGTCTTATTTGAAGAGCATACTTATATGTTGGCGCGCCTCGTCAACTATTTTTAATAAGTTTTCTGCGGTTGCGTTAACCGGGGCTGGAATATCGATAATTGCATCGTAATGTTTTGCAATTAGAATACGTTTTTTCTCATATGCCTCGATGAGTAGGTTCCACGCGGTTTTGTAGTTTTCCGCACTAGCATTGAAAAGTGCCAACTTGTTAAAAGCAGCACCAGTGAGACAGTCTCGTAGAAATAGAAATTTGTTTAGATCATCAACGTCGGTACGAGCGTCGATCATGGAGAGAAAGGTGTTTTTGAACGAGAGCCATTTATTGTGGTTTCCATCAAATTTAGGTAGAGTTGCAGTTGGAAGTTTAAGAAGGCGTTGTTTTTCAATAAGCGTTGAATTCCCGAGCGGATTATCTACACCCGAACCGTTAAGAACACCACCGCCACGGGAAGCACCTGCGCCCATCATATTTTCAACTTTAGTAGCGACAGCATAATAGTTGTCTTGAATCTCCTCCATATGTTCCAACCCTTCGTCTTCCGGATCCAGCATTGTGAGCTCCTCATGCAATCCCTCATATTCTTTAAAAATCTCGGTGATTCGAGTAAGTCGTAGCTTTGCGTTGATTTTATCTATTTTCCCCTGAATAATTGCATTATCCAAAATTGTAATACGCCCCTTGAGAACCCCGCGTGTTCGTGCAATCGAAGCTGCTGCGTGAGCCATGTTTGCTACAGTTTGATCCGTGAACTATTTCGCGATGCCGATGATCAATTTACGGAAAAATCCGCTTGTCTTAAAATTATTATTACCCTGAAATAAAATGTATATATATATCTTTGAAGATGAAACTAACTGGAACGGAACACACGAAAAATTTTTGAGGCAGTTTCTTAAAATGTGTCAGTGCAAACTAATACTGAAACAAGAAGCCATAGCAGCAGTAAAAAGAAAATTTTCGGTAGGGGCAGTAGGAAATGTAATGTAGGAAACCTATATTAAGTAATAAAAAATTATATGAAATAATATAGTAATAAAACTAGTTTATTTTAATAGCATTCTTGATAATATAATAAACAACTTTTTGCGTTAGTATAAACATTTTCAGACGTGAAAATTTTCCTTTGCCCCCAAAAATTTCTATGTAGGTTGAACTACGGCACTGATCCAACCTACAAATAAACAAAATGGCAGCCAAGAAACTATAAGAAACTGACACTCAACCTACAAAATTTTGCTAACTGTCAAATACAATTTTTGCCTCATTCACATACAGCACACGTATAGGGCAGTTCCGTTCCAGTTAGTTTCATCTTCAAAGATATATATACGCACACGCGTCTGCGTATTTTTATGGAGCGGCGATATCGAAGAATATGTATTTTTTTTTTATTAAATGAAAACTAAGAACTGAATCAACCTGTACTTATCTTTTCTTGCAGAAATGCAAATCCTAGGTGCAAGCGGCGGCCGGGAGAGAGGTGTCCACATCCGAAAATGATTTCCACGTAGCTGGGCTGGTTGTTCCTTCTTGTCGAAACGAGTCGGCGAAGGCCGATGATCCTTTTATTTTAACTGACACTTCACTATATATTAGGTTTTGTGTAAGTGGAAATGACTCATTCCTCGTAGGGTCGATTATTTTGACTAACACTTCACTATGTGTTAGGTTTTGTGTAAGGGGAAATGACTCAATCCTCACAGGAGGCACCAAATGTTTTGTCGAAACCTCGCCAATGCGTCGAGATTCCGCTATTATATACGCGTTTAGAATGTAGATTCTAGAAGTGAAGGTAATGAATTGAAACAAGTACGTTTTTTGGGGTCAACGTAATTAATCAGTGACCCCAGGAGGAAAACCTGTTCAGCTTTGAAACTGTCCAGGAAAAACCCCCTCTTTTTATTAACGAAAAGGTTACAGATCTGTTTTTACAAATAATGTGAAGAATTACATAATAATTTGAGGAATGAGTCGATAGTGAATATGTTTGCAGGCAGAAAGTTATGTATGTGTGTGTGTGTCTGTACGTATATGTGTGTATGCGTGTATTGAACACATGAGGAGCCTACGTGGGTAGGTACTCGCTCCGGGTCGCCTGCAGGTCAACCGCGTGAGATATATCTATAATCGATATATATATAGTGGCTCTGGGCCGAAAAGCTGAACCTGTGGTCAGCCGGATTCAGGGCGTTGAGCCCTTGTTTAAAGTCGCCTGGACTGGGCCCGGTTTATAGTCGTATAGACTGAAGTCGCTTGGACTGAGATGTACATACGCCGGCTCTGGGTCCGGTAAGCTGGACAATAAGGCTCCAGCAACCTGTGCCCGCGCGATGCTTCGACGATGACCGATTTCCCGGTTGAGCAACGCGAACAATGTTACCTACAACTAATTGACACGAGAACTGATTGACACTAGAGCTGATTGACACAAGAACCGATTGATACAAGAACCGATTGATACAAGAGCTGATTAACACAAGAACCGATTGATACAAGAACCGATTGATACAAGAGCTGATTAACACAAGAACTGAACGACCGATGCATTCAAGAGATTAAGCAAGACTGTGCTCAGCAAGAGCTGCGTGCGCCTTATATACCGAGTGGGATCGATTGAACTCCCGGAGTGGGGCGCGTGTAACCGCCACTGTGCGCATAAGGCGCGTTGTCATTCCCGGAGAAACGGTCCGTGCAATCGATATTGCACATATGGCGTGTTATTCTCAGAGAAACGGTCCGTGTGACCGTTATTGGGCATGTTATTCCTGGAGACGCGGCTCGCCGGACGTGACTCGATTGCGAATCGACCGTACAGATTCCATCAGGGCCGCTGGACTTTTTCCCATTGATTCTGTACTTAATGATGGAGGAAATTCTTCTGGTTGTCACAAAAAAGCGTTCGTCATGATTCAAGGCGTTCTTACTTACATCAAACACCACCAGAGGCAACATCTGGCCACAGGGCCCCGAGTGGTTCGATTTGAAGAATTCAACAGCCCGTTTAGCCTCCCCAGTCAGAGCCGGATCAATTCCAGGACTCTTATCCTCATAAAGCACTCTGTAAAAATCCTCAAATGCTTTCAGCTTATCTTCGCTACAGATACAGTCCCTGTCCCCAACCCTGATAGTATTCGGCATCGTATTCCTATTTTTTCCTGTTATTCTAAAAATGTCTTTGAAAGCTGCAGGCCCCGGTTTTATCCTGCTCAATCTTTCACTAAAGAGATTGTTGTTATACAAGATGGTCCTCTCTCGTATGATCTTCTTCAGACAATTAATTTATACTCCGCACTGTCTCTGTTGAGGGTTCTGTGGAAAAGTTTTTTAAGATCTCTGCTCCAACTTTTCCTAGTTTTTATCAATGTTTTAATATCTTCAGGTAGATGTAAATACTTCCAGTCTCCAGGGGTTATTTTCTTAGTATGCTTTTCCATAACCATCAGCACCGCGGAATTCAATTTCTCTATCCAGTTGTCGATCTCGCTATTCAAGATATTCCGGTCAATTGGGGGCAACTCAAACAACTCATTCTCCAGGTCTTTTTTAAATTCCTTGTAGTTTACCTCCTTGAAACTTTCCACTACATTCCGAGAGCCTCCAATGAATTCGCAATCCCCTAGGTCCACCTCCAATTTCACAGCGATTTCAGAAAACGATTCAATCGTATCGTTACTAAACAAGGCCCTAGAGCCTCCTTCAGTCGTCAGGAAGTAATCCAGAACTGATGCCCCCTGAGGAAATGTAGGTCTCCGTGGAGAGATGATACTCAGGCCTAACTCCGCTCCGTCCCCTTTCAGCCAGCTCCACATACAATTCCCTAAAGTATTATTCACCTCATTACCCCAGTCTCTATGTTTCGCATTCCAATCCCCACCAACCACTACAGTATCATACCCGAGACCCACACTTCCAACCATTCTCAGCACCCTCAACAGATCCTCAGTAAGAGCGCAGGAAGGTACATATATAGAGCCAATCAGAACCCTCTTAACACTTGCCCCCACCCGAACACAGGCCTCCGCCAGAATCAAAGGAATAATAGATTCAGTAATCTGAATTTTCTTTGTCAAAATACTATTTCTGACAATCAGAGCCACTCCTTGCCCATAGTCATTTTGTAGCGTGAATACTCAAAATTCTGGTTAGGTGAGAGAAGCAAACACGAAGTTAGACTAGACGAATAAACTTTTAATAAGAGAAAAACACAACTGCCTAGGTTTAGTTACAAACGAAGAATGAATTAAGGAACAAGAAAAACAAAACACTATTAAGCGACTGACATATTTTCCAAAGGAGCCGGTTGCTGAGACGATATGTAGACTACTTTGAAGAACGGGTTGCTGAGCCGATTCTTTCCTTTTTTAGTACAGTTGATTACTCAACATTCTCCCCCCCCCCCTTTGGCAACAGCGTTGACAAATGAATCTTCAAGAGCGGAGACTGGTAGAACACAAAGTTTAGCGATTGGCCTCGTCAGCGTAGATGTAGCGGTCTTGATAGTCACCACCCTGGTAAGCCCATCCTTGCCAGGATGTAGAGCGAGTACTCGAGCGAGAGGCCACTTAGTTGGAGGTAGTCGTTCATCAGTTAGCAGTACCATGGAGCCGATTTTAATCCCATTAGAGGGGTGATGCCATTTTGATATCGACTGATAGCGATGTAGACACTCAGCGGACCATCTCTTCCAAAAGTGTTCGGTTCTCTGTTGTATAAGCTGCCACTTAGAGAGTCTCGTCTCAGCGATCTCACTCAGCGAAGGTGAAGGAAGAGAGGTTAGCGGCTCACCGATAAGAAAATGACCTGGCGTAAGCGCTGCTAGGTTTGCAGGATCTTCAGAAAGCGGTGCCATGGGCCGAGAGTTCAAAACATCTTCGACTTGGTTCAGAAGTGTAGTCATCTCCTCATAGGTTAAGAGGGTTTCACCAATGACTCGTTGTAGGTGGAACTTCAGCGATTTTACCGCGGCTTCCCATTTACCACCAAAATGGGGTGCTCCAGGTGGGTTGAAGACCCAGTTGGTGCCGTCAGTTGAGAGGAGCGTAGCGAGTTGTCCCAGTTCTTTCGATCCCATCTTGAAGAGGCTTTTTAGAGTTGCATCTGCCCCAGCGAAATTGGTACCACAATCACTGTAAAGCGTATGGCAGATGCCTCGACGGCTAGCGAATCTTCTATATGCAGCGATAAAAGCGTCCGAAGAATAGTCGGTAACGACTTCCAAATGCACAGCTGATGTAGCGAAGCACACAAAAACTGCAATCCATCCCTTGTGCGTTTTGGAACCACGGCCTTTCCAAGTTTTCAAGGTAATTGGACCAGCATAGTCTATACCGGTATGAAGAAAAGCACGTGCAGGCGTTATTCTTGCAGCGGGCAGTTGCCGCATCAACTGTTGAGCTCGTAACCCTCGGTGGCGAGTGCAAGTGACGCAGCGAAGAATGAATGATCGTACCGGTGCTCGACCACCAATAATCCAGTACGAACGTCTTAGATAAGCGAGTGTCAATTGAGTACCGCCATGTAGAGTGCGGTGATGAGCGTCAGCTATCAAGAGAGAAGTTAAAGGCGATTCTCGAGGCAAAATAGCGGGGTCCTTCTGTTCAGAATTAAGCAGCGAATGTTTCAAGCGTCCGCCAACTCGTAGTATACCTTGATGATCAAGGAATGGTGTCAGCTTGATTAGATGACTCGATTTAGCGAGCTGATTGCCTTTTGATAGCGTTCTCAACTCCTCAGCGAAAAAAGATTTTTGTGTTATCTTGACGATCAACACTCTAGCGGTTTCCAGGTCAGCGGTAGTCAGCGGTGTGGTCAGCGAAGAGTGTGGTACCTTTTGCAAGCGGGCGATGAAGCGTAAACAGATGGCTATCGTTCGTATAGGCGTGGCAGTGAAGAGTAGCGAGTAATAAGTTCCCAGAGAGGATGCTGATCTGTTTCTATAGCGACATTGAAGAAAAGACCTGGTTTTTCTTCAAGGTGAGCGGTTGTTGTAGCGGGAGGATCAAATGTGGGCCATTCTTCACAAGGTTGTAATAGCCATGAGGGCCCATGCCACCAGAGTGAATGCTGCTTCAGTTTCAGAGTACAGAGTCCTCGAGAAGCACAATCAGCGGGATTTTGCTTCCCAGCAATGAACCGCCATTTAGCTGAGGGTTGAAGGTCTTGAATTTTCTGTACTCGATTGCAGACGTACTCCTTCCAACGAGATGGATGACTTCTGATCCATGTAAGAGCGACAGCGGAGTCTGTCCAGAGAAAGGTGGGAACGTCACCAAGCTCAAGCGTGGTCTGGACGTAGCGAGTAAGCCTAGAGGGAATTACTGCAGTGTTGAGCTCTAATCTCGGAATAGTGAGATGCTTAAGTGGAGCAACTTGCGTTTTTGCACACACAAACGAAGTCGTAGAGCTGCCATCAGGAGCGACGAATTTGAAGAAAACTACTGCAGCCAGCGAGGTATCTCAAGCGATTCAATGTGCAGTAGTAGTAGCGACAGGACGAGTAGAGACTGCAGGTAGATCATCAGCGAATGTAACTCTCTTGAGCGAAAAACCACCAGGTGCAGAGGTGGAGCATGTATGTCCCTTGTAAGTAAAACCAGCCGTAGTAGAGGTAGGACTCGTAGCGGAAGATGACGTAACGAGTCAGTGCTGAGGTTGTTTCTCTGGAGCGTCAGCAGCGGTTTGGGTAGCGACAGAAGACATTGAGTCGATGGAAGTGGCTCGCCTGAGAGGAGTCTCACGTAACTGGGAATCACGGAAAGGCCGGTCAGCGTGAATCAAAGTGTGGTGGTGCTCACCACACTTCTGACAAGTTTGCTTGGTTCTGCAGTCAGCGATGCGATGTCGACCCAAACAATTGAAGCAGAGGCGGTAATGCCTTACTGCCTCGATGCGCTCTTAAATAGATTTTGCCCGATAAGTAGGACAAAACAGCACGAAATGCTTCTAGGAACAAATGGCACAAAGTCTCGGAGCATCTGTTGCAGCAGCGACTGACGAGAGGTTCACGGAAGCGGATGACCTTGAAGAGGTTGACCTTATAGCGGAAAGTCGTAAAGAATAAGTTGGCTTAGCTGGGATTTGTCTAGGTTCAGATGGTGCAATAGTGGTGACCTTAATTGTCTCCATGGCCCTAGCTCGACCAGTCAGAAAGGTCTGAAGTTCTGCGTAGGACGAGATGGAGTTGGATGATCCCAGCCTGTTTTCCCAGCTCTCCCTCAGTCGATCATCTAGACGGCTGACTGTCAGGTGAACTAGCAGTGGGTCCCAGGAAGCGGTGGGAACATTGAGAGCCTGGATAGCGTCCAAGGCCTTCGTATTTGAGCGGAGCAAGTCGTCAAGTGCTTTGGCAGAGCGTGGAGCGATTTTCTCTCGAGCCAGGAGCTTATCCAGATGAGCGGATAACAGGCGGCGTTGATTGTCGTAGCGGGTGACAAGAAGGTCCCACGCGGTAGCGAATGCCTCTCCGGTAATCGGCAGATTAGCGACAACATCAGCGGCTTCCCCCTTCAGTGAAGTTCTTAAATAGTGCATTTTTACGACGGGGGTAACAGCCTCGTTTGTCCCAATAAGCGACGTGAACATTTCATGAAAATGTGTCCACTCCAAGTAGTCGTCACTAAATGTGGGTAGCGGAACTTCTGGAAGCTTCTGCAGCAGCGAACCTCCCAGTTGAGCGAATGAAGTCTCGAGCATTGTGGCACCTGTGGGTATGTCTCGTGTACATTCAAGTTCTTCCTTGCGTTCCAACAGAGCGACCTTGGCCTCATTATAATGATTGAATGTCAAGATGTACATGTCCTCTTTCACGTAGGCCGTGTCTAGAAGTCCGTCGAATTTTCCATCAAATAAGGAAAGGTGAAGAACGTCAAACGAGCTCCAAGCTGTGTCTAGCGCCCCCATCTTGAAGGCGAGTGCTGAGCGGTTAAGAGAAGCGATCGAACCAGCTTTACCTTCAGCAGCGATATTTTTTATCGCAGTGGAGCGAATCTCCTGCAGCCTAAGCCGTTGCTCGAGCTTTTGGTTGACAGGAGGGGTCGGTGCTGGAACAGACATGGTTTAGTAATTTCACTTGCTCACACACGAAAAAAGTCAGATGATCTCCGTCGCAACACAACGTCCAGGGTGTTCCGCAATGCGACGGAATGAGATCCTCAAGCGAAAAACCAAAAAAAACTGCACTTAATTATCTCTCACCTATCCGGCCTCGAAGGACCAATAAATGTAGCGTGAATACTCAAAATTCCGGTTAGGTGAGAGAAGCAAACACAAAGTTAGACTAGACGAATAAACTTTTAATAAGAGAAAAACACAACTGCCTAGGTTTAGTTACAAACGAAGAATGAATTAAGGAACAAGAAAAACAACACACTATTAAGCGACTGACATATTTTCCAAAGGAGCCGGTTGCTGAGACGATATGTAGACTACTTTGAAGAACGGGTTGCTGAGCCGATTCTTTCCTTTTTTAGTACAGTTGATTACTCAACACATTTCTTAATAACTCATAGCCCGGAAAATTAATTATATGTCTGCCCCCAAGTTTAGTTTCAGAGATCATAGCAAAGTCAGGGCTGATACACTTCAACATATCAAACAACTCCAACCTCCTGTAGTTATTTATAATAGACTGCACATTTAGCTCTAAAAACGAAACTCGTCTACCCATCCTGAATAGGTTCCTTCTTCAGTCCCCTACCCGGCATAGCAAAGCTCCATAAGAAACACCAAAAAAGCCCTGCGTTTTTCAAACTCCGAAGTATAGTTGTTATATCTGATCCTAAACTGATCAATTTTACCAAAGAGAGCCTGTAGAGGCAATCCAAATAAATCCTGAGACAATCCCAGGAACCAACCCATACCATCCCTTGCGTCACTCCGTCCAGCCGAGCCCCCTAAGGCACCACCCCCAACACCAGGGCCAACTCTGGATTCTCCAAAAGAATCCGGAGACCCTCTCAGCACCTCACCGAAGCTCAAACCATCCCTAACCCTAGAGTCTCTGAACATTTGATCCCTTTGCAGCCTATACCTTTTTTGTTCCATAACCCTATCTTTCCTTCTCTCCACATATTTCTTGTAGCTTGGACAGCCCTTATAATTTGAGGTGTGGCCCTCTTGTCCACAATTTATGCAAGATCTTACTGCTTCGATATTTTCTTTGAGGGGGCATGCTCCTGTGGGGTGCTCATGAACACATCTCCTACAAACCTCGCGCCTTGCACACTTAATCGCCAGGTGACCATATTGTTGGCATCTAAAGCACTGAATAGGGCCCTTACTCCTAATTCTTTCCCAGGAAACCTTCTGATTCAGAAAAAAACGCTCCCTAATCACCTCGGAGACATCCACCCCCGGAGCAAACTGCATCACGAAAGAGCCCAATTTATAGCCATTTCTACGTGAGTTTTCGGTTTCAAATCTTTTAACTTTGGCTGGAGTAATATTCGGGAAAAGTTTACTAAATTCATCCATGATATCGGAACTATCATAGTCCTCGTACAAACCTTTTCAAAGCAAACTCACCGGCCTCTCGTCAATGGCTGAATATGTATAACAATCAATACTTTTTACCTTTAAAACATCCATAAGGCTTCTGCGCTCAGAATTACTGGAGCAATAAATTTTACTAGTATATGGACCCAAATTTTCAATCTTTACCTTCATAAAATTATTGGTCAGGAAATTATTAAGTTTCTTAATATTGCATTGTCTAACTATAATAGGCGGAACTCTAGCCTTAACGCGATTCTCGACAGGAGCCCTCACCCCATCGCCCTCCTCTTCAGGCCCAACAGCCGAACTTCCATTATTTCCTTCTCTCCGAGTACCTTCTACAACCCTCCCACTTCCAGACTTATTACCCTTGCCTAATCTATTACTATTAATAAAATTGTTAGTATTCTTACCACTATTAGGACCAAAACTTGCTTTTGCAGCTTCTCCAGTGACGTCATTCTCCAGTCCAGAGAATCTGTTCTTCCTGCCTTCGCTAGCCGCCTCCTCAGCACCTCCACCACGGGTCCTGGATCTGCTGGCGGCCACACCGCCCTTCACAACCTTCCAGTCGTCCTCCGTCTCAGCATCCATCAGTCCCTTCCCAGGGCTCCCTCGGCAAAGGGAACCTACTCCAAATCCAGCGCTGGCAGCCGATCCGCCAGTGCCCAGCAGTTTGCTAAAACTTTCCACCCTACCAAGCTGTCGCGATGAACTAGAATGGTCCATTCTGTCATCCTCCACTTCATCATAGTCGTCACAGTCTCCACGTGCGCCAAAATCGCCAGGCAAACTTGAGGTTATGTCTGAGCCGTTACCAGGTTTAACGGTTTTCGCCCTCATGCTATCGTCATCCAGTTCCCGCAAGAAAGCGGCCATCCGACCAGAAATGCTGCCACTCTCCATATCATTCTGATCACCTGTTGCCATAAGGGATCTTTCACCGCAATGCTCCTTGGCTGCAACACTGCCGCCTTGGGTATTGTTTTTACCTCCAAGCTCACCAGATAAGCTCCTTATACCGAGGGGGGGCTCCTCAGAGACACCCCCGCTCCTTCCAGCACTCAGCCTCTTCACCGCTACCTCGAGTAACGGTAGTCCGTTATCTCTGGAAAATGACGCCGCCACTCACGGCGAGGATCCCTAAGGGTAAGAACATAACGAGCAGGTCTCGGTCGTGGTTTAGGTCGCTCATCGCAGCAGACTAACTAGCAGACTAACTAGCTGGGAAAAACAAAATGATTTGAAGTCCGCAAAACCCGATAGTCAGCTGAATCGCGAGCTGATTATTCAGCTGCCGCGCTATGCGTTTCCCCACTTATTATACTGACTTTGTTTTCTCAGTCAGCTGAACAGCGACCTAAACCGCGACCGAGACCTGCTCGTTATGTTCTTACCCTAAGGCGACCAAACCACAGCCCGATGCTTCGTCCAGAAACCCAGCACTCCGCACCTCTCAACAGTCAGGTTCAGCTTCCAAAAAAACCTTCACCAAAAGCAAGCCTTATCTCGGGTCTCTCACAACTAAAACCAACGTCCGTCCACTTCGACGGTCACTCGTCGAATCCCTCCTTTTATAGTCAGTAGTAACCGTTATGTCCTTTCATTCCGATCGCCTACTTCTTGTTCTTATTTTGCTTTTCGTGGCACGGGCAAAGGTTAAATTTGCTTTGCTGCAACTCCGGAATGAAGTTGCATCCAGTTGCACCTCGACATTGCCTGTCATTGACATTTCTCGCTTTGTTTATATTTTGGTGCGATCAATTTAATTTTTGGTGCGCGACGTGATTTCATGTTTTCGAGCCGAAACATCCTCCCGCCCATTGTTGATGCATGCGGCATTAACTTAAGATATGGTGTCTTAAGATAAGTATATTCAATTATCGGAAGGCAATTTCAATATGAAATAAACTAGTATATTTTTGGCTCAACTATTTCAATATGAAATACATCAAATGTCTAATTCTTAACTTAAACTATTTCAATGTGAAGTACATAGATTACAATATACTTAATTCTTACATCTACTTATTCACTAGGATGTGCTGCGTCCCTGTAGCCCTGCCAAATTAGCTTGTTGCGCCGCAACAAAAGACGTACTCTGCGTCCAGAGCCCAAAAAAACGGTGTACCGCTTTCTTTTGCCGGCCCGTATCTGACGGAAAGGGATGGTCTGCATTTGGGCGTAGGTGATGTTGAAGAGCCTGTCCTCAACTGTCCTCACCTCGTAGACATTCTCTGCTAGACTATTGGAAGGCTTCTGGGCAGTTGTCGCCGTTGTTGTAGTCCCTGACGCAGCCGCTGAGGAAGTTACAGGTGTTGCTGGCTCCTGTTGGCGTGGTGGAGACATGTCCAGACTGGGCATGTCCGGAAGTGACACCCTTGGTGGTGTTGCCGGTAGCCAGCCGCCTTGGGGGATCCGGAAATAGCGCAGCCTGTTCCGGAGTGAGCAGTACTTCTCCGTAATCGAAATCTTGATGCGGTGGGGTTCGAGGTGGAGAACGCATTCCCCATCCCAAAACATCGTCCTCAGTCACATTCAGTTGTAAGATGTCGTCCATGTTCTAGATCTGTTTAATAAAGATTATTTTTATTGCATGTCTATATTTTACATAAGACGAACACATGGACAACACGAACATTTATGATGTTATTATTGTTATTGGACAGGAAGTGGACAGACCTTACATATAGGTCGTTTATATGTTCCTGAGTTAGTCCGTATGGTTACAACTCTGACTACCCCGTCATCGCCAGAATGTAATTCATTTACTATTCCTAGCGGCCATTTGGAGGGTGGTGTTATTTCATTCCTAACCAGTACGACTTGACCAATCTTTAAGTTCGGTGTCTGCTTTAGCCATTTCTGTCGACTTTGCAGTTGCGAAATATATTCATTTGACCATCTTTTCCAGAAACACTGTCTCAATCTTTGTATATATTGCCAGTTGTCGGAGTAAGATATTTTGTTCAACGTTGCAGTTGAGTCAAGAGGAGTAAGTAGGGATGTACCAATTAAAAAGTGAGCTGGTGTAAGAACGTCTAAGTTTGATGCATCAACAGAGGTTACACATAATGGTCGGGAGTTGAGGCATGCCTCGATCTGAACCAGTAATGTATTCAGCTCCGCAAAGGTCAAATTATGACCGAGCATAACTCTCTTTAAATGATGCTTTATACTTTTCACACCTGCTTCCAACAGTCCGCCAAAATGTGGAGCGGAGGGAGGTATAAAATGCCATCTGGTATGTTCCAGTTGATTGTTGATTTGTTCAACACCATCTTTTATTACGTTAGCTATGTCTCGCTGCAGAAGTTTGTTTGCTTTAACAAAGTTTGTGCCATTATCTAAATAGATATTTGCACATATTCCCCTTCTATCCGTGAATCTCCTGTAGGCTGCTATAAAGGCTTCAGCAGTGAGGTCTGAGACTACCTCTAAGTGTACAGCCTTAACTGCCATGCAGACAAATATGCAGAAGTATCCCTTATACGTTTTTGATCCTCTGTGTTTAGACATCCGTAGGTCCATGGGTCCAGCAAAATCAACTCCAGTGTTTTCAAACGGGCGAGCTGGGTTTACTCTTGCTGAAGGTAATTCTCCCATAATTTGAGATGATTGCTGATTTCTCAGTTTCGCGCATTTGATACATTTTAGTATCCTGGATTTGACTGCTGTTAGACCGTTTATGATCCAAAATTGGTTACGAATGGTGCTCAGCGTAAGTTGTGCTCCTCCGTGCAAAGTTTCAATATGATACTTATCAATAATTAAATTTGTTACAGGATGTTTGCACGGCAGAATCATCGGGTGTTTAGCGTCGTATGGTAGTTGTGTGTTTTTCAGTCTTCCTCCTACCCTAATAGCGTCATCATTAGCAAGAAATGGATTTAGGGCGTGTGCCAACTCAGCTATTCAAAAGTAAATTTGTATGGGAGATTGCTTTTCAGCTTACTAATTGATTTTCGAACGTTTGGGTCTTAGGAAAAAAACAGCTCTGAAATTCGCTTTTCGTTGACAATTAATTACTTTTCATTTGAATTTCGAATATAACATTTGTGAAATTAAATGGAAGCGAACAATGAGCAATAAAAGGCTGCTGTGTTTTCAATTTTAAATATACCGAATAATATTCGAAAAGGAAAAGTATTCGAAAAGTTGAATTGGCACACGCCCTTAGTTTGAGCAAATTGCTATTTTTATTCAATTGCCCTGCCTTTAATTGTTTGTATTCTTCAGGAAAGAACTGCTGTTGTATAGTACGTACAATAATTGCCTTAGCTTGCTTGATCTCCTGAGTTGACAAATATCCCTTATGACGGTTTAATTTGCACCTCGCATTGTGCACAAATCGCATACAAAATGCTACAATACGCGTTAGTCTTGTAAATGATGAATATTTTTCAAACAAGGTAAGATCTTCGTTTGTTTGCGTTGTTAATGCTACTTTGTTGTTTGACTTCATCTCCAACGTTGTTTCTGAGTCCGGTTTGTGATCGGTTGGCCAGTCCTCTTTATCGCCATGTAGCCATGCGGGACCGTTCCACCAAATCGAATTCTCCACTAGTTGTGACGGCATGATACCTCTGGATGCTATGTCTGCAGGGTTTTCCTTGGTTGAAGTATAGTTCCAAGAATTGTTTTTGGACGTTTCATGAATTTCGACGACTCTGTTTGCTACGAATGTTCGCCATTTGTTTGGATGACCCTTTATCCAAGCGAGCACTATTTTTGAATCGGTCCAAGAGAAGCTTGGAATTTTGTCAAACTGCATATCCCCTTTGACTTGTTTGATGAGTCTGCTTAGCAAAACTGCACCGCATAATTCCAGCCGAGGTATAGACATCGGTTTTATTGGAGCCACCCTCGTTTTAGCAGATAATAGATTATTTATTTATTTATTTATTTATTTCGCTTAGTGCAAGCTACAATAAAGAACTAAAACTAAACTAAACTAAAGGAATAAATAATCCATTATCTAAACCTAAGGTGAGTAAGGCGACGGGGGACGTGTCAGAGTACGGGTGGGTTAGGGGAGTACAGGGCTAGTTTGAGGGAAGTTTTGTCTGTGTGGAAGTCAAAAACGGGGGAGCTGTTGGCTTTCCGCAACATTCTCGTAAAGGGTTCAGAGTGCCCATAATTAGTTCGGTGGTTAGCGAGGCGGAATATGGGGAAAGATCGAACATGGCAAGGGTTGGTGTTGAGGAAAATATTCCGAAGGAATTCAGGGCAGTCAATGGAACCATTAAGGACTTGATGGACAAAAATGATGTCGGCGACGTCGCGGCGCAGGGAGAGGGGTTGAAGGTTGATTAATTGAAGACGAGATTCGTAGGGGGGAAGGTTGAGCTGATCAGCCCAAGGGAGGTCGCGCAAGGCGAAGCGAATGAATCTTCGTTGAATTGATTCGATTCTATTGATTGTTGTGGACTGGGAAGGTGACCAAACCTGGGAGGCGTATTCGAGAAGGGGTCTAACGAAGAAGATATAGAGAGATTTTGTTACGTAGGGGTTGGAGAATTCCTTGGACCAGCGCTTAACAAAGCCAAGGGCAGAGTTGGCATTATTAATGACGTGATCAAAGTGGGAGCAGAAGTTGAGCTCACGATCACAGAGAACGCCGAGGTCGCGGATGGAGTTGACCGAGGGAATGGATTCGTTCGCGAGAGAGTAGGATCTGGGGGGGTTACCGGAACGTTTACGGGAGAAGGTAATAGATTGGCACTTGGAAACGTTGAGGTCAAGGAAGTTCATTAAGCACCAGGTGGAGAAATCGTTGAGGTCGCTTTGGAGGAGGGAGGAGTCGGATGTGTTGGTAATTCGTTTAAAGATTTTCATGTCATCGGCGTAAATTAAGATATTGGAGTGGTTGATCACGTTCACGACGTCGTTGATGGCAAGTATAAAGAGAAGGGGGCCAAGGTGGCTGCCCTGAGGTACGCCGGAATTAGATATGAAGGGATTAGAGATCGACGACTCGAAGCGCACCATGTAATGGCGGCTGTCGAGGTAAGAGTTAATCCACGAAATAAGGATGGGAGGGAAGCCGAGGTGGTTTAATTTGAGGGTAATAATTTTATGGGAGATTTTGTCGAAAGCTTTACTGAAGTCGGTGGCAATGACGTCAACCTCGGCGCCATTTTCCATGGCAGTGATAGCGTGTGAAACGAAGGTGGTCAGGTTGGTTGTAGTAGAACGGCCTTTGAGAAAACCGTGTTGAGCAGGGGAGATAATGGACTTGCAGTGGAAGGAAATTGAGTCGTAGACAAGACTTTCGAAGAGTTTGGGGATGCAAGAAAGTTTTGCAATCGGACGATAGTTAGAAATGTCACTCTTGCAGCCTTTCTTGTGGATCGGGGTGATATAGGAGTCTTTCCAAAGGTCGGGGAAAACACCCTCAGAAAGTGAAAGTTGGAAAAGGGCGGAGAGGGGTTGGGCAAGGTGGCTGACGCATTTCTTCAGAATTATGGAGGGTATGCCATCTGGGCCGGGGTCGAAGTCATCAGTAAGAGCGTTGATTTTGGCGACAACAAGGGAGGGGTCGATAACGATGTTGGTAAGAGAGGTTTGCGAACTGCACTGCATGAAGGAAAAGTAGGAGGGGTCAGGGGCAGAGACAAGGTCGTTGAAAGATTGCCTGAAGAAATCAGCAAAGAGGTTAGCAATAGTTGTGGGATTGGAGGAAGATACGTCGTCGAGTTTAAGGACAGGGGGGTATCCATTTGATTTCCTTTTTAGGTTGATGAAGTTGTAGAATTGCCTGGGGTTGGAAATGAGTTTGGACTGCATGTTGTTGAGGTAGTCCTGATATAGGAGGTCACAACGTTCGGAGAAAAGGGTAGAGATAGCAGCAAACGAAGAGTAGTCAGTGTCAGATCTTGAACGAAGGAAGGAATGCCATAATTTGTTCCTTTTGTTGCGCAGGGAGCGAAGATCTTTGTTATACCAGGGTGGAGACGAGGAGCGGTTCTTTAGGGGTTCGAGGGGGACACATTGGGACAGGCAGTAGAATATTTCGGTGTAGAAGAGACTGGTGCAGCAATTTATTGGTAGTTGGGGATCGCTTAAGGTTGGGAGGACGAGGGAGTTGCTAAGGAGGAGTTTTAATTTCTCGAAGTCGGTTCGACGAAAGTTGTAGTGAGAACGGGGTTCGGGATTGGAAAAGTTAGTAGCGGAGTCATGGAAAAAAGTTAGTAAGAGTGGTGGGTGATGAGAATCGAGAGTTGAGAGAAGAAGGTTACTCTCTATGACAGTTGAGTTGATTGGGTTAGAAGAGAAAATGAGGTCGAGTTGCCTACCCAGGTGATTTAACACTCCACTGACTTGGCTGAGGCCAGAGTCTGCGAGATGGTCCGTGATAAGAGATTCGGTGGCTGAAGAAAGGTTAGAGGGAAGGTAATGTGACTCGTCTTCAGAGATGTCCCATTGGAGCCGGGGAAGGTTGAAGTCTCCAAGGACAAAAATGTCATCAAGGGGATTAGTGAGAGCAGATAGGGCGTCAATTACGTTGTGGCGTCAGAAGTTAGCCACAGTTGGCCTGCTACTGTGATTTCCCTACTCGGTTGAATTCAGCAACCGGAGTAGTAGCAGTGGAAATCACAGTAGCCTGGCTGAAAAAGCATTGCCGTAATGGAGCAGCCATTTACTTTTAGTATTCTCGGAAAAGGCTTGTAAGCAGGACGTAGCTGGCAAAATATAATCAAGATTTCCAAATAAAGTCTGTGTTTTAATATTCACTAAATTGGTGACCCCGACGAAGGCGAACAATTTTAAATAGTTTTCAGTGTTTTAATTTTAACTAAATAAAAAAACAATTTCCGCCGTGTTAGTAAAAAAATAAAAAATAATAAATAAATGTGGCCGACACAAAAAAAATAAAATTAATTTTCCAGTCGTGAATTAAGTTAATAAAGCTCATTTAAGAGAAAAGAGTTTTTTTTTGGGCGCGAATAATTATTTAAATAATAATTAATAAATAATTTATTATAAATTTTTTTTCCAAAAATTTCCCGGCGCCCGATTTGCCAATCAATCGTTATTTAATTAGTGAATAACCACAGCAAAATTTTTTTTTGCCAACCTCACCTTTCCTCACGAAGCAGAACAGGTTTAAAAAGAACAATTTTAATTAAATTTTAAATATGGCCGAAGAGTCTGCAGCTGATTTGAAGGCGCAGCTAGACCTGCTCAAGACGCAGTATGATGCCCTTCTCCAGCAGCATCAGCAAAGCCGAGAACATTCGCAGCCCCAGCAATACCAGCAACCCAGTCAACAACCTCAACAGCCCCAGCAACATTTACAGACTTTCGAAGAAAGTCCTGCTGTTTTCCGTGCAGCAATTCGTCTTCCTCCATTTTGGCCGGACAAACCCGAAGTGTGGTTCGCACAGGTGGAGGCCCAGTTCACCATCAGCGGCATCACACAGGAGGCAACGAAGTATAATTACGTCGTTGCTCAGCTGGACCTGCGTTGGACTAATGAGGTATTCGACATCATTGCTAACCCTCCACCACAGACTGAGCGCTATTCCAAGCTCAAAGCAGAGCTAATCCGTCGTCTGTCGCTTTCGGAGGAGCAAAGAGTGCGGCAGCTGCTAAGTTCTGAGGAGTTGGGAGACAGAAAGCCCTCCCAGTTTCTTAGGCACCTCCGTTCTCTAGCCGGTACCTCTCCGGTTAGCGAGAACATCCTGCGCACACTTTGGCTGCAACGTTTGCCGTCTAACGTGCAACAGATTCTGAAGGTGAAGCCGAATCTGCCCTTAGATGATACTGCAGATATTGCGGACAGTATCATGCAGGTGAATCCACCGACTTCATCGTTTGCTGTCAGTGCGCCGTCAGCACTACCGGCTCAGCCAGTCAATAATGGTGAACAACTGGTGCAGAAGATCGAGGAGCTCATCCATATGGTCGCAGCGCTCCACACCGGTCGCCGAGATTCTTCAATTAATCGAAGAGTTCGGGAGCGCTAACGATCTCGGGGTAAACGAGAGTTTTCTCATCGCGGCGCATCCTGTAAGCGTGTATGCTGGTATCATCGCCGTTTTGGTACCAATTCTCGGAAAAGGCTTGTAAGCAGGACGTAGCTGGCAAAATAAAATCAAGATTTCCAAATAAAATCTGTGTTTTAATATTCACTAAATTGGTGACCCCGACGTGATGCTCGAAACTGCATTGCTCCATGCTCATACAAGTCGGGAAACCCCTCCGGCAGCCACTAACAGCGGCGACTGGCTGCCGATCTGGAGGGAGCCGCCTTCTCGTAACAGATCGCTCTTCCAAAAGGCAATTTCTTGTAGATACCGGTTCCGATCTATCGTGTTTTCCCCGATCTCTTCTGAAGGACCGTCGTGCAGCCACGGACTTTGAACTCAGCGCTGCCAACAAATCAACCATCAAAACTTACGGCGAACTTCCCTTAAGCCTTAATTTAGGGCTTCGTCGTGACTTTACCTGGCGTTTTGTTGTCGCTGATGTGGCCCTGCCCATCCTAGGATCCGATTTTTTGGCGCATTACAACTTGCTTCCGGACTGCCGCCACCGCCGCCTAGTTGATGGCGTAACTGGCCTCTCGGCGCCCGGACAGTCGTTTAATACGGCACATGACAGTGTCAGGGTACTTACTGTTCCTCAGTCTACCTTCACTGACATCCTCAGCAAGTTCCCGCAGCTAATTCGGCCAGCTGGAGTCCCACGCGAAGTGCGTCACTCCACCGAGCATTTCATTCGGACGACTCCGGGACCGCCACTATCATGTCGTGCAAGACGACTCGCACCAGACCGGTTAAACATAGCCAAAGAGGTGTTCGACGCCATGCTCAGAGAGGGCACGGCTCGCCGTTCGGAGAGTGCTTGGTCTTCGCCGTTGCACATGGTGCCCAAGAAGAATGACGGCTGGCGTCCATGCGGCGATTACCGTGCCTTGAATGCGCGTACAGTTCCAGATCGCTACCCGGTACGTCACATTCAAGACTTCAACCACAGGATTCATGGTTGTACAATCTTCTCAGTGATTGACCTTGTGAAGGCCTACAACCAAATTCCTGTTAACCCTGAGGACGTCCAGAAGACAGCAATCATTACACCATTCGGGTTGTTCGAGTTCCCGTTCATGGGTTTTGGTCTTCGCAATGCCGGATAGACCTTCCAACGTTTCATTGACGAAGTCTTAAATGGTTTGGATTTCTGCTATGCCTACATAGACGACATTTTGATTTTTTCAAAGTCGGAAGAGCAACACAAGGAACACTTGCATCAATTGTTCCGGCGACTGTCTGATTACGGCTTGCTGATAAACTCCTCCAAGAGTGTTTTTGGCCAGTCAAGCGTAACATTTCTGGGTTATGAACTGTCAGCCGATGGTGTACGCCCATTACCAGACCGTATCGCCGCTCTGCAGTCCTTCCCGTTGCCTAAAACCGCTAAGGCCCTTCGTCGATTTTTGGGCATGATTAATTTTTATCGCCGTTTTCTGCCCGCAGCTGCTGAGCATCAAGCTCCCTTAGATGGTGCCGTCGCTGGTCTTCGTGGATCACAGCCCATTCACTGGACACCATCTCTCGAGCGCACGTTCGTCGCCTGCAAGGAGGCTCTGTCTAGAGTCACTCTTCTTCACCATCCAGTTTCAGATGCTCCGATTGGTCTTTTTACCGATGCTTCTAGCCATTCCGTTGGTGCCTGTCTCCAGCAGTTTGTCGACGGTTCCTGGCAGCCCATCGCGTTCTTTTCAAAGAAACTTTCAAAAAAACATTCAAAGCGGCTATCGAATGCTCGCACCAAGACAGCAGCAATCCTGGGTGTAGAAAACACTGAAGAAGACCAGACCGTATGGCCAGCTTACTACCGTGAGCTGCTCGCCATATACGAAGCAGTCCAGCATTTTCGTCATATATTAGAGGCTCAGCATTGCACAATTTATACGGACCACAAGCCTTTAATATATGCCTTCAAACAACGACGAGAGAAGCTTCCACCAGTTCAGCTTCGCCAATTGTCGTACATTGCGCAGTTCACCACGGACATCCAGCATGTAAGTGGTGCCGACAATGTAGTAGCTGACGCTCTATCAAGGATAGCAGCTATATCGGTGGAACCTGTCGATCTTGGGGCACTGGCCCAGTCACAAGAAAACGACCCTGAGTTCCAGCGTTTATTGGATCACGGTTCGGCACTAAAACTAAAGCGTGAACCAGTGCTCGGAGCAGATGTATTTATATATTGTGATACATCCACAGCACGCTCACGGCCTTTCGTGACAACTCCTTTCCGACAACAGGTATTCAACTCGCTGCACAACCTCTGTCATCCTGGAGTACGTGCGACCGCTCGACTTGTTTCGGAACGTTTCGTTTGGCCTAGCATCCAACGAGACTGTCGTGCATGGACACGCGCCTGTCTGTCGTGTCAACGTGCTAAAGTGACAAGGCATGTCCGCGCACCGCTTAGTACCTTCGCACTGCCGACAGATCGTTTTGCACATGTCCATATAGACATAGTTGGCCCTTTACCAGTTTCCGAGGGTTTCAAATATTGTCTGACGGCCACGGACAGGTTTACACGCTGGCTTGAAGTTTACCCAACCGCAGACATTACCGCCGAGACAATAGCGAAAGCCCTTATCACCGCTTGGATCTCCCGCTTTGGTGTTCCGCATCGCATCACCACTGATCGTGGTCGGCAGTTTGAAGCCTCACTATTTCAAGAGCTTGGTAAGCTCGTGGGTTTCAAGCAATCTAGGACCACAGCATATCACCCCTGCGCGAACGGGATGATAGAACGGCCACACCGGCAACTGAAGGCTGCCCTTATGTGGAAGGATGATCTGCATTCATCATCTGCAGAGCTCGTTTATGGTGAGCCACTCCGTTTACCAGGAGAATATTTTACTCCGTCAACAAACAGCGAGGGATCAGATTTTGTTTCACGTCTGCGACAAACAATGTCCAAACTGAGACCTCAACCTGCTTCACGCCATGCGAAGCCAAGCATCTTTGTCTTCAAGGATCTGAAGGACGCTTCACAGATCATGCTTCGCGATGACAGCGTGCGAAGGACCCTGCAACCACCCTACTCTGGACCCTACCCGGTCGTCGGACGGACAGAGAAGACGGTCACCATTCGCCGGCGAGGTCACGACGTTGTGGTCAGCATGGATAGAGTCAAACCAGCTTATAGTATGAATGAGGACGCTCCTGCTGACACAACTTGCCCCGACTCATCACCACCTGCAGTTCCAACCTCTATTCTGCGGCACTCAAGATTGCAACCACCTGCAGCTCCAACCTCTATTCTGCGGCACTCAAGATCGCAACCAGCAGCAGATTCCCGCACCACAAGAGCTGGCCGTAAAGTCCGGTTCCCGGAGCGCTTTCAGGCTGGTCTGTGAGTGCGCAGAAATCTCCGCAAGGGGGTAATGTGGCGTCAGAAGTTAGCCACAGTTGGCCTGCTACTGTGATTTCCCTACTCGGTTGAATTCAGCAACCGGAGTAGTAGCAGTGGAAATCACAGTAGCCTGGCTGAAAAAGCATTGCCGTAATGGAGCAGCCATTTACTTTTAGTATTCTCGGAAAAGGCTTGTAAGCAGGACGTAGCTGGCAAAATATAATCAAGATTTCCAAATAAAGTCTGTGTTTTAATATTCACTAAAACGTTGACTGCTTGTTCGTAAGCTACGAGAGGCTGAGCGGGACGGATATAGCAGCATAAAATAAATAGGGAACGGTGGTGGAGGGAGATTTTGATTGAGAACTATTCAAAAGGAGATGAGTCCAAGGAGGAAGATGAGGAGGAGTTGATTAGGGAAGAACCGAAACGGTTGTGAACTGCGATAAGAACGCCGCGACCATCAGGGCCGGAATTAGTTGAACAACCGTCAGCGCGAAAGACATTAAAGTCGGAGGAGAACAATTCGCTATTGTTAATACCCGGGTTAAGGTTTGTTTCTGAGAGTGCAAAAATGTCGAAAGGGAGGGACTGGGACTGCAGGAAAACGTGACGGGTTTTAGAGCGCAACCCACGGACGTTCTGGTAGTAAAGAGAAATGCAATTAATGTTAGAGACAGGCGGAGGGGATTAGGAATTGGGAGAGGAGACGGTGGGGGGGTTAGAGACTGGCGGAGGGGGGAAGGAATTGGGAGCGGAGACGGTAGAGGGGTTAGGGACGGAAATAGTTTTTCGAGTCAGTGCGAGCCTTCTGGAGGTAGGAAATGCGTTTGGAACTGATGTAGGACGCATAAGCTGTGAGATCATCGGAAACGTGTTGGGGTGGTACGTCGAAGGCTGCGTGATATTTGAAGAAGAGTTGGCGCAGGACATTGGGGTCTGTTGGGAGGCCTTCTTGGTGAATGGAGATCATGACGTTGGTTCGCGATAACAGATATCCTATCATTGGCATCTACTACTCGAATGTATACGACAGCTGCGTAGGCTTGCTCTGACGCGTCGCAAAATCCATGAAGTTGAACTTCCTTTTGTGTGTGGTTGGTTTTAATCCAGCGTGGAATTTTGATGCTTACTAAATCGTTAAATTCTTGCTTGAAGTTTGCCCATTGATCGCATATATTGTTAGGAGCTATTTCATCCCAGCCACATCCGGTAATCCAAAGTTTTTGGATCTGAATTTTCGCTAAGATTATACATGGTGAAATCCATCCTAAAGGATCGTATAGCTTTGAGACTTGTGATAGAATATTCCTTTTAGTGTTGGCTACTTGGTTAAATTCTTCTATTTTGATTGCGTAAGTAAAGTGATCGCTAACCGGATGCCAGTATATTCCTAGAGCTTTTATTTGGTTTTCGTCCTCAAATGTTAAGGGTAGTTGTAATTCTCGATGTTCTGGTGGTATTGTTTCGAGCAGTTCTGCGCTGTTAGCTGCCCACTTTCTTAGATTGAACCCACCCCCGTTGAGTAACAAGATCAATTCCCGTTGTAGAGTTTTAGCTTCCATTACTGTGTCGGTGCCGTTGAGCAAGTCATCCACGTAGAAATCATGAAGAGTTGCTTGACCTCCCTTTGGGTATTTGTCACCATCATCTAGCGCCAGTTGTTGCAACATTTTAATTGCTAGATATGGTGCTGCCGTTGTTCCAAAAGTCACTGTATTCAACTCGTATTCTTGAAGAGGTTCCCCTTTATTTTTTTTCCAGAGTATCGTTTGATATTTTCTGTCGGTTGGATGAATTTCTATCATACGATACATCTTTTCGATGTCTGCTGTCATGGCAAATTTGTATTTTCCCCATTTTAGTAGAGTGGAACATAATTTAGGTTGTAACGTGGGTCCAGTTAGCATTTGTTCGTTTAAACTCATGCCGTTTGATGTTTTCATTGAAGCATCAAACACAACTCTGAGTTTCGTCGTTGTGCTTTCCTTGAACACTGCGTGATGCGGCATGTAATACCGTTCTGGCTCCCTATCAGTTGCTTTGTTAACCATGCTCATATGTCCCAATTCAAGATATTCATTTATGCATCTTGAATATTCCTTGTGTATGTCTGGATGTTTTGAAAATTTATTTTCTAATTGAAAAAATCGCATTGCTGCTTGCTGTTTAGAATTTGCTAATTTTGGGACGTCATCGTGAAAGGGTAATTTAACCTGATATTTGCCGCTAGATAAGCGAATGTGTGTGGTCTCATAATGCCTTTCACATTTTTCTTCTTCGTTTGTAAATTTTCGTTCATTTGAAATTTCTTCTGTTTCCCAAAATTTCCTGATTTGCTCGTTAAGAGCATGTATGCTACATTGGTCGTCTAAAGCCAATGCTGAAAATGTATCTCCATAGTTTGCACTTGTATCATTTGGCATTTCACCAAATAATATCCACCCTAGATGGGTGTTCTGTGCTATAGGAGAGTTGTCCCTTCCCTTTTGGGGACCATCGCGCAGAATTTTTGAATAGACATTTACGCCTAGCAGCATATCTATTTTTCCTGCTTGTGTAAAGTTTTGATCGGCTAATTGAAGATCCTTAATATAAGACCAATCGACTTTACCTGTTTGCTTGGGTGGAAACACGTTTGTGATTTTCCTGAGAACGTATGCGCTTATAGGAAAAGTAACTGTGTGATCGACATTGGATCTTAAGCGCAACGTTACTTCCTTGTTGGTGGAAGCTACCTTACTAGAACCCAACCCTGTTACCTGCAATGACGTCGGTTTCCCCTTTAATTTCAAAGTCTGGTAGACTTCTTCAGAAATAAAGGAGCTCTGTGACCCTAAATCAATAAGAGCCCGAAGAGGAGTTGAGATTCCATGCTCATTCTCTACGTTTATTATGGCAGTTGCCAGCAGAGATTTTGTCGTATTTTTATTATAATGACAGTTAATTGATCCTGTCTGTTTCTGAGACTGTGCTTCAGTCGTCGTTGAACTAGATGCTGCTGTGACCGGATTTGCGTTTCTGGTCTGAGCTTTATCATCATGTAATAAAGTATGATGAAGTTGATTACACTTGTAACAATTGTTTCTGCTTACGCAGACTTGTTTATGGTGTGGGCTTAGACAGTTAAGACAGAGATTCCTTTTCTGTACATAACTTCGTTTTTCACCGAGAGCTTTATTTTTAAATTCTTCACATTTGTACAATGGATGCGAAGCATTGCACATGTAGCATGTTCGTAGGGTTTTGCATAATTTGTTCCCGTGGCGTTGGAAACATTGGAAGCAAATATTGCTCCTTGTTAGTGCCCTTCGTCTTTCGTTGACCTTCATCGAAAGAAATTTGTTACATTGTTGTACTGAATGATCTCCTTTGCAAAGAGGACATTCGTTTGACTGACTTATGTGATAGTTTGTGGTGTTTCTTGTTTGGACAAGTTTGGTTGACTTTGATTCACACATTGCTTCAAGTGTGCGACATCTAGCCTCCAAAAATGTATAAAATTCGTCTAGAGTGGGAATATCAGTAGTTTCTGATATCTTCTGTTCCCATAGTTTTTGTGTTTCTTCGGGCAGCTTTTGTACAATTATGAAGATTACTATTGCATTCCAATGAGTAATATCTATTTTGAGGGACTCCAGCTCGTGGAGTTGTTCCCGTGTAGTTTCTAAAATACACTTGATTGACCGTTCGGTCTTGTTTTTTATAACTGGTTGATTAACCAGTTGCTTTAGATGTGAAAAGACTTGCACTCGTTGGTTGCTGTATCTTTTCACTAATGATTCCCAAGCTGATTGGTAATTTGTTCCTACCATAGTTTAGCAGATGTCTTCGAGTGAGTAGGTCAAATTTTCCGCTGCGATATTTTGCTCGTTTTTAGTGGTACAAACTCATTAAAAGTGCGGCTGAAGTGTTGTAGGCGATAGTTCAGAGACTTCATTATCCCTGGCGAGTTGTGTTTTCTGGAAGTGCTAACAAGGGAATAGAAATTTTTCTTTTTTGCTTTTTACCATCTGCAAGACATCGTCAGTAATGAGTCACAAAGTCGAGACACGGTCGAAAGCAGCAGGCAACGCTGATACGCCAAAGCCCAATAATACGCCAAAGTCCAATAACCCCAAGGACGGAACAGCTGTAGCAGCTGATAAACAAACTAAGCTGATCAAGAGCCTGGAGGAAAATATGAACTGCCGTTTTATGTCGCTTGAAAAAACATTGGCTACGTTTATGAGTGATGTTAAGGGCCAAATATCGAACTTAAGTTCTCTCCTCGTCACCATCGAGCAGAATTTCAAAGCAAAATTAAAGGAATGCCAGCTTGATTTTGCTAATAAAATTGGTTTGCTAGAGGACAAGATCGAGGTCATGGAGCGTCGCAGCATTGCGGCGGATATCACTTTAACAGGAGTCCCTTTCGTCCAAGGAGAAAATGTGCGCCAGATCGTGGAGTCTATTGCTGCAGAGCTTAAAGTACCTGGTTTGGTACCGCTTGATGCGTACCGAGTGCGATCTAAACGGTCACCTTCCAGCATGATCATCGCCAAACTACCAGCAGTGAAAGACAAAAAAGAGCTTTTGCGCAACTACTATGCCCGGCTAAAAGATTGCCCCTTGACTCTTCATGACATCGGGTTAGACAGCGATGCTAAAATTTTTGTGAATGAGTGCCTCACCGGTCGAATGTATGGCATCAGACGGTATGCGGAAAGACTCAAACGTAACGGGGACATTGCAGCTGTTTTTACGCTTAATGGATTGGTTTTCATACGTGCCACAGCTGAAGCTGAACCAGAGCAAGCTAAATCCATCGAGTTTCTCGAGTCGAAATTGCAGCGGCGTAGGAGTACTTAGCTGAAGTATCCAAATTTACATTATTCTTTTTTTCTGTAATCTTCTTCTTTCTCTCTACTCTTGAGATTTCTTAGTATTTGTATACATTTAGCTTAACTATTAGTTAGATTTTTCTATTTATTATTAATTTCTTAGTTGCACATTCACTGCCTTTAGTACTAATTTTTCATACATTGTAAATCCCTGTGGCCTTGTTTTTTCGGCTATTGGTCTATAGATCGAGCTCTGTTTACTACAAACTTATCGTTACTAAGCTGTCGCTGTTCTATTCTATTTTAACCGATTTTCCCCTGCCATTCTGTACTTGATTTCTTTAACCTGTCTGGTTTTTGCTGTGTTCCGTTCGTTTACATATCTATTTATTTATTTATTTGCTTATAGCCATATATTGCTGGTCCTGCATTTTGTTCTCATCTATTTAGTTTTTATATTCATTTAACATGTCGGCAAAGATTGTACTTAGAACGTTTTGCAAACAAAGACCGGGGCTTAATGTTTGCCATCTCAACACTCGTAGTCTCGTGGCTTGTCTGGATGAATTTAAATTTACCGTCAATAATTCCAATGTTGACGTCATTATGATTAGTGAGACATGGCTTGGTGATCATGTAAAGGACGATTTAGTAAACATCCCGGAGTACAACTTGTACAGACATGATAGGCTCACACGTCGTGGTGGTGGTGTAGCCATTTTCGTGCGTCGACAGTTTGCGGTGCGCGCCGTCTTTAAGTCGAGTGGTCAAGACGCTGAGTTTTTGTTCTTGGAGGGGTTAATGGGGGATAATCTCAATCTTGTTGGTGTTGTCTATAATCCCCCAAAGATATTTCCCTCTGAACTTATTAATTTTCTTAAAGATGCTTCATATAAATATGATAACGTAATTGTAGGAGGTGATTTCAATATTAATCTGCTTGTAAATAACACAAAATCTGATCAGTTTTGCGATGAAATAGATGGGCTGGGTCTTTCAATAATCTCTAATAATATACCAACCTGCTTTTCCACTACAGCTTCTACGCTTTTAGACTATTTTATAGTGGACTCTCGGAACAAAGCGCAGTTTTGGAATCAATGTTCCTTTCCAAATTCAGACCATGATCTTATATTCTTATCCTATAAGTTACCAAACATAAACAGTCAAACTAAGGAAAAGTCTGAATTCAGAGATTTTCGTGCAATCGACTATGAAAAACTGGCAAATGAATTCTCAAGTCTTCCATGGCAGGATGTCTATCAAGCCCAGGATATCAACCTTAAGCTTGATATTTTTAATACTTTAGTGAACTCTCTCTTCGAAAATAGTGTCCCACTTCGAACTAAATCTCACTGCAACAAAGACCCTCCCTGGATGTCGACTGATCTTCTAATATTAATGAGCACCAGAGATATGTTGTTACGTCGGTGGAAGAGGACAAGATCAGAAGAACATCGCTCTCTTTTTGTTGAGAGTAGAAACAACGTGAACAATGCTGTTGAAAGTGCTAAAAGGAAATATTTCGATACGCTTATGAAATCCAATAACTCCAAAAAACTATGGATGCAATTGCGCAGTAATGGTATTGTGTCTAAGGGCCTAACTGGGTTTACTAAGCTTACCCCTAATGAGCTGAATCAGTTTTTCACGGCTAGTGGTCAAGCTAACGATGGTCAATCATCGCATACTTGTGTTGCGCGTTGTACTCCGGGTTTTAGCTTTCGGGGAGTTACACGTGATGAGATAGTATTAGCAGTAAATTCAATTAAATCTTCTGCATCTGGGCTCGACTTTGTTGATACCAAGTTCTTCAAACTACTCTTGCCATATGTGATGCCTTACATCTTAGATATTTTCAACTTTATATTCACCTCGTCTCAATATCCCAACATCTGGAAAACTTCAAAGGTACTCCCAATTCCAAAGATCTCATCACCATCTCGACCAAGTGACTTTAGACCTATAAGCATTTTACCATTCATTTCAAAGGTCCATGAGAGGTTGATGTTTCAGCAAATATCCGATTTTATCTCGAAGCACGATTTATTGTCAAGGGACCAGTCTGGTTTTCGTAAAAAGCATAACACTCTTTCTGCTCTTTTAAAGATAACTGAGGATATCAGAGAAAAAATTGACACCGATGAAGTTACTGTACTAGTGTTGTTGGACTTCTCGAAAGCATTTGACTCTGTGAATCACGAAAAAATGTTAACCAAACTAAGAACTCGCTATGGTTTTGATTCTCCATCAGCGAAATTAATAAATAATTACCTGGTAGGCAGGTCGCAAAATGTCTACTTAAATGGCGAATTCTCTGACTTTGCGCAAATTAAGAGCGGAGTTCCCCAGGGATCAATTCTGGGCCCGTTGCTATTCTCACTCTATATTGACGACCTCAGTGACACGGGCCTGAAGTCCAATATCATAAAATATGCCGACGATATACAACTATATTTGTCGGCTCCACGGTGTGATACATGTGATTTGATCTGTGATATGAACTGTGATCTTAGGGTAGTTTCTCAGTGGGCAAAGTGCAATGATTTAGTTTTAAATGGGAAAAAAACGCAGGTGATTGGTCTATATAAAAAGGCCATTGATATGTCATCTCTTCCACCTATTCTCCTTAATGACACAGTAGTACCCTTTGCACGGAAAGTTAAAAACCTCGGCGTCATATTTAATAATACTTTAACTTGGCAGGATCATGTCCAGATGCTTACCTCGAGGATTTATGGAATCTTGAGACAGTGGTGGACATCTTGTCGTGGTATTTCCACCCGAGTGAGAAGACATTTGGTATTGACATCTATTATGCCATTGATCAACTATTGTGATTGCCTTTACAGCTCACTGAACGCCGATCACTTTTTTGAATTACAAAAAGCTTTCAATGCTTGCGTCCGCTTTATTTACCGTTTGCGCCGCGCCGTTTCGACCATGTCTCACCATATGCTACACAAGTCCTTGGAATGAATCTCTGTGATCATTTTAAGTTTAGAAAATGCCTATACTTGTATAAAATTATCAACAACATGGCACCAGACTATCTGAGTGAAAGGATCCGTATGCTAAACTCGCAACGAAACCGCAATATTCTTATACCTAAGTTTAAGTATCTGCAGTCGAGGAACTCATTCTTTGTTCAGGCTGCTAAACTCTGGAATGGATTAAGTACAGAATGTAAGGTCGCGACATCTGTGGGTAGATTTAACAGAGCCTATAGGGATACCATCTTGACTGCTAATGTTAATGCTAATTAAATACGGGGTATTGTAATGTCGTAATTCTTATTATTATATTTATTTTTGGTTCTTTGTTCTTTTATACCTTCTTACTCGTAGTTAGTTATTTACTTTCTGTTAATCATTTTATTTTTAAAATTAATGTTGATTTAAAGTCATAACCTAAATTTTTCAGTCATTCATTTTTTTTCTTCTTTTTTTGTTTTTTGTTTTCCTCTTTCTTTTCTTTCTCTCTAGTTTATAGCTTTTATTTTTCCTTTTTGTAATTTTCGAGATGTGATAATTAGGCAGTGATTAGGTACGTTATAAGGTTAGGCCTTTGTACCAAAGATCAATAAAATTATTATTATTATTATTATTATTATTATTATTATTATATCAAACTGTTTTAGGAATCGTTCTGCTTCGCCCGTAAGACAGGACTTTAAGTAGTGTAGTTTTTGGATTTGATGAATACGCTGATCTGAATGTATGAGCGACACCAAAATGCTCTCCCGTTAGAGTATTCTCCATTAAACTTAGGTAAATCTATGCGGGGAAGCTTAACTTCGGCCCGTTGCACAGGTTGTGGATCGTGAGTAACCGGAACTGCTTTCTCCATATTACTCAGTTTGTCTTGCAGTTTACCGAGAAATTCGAAGTATGTGCCCTCAAATGTCTCGTAAATTGAAGTACTTAGGTATTTAGACACGACTTTCTGATTTTTATCTTCTCCTGCACATATCTCTAAATGATTTTCTTCAAATTGTGACCATAGCTTTTCAAGCTGATTGATTCTTGCTTCTAAATAACCTTTGGTTATATTTTCGTCATCAGTTTTCTCGTAATTTTTACGCGCCTGATCGAGTAAACCCTTTAAGGTTGATTGATTTCGGATTGTACCTTTCATTTTGACCTCCCCAGTTGGATATGTTACTACGCAATTGTTAGTAAAGTTCGTTAGATTCAACCCGAATTAAATTTTATTGTAATAAGCACCTGACTGCAATAAACTAGCGATATATTTAATTATACATCCGGCTCGAAGGACCAATGTTTTGTTTCTTTCAATTAAAACAAAATAAAATAAAAATTCCAAAAGGGCATCTGGTTCTGTAAAGAAATTTAACCTTCGACCTCTTATAGTCGAACGTAAAGTAGATGAAAGGGAGATACGAAATAAGAACATTAATTATTTCAACTGTATATTTTATTGGTGAACTAACTCATATACAGGCTTATCTTACCCTTAAGTTTATTATTATTAAGAAATTAAATTTTATTGCAGTCAAATTATTACAACTAAATTTAATTCTACGAATTTATAATCCCAACTCAATTTCAATCTCAATTTATTACAATTTATTCAAATAATTCAAAGTACAAACAAAAATGCTTGGTCGAATTTTGGTCGGTTGTACTCCCAAACCGAAAATAGTCCAAGCCCTAAACGGATAAATGTTTACTATTCAAATTCTTAATCTCGATAGATTGCTCAAAATAATTTCGATCGGTTGTATTCCCAAACCGAATTATTCTAAGCCCAAATTACCTTTCGTTAACAAATTCCAAAACAATTTCGATCGGTTGTATCCCAAACCGAAATTGTTCTAGTCTCAAATTAATTTATATTCAATGAGATTATATGTTTGATAAGCGCGGGAAAAATTACTTAGAAACGTTTCAGTCGGTTGTAATCCCAAACTGAAATTATTCTAAGTTGCAAGTGAATGTTTTGAAGTTGAAAGAAATACGATGACGCGGAAATAATACTTAGAAAATTTCAATCGGTTATGTTCCCAGATTGAAATTCCTGTAAGTTTCGATAGCGCGAGAAAAATACTTAGAAAAATCTAAATCGGTGATTTTCCCAAATTGAAACCTTTCTAAGTTAAAATAAAGCGGAGGAGTACTTAGAAAAATCTCAACTGGTGATATTCCCAAGTTGGCATTTTTCTAAGTCAATACAGCGAGAACAAATACTTAGAAAAATCTCAATCGGTGATATTCCCAAATTGAAATTTTTCTAAGTCAAAATGTTGTTAAATTTTGGAAATTCCAAAAAAAATCTCTTGGTAGTTACCCAAAGAGAGATTAGCCTTGGTGATCGCCCAAAAACTAATGAACTAGCTACGCCCAGCGCGGTCCTTTTATAGTCAGTAGTAACCGTTATGTCCTTTCATTCCGATCGCCTGCTTCTTGTTCTTGTTTTGCTTTTCGTGGCACGGGCAAAGGTTAAATTTGCTTTGCTGCAACTCCGGAATGAAGTTGCATCCAGTTGCACCTCGACATTGCCTGTCATTGACATTTCTCGCTTTGTTTATATTTTGGTGCGATCAATTTAGTTTTTGGTGCGCGACGTGATTTCATGTTTTCGAGCCGAAACACACGGTATGATGCAATTCGTACTCTGTTGGCTGTAGCTGCTGAATATGATATGAGGTTGGAACAGTTTGACATTAAAACGGCATTCTTAAATGGCATGTTGGAGGAAGACGTCTATATGGAGCAGCCAGAGGGTTTTGAGGATAATACCAAACGAGTATGCAAGTTGAAAAGAAGTCTGTATGGCCTGAAGCAGGCACCGCGATGCTGGAATAAGAGATTTACGGAATTCATGAGAAAAGCAGGTTTCCAAAATAGTAATGCTGATCCGTGTCTGTTCTAAAAGGCAAATAACGGTACTAGGCTTTATGTTGCAATTTATTTATGTTGATAATGGTCTGGTGGTTGGGAGCGATACGAAAGAAATCGAGAATTTTCTGAAGATGCTGCAGTGGGAGTTTAGAGCGACAAGAGGTTCTGTTAATCAACAGTGTGTTGATTAAGAGGGTTGTATGGTGTGTTAGTCAAAAGACGGCTTCTCTTTACTAACTGACTTTATTCATTGTGCTTATAATATTTATACAATTTGTACTTAGCCTAATTAACTCTTATGCATTGCCTCACAGCCGGAAAGTAGGCCATCTTGCCGTCAGCAAGACTGACTGACCTAATACCGCGACGTAAACAACCGGTGGCGGTGCTGATCGTGCTGTGAGCCAGTGCACGAGGAAAAATGCTTAAGTTGCTAAGTACTTTGGCGCAATGTTTTGTTCACGCGTGAACATCTTGCGGGGCCAACGAAGATAGTACACGCGCGTAATGATGTGCGACTTCCGGAGCTGATTGGGCCGTCTGAGTGCTGCCTGTTTCATCTCTGTCATCTCTGTCATTCCTGGACCAGATTACTGTATCCCTGTCATTCCTGGACTCGGTTACTGCAAAGATTCTTCGTAGAGGAATCCGGTACCTTATTAGGCAGAAAATGAGTATAACTACAGTCTGTGGTTTAACCATGCCTACTGTTGCACATGTGTATAGCGTAGTATGTATCGCTATTGTTTTGTGAACAGCTGTGGCAAGGTTGGGGACCAGGTTCGGATCCCTATGATCCAGGATGTGCTCGTTGGGGGCGATCAAGGCTCCTTCCTTAATCGGTATTGTAGTCTTGTCCTTCGCTAAGTCCAATGGCTCGGGGAGTGTCTCCTTCACGTGAACGGTGATGACGTTGAATGTTTCGTCCATCGTTGTTTTTACAGTTGTCTTCTTGGTTTTCAGTTGGCACTCGCTTTTCAGATGAATGATTCCTGTGGTATTGAGCAGCACCTCCTTTCTAGAGCCCTTGCAGATGATTGCAGCTACCAGTGGCTTGGGTGTGATGTACAGCCATGTATTCTTCGTCAAAAGCGTCTTCCAGATCATGCCTGTGAGGTGCATTCGTTGCATCTCGCACTTGGCCCTTGAGTGGCGTTCGTAAATTTCATCAATCACGCAGCAGGGATCCTCTTCAATGTTGTGGATTATGCTTGGAGTGCAAATAAAAGCTGATGCTTCAGTGGGGATGCAGGCCTTTAGCCCTGGCTCATCGAGCGTAAAATACGTATTGTTACAATTTTGCCCGCCGAGCGGCTGGCGGACAAAACTGAACAGTTTGCCCTCGTTACAATTCACTGGGGTCATGGGGATATGGGGACGGACTAACACTTATTCTGTTAAGAATACAATGCTCATCTGCCGAGGCAGACGAGCACACAAAAAAGTGGTCGGCGTTTCGATCCGGGGCACTGGCCAGATCTCTTCAGTGTGGCTGAAGACCAGTGCCCCTGCCACAGACGCCCACACTTGCGCGGACCGAACACCGGCCCCCATATACGCCCGCTTCCAAAAACCAAGTGTGAATTATAAGGAAGGCAAATTCTGTAACGGTATGAATATCGAAATTTACTGCTAGTGTAGAGAATTCTACGTCCGCCATCAAGAATGAATCGTTCTGGACCATTTGGGGAAGCGGTGTTACATGAATCAATTTGTATTCGTACCGCTCGATGATGCTCATGTAGCCATACAGTAGCAAGCTTCTGTTAGCCGCCTTGACCTCGATTCTGTTGCTTGGAATTTTGTGAATCGTAAGTTCTGAGGACAGCTTACTGGAGACGTTCTCGATCGCCTTCTTGATGTCTTGAGGGCTCATGTGGTCCAGTATATGGCCGTGCCCATGAAGTGCATTTAGCCAGCTCTTGTAATTGCCCTCGATTTCATTGTAGAAGTCTTCTGCGCTGATATAAGCTGCAATTATCTCGAGCCCTATTTGATTATGGTCAGCCTTGGTGTACCAGGTTGCCATGTCATTAATTGTTTTGACCACGATACTGAGCCGGTCATCGAACTGTTTAAGTTTGTTCTCTGCTGCGTAGCTGCTCTTGTTAATTCTTGCATTTAAAAATAACGTCTGCTGATTCAGCGACTGTATTAGAGCATTGTGATCTTTCTGTAAATGTTCTATGTCCTTATATACTTCTTCACTTACCCCGAAGATTGACGTGAGCAGATTTCCAAAAATACCCCGCCTTTGTCTGGTGTGTGGCAATATCTGTTGTGTTATTTCCTCTATGGCTGTTACCAGTGCTCGTCTTCTGGTTGTTAGATGTAGGAGAAGAGTTTCGCAATGCGTGATGCTTGTTAATTCCTTGGTTTTATCGCAGATGTCCTTTAGTTGCAGCCATATGCCCTTTATTCTCTCCTTGTCGCGAAGTACGTCTTCTGCAGATAGGGCGATTTCTATCCTCAGATTCCCTCTGTTTATTTGGGTACGCCCCAATTCTTCTATGTAGAACCCGGTGTGTGGGCTGTATACTTGATGTCCTTGGCAGAGTACTCCAGTGAGGCAGTAAAAGAGAAGTAGTATTGTGTTTAACAATCTTTCGGCCCACGTGCAAGGGGCGATCTTGGCTTTCCGCTTTTTGCTGGGTGGCCCAAGATCACTTTCACCTTTGATTTTGTGGAAATGCTCCGGTTTTGACCAGAGCTCATTCTTTTTAAGCTCCAGACTTGTTCGCTTCCGTTCCTTGCGCTTTGGCCGGGTGAGGTTGGCTTTTACCGCGACTTCCTCCTCGGGATCGCTACTAGAGCTTATTGGGACTTGACAGAGCTTTGTTATTGGGCGCTTTTTTACCGTATTGTTGAACCTAATTGATGCTATGCGTGTCAGGCCGTCTTCGCCGGGATGTAGTTCCACGACTCTATCAAGTGCCCATTTCTGAGGTGGGAGCTGATCATCTTTGACAAGCACTAGCTCGCCAATCCTTGGACTGTTACCTTCGGTCTTCCATTTGCTGCGCTGTTGCAGCAGAGCCAAGTATTCCCTTGCCCATCTTTTCCAGATGTCTTGGTGCAGTTTGGTCACCAATTTCCACCTTTGCGTTACGGATACGCAGGTGTCGGATAAATCTGGTTCTGGAGGTGCCAGCAGGGGTCTGCCGATCAGAAAATGACCAGGCGTGAGAGGTTCTAGGTCTCGAGGGTCTGCTGATAGTTGGCCGATTGGTCTGGAGTTTAGGCATGCTTCTACTTGGCACAGTACGGTTGTGAATTCCTCGAACGTTAAAAGTGTTTCTCCCAACACCTTCTTGAGGTGATTTTTAACGGATTTAACGCCAGCTTCCCATAAGCCGCCCAGGTGCGGGCTGGCTGGTGGCAGGAATTTCCAAGTAGTTCCATCATTGGCTATCAGTGCCGCAACCTGCTCGGTGACTTGATTGATTGTGTTGCGGAAATCGCTCTCGAGCTTGTTCCCTGCTTCTACAAAATTTGTCCCGTTGTTGCTGTACATTTCCTTGCAATTGCCCCGACGTCCAATAAAACGCTTATATGAGGCTAGGAAGGCGTCTGTAGTTAAGTCGCTGACAAGCTCAAGATGTACTGCCTTTGTAGTCATACATATGAATAATGCTATGTATCCCTTGAGTCGCTTGGCTCCTCTTCCCTTTGACATCTTCGTTAGGAAGGGTCCGGCATAGTCGACGCCGCAATATGAAAATGGAGGCGAGGGACATATGCGAATGGCGGGAAGATTTCCCATTAAAGTCTGGCCTGTGTTCTTGCTGTGCCTAAAGCATGTCACGCATCTAAGAATTCTTTTTTGCACCGTGCTTCTGGCGTTGATTATCCAATATTGAGCTCTTATGAAGTTTAAAGTAAGCTGGGTGCCACCATGTAGCGTTTTCTTGTGAGCGTGGTCTATTATCAAGGATGTTAAATGATGATTGTGTGGGAGCAGTATCTGATGTTTCGCATCTTCCGGTAAATTGGAGTTCTGCAGCCTGCCTCCAACTCTTAGAATTTGTTTCTCATCTAAGAAGGGATGTAGCGCCAATATTTTGCTAGAGTAGCTCAATTTCTTTCTTGATTTTAAAGCAGCTATCTCTTCCTTAAAGGCGTCTTGTTGTGCGAGTTTGATGCAAACGGTTTTTGTCTCCTCTATTTCCCCTGCAGATGTTCGAGCTTTCGTTGTTGTGTGGCCAGGCGACAATTGCTTATGAACCGCCGTGCGTAAGCGAGCGCTCTTATCTATCGCGTATATGCCGAGCATCTGAAGATCTCTGAGGATGATGCCGATGCTTGCATTACCTTGACCGTTTTAACACCCTCGGTGCTCATCACGTTGTGTGATATCTGTGCGGGCCATGCCTCAGCTCCATGAGCTAGCAATAGGGGGCCTCTCCACCATATCTCCTGAGTTACTAGCTTTTTAGGGTTTGTGCCTCTTGAGGCGACGTCCGCCGGATTATGGCTGGAGGGGACGTATTTCCATGCGACTGTGGGTGCTAGCCTGTGAATTTCGGTGACACGATTTGATATGAAGGCCTCTAGTTGTGAAGGATTCTTCGCAATCCATGCAATTGTTATTTCTGAATCACACCAAGCGAAACTTTTAACCGGATCGACAGACATTGTTTTTATGGTGTTGCTTAGGAGTTGTGCAAGTAGAACTGACCCGCACAACTCTAGCCGTGGAATAGTGATCTTCTGTCGTAGCGGTGCTACTTTAGTTTTGGCGGCTAGCAGCCTTACGTTGACTCTGCCATGCGCGTCTGTCACGCGTGCGTAGACTGCGGCAGCATATGCTCTTTCTGAGGCATCACAGAAGCCGTGAATCTGGAGGCTGTAGCCGTTATGATAATTAATCCATCGTGGGATTCTTATTTCTTCTATTGCTGGGAGCTTTGCTTCAAGCTTTGTGCATTCTCTTAATATCCCTTCAGGAACCTGCTGGTCCCACTCAACCTTTGTCGTCGAAAGCGATTGCATTAATAATTTTGCTGAGACGGTTACGGAGGCCAACCAGCCTAAGGGATCAAAGAGAGATGCAAATTTAGACAAGAGCTCTCTTTTTGTTGGAACTGTGTCCGTTTTGTCTAATTTGAGCTTGAACTTGAACTCATCCTTTACAGGGCTCCAGTGCAGTCCTAATGCTTTGATCGTATTGTGTTCATCTATTTCTAAGATTCCCTTTTCTCTATTTTCTTCCGGAATATCTTGGAGTAGCTCGATCTCGTTTGAAGTCCATTTCCTCAAATTGAAACCGCCGGCCTTTAAAAGCTTGATGGTTTGGTTGCGGAGCTCTTCAGCCTCGAACCTTGTGTCTGCTCCAGTTATCATGTCGTCTACATAAAAATCGGATGTTAGGATTTTACTTCCAATCGGGAAGCGCTGTCCTTCGTCGTCTGCTAGCTGTTTAAGCACTCTGACTGATAAGTATGTGGCAGGTGCTGTACCGTAAGTGACCGTGTACCGGATGTACTCCTGGATCGGCTCATTGGGGTCCTTGCGCCAAAGGATGCGCTGATAGTTTCTGTCGGCCTGTGCCACTAATATTTGCCGGAACATTTTTTCTATGTCGGCTGTGAACACATAGCGATGCTTCCTCCAGCATAACAGTATGTCATGCAATTTGTTTTGAATTCTGGGACCGGAGTGGAGCAGATCATTCAAACTAGAGCCAGATTCAGTTTTGGCTGAGGCGTCGAATACCACCCGCAACTTTGTAGTGGTGCTATCGTTCTTAAAAACTGCGTGATGAGGAAGATAGTAGACGTTTCTGGGCTCCCCTTTGAATGGCTTTGCTGGGGTCATGTGGCCGAGTCTCATATACTCCTCCAGAAATTCGTGATAAGCTGTGGAGTCTGCGGTGTTTTTCTGCAGCTTTTTCTCCATGTATATCAACCTCGCGATCGCTGTGTTCCTTGATTTTCCTAATTCACAGCTGGTCGTCTTGAATGGCAAGCTCACAACGTACCGCCCTTCGGTATCTCTTTTGTGGGTTTCCCTAAAGTGCGTCTCACATGCTTCAACCTCAGTTGTTGAGCTGTTGTTTTCTTGGCAGTCAATTTGCCAAAACTTTTCCATGCTATCTTCTAGTTCCGCGATAGAGAGGAAACTGGACAGCCGAGTTGTTTAGGTGGGAGTTGGAACCGAACCAAATATGATCCATCCCAGCTTGGTGTTTTGGGCTGCAGGTTGGCCGTTTTTAAAGCCTTCGCTTATTATATTGGCGTATACGTCGGCCCCTAACAGCAAATCGATGGGTCCTGGCTTGTCGAAGCTGGGGTCTGCTAATATTATATTCTGGTGATTCCTGAGAACAGTGTCCCGTGTCCGGAAGTTCTGCTTCGGGGAGGTAGGAGTTGAGTTTTCTGAGAACAAGCGCCTCTATTGCGATGAAAGAATTATCCTCTCTCAGCTGAAGACTGAATCTTACTTTACTTGATGCTTTGCCAGATTCAGTTTCCCCAACTCCAAGAATCGTTGCCTTTATCTTTTGCTTTTGTAGTTTCAAGATCTGGACCGCCTCTTCAGTTGTGAGGCTTACTTGGGAGCCTGGATCGATCAGTGCTCTGAGCTGATCTAGTTGCCCGAAAGTATTTTTGACCCTTACTATGGCAGTCGGCAACAGCACCTGTCCAGTTCTCAGATGATTTGTGCCGAGGGAAATAGCTTCCTCTGCCCTTGTGCCTTGAGTCACTTTCGCTGATTCTGTTGGGTTTGATGCTTTTTCCATTGAACCGTGCTTATGGAGCAAACTGTGGTGTCTCTTGTTGCAGAAGGTGCAAGATTTAGTGGACTTGCACTTGTCCTTGCTGCTGTGTGCCAGACAGTTTGTACATATTCGTTTGCGGGTTACTAATTCGTAGCGCTGCTCTGTGCTCAACTTCTTAAAAACCTCACATTGGTAAATATTGTGTGCTTTGTTACAGGCTGGGCAACTCTTTCTCAATGTCGTGTGAAATGCTTTTTTATTGCTCCTAATTCCATTATCATTAGTAACTTGCTTGGAGCTTTTCAGGGAGTCCAAAACCTGATAACGTTTTTCCAGAAATTGCAACAATTCCTCTACTGTCGGTATTTCTCTGGGATTGGAGAGGCTTTCTTCAAAGAGTCTGACATTTTCCATGTCGAGTTTCCGAGTCGCTAGGCAGACAATCATTGGGCCCCATTCTACTGTTTTGCAGTTGAGATTCTTTAGAGCTTCCAGGCACTCCCTAATGGTATCATAGAGCATGATTATATCTGCCTGCGCTCTGTGCTCTGTTCTTTTTAAGTCAATAATGGTATTGATGTAGCTTGTAATGATTCTCCTGTTATTGTTGTATCTTGCCTGAATAACCTGGAGCGCGGTGTCGTAGTTACTGTTGTTGATTTGAAGGTGGCTAATCACTCTGCGCGCTTCGCCTTCTAGATGATTCAGCAGGTATTGCATTCGTTCCACATTTGTCAAGCATGCATTGTTATTTATGACGTTAATAAAGATGTCGATGAAAGTCTTCCAGCCCTTATATTCCCCATCGAATTTGGGAATTTGCATGGGTGGGAGCTTGGGGTAGTTGTTGAGCCTGCTTAGCTAACTGATCCTCCCGAGGTCTATGTGTGCCTCCTCAGCTTGTGATGCAGGCGCCGAATATCGGCTTATAGTAGGCCCGAGCTGCCTGTATTGCTGGAGAATTTGCTCGAGTAGATTGATTTCTCGGTCATGTGTTGCTTGTGCTTGCCCTTCATTGCCGTTTGGTATTTTAGGTGATGCTGGATGGGAGGAAGCAGAGTCCCCTTGCATCAAGTCCCTGAATGGATCGAGTCCGGCGGCTGAGACCTCACGGCTAGAGGCTTGCGGGTAGTGCTGACCGCTTGTAGCGAAAGGTGGCCTTGGGTGGCTCTGAACTGTGAGTGGCTCAGGTCGAGGTGTAGTTCCCTTGTTGGTCGTATCTTCCGTTGAAGGTAAATGGTGAGCTAGATCCCTTCGTACTTCTTTGTAGATGCTTTCCGTTTTCTCAAAGATTTGCTCCCTGAAGTACATGTGATCGTCGTTGATGAGCAGCTTTAATTGTTGATGGAGCTCGTTGAAATTTCCCCAAAAGTTTTCGAGTTCTTTTGATTTTTTTGCTACGTAGTCCGTAGTCTTCCTGTCAGTCCCATCCTTCCTTATGTTTCGGAGGAGACGGCTGATGTCTTCAGCTACCTCCTTCAGGGCGGTTAAGAGATTTTCCACGGTGGAGTTCGAAGTCATGTTTGTTGTGCCTGGGGGAACCAACTGTGCGATGACTTGATGCTGGCAGATTCGGTAGCTTAAGATGCGGTGAGATGGTGTGGAATTAACTGTGTGTTAATTCTACTGTTGAAGTGGAGTCGATTTCTGTTCCTCAGCTGCGCCAGTGAATCTGGTTTCCAAAGTGCGCTGAAGTTCTTCTGTAGGATCTTGGAGGACGTTTTACCGCTGGTGGGGAACGCCAAGATCTCCTGATGGATGCCTTGTTGAGTGAAGGCTCGAAGGACCAATGTTAATCAACAGTGTGTTGATTAAGAGGGTTGTATGGTGTGTTAGTCAAAAGACGGCTTCTCTTTACTTATAATATTTATACAATTTGTACTTAGCCTAATTAACTCTTATGCATTGCCTCACAGCCGGAAAGTAGGCCATCTTGCCGTCAGCAAGACTGACTGACCTAATACCGCGACGTAAACAACCGGTGGCGGTGCTGATCGTGCTGTGAGCCAGTGCACTTGAGGAAAAATGCTTAAGTTGCTAAGTACTTTGGCGCAATGTTTTGTTCACGCGTGAACAGGTTCTCTGGATGGCATGAAAGTAAAACGAAATGTGGATGGATCAATCACGGTAAGCCAGGAGAATTATATTAAGCAGATAAAAGAAAGATTTGGAATGGCTGAGTCAAACGCAGTTTCTACGCCGGCCTATCGTGAGGAGGTTGACATTAGTTGGGAGATGGTTTCATCTGCAGTGCCTTATCGTGAGGCAGTGGGATGTCTTATGTATCTTTCCACAGCATCTCGGACGGATATCGCCTTTGCGGTGAGCAGGGCAGCAAGGGTTTTGGAAAAAGCAACTAATCAAAGCTGGAATCAGGTCAAACGAATATTTCGGTACTTAAGGGGTACAATGGACTATGGTATAACCTATAAAAAGGGAGAAATGCTGAGTGTTTTCAGTGATGCAGACTTTGCTGGTGATGGGAACACGAGGCGTTCAACAACTGGAACAGTCGCAAAGTTTGCTCATGGAGCTGTGTCGTGGACTAGTCGACTGCAGGGAGTTGTGGCAACCTCCACTACCGAGGCGGAGATAATTTCGGCAAGTGAGGGAGCAAAAGAACTCATATGGTTAAAAAGATTGCTGAGTGAACTAATTGCGGTTCCTGGAGATTTCATTCCTACTCTCTACGTTGATAATGCTGGTGCAGTCAAATTGGCAAAGAATCCGGAATATCACAGGAGATCAAAGCATATAGAGGTTCGTCATTTCTATGTAAGAGAGAGGTTCTTGAACGGTGAGCTTGGATTGGAGCATATTGACGGAGAAAGTCAACTGGCTGACTTATTGACTAAGCCCCTTGAGCGTGTTCGCTTTGAGTTGCTGCGTGAAGGGATTGGTGTTCGAGGCAGACTGTTGTAGGTTTGCTGGTTTGACTTCACGAGTTGTTTTTTTTCCTTTTTTGGAGGAAGTGTTGCGGCAAGGCTGGAAGAGAAAAAAGGAAAAGGAACAATGCTACTGTGTCGCCATCTGCGATACTAGAGTTTTTGAGTTCAGTGGTTTGTCCCTTGTCGGGGCTTCTTCTTCTTTAAAGAGAATGACTTTTAGTTTTACTTGTTTCCCATGTTTAATTGTGTAAAGGTTCTGAGTTTTTGCATTAAAGTTCTTTCTTGAATTCACTAAGGTTTTGTTTCATTTAATTGACTAACAACAGGTTCTTTTAATGAAGTTAAAAGGCCGAGAGAAAAATTTTATTTTTTTACTTTTTAGAGTTTTTTTTTTTTGTGTCGGGGGTTACTTAAAATTTTTAATTTTATTTTTTTATGTTTTGTAAAAAGAAGTGGCCCCTCTTAGTTTTAAGAAATTTTGTATTGAATTATGTGATATTTTTATTTTTTTTGAATAAATCAGGAGGTTTTTTATGCCAAGTGCTTTTTCCTCCTTGGAAAAAATAAAAGTGTTTTATTTAGTTATGTATTTATTATTTTAAGACCACTTGAACATTTAGGAAATTTTTCAATTTCTAAAATATGTATACAAGGAAGATATTGGGTCCCAGTCAATTTGACTGAGTTGGTAGTTTATAGGTTTATATATATAGTTTATAAATATAGGACATGTCATTTCAAAAGCTACTGTGAAAAATTGTCTTCCCTTTTAGTAGTGAAGGCTATCTATCAATCAGAATTACTGCTACTTTTGAGAAAACTGCTGCACTTTTTTTCTAAATAAGACACTTCGAGAATTAATTTAGTCCTGGAATTTACTTACCTTGTCTGGTCGAACCTAGAGGAAACCTGCTTTAGAAGATTAAAAATTTAAAACACTTTTATTTTTCCAAGGAGGAAAAAGCACTTGGCATAAAAAACCTCCTGATTTATTAAAAAAAAATAAAAATATTACAAAATTTAATACAAAAATTTCTTACAACTAAGAGGGGCCACTTCTCTTTACAAAACATAAAAACAAATTCAATTCTTACAACTAACAATAAGAAGTGGCCAGCTCCTCTTTACAAAAATAAAAAGTTCACATTCAAAGTAAATAAAGAATAAAAAAAAACTAAAATATTGTACTGGATGTTCCCGCTGGATATATGGGATGCGCAGTTAGGTAGTCCTTCAGCTGGTCCCGCAACTTGAAGGCGTTTTTTGCAGCGTTGTTGGTCCATATCCGCCCAACTCTTCTCAAAGGAGTCGGTGTTTGAGTCCTCCACAGGCCATGGATTATTTCGCTTCCATTGAACCGATCCACATAGTTAGGCGGAATATAGCTGCCGTCATGCATTTTTACAAAATTGTGCAATACAACACAGCCTTTTACTATCTTTTCCGCCGACTTAGGGTTCATGTTCAATGGAGCGAGTAAAATCCTCCAACGAGATGCCAAAATCCCAAACGCGTTTTCGATGGTCCACCTAGCTCGAGACAACCTCTTATTGAAAGTTCTCTCGATCAGCTGGAAGGTGTTCTCCTATAATAAATTTGAGATATTTAAGTATAAACGTCATTTAAGATTTATAATTGAATATACCCCTTAAGGGTTTACCTGGATATGGCCGCATCAAGAACGGCTTCAGGGGGAATGCGGCATCCCCGACAAAGTAGTACGGGAATGGTACTTGACCTTCTGGCAAGATGTCATCCTTCGGTATTCCCAAAGTGTTCTCAAACATCTTTTTGCCAAATTCCGAGTGCCAAAGCACGCCACCGTCACTTTGGGAGCCAAATGCTCCAATATCGATCCCCGTGAAGGTGTAGTTGGCATCACACACTCCCAGTAATACCAACGAATATGTGCCTTTTTAGAGAGATAGGGTATTTCATTACTCGTATTAAAAAACGACCGAAGCAAACCTTTATAATTCTAAAATTGAGACCCAGAGTTTCGTGGGCGGGCAAGTCAGGTTTATGTGCTTGCCATCGATGGCACCTACACAGTTCGGCAAATTCCAAATTGTGTCGAAATCCTTCGTGATCCTCTTCCACTCGTTATTGTTTGGAGCTGCTAAATAAATTGGGCCGAGTGTGTCGCAAATTACATCACACGTTTCATACACGATTCTTCGAATACTACTTAACCCCATTTTGAACGCCATCGAAAACATTCGTTGGCCTCCTCCGTGGGCCAGATATCTGCAGATTATATAAAAATGAGTGCCGTGCGGGCCCGCAAAAACTCGAGAACGGTTCGACCGAACCGGCTCGTCTCAATTCAGGGGTGGTTTAAAAGGTAAGAAAATTAGGAAAAACATAAAGGAAAAGCTAAAAAAGTAAGATATCGAAAAACAGCACAAAACATACATCGATTAGATGCAAAAAATTTTAGTCAAAGTAACACTTTCAATTCAATTCAATACGGAATTTAATTAATTGCATTTTGCGACGATCAGTTTGATCAGCCATTGTTTTTTAGCGATATTCGATTAGTTTTGATACATGAGGATTTCAAGTGAAAAATAAAATAAACCTTTTCAGTCTGAATAATGTTAGTTACTTACATTAGTTTAGGAGCTCAGTTATTCAGACTAAGTTTACTTGTCTCTTTTCAGCTCCTTTTTCGCCGGTTTAATTTTTTGTTCAAAATCTTTCATTTACCCATAGGGGTCAGCTAATCTAATAATAAATCAAACAAAATATACTTACACAAGAGTCAAAAACAGCCTGCACTTTGCCGATATAACTGGTCTATTCGATTGCTTGGTCAACTGCTCCTCGACCAAACTAAAAAGCAAATCGAAGACCAATTTCGTCATCCGCGTAGCTACAAAAAATTGCTCTGGATCGTCCTCGTACATCTGTTCAAAGTTAACTCCGAAAAACCCATGTTCGTCACGGTTCTGTAAAATATTAAAAAAGAACAAACTTGAAATCAGGAAGATGTTATAATAGCACGTAGCAGAATTTGTTATTTCATTTACACTCCACGTAATTTTTGCATTTGCAGTTCAAAGGCAATGAAAACATGTTGAAATTTTACATACCTGAAACATTGGGCGCACCCAAAAGCGGCGTCTTCCTTCCCATACAGCCAAACACTCAAAAGCTTCCATTAGCAGCATTCCTATTAAAAGAAATTTAATTAATTTTTGAAGATCCATTATTACCTTTTCAATAATCCAAATTGCTCCTTGTATAAAATTCCCGCGCTTTTTCACTTCAATTGTCACTTTACTGTCACTTGAATTTTCACTTGTCAAAGGACGGATCTTATGGGCGAACCTTTGAATTTCCATGCAGCGGCATGCATCGAGATCCATCAAGAGCTTAAAGCTTGATGCATGAACGCAGACCGCTGCATCGTATGGGCGCAGACCTTCACAAACACTACTTACTCCCAAAATTTCAGCTCATTTCACCGAAAGGCCTTTTCCATACATTTTGTTCGGGGTCCTTTAAGCGTCAAGGTTGAACTCGTAGTTCTTACTTCATGTGTTCTACAAAATTATATTCGGAAAGAAATCGGGAACACATATTTGGAAGGTGTCGATCAAGAGAACATTAATACAAAAAATGTCTTTCAATCGTGGACGATGGCGAAATGAAGTATTTCTCACAATCGGCAATAGGAGTGCGGACAGTGCAATTGATGTTCGCAAACAGTATATGAATTATTTTAATACGGTTGGCTTTGTTCCCTGGCAATGGGAAGTTGTAAAAAAATTTAATTTTTGAAGCAGAATATGGAAATATATGCCTTATGCCATTTAAAAATAAAACAATATTTTATTTGTCATCTTTTTCTTGCATTTTTTTCTTAGTTTCGTAAATAACATTATGAATTAAGTGCTTGGCTTCATTTAGTAAGACTTTATCATTAATTTCCTGTAGTTCATTCATAACATATTGTCCAGAGGCTCGAATGTCTGCGGAAACATTGTCGTCTGGGTTGGTCTTCATGGCGGACGATACCGTCTGCATAATTCCTGCTGTTTCGAGTAAAATGGCATCTTCAAGACTTTTAGTTGAACTACCTTGTAACACAGACTGTATAACTATCAGACTATTCATGTGGCTGAAATCGAGAAAAATTTTCAAGTCCCAAAGATGCAAACATTGTGTTGTGCTTTCCAATGAGACTTCCACGCACAAGCAATCGGCGAACAGCGCGCTGCCGTCGCAGAGCCTGTGCTGTGGAATTGGAATTTGGAAAGGTTCCTTTTCCTTTCCCTTTTATCCCTTGCACTGGGTTGGGGCTTGTGGGGTTGCGCTGAGGTGAAACGTGAGGGGTATTCATTTGAATTTTTCTAGGAATCCTCTGAGTTGCGTGCTCTGCTCAACTCAATGAATAAAATCTTCAAGGGATTTTTGGTGGCTAGGTGTTTTTGACTAATTATAAACAATTATTTAAAAAAAAAAACTTTTAGGAATCGTTTTGGATGTAAGTTTGCAAAGGGTTTAATTTTTATTGGATTGAAAGAGTTAATTCAATTAATATAGGTTTTTATCAGCTTAAAGAATATATATGTTTAAAATTATATCTGCAAAAATTCGTGCATTGTGGTGAAACATATTTTTATACAAAGGAATAAAATAAGTTAAACTTCTAAAGGGAGTCTGAAAACCTTAAATTATATTTAAAGTCGTCGTAGAATGTTTATGTGAGTTCAATCGAAAATATCTTTTAATTTTAACTTTTATTGCTTAAGAATACAATATTTTGAATTTGCGGAGTTCACAGATTTACTTTTGGCCAACCACGTAGAGTTTTTCCTTAAAAGAACTAAGATTATAAAGTTCAATATCTGTATTTTATGTTGATACCAAGCATCGTGTTCCTGAAACCACTCGGGGAAATCTTTTTTAGTCCTCTATGCATTTGTCAATAATTGTTTTTTTTATATTTGAGATATGTAAATATTTATCAAAAATTTGTTCATATATGTCCATTGAAAAACCGTTTACATATATCAAAAAAATAATCTGTATGGGTGGCTGAAGTGCACAAGTAAGAGTTTTACTTCCATAATCTTTACTTATAATCATGAATTCTGAAGGTAATTCAAGTTTTTCACAATTTAATTTTTTTGATGTTTTGAAAATAGCATAACCTAAAAAGTATAGCTTCGTTGCATCGGAAACTAAATTTTTGTTGTAAATATGTATCCAGATTTGCCTCAATCAATTTCTCTAGTATAATGACCTTCTCATTTTTTCATTTAGAGGTATTATTTCAAAATGTCCAATTTCACTGACTAGATCATTTTCGATTGAACACACAACATTTGTTTGTATTCACATCTAAGAGCATATCGTCATCATCCTCACAATTTTTTCCACTGCATTTCATTTTGGTAATTTTTGCAGACGTAAGCCTAGCTACCGATATGTTAAATATTGATGCAGACGGATTTCTATTGTTACCATTTTTAGCTCTGATAAGTGCAAACAAGTTTTCAATAAGATCTTGGTTGAATCTTGAAGTGAAAATAAACGTTAACGAATAATCCTCTTTGAAAATGGTTTCAGATAAAAGTATCCAAAACGATTCCTAAAAGTTTTTTTTTTAAATAATTGTTTAAAATTAGTTAAAAACACCTAGCCACCAAAAATCCCTTGAAGATGTCATTCATTGAGTTGAGCAGAGCACGCAACTCAGAGGATTCCTAGAAAAATTCAAATGAATCCCCCTCACGTTTCACCTCAGTGCAATCCCACAAGCCCCAACCCAGTGCAAGGGATAAAAGGGAAAGGAAAAGGAACCTTTCCAAATTCCAATTCCACAGCACAGGCTCTGCGACTGCAGCGCGCTGTTCGCCGATTGCTTGTGCGTGGAAGTCTCATTGGAAAGCACAACCCAATGTTTGCATCTTTGGGACTTGAAAATTTTTCTCGATTTCAGCCACATGAATAGTCTGATAGTTATACAGTCTGTGCTTGTAGTCGACTTCTAGAGGTTGAGGGGGTTTCTTCCAAATTTTCTTGATGCTGGTGTTTTTTACATGCTGGTGTTTTATATATGCTGGTGTTGACAACTTTGTTGCGTCTTCATCTTTAGTGTAAATAATGGTGCTGGTCGTTGCCTCGTCGAATTCTCCAACCTCCTGAAAATAATATCAGTACTTACTTTAATAAAATTCCAATTGATTTTATATAAATATATGTACCTACAGCTTGAAGAGTATTTCTACCTTTCCGCGGTCTAATAAATTGGTTTAGGAATTCGAGTTTTGAAAACCAATATACAGAGGGGTCATATACTATATCGTCAGCAGCGGCTCCACTTTTTACACTTTTTTCCTGCTTTGCCAATTCATGAGTGTACTGGCCCCGAAGATAATTTATTTTTATTTTAATGTCGTACGAGGTAACGTGTGGAACCAATGGCTGTAATTGATCCGCAATTTGCGACGAGGCATCTCGCCTTGCATGTTTGTTGCTGTACAACTTACAGCTGGGGTCATAAAAGCACGGAAAACTTTCCCACGTATCTATAAGCTGCATTGTTCCTCCCTTATTCCATTCGAACTGAAAATTTAATTAATTATTGCATTCATTTATAATATTATTTCTATAATTCCTACCTTTCCATTTTGGCGTTCACAAATTTCTCCTGATCAACTAAAAAATCATCTGAGTCGCTCAGAAAATAAGAAACATTTTTAATGTCAAAGTTCTCAAATGACTTCACAAATGCCTACTCATTTGAGAAATCACAGCGCGTTTACACTTTCTGATATGTCACTTAAAGGCCCCTTTACACTATGTGAGCCACTCATATGATCCACAATATGAGCAGCTCAGATATTTTGTCACAAGCCTTCATTCTCATCTGAGCAATACGTTGCTGTGTTTACATATTGTGACTAAATCAAGTGAGCGAAATGTCAAATTTTGTTTCGACAATTAATGGATGCAAAAACCAGGAAGTTGTTATGTGCTCTAAGTGCTTCAGTAATAGCAGTTATTATGAAGAAAAAAAATAAAATTAAAAATTTTAAGTAACCCCCGACACAAAAAAAAACTCTAAAAAGTAAAAAAATAAAATTTTTCTCTCGGCCTCTTAACTTCATTAAAAGAACCTATTAATGTGTTGCTTGGCCCTTTAACTTTGATATAAGTACTTATTAATATTTTGATCCAAGCGTCGTCACGTTGGGGGACCGTTAATATCTGTGGATAGTAATTATTTATTTCGTGACCCCCCCCCGGATCCGGACTTCTCCGGTCTATTATTCCGCTGAACGCACCACTACAAATGTAATAGAGCTGTCAATCACTAACACAAATATGAATATCTTATATCTTTATTGAATTCCGCACTCGCGTAAGCATGCCTAGTCTCGCATCAAACGCGGACTTAGTGGACTCATTCAGCGCTGAAGTCCGCCTAGTCACTACCCATAGACACTAACTAATATGACTGACTTGGTTTTACATGAGATCTCACAACTTTTTGTAGTGGAAGAAATGCGTTGCGAGACTTGCCATTTTTTTACATTTGATGTTTTTGATGGGATCTTATTTCTTTTTGTAGGTCATCCTCCTTTTTTTAGCTCGGGTTATATATCTTGTCCGTAAGCTACTGATTTTATTAACGCCCACTCCCTGTCTCTATTCATTTTTTTCAGATACTTTGATGTATTTTTCTTTTACTATAATGAAATTTCGGGAATTTTCATTTTTTCCTTCCTTTGTAGGCTAAACGCTAACTAAAATTCAAAATTTGAAGTTTGTTAGACTGCTAGAAGTACTTTAGAATTTTGATGACCGGTGAGTCAGTCAGTGACAAAATTAAGGAACTTTGACTTGCAATAATTCTTAAACTACTGGTTCAAATTTAATGCAATTTGGAAATATATCTAGCTGTGCAATGCCCTCTTGGTCACTGAAAATTTAGGCTTCTAGTTTTTTCCGCAACGAAGTTACAGGAGGGTCGAAAATGGCCCAAATGGCATCGAGAAAAGGATCGTACGGCCGTGCCTTTTTTTTTGCTCTTTTGCTCGACTTGGCGGAGGCACTTCCGTGCCCCCAGATTATCAAGGAGTAGTTCGAAAAAGTTTAAGCTTTTTTGATTTTTATGTAATAGCATAGAAAAATAAAGACAAGAAGTTTCATTTAGAACAAATGAAGTGAAACGCTTCGACGAGGGCAGCATCTCCAGCGATGCCTCCAAAAGCTTCATACTGAAATTATTTCGAAGATTGCATATCTTTCTGCGATTTTTTTTATTGCGGTACGGAAAGCCCTTTTTCATTTTCATTTGGCTGAAAATAACCAACATTCTCTCGAAAAGAATGAAGGCCTGCGCCCATGCGATGCAGCGGCCTGCGTTCATGCATCAAGCTTTAAGCTGTTGATGGATCTCGATGCATGCCGCTGCATGGAAATTCAGAGGTTCGCCCATAAGATCCCTCATCCCACAATGCCACAAATTGTCAATAGTCACAGCACAGCCACAGCACTGCGCGGGAATTTTATTGAAGGAGCAATTTTGAAAATTAAAAGTAAAGTTGTCTGTAAAGTCGGTATACGGGCGAAGTTTTTACGTGATAACGTTCCGACGCTAAGAACGCTTGAGTGGGGGTGAGACGCGAGGCCCACACCGGTCCAGCGTGCTTCTTTGTCCGTGCGTCCAATGTTTCAGGTACACTTTGCCGGGATGTAAACAGCCAGCTGTGAATGCACAACTTCGAACTTGCAAGTTTGAAAGTCCACCCTAGGTTCAAACCGGATGATGCGTCCCGATGCATGAAAATATTGAGAAATGTTCAATATTTCCATGCGTCGATGCATCGCCATGCATCGCTTATGGGCGAAGCTCCATAAGAAAGCATGGATTTCAATACTTTCATGCATCAACAGCTTAAAGCTCGGCATCGTTACGTTACCGGACTTCGTTACAACTTTTCGTAAATGCCATCAATTTATAAGACGTATCACGTCAAAAAGATAAAAATGGATCTTACTATATTAATTAAATTTCTTTTAATAGGAATTCTGCTATTAGGTGCGTTCAATGTTTCAGGTACACTTTGCCGGGATGTAAACAGCCAGCTGTGAATGCACATCTTTGAACTTGCAAGTTTCAAAGTCCACCCTAGGTTCAAACCGGCTGATGCGTCCCGACGGATGAAAATATTGAGAAATGTTCAACATTTCCATGCGTCGATGCATTGCCATTCATCGCTTATGGGCGAAGCTCCATAAGAAAGCATGGATTTCAATATTTTCATGCATCAAGAGCTTAAGACCCCGTTTACACCAGCGCAAGCATGCGTCAGTGGCACGTTCGCTTGCTTTAATGAAAATGAGCGTCGCATATACACTAGTCATGTGCATTAGTCAATTCTGAGCTGCCTGCTCGGTTGAAAAGCGAACACTATCATGATCCGTTTACACCTTACACACACACACACTCTCAATTTCCGCCCGGGCATGCATCAGGCAGCCTCAGAGACGGTTTGGTTCATGACTGCCTCGTCCCCTGCCTCTCCTTCGTTTCTTCCACAAATTGTGACGTCACATGCATGCCACTGACGCATGCTTGCGCTAGTGTAAACGGGGTCAAAAGCTTGATGGATGAACGCAGGCCGCTGCATCTCATGGGCGCAGGCATTGAGAGTGTGTCTGACGATGAAATATCTCATCGTATGGATTGCATGATCCCTTTTATGTGTATTTAAAATCTCTAATGTCTGAGCTGTTGTTTTCTGCTGTTTTTATTTTTCTATGATAGTACGTGCGCTGTGTTGTTGTTCTGCGCAAGGGGCTTGTGGGACTGCCCTAACGTGAAGCGTGAGGGAGTTGAATTTTTCTAGGAATCCTCTGAGTTGCGTGATCTGCTCAATCAATGAATGAAATATTCAAAGGAAAAAGACACACGGACAGATTCATGAGGTTTGAATTATCTATAATGAAATTCCGATTTTTTTTTGTTTTTTTGGTGTTTTTCATTGACTTAAAAATTCTTTTAAGACAATAGCACAGAATAAAGACTAACCCAGAAGGCCCATCTGGAACAAAAATTTGGTCCCTGTTTCAGTCTACAGATTTTTAATAAATCAAATCCCACTGCAGAAGAACTGATGAACAAGGACATACATATACTCAAAGCCAGCGACTTATTTACTTGTGCGCATGCCTTATGTAGCCTTATTTACTTGTGCGCATGCCATATGTAGCTCGGGCTGCTCAGCTCGACTCAAGCGCTGCACGTATGAGGAATGGGATTTTGACGTATTGAGAAATTTTGCTTTCATATAGAACGATTTTTTGTTCTAGATGGACCTTCTGGGTTAGTCTTTATTCTGTGACAATAGTTTGTACAAATTTTTGTTTTTAAATTTCAATCAACTAAAGATACATTTTGGATTGATTAAAAGGAATTAATTAAATTATTGAAATGCAGAAATCCTTAAAAGAAAGGAGTACAAAATATAAAGTAGATATGAAAAACTAAAATTACATAAAGAGCTGTCATTTTCGCAGCGTTGATTGACGCCTACAATTTGCCTTCACTTGATCCATTAAGTGTGAGGGCCGGTGCATTGCAATCGAAATTCTTTTTTAGATAATTCACGCAACTCAGAGGATTCCTAGAAAAATTCAACTCCCTCAAGCTTCACGTTAGGGCAGTCCCACAAGCCCCTTGCGCAGGACAACAACAAGCGCACGTCCTATTATAGAAAAATAAAAACAGCAGAAAACAACAGCTCAGACATTAGAGATTTTAAATACACATAAAAGGGATTATGCAATCCATACGATGAGATATTTCATCGTCAGACACACTCTCATCGTCAGACACACTTTGATCACAGATAAGATAACAGATTTCTAACGCCAATGGAAAGTTGTAAGCCAGAATTTGCCCGTAGCAGACAGTCACCGTAGCGGACAAAAGCTTTTGAACCTCAGGCGCAGAATAGCTTTAGTCAAGCAGGGCGCTTTATTTCCTATTTAGATTATGGGCGCGGGGGTTTTTGGTTGCGAGGGGTCGAGGGTGATGCTCGAATTGCGTGGAAGGGAATCGCCGAGAGACGCGCGCCGTCAGGGGTAAGATGGATCGTATCTATCGGGAGGGTGAAATTGTATGCGGTCGCGCCGCTGAGCTGCGTGTCGAGCGAACGAATCCATCTTACCCCTGACGGCGCGCGTCTTTCGGCGATTCCCTTCCACGCAATTCGAGCATCACCCTCGACCCCTCGCAACAAAAAACCCCCGCGCCCACAAGCGCTCGCTGGCTGCCTCGCACGAATTCTCGCTCACCGCCCGCCGTCCCCGCAACCGTCTACCCAAAATGCCACCACACGACCTTTTCGTCTGGAATTTTACTTAGCGCGATGCGGAAAATGATACAAGTGAAATTTTAATAATGCTTAAACAATATAAAACAATTAGGGAGGAAGGAGGGCTAATTAAACCAACTGATAAATTTTTCGAAATGTGCAAAATATATGTAGAAATATTTACAAAATTATATAAAAATCGTCCGTATATTCAAAACTTGCGCAAACTGATTGTGGACGCATGCATTGATGATCCCTTTAGTACTTATGTTGATTGGTTTGACAAAACGCATCCTTGTTATGATCATAGAGTTAAAACTCTCGAATTTTTTATTTTAGTTTTGTTAAGAAAAAATTGTAAATGGACGATGGACATAAAAAATTCTCAGAAAAGAATGGGCTCAAAAAATAAAAAACTAATAAATATTACAAGTCAGTAAAATCCATACATTTAAAATAATAAATGCAGCCCCTCTTAGAAATCAAATCATTTCACCAAAGTTTTATTAAAAAGTTTTGTCTAGCTATGTAGGTAGGTACCTATACCTACGCTAATATACCATTCCATACAAATAACCAAAAATATTCCGTTTTCTCATAATATAAAGGCTAAAGGGCAAAAAGTTTCTGCGGGGTTATTTTAAATGGCTTGCAATATTAATTTTAATTTCATCCTGTGTCAATTAAAAAATAATAATTTAATAACACGTCCTCTATAAAACCTATTTAAAACGATTTGAATAAATAATTATTTATGCGGGTTCAAATTAAATTTATGGATTGATTACATAATATATACTCTATACCCACTGATGTAATTTATAAATTTCTTCTCGTCTCTCGTGTTCTAAGAATTCAACCGGGGCAGATCTTATCGCGATGTATATACATACATAGTTGCATATAACAGCTGTGACGTAGCCCTCAATCCATATATGTATATCTAAATAGGAAATAAAGCGCCTTGCTTGACTAAAGCTATTCTGCGCCTGAGGTTCAAAAGCTTTTGTCCGCTACGGTGACTGTCTGCTACGGCCAAATTCTGGCTTACAACTTTCCATTGGCGTTAGAAATCTGTTATCTTATCTGTGCTTTGATCCTCCTGATCATAGGAGACATATGAATGAATTTACACCGTATGAGTCGACATTTTTGAGAAGTCATATGTTAAAGGTTTAAAGTATATGACTTATCAGAGAGCGTAAAGGGACCTTTACTCCTAGAACATTATTTATTTTTTAATGACTTTTCATAAATGATAACAATAAGGCCTTTTGTGCTTTTTAACCCTATTTTTCTTGAAAACTGAAGCCAATTGAGTGTTTTATTTTAAAATTCGTAATCTTCGGAGAAAATCCTATAGAAATGATGTATTATTTGTTCGGCCGCACATTTGGTGTTCACCTGTGTAATCGATCACAATCGTGCGTCGCTCTAGTTGGTGCGTGACCATTGGTAAACCGCATTGAGCCTAATGGCTATGGCAGAGAAGGCTGCCGTCTGTTTGCCAAACAGCTTCAACGGTATGAGGTGCAGAATAGCACTAACAGCAACAAGGACGCCATCCTTTGCACTCTATCAAAGTGTGTCCGGTTTCAACCCTTGTCCAAAGCAGCCCACCAGACCAGCACCCCATAAACTGGAATAGGCCTAATGCCGGCCACATAAAGCCAGTGGATGATGCGATAACGACCCTGCCTCTGAGCATTAGGTCAATAAGGCCAATGATCAACTTATTCAGGGACAGGTTCCTCAGTGCAGTCGTTATTGCCCCTGGCGCGACATTGCCGAAGGCCTCTTCAATATCGAGAAAGGCTGCCAACGTATACTCTTTGCAGAGGAGAGATCTCTCCACCAAGAGAGACAAGAGCATGCAGGGCTGTCTCGATGGATCTGCGCCTTGTGTAAGCATGCTGAGATTGCCACAGTCGATCTACAGCTAATTTCTGTAACTTGCAAATAGAGAATATCTGTACTGGCATTCTCCATTTCACATCATTTTGACGTCATTCTCCACAGAAACGTATCAACTCAAATGATAGAGCTAGGCATGGTGAATTCGCTTCACGTCACCAGAGTAGAGGAGTTTCTCTCTCTCTGAGATACAGAAACGAGTTGCTCCAATGGTTGCCCTGATATACGCGTCTGTCAGCCTTTCCAATGTTTTAAAAAGAAAGGACGAAAGAGTGATCGACCTGAAGTCCTTAGGCTTACTCTGTGTGGTCTTCCCACCCTTGGGGATAAATACCTTGCCTTCTTACCAACACCCAAGAATGTGTGTAAACTGCAAGTAGGCTTGAAAGATAGCCAACATCCAAGGGCTGATCAGCTCAGATGCCTACAGGTATTATAACGTCAAACCCGGGGATATATAGGGCTTGAAACTGCTAATGGCCCAGGCTAGTTTTGTCCGATGGACGACTTTCTGCACTAGGTTCCCGGGATCAAATGTGACCGTTGAACTCACGGTTGGGACATCAGTGCATCCAAGAAAGTGAGTCTTTGTTAGCAATTCAAGAGCTTCTGCGCTAGACGAAGTCTATTTCCCGTTTTGTCTTGTCAGGAGAGCGGGTGTGCACGGCGCGGTGGAAAGTATCTTCGTCAGCCAGCTAACCTCAGATGCCTTCTCCACGTTTCCACATAAATTCTCCCACGAAGCCCTTTTGGCCTTCATGAGAGTTTTTTAAAGTCTTTAAGACTCTCTTTATAGGAGGACCACTCGTTGGAACATTTGACCCTGCTGAACTGCCTGTGACACTCCCTTCTAAAGAACGCGATCTCTCCTGCCCACCACGGGGACTTGGGTTTGCCCCAGGCTTTTCGTGTGGGGTAGGCGATTTTAGTTGCCTTGTTGCAAGCTATAGTCAGCACGTCCACCGCTTCGTCTATGTCCTGCCGGCTGTGGATAGCCGGTGGCTCCTCCGACGGAAGGGCACGCTGGAATGCAAGTTTGTATTTATCCCAGTTCGTTTTCCTTCTACAGACATAGGGATCAAGAGCTGATTTCAGAATTTCGATTCCGAATTCAATGTACGAGTAATCGGATAGAGAGGGCTCCCTAGATATTCTAAAATTTTTAACAATGTGGGCAGAGTGTTCCGTGCTTAAGGTGACATCTAGCTAGAACCTCTTTCCTGACCGCGTTAATAACGGTGGGCTCTTCGCCCACATTACAAACCCGAAGATGGAGCAAAGTATAAATGGCAAAAGAGACTCATATCGGTCATTCGTATCTGAGTTGCCCCAGATTCTGTGATGGGCGGTTGCGTCAGCGCCGAACACCACTGCTTGTTTGCTCCTATCCCACCATTACTGTCACGGTGTCTCTGTCGCTGAAATGATTGAGGATGAAAGCATTGTAGGTGTTTTTGACCATGATGCAAGCTGTAGGTTTACTTACTCCTTGTAAGCGAAAAGTATGGTATCCATTTGCATTAAGTCCGCAAACTCGGTCACCAATGACCCATGGTTCTTGGATCAGAACGATGTCCTCGATGACCGCCCAGATCAAACTGTCTTTGGCCACCTCGCTGAAGGGCTTGACCTGTTTGCTGGTGGTCAGTCCGGTTTTGGGGCGCTTAGACGATGACCCTTGCTCCTCTAGAGAGAGTGGCCTTTTCGTGCCTGGGTCAAGAACGTGTTTCATGTACTTCTCGAGCACCCCTGTCGTCCACACCAAGGACTCAGTCCTTTTCGGAGAGCTCCTTCTCCGGAGTAGCGCCAAGCCTTGTCATCAGTTCGTCCTCTGCTTGGTTGAGGAGGAGGGTGGCTGAGGTGCCCGAGAAGGTGCTTGGGTGCTGCTTTGTCCATAGACGAGCTACCTTGCGCAATTTTTGATGGCACACGAGAAGCTTCTCCACGGCCAGGTTTGTAGGCCGCAGGCATTTGCCGAGATTGCTTCGCGAAAGGGGCTATCCCCTTCACTGGCTTAAGAGTTAGTTTCTTCTGGTCAGCCACGGAAACACCGGAACAGGATTCCTTAGTAGGAGTATCCTGTGGAGAGCACCCTCCTTTATGGTTGGGCGATTTAATTGGGATCTTAGACTTCTCCGAGGCTTTTTTGTTTGTGTTCATGTCAACTGGTTCTTGCGACCACTTTCGCGACGAGGCAACACTCGTGGTCTAACTAATAAACTGGTGAAAGGAAGTCCACCATGCAATGCCCTTACATGGTAAGTCCTACTTACGACCTGAGGACAGGTATCAGGAAGCCCCCGTTAGAATACTGCCGGTAAAGCCCCCTGAGCTGCAAATCATCCATTGGCACGATACGCATGAGACCGTGGATTAGGGGGTTGATAGTCCTAAAACGTACTCGTAAACTTCCCGTCTGAAATGGGTCACCCTACTAGGAGAGGCCGGCTCCAGCCGAGTGACTCCCGCCAGCCTGACCGGATTGATTCATCGCACGATCGGTGTCCCCCGTAGTAATTTATTTAAGAATTGCGAGCTCTTCGCCCGACTACCATTCGCCAGCACCTCCAGCAAAGACATGACCTGACTGGGGGCTTGCTACCAGCCGCCCTCACGGGGAGGGTATGTAGATGTAGATTTCTGGAGGCGGGCGTAATAGCCCAGTACTTAGACCATGTGGCCCATTGTACGTTCCTCAGTTGAAGGTCTGTCATCAATTTTAATCTAGTTGCCCTTCGTGAGCCATAAAACGTTTAGTTCGTCGAACAAAACTCAGGATTGTGGGCAGCTTCAGTGTTTGTAGCTCAGTTGTGGCTACTATTTGAGCGCCGAGTGTCTCGGCTCTTGCATTGAAGTAGAGAGGACAATCACAGAGAAGGTGGGTGATTGTCTCCTCGCGTTCGCATCTGCACAATGGCGTCTGACAAATGTGCATGTTGTAAAGGTGTTTGTTCAGCCTGCAGTGCCCAGTAATGACACTAAGCGCTAGGCCGATAACGCCCCTACTGCACTGCATCAGCCATTTGCTCAGTTCCCGGTCAACTTTGTTGAGGAGAATCTTTGACTGTTTGCAGTCTTGTCTACCGATCCATCTTTCATTTTGCTCGTTTAGAGCCCATTTCTCAAAAATGAGGTTTGTAGAAGAGGATGCTAGTCCCACGTACGGCTCTGGGCCTATCATGGGTTTGCTTGATCCTTCTTTGGCCAGGGGGTCAGCTATGTCGTTGCGAGTGACGTTGCTGTGGCCAGTGACCCATATGATCGCTACACTATTGGTAGCGGCAATCTTGTTTAGTGAATTTTTACATTTACATTTACATTCGAGTCAAGAGCTCGTAGCGCTGCTTGACTGTCTGAGATGTATATGTTCTTCTCCCGAATGTCTTTTTCCTGTATGACATTGGCGCATGTAATGATACCTAGTATCTCAGCCTGGAATATCGTCGTGCATCTACCTGTAGATATCGAGATTCGCAGGTCTTCCGTAAGTCCGTACACTCCGACTCCGCTTAGGCTTAGGCCGATCGTCAGGGAGCCGTCTGTAAACCATACGGAGTGGTTCGCTGACGATATATAAGTGGAGAAGTTTTCTTGCCATGCCTCTCTTGATGGGAAGGTAATTTTATACCTTCTACAAGGGCATATTTGAGAAGTGATTTTATCTGGGATCATCAGGACATTTCTGTCAATTTTGTTAAGTTTATCCCAGATCTTTAGGTGCCCCACCTGCAGGTGTTTCGTTTGCCAAAGGTTATTTACATGCAGGCGGAGGGCGGTTTTCATCGCTTTTTTTTCCACGATGATGTCAAGCGGGGTGAGAGACAGAGCCATCTCAATGGCTGCCGTTGGTGTGGTTCTCATCGCTCCCGTAATAGTTAGGCAGGCCATTCTTTGGACCTTAAGAAGGGTTTTCAGGGGTGGGCCTGACCTTATTATGGGCCACCAGACTACAGCGCCGTAGCAGATGCAGGGTCTGATAACTGCGGTGTAGATCCAGTGAAGTATCTTTGGGCTAAGGCCCCATGTGGTACCGAACGCTCTTCTGCACTGCCAAAAAGTCGCTATGGCTTTTTGAGTTTTACTATTCAGGTGCATTTTCCAGTTCAGTCTTTTGTCCAGCGTAACACCGAGGTATTTGACGCTGTCGGAATATTTGATCTCTTTGACAAAGATCTGAAGAGATCTCGAGCCTTCCAGTTTTCTCCTGTTAGTGAAAATGAGTGCGGTAGTTTTATCCGCATTCACGGATAGATTTCTTTTATTGCACCAATTTTCCACTATAGATAGAGCTTGTTGTTGAAGCTCGCATAAGGTGCTCAGATAGTTTCCTCTGGCTAATATCACTAAATCGTCCGCGTAGGCTATGGTGAAATAGCCTTTGCTATTTAGTGCATCAACCAGGTCGTTTACGACCAGGCACCATTATAGCGGGGAGATGATGCCGCCTTGTGGACAGCCCCTGCCCGCTTTTCTTTTGACTTCGTAGTCGCCGATTGTGGTGGATATAATTCTGTTTTGCAGCATATTATTTATCCACCTAGATAGTGTTTGATGAACACCGTGCTTCTGCAAGACTTCCTCTATTGCACTGAAGTTGATGTTATCGAACGCTCCCTCGATTATGGGTAAGGTTTTTATAATGCAGTGCCTTCTCTACGAAGGCAACTGTATGGTGTAATGCGGACTCAGTGAATTTCCCCGTCTGATATGCATGTTGAGCAACATGCAATGGGATTTCCTTCAAGAAGGTAGTTCTTATAACTTCGTCCAGCATTTTGCCAAAGTCTTCATCAGAAAACTTGTAAGCGAGATAGGTCGAAAGACTTTCGCCACTTTGTAGCTGCCTCTGCCCGGTTTAGGGATGAACACAACCCTAGACGTGCGCCAGCTTAATGGCACGTGTCCAAAGGCAAGGATCGACCTGAACAAATCGGTCAGAGGCTCTAGAATTAGAAATTTTGCTTCTTGCAACATTATTGGCATGATACCATCCCTTCCGGGACTTTTGAAAGGTTGGAAGGAGGATATTTCCCAACTAAGTAAGTCCCTGTTAATAACTGTATTTGCGATATTCCAGTCAGAGGTCTGAGGAATATGCTCTTCATTATATATTCTTATGTCAGTGGGTTGCTGAACACTGCCGGGAAAATGGGTTTCCAGTAGATGTGCTCCAATGGATGGATTATCATCTATGTACATGCCATTTGGGAGCTGCAACGAACCCAGCTGCGTGGTTTTGTCTTTGGTGAGAATTTTGTGAATTCTCGCCGATTCCCGTGTACTTTCTATTTCATTACAGAATATTTTCCAGGATAGAAATTTGGCCTTTTTGATCATCCTCTTGTATTCTCTAAGGTGAGATCTGTGGAGTTCCCATTCTGAGAGAGAATTCAGGTGCTTGGCCCTACTGAATTGCCTCCGTACTTTAACTCTGAGTAGACTGAGTTCTTTATTCCACCAGGGGCACTTTTCTTTGGATGGAGGCGTGTTGAGAGGGCTGGCTGATTCAAAACTCTTGATCATAACCTTCTCAAAAACTTCGACCGTGTTGTCAATATTTTTTTGAAGTGAAAACTTCTTTAGCGGCGTTGTGCACTTTTTTGGGATGGGTAAAAAATGTAAAACTCGCGTCAGGACACGTGACCCTGATCGAAAATCCGTAAGACGGACAGGGCGCTTGCGCGAGTTTGCGTGTGTGTTTGTACACAGCCTGCTACGCGCACAACTAAATACAAAACTACAATTGATGCGGTCTTTATTAGACATTTAAATAGATTCGAATCAAAATTGTTCGTTTCTTAATTCAGCTACCATAAACCTATTGTATCAGTTTTAGAGATTGGCGATGATGATGCTGGTAATGATGATGGTGAAAGAGTCGTTGAAATTATGGATGAAAGTTGATTTTTCTGAGAGATAAACTTTTTAATGTAAAATAATTGTAATAGTTCTGAAGTGTTAAATTTTTTATGTAATATAAATTGTCCTGTTTGTGTACGATAGCGCAATAAATGAATATTGTATTTTACCACATAAATGATAGTACTTTTATACTGATAAATAAAGCAATTCGTGCGAAATTATTCCCTAACCATTCCAAAATATTCAAAAATTAATGTTCAAGTTTTCACTTCTGCCGGCACTCCCGGAGTACCACCCGTTTTTTTGCGCTACTTATAACAGGTGCCCAGCCCATCAGCTCAGAGCCCAGTACTTCTCTGAACTGGTTCCAGTCTGTTTTCCTGGGGTTTCTGAAGCTAGGGGGCTGGGTGTGTGTGCAGGCAGAGATATCGATATGCTTTTGTGGTCGGAAGTGAGAATTTCATTCGTGACTTTCCAGTCCCCTATATAGTCTGTGAGACTTATGGAGCATAGCGTGATATCTATGCACTCACGCCTTATGGAGTTCACAAATGTGGGTTCGTGACCGTTATTGAGAATAGTCAGTTCTGTACTCATAATGAATTCCAGAAGAGATTCTCCTCTAGGGTTGATGTTCGAACTTCCCCAGCAACTGTGATGCGAATTAGCGTCGCAACCGATGAATATGGGGAGCTTTCTTGTAGAACAATACTCGACTGCTTCTTTTAACTTCCTGCTGGGAGGGGTTCCGTCGAGCCGTAGGCCTGGTAGGATGAGCCAAAGAGAACGTCTTGAGTAACGTCATTCAGACGAACCGACGTTTTGATTGTCACCTGATCCCTGCTGCAGTGCTCGTGTATAATAGTCGCCTTAAGGGAGTCATTCACCCAGATGCAAGCTCTTGGCTTGTCAGCATCTGTGGAAATAAATATCCGGCGTTTGCATTGTCCTAATCCCCTCACCTGATTTTTAAATAACCAAGGCTCTTGGATTAGGGCTATTTTTGTGTGCCCCATAGCAAGAACCCTGCATAATTCAGCAGAGGCCGCTTTGCTATGTTGCAAATTAATTTGAATAATTTTTAAAGAGTCGGTACTCATAATTAGGGTACGCTCTTCATACAATCATTTTCTGGAATATCTTCCGCTTCTAATTCCGAGGCGTACTCTTTTCCAAGCACGGGTTCAGTGGCGGTGAAGAAGGCGTTGTCATTTGTCAGCGTCTCGTCCATCGCCTCCGAATCCCCGGTGTACTCTGTTCCGCTTTCGGGCATTTCTTCTTTGGCGTCGTCTTTAATTTTTGCTGTTAGCTGATGTAGCCCGTAAAAGACTTTTCCGCCGCAATTTTTGAGGAGCGCGGAAGGGTATAGTAGTCGCAATACCATCAGTGCACACAGATACGGCACGCGCACGCAGTTACGGCAGGCACACTGTGTGTAATGTGACATTCCCCCTGTTTACCAGATGGGTGACGGCCTTATAGTCTATAACGTTCCTAATTCCTCTTTGAATTGGTGAAAACCGTATAAAAATCCGTATAGGAGTTTCTGAGATTAGCCCGAACAAACACGAACTGAGCGTAGCGCGGGATTTTAATTTATAATATGAAGTGCTAGATTTGCCCGTTGCGCGTGAAGACCAAATGGAGTTTTGTGGCCATCCTTGTTTTAAGTGCAGCACGAAAGAGCTTATGATTGCGCATGGTGAGACTCTCAAACACATTGAGTGTGGCATTAGAGCAGAAGTTAGGATGCAGGCTCTGCAGTTCTACAGTCCTAGATGACTTGGCGCCCACAAATTTACGAACGAAGAATTTTGCTATGATGGGTAAGTTCTTTCTCCTCGATCGACTGCGGCCAGATGATTTCGGCCGAAAGGTAGTGGCATATGAAGACCAATTTGGGCAGCTATAGACGAGACGTCATGCGCCTTTTCATCGGGTGGGCAGGGGATTTCGGTTAAAATAGTATCAGACAGCCTGTTAAGTTGACATAGGTCATTCAACTCATGCCGCATCTCATCCACCTCACATTTTAGATGAGTCTCTTCACTCTTCAAGCAGAGATAACGAATTACATAATAGAAAAATATTGTTTAAAGCTTTTATTTAACAAAGAAAAAATAAGCTAAAATAAATGGAGGCTGAAAAAAATAATATTTTTATAAAATAATTAATAAAATAATACCTCAGTTTTAATATTTTGGATTGACGAAGGGTCTAAGCTTATCAATTTTGGGCCTAAAATATATTACCACCAAACATACCTTTAACGTATTTCTTCACGGTATTTCTGTATTTGTATGACTATAAATAAAAGCTTGGACGCTCATTAGATATTAAAATTATAAAATAGCAGTAGTGAAACAAATTTGTATAATTTTTCAGCATAATTCCGCTTGTAATGAGAGCGCCCAAGCTTTTAGTTACAGATAGTCATACAAATACAGAAATACCGTGAAGAAATACGTTAAAGGAATATTTGGTTGAAATATATTTTAGGCCCAAAATTGATAAGCTTAGACTCTTCGTCAATCCAAAATATTAAAACTGAGGTATTATTTTATAAAAATATTATATTTTTCAGCCTACTTTTTAGTATATTTTTATATTTCATTGTTAAATAAAAGCTTTTCTTTAAAAAATATTTTTTATTATGTAATTTTATTTTAAGACTAAAAACGATGTCTTTAATAGTAAAAGAACGTCAAATTGAAATTTCAAAGAGGCGTTAGCCTGACGCTGAGTTACTAGTGCACAATTCAGCGTGGTAGCGTTCGAAGCTGAATCGTGCATTAGCAACTTGAAACTCTGCTTTTGAGCTTATGCATTATCGTATTAGACGTCCGCCATATTGGATTTAGAAGACCCCACCTCACTTATTGTGTTTCGCTCATCAAGCCCCTTCATTTGATATCCATATCATAGGGGTAACTATGGAAATTATAAATCGCCATTTTGTGACGTCCGCCATATTGGATTTAGAATAAAGTCACATTACTTATTGTGTTTCGCTTATCAAGCCCTTTCATTTGATACCCATATCATAGGGGTTACTATGAAAATTATAAATCGTCATTTTGTGACGTCCGCCAAATTGGATTTAGAAATGGCGTTACTCATTTTATCGTTTCCAACTCTTCAAGCTCTTTCATTTGATACCCATATTAAGGGGGTCGACCAAAAATACATGGTCCACCATCTTGTGACGGTGGCCATTTTAAAGATATTGCAATGTTGAGTATTGCATATTGCATTGTCACCAGAACTAAAGGTGTATGCAAAATTTCAGCCCAATAGCTTCATTCGAAGTGGGTGAAAAATTCCAGGACACACGGTGAAACTTAATAAAAGCTTTTAATAAGTAGATGTGAAGCGACCCATCAAGGCACGGCACAACTTTTTAAAGCTCAGTGAATGGACTTTCTGAAACGCATCTGATATTTTCCCTAATGTTTCAGGGCTTTTGTTGCGTCAATCTTGTGTTCGAAGCTACTGAACCAGTGCAACAATTTTTCTCAGCTTTTCTGCCTCTTTTCCCTAACGTGAAGCGTGAGGGAGTTAACTATTTCTGGGAATCCTCTGAGTTGCGTGCTCTGCTCAATCAATGAATGAAATCTTCAACGGAAAAAGACATACGGACATGACGGATTCATGACGTTGGAATTATCTAATGAGCTCCCGGTTTTTTGTTGTTATAGAATTCGATCTAACAGATGTATTGCACACCCCGCGGTTGCGTGCTCTATTATCGACTAACGCGCCAGCCTCTGTTTTTAACGATAAAAGTAATCATATTGCAGGCAATTTCGCAATAAATAAATTTTTAATGTACCTTTTTGGAAAGAAGAGATCTTGTTCTATCAATTGATACAATTTTTAAATTTAAAAAAATATTTTTTAAGTCTTAAATTTGCTTTTGAAAAACAACATGCGTATCCGTCCGTTGGTCTGTACGTACGTATGTGTGATTACACGCTAAAGGTCGCAATTCTTGACCGATTTTCCTGATTTTTGTTTGTATCTCTTCGAAATGTATCAGAATAGAACCCTATTGATTGTCACAATGATTCCTCTCATAGTTACATTATTATAAACAATTATGTAGACAAACTCGCCGATTCCCGTGTGACTCGCCTATTTTGCCTTGCAATGGGCGACTTATGGTCCCGGGGGTTTTTGGCTGCGAGGCGTCGAGGGTGAGGCTCGATTTGTGTGGATGCTAGGAGGGGTATCGAGAGAGCGACTTGTTCGTGGATGTCTCCGGGGCCGCGCCATCAGGGGTGAGGCTCGAATTGTGTGGGGCCTGGCCACTGAGCTTCGAGTCAAGCGAACGAATTGTGGGGAATGTGTGGGCTGGTGTGGAAATAATGAGTTTTTGCACCAAAAACATGTGAGATAAGTGGGTGATTATCTCAGCTCTCGCACATAGAACTATTTTTTAATATACTTATGTTGTCAAATGACACCTTCTGGGGTGGGCACTTTTGGTTTTACCAACGATTTAATTTCTTTGTACCAGCTGTGAGGGTGATTTCCGAAAAATTAGCTGTGTTTTTTTCACCCGGGTCAGGTTCTAGTTCTGTGTCAAATGAAATAAACGATGCAGGTTATAAACCCAGAAAAGGATTTTTGTTTCTTTAAGGTTGGTGTGCTTGCCTTTCAGAAGTAACAAATAATTGAAATTTATTAAGAGTAATGCATGCAAACATGTTTTATTTCACAAAAATAAAATAAAATTGCCGGAGTTTATACCCACTTTGCGTCAAAAACTTAATCCACAAATTTACCTGGTGAAATGTTTGAGTTTTGGATATGTAAAAATCGCGGCAATTTGATGCACTCTTCACAAATTTACAAACCTCGATACAAACTATATATTTACGTGACGGCTTACTTATTGTTTTCCATTTTTTCGCTGTCACAACAAACTAAACGTTCACCAAGGGGCAATACTACCAACAACGAAAAATGAAAGTAGGTCTACAGCGCAATCTGGTGAAATATTTTCGAATTTATCATGCAGTTCTTAAAACTACAACCCGATAAATCTCTGGGTTTCATGTTGTTGTTGTATTTCTCTGTTAAAGCAGAGAACTAGAACCTGACCCGGGTGAAAAAAACACAGCTATTGTTTCCTCGTCCGGGTGGGAGAAGAGATGAATTTGTCTCTGCAATCAGATGTTGCTGAAACTTCAATGCTCCTCTCGTCAATAGCGGAGATTTAGCAGCTTTTAGAATTGCGCTCGGCGACACTTTTTTGCTCATGATTGTGAAGTTCGAAAAGCATGATAATCCAGCACAAACCCGGCACAAAATCGAAAGTCACAGGAACCAAAGCAACGGTGGGAACAAATAGAGCAGTCGCAAACGAATTAAAGTTCCAAGGAAACGTATATTTAAAGCGATATTTGCAGCTATCTAACAATAAGTGTTACTCCACAGGCATACTGTGTTTATCATTCACAACATTTTGAGACAAAGTGCGAATTATGCAATTAAGATTCAAAATTTGTATTGGTAAAGGATATTAGGAAAAGTCTCGAAATGAACAGAAGATTTCGTGCGAACTGTGCAATCCCTTTGCGATGAAACAACGAAATTCGGTTTTGTAGCTTTCATTTAATTTATAATAAATACAATGTCAGCATAACATGCACTAAAATCAATCGTTGTGTGATTATTTCTTGATCAGTTTTTATAAATTCTTCTGCATCTTTTATACAAACAAAGAGAACATAAATTCAAAAATGATTTTTTGTAATAATAATCAAAAATTTGATCTCTTTTCATTAAGAGCCAAATTTAAAGGTTGAAGGAATTGTTTGTTGAGTAAACTGAAATCCTCCACTTTTTTCCAACATTTTAGATTCCTTTTGTGCCTTCTTTTGGTCGGCAGTTATTACGATTTCTTGAAGAGATTTTGCTTGCTCCGTTGTAAGGCCCGTGGTAAGTAGAGCATACCAAGACTGATCATGTGTTGAAAGTGCTGAAATAGTAATAAAAACATAAATTTACTGAGTTAAAAATGTTAACGTAAAAGAACAATTGCATAAGAAAAATAGAAAATTGTTTGGCTGTAAATTTATACTATTAACTTCAATTGAATAATTAATTAATTCTTTAATTTGAGAAAGAGTTAATCTTACGACTACCATTCGTTATAAAATTGCATAAAGACATGTTACAAAATTTGCCTTCGTTGTAATTCACGCTCAGAGTTTTAATCAAGGAGGACTGGGGTTCATTCTGCACGATCGTGGTGTCGGTGGAAGAGACACTGGCTTTTCAGCCACACTGAAGAGATCCGGCCAGTGCCCCGAATCGAAACGCCGACAACGTTTTGGGCTCGTCTGCCTCGGCGGACAAGTAAGATTCTAAAAAACAAATTCCAAAATGCAAGCAAGTCCTTATGTCGGAATTGTAGCGAAGGTCAATGGTGCAATTTTATTAGTTAGCCGTTTCGCTGGCAAAATTGTAACTATGTGTAAGCAAATTAACAATTAGGATAGATTTAGATAAAATAAACATTATTGGATTGAATCGAGGCGTGGAAAAGTTTTCGCCGTAAGATGACAAAATGGCGGTGTCTTTAAAGAAACAACAACGATTTTTGGCGTCACAAACCTGCTATAAATAAAACAAATGTCTATCGATCTTCTCCCGCGAGAGTCGATTTTTTTTTCAAAAATTTGTAGCCAAAAAAGAGCTTAAATACTATAAAACAAAATTTTTTGTATACTCTAAAGTTCTTTGTTTCTTTTTAAAATATTGCATTGGTCAAGAACAAACCAAACATCGAAATTCAAACCCGTCACCTCCTCTTAACAAATTATAAAAGAAAATTGATCAGTCGTTTCAATAACACAGGGTGTTTTCCTAAGGTCTGCAGCTCGTTTCTGTATCTCAGTTGAGAAACTTCTCTCAGCTCGTTTCTGTATCTCAGTTGAGAAACTTCTCTATTCTGGTGACGTGAAGCGAATTCACCATGCCTAGCTTTATCAGTTGTGTTGAGACGTTTCTGTGGAAAATGACGTCAAAATGACGTGAAATTATCTATTTCCAGTATCTAGTGATATTCTCTAATTGAAGTTACAAAAACGAGCTGCTGAACAGGGGTATGCCAATCAATTCTACATAGTCTCCTGATCAAAGCTTATTCTGAGACCCCCGCTTAAAATTAGTCGTTCCCCCCTAAAATCGCAATTGAAAATTGGAGAGGGTCAACCTAGAAAATGCTTTATAAGCTCTTTCAGAGACTTCCTAGGATACCGGTTGATAACGTATTAGAAAGCTGAGCCTTCAAGCTTTCCAACGATACCACCCACGACCCAATCCGCCAACAAACAAGCGGGAGAAACCGCGACAAACTTCGAAAATGGCAATTTCAAAGCTCAACATTTGACCTTGATCCTTCATTCTGCCGATTTTTTGTATGGGTAGATCGAAACTTTTTTTGAGAAAAAGCTTCCCTGTCATGTGGCCTTTCTAAAAAAAAACGCACTCGAATCCGACGGCACGTCCCGAAGTTATTCATGTTCGAGTGGTTCAGCGTTCAGCCCTAAGGAGCAGATTTTCAATGTGACGCCCACTTTCCAATTAGAATTCATTGCGGATAGTGGGTTTTGTTGTTGTGTTAATTACTAGCAATATACAGGGCAATATACAATTGTCCGTGTGAAAAGCATTGAGTGGTTAAGTCAATTCCAGCAACTTTTAAAGTCTGACCTTGTGCTTTATTAATAGTCATTTCAAACGCTAATTTAATTGGAAATTGGAGCCGTTTGAACTGAAAATGTAATTCTGAGGGTATCATTGGAATTCTAGGTATAAAAACAGTTTCACCAGTTCCGCAGCCAGTTAATATGCTACATTCGATCAAAAACTTTTTTAAGTTAACTATTTTGAGTCTTGTACCATTGCACAGTCCAGGTGGGTTTAAATTTCTCAGTATGTAATATAATAGGGTTACCTACTTTTAATATTAATTTGTGCGGCGGAATTCCGGGAGGCGTCAAAGAATTCAAAAATTCAGTTGGATAATGTACTGCCTCCTCTCTAGCGACGACTGCGCCAACTGAGTAGTAGATTTGTGATGATGCTTCAAATTTTTTCGTTTATTTTATTAACTTGCTCATTATTGGGTGACAGTATAGCCCTTTCTTGAAACCAATTAAGTGTCTTAGTGGATATGTTATTAATATCGGGATATATGTACCTTTTCAATCAATTCCTCCAAATTTTGCACCAAAACCATTTGCCTGAGGAACTTTAATTTCATGATACGAAAAATTTCTATTGGATTGCACATCTATATAATTCGTTATCTCTGCTATAGGGAAACGCGCGCGCTTCACCCTGACATCGCCTGCATGCTGAAGTCATGCACACGCCTACTATGTATGTAGCTAACACGAAGCTTTCTGCCGGGTGTGATTCAAATGAAGCGAGATCATTTTCACCTAATTTTATTAGATTCACGGGGACTGTGTGGGTTGTTAGCAATAGGAGCATAGAAAGCGTTACATAAAATCGCAAGAGAAAATTGTTACCTTTCTAGTGAGTTAAATTTTATTAAAATAAAATTAAAAGTTTTAAGCAACCCCCGACACAAAAAAAAAAACTCTAAAAAGTAAAAAAATAAAATTTTTCTCTCGGCCTTTTAACTTCATTAAAAGAACCTATTAATGTGTTGGTTGGCCCTTTAACTTTAATATAAGTACTTATTAATATTTTGATCCAAGCGTCGTCGCGTTGGGGGACCGCTAATATCTGTGGATAATAATTATTTATTTCGTAGCGCTCATTAGAAATTAAAATTATAAAATAGCAGCAGTGAAACGAAGCGAAATATTCACCTTGATTATTGAATCCGTTCGAATCGGATCGAAAAGAGCTTATAAAAGCCCTTTTTGACAAAATTTCCTTAATAAAGTTGCTAGAATTCTCAAGAATGCATTCTAGTTACCTTTGACTTCTATTAATTTTTTTTGCTGAAACAGGTTAAAATAATCCGACAGAAAAATCCAATCGAACTATTTTGACGTTATGTGCGGAAAAATTTATTGAAATCAAAGGTAACTACAACGAATTTTTGAGAATTCCAGCAACTTTATTAAGGAATTTTTGTCAAAAATGGCTTTTATAAGCTCTTTTCGATCCGATTCGAACGGATTCAATAATCAAGGTGATTGTGTAATTTTTCAGCATAATTTCGCTTGTAATGAGAGCGCCCAAGCTTTTATTTATAGTCATACAAATACAGAAATACCGTGAAGAAATACATTAAAGGTATATTTGGTTGAAATATATTTTAGGCCCAAAATTGATAAGCTTAGACCCTTCGTCAATCCAAAATATTAAAACTGAGGTATTATTTTATAAAAATATTATTTTTTTCAGCCTAAATATTTAAGCAAAAACATATTTTTTCCTTTTTAGTATATTTTTTCATTGTTAAATAAAAGTTTTTCTTTAAAAAATATTTTTTTATTATGTAATTTTATTTTAAGACTAAAAACGATGTCTTAAATAGTAAAAGAACGTCAAATTGAAATTTCAAAAAGGCGTTAGCCTGACGCTGGGTTACTAGTACACAATTCAGCGTGGTAGCGTTCGAAGCTGAATCGTGCAATAGCATCTTGAAACTCTGCTTTTGAACTTATGCATTATCATATTAGACGTCGCCATATTGGATTTAGAAGACCCCACATCACTTATTGTGTTTCGCTCATCAAGCCCTTTCATTTGATATCCATATCATAGGTGTAACTATGGAAATTATGAATCGCCATTTTGTGACGTCCGCCATATTGGATTTAGAATAACGTCACATTACTTATTGTGTTTCGCTTAGCAAGCCCTTTCATTTGATACCCATATCATAGGGGTAACTATGGAAATTATTAATCGCCATTTTGTGACGTCCGCCATATTGGATCTAGAAATGGCGTTACTCATTTTATCGTTTTCAACTCTTCAAGCTCTTTCATTTGATACCCATATTAAGGGGGTCGACCAAAAATACATGGTCCATCATCTTGTGGCGGCGGCCATTTTAAAGATATTGCAATGTTGAGTATCATATTGCATTGTCGCCCGAACTAAAGGTGTATGCAAAATTTCAGCCCGATATATTCATTGGAAGTGGGTGAAATATTGATTGCAAAATTCGAGGACACACGGTGAAACTTAATAAAAGCTTTTAAAAAAGAAAAGTTAATTTAAAACAAAAAAAAACCCGACTGACTGTAACAAAATATAATAGTTATTAATGAACGATACCTTAAGGTTCTGTACCGAACCTTCGGGAGTACAGTACGCGAACACATTCACTATTGAAAGATCACATCTTTTTTTCTCTTTTCATAAAGTTTGTGTTCATGTACACAAACAATATTCAGTACCAAATAAGATCGAAGAGAGAGAAATAACCGCAAAGCTAACGTACTGTACTATGTATGTACAGATACTCTATCCCGGCTCATATTGTTTGTGTACACGTGCACATACCGAATAAGAACACTAAACGAACGGTCGTTTTCTTATTTGCAATACATTCTTTTTGAGTTTTTGAAAGTGAAAGACATAAAAAATTGTTTAGTGGAAACCGGAAATGCTCCTAAGCAAGTTAAAAATGCCTCGACCAAAAAATAATATTTTGCACGATTTATTTGATAAAAATGACTTGTAATATTCCAAATTATAAAATAGCTCTTGATCAAAATTTCAAAAAAAATAGAACCGACTCCAAATAATCCCAAGCCCTAAAAAGTATAAAATAATATATTAAAAGTCCTCTGCTACTCATTTCAACATTAAATACCAAGACTTTCGTAGACTTTTGAAGTCGGTGTGAAAACCTGACTGATATTAATTGAATTAATACGGACAAACTGATTGCATTAATTATTTAGTATTGGATTAATATCAGTCAGGTTGGAGTCGGTTCTAATTTTTTTTTTAATTTTTTTATTCCATTCTTTTTAGTGTAATATTTTTTAGTAAATTTTGGTTGGTCCGCCACTTTGAATCCTAGCAATCGGGCACCGAATTTACAACCAAATACCCTCAAATAGTCACATATGTTTATGCGTTCCAAACATTTATCATTTTTATTTCGATTTACCTCTCTGTTGTGGCGTTCTTTTATCCCTCAGGGTTTTCATACATACATATCATTGTACCCCCGGAGAATCTTGGACTATGCAACAAAAAAATAATCATCAAAATCGATTCACGTGTTCAAAACATATACCTGTAAAGCTATTTTCACATAATTTCGAAGATATTGTAACAAAAAGCCGCCATGTTTGGTCCGCCATTTTGTATCCTAGGAATATACAAAAAATGACCCATGCATGTACAATCTATGCCCCTCAAATCACGCACCTAGTCATTAATCCCCGACGCAAAAACGACGGGTGTTATAAGTTTGACGTGTCTGTCTGTGTGTGTGTCTGTCTGTCTGTGGCATCGTAGCTCCCGAACGCATGAACCGATTTTGATTTTGTTTTTTTTGTTTGAAAGGTGAATTAGTCGGGAATGTTCTTAGCTATGCTTGATGGAAATCGTTCCAAAATGCCCGCCGCCACAAAATGACGGATTACATATTTTTTCACAACTCCCTCAATATAGGTATCAAATAAAAGGGCTTGAGTAGTAGAATACTATACACTATGACAAATTTCAAATCCAAGGTGGCCGCCACCACAAAATGGCGAATAACTTTTTTTTTTCACAACTCCCTAAATATGGGTATCCAATGAAAGGGCTTGACTAGTAGAATAATATACACTATATTGAAAGGGAATGAGGAATATTAACTAACGAAATGAAAACCAAAAACTTGAAAATTATTTTTTGGTCTGATCAATGCCCTAGCTAGATTGATGAGGAAAGTGGAGTGATGACTGGTACCTAGGACCTAACGAAGCTCACAAAAATATATATATTTTATTGTTTTTATAGTTTATAACTTTATTTAAATTTATTGGACTATCGGAATTAGAGTCCGCGAGTAATTTAAAAAGAATGAAATAAAAATAAAATTACAAATTTTAGGTAACCCCCACACAAAAAAAAACTCCAAAAAGTAAAAAAATAAAATTTTTCTCTCGCCCTTTTAGCTTCATTAAAAGAACCTATTAATGTGTTGGTTGGCCCTTTAACTTTAATATAAGTACTTATTAATATTTTGATCCAAGCGTCGTCGTGTTGGGGGACCGCTAAGAAATAAATAATTACTATCCACAGATATAAGCGGTCCCCCAACGCGACGACGCTTGGATCAAAATACTAATAAGTACTTACATTAAAGTTAAAGGGCCAACCAACACATTAATAGGTTCTTTTAATGAAGTTAAAAGGCCGAGAGAAAAATTTCATTTTTTTACTTTTTAGAGTTTTTTTTTGTGTCGGGGGTTACTTAAAATTTTTAATTTTATTTTTTTATTTTGTATACGAGTCCCAGGACATTCATCATTTTTATATCGATTTATTTCTGTTGTGTTGTGGCGTCCCCTGACCCCTCAGGGTTTTCATATACATACATATATCATTGTACCTCCGGAGAATCTTAGACTATCCAACAAAAAACGAATCATCAAAATCGGTTCACGCGTTCAAAAGTTATGCGCGAACAGATATTAAAAAAAAAAATACATACGGGTCGAATTGATAACCTCTTGTTTTTTGGAAGTCGGTTAATAAAATAAGGCTTGTTCACATAAAAACTATCATGTCGCCACATCGGCGACTCGCCGATTTCGAGGGCAACATTAAAATGGCTTTGTGCCAAAGGATTAAAGTAAATGGCCCGGGTAGACCTGCGTTGAATTTGTATTGATACCTGGGATGACCGGTACACTAAAGGTACCGTTCGTTTAGCGTATTTGGTTTTTATTCGGTACTAGCTGACCCGTGCCCACTTCGCAGGGCGTCAAACATTTTTACTTGTGATGAAATTATCTTGTGTGGTTCTTAGTACTGAGTATTTAGGATTTATTTTATGTTTATTTTATTGCTTAACTTTTCTTTCCGTAAGAACCTTCTACAAAGTATTAGAAAACTTAAAAAAAAAAGATGAATGAAATCGGTAAAGTCGTTCTCAAGTTATGTTACCCGGTGTACAAAATGAAAAAAAGTGATTTTGCCCGAGCAGGAGTTGAACCCTGGTCCAATTTTCCGCGCAATTTTCTTATTTTTTTCTTTCATAAGAACCTTCTCCTGACAATAATAAACACAACAAAAAAAGAATTAGCGAAATCGGTCCAGCCGTTCACGCGTGGCAAAGTCGGCAAATACACCACGGAAACCCCCGCAACTCCTCCTTAATCTACTCCCACGGAAACCCCCTCAACTCCTCCTTCATCTACTCCCGCGGACACACCCTCAACTCCTCCTTCATCTACTCCCAAGGACACCCCCTCAGCTCCTCCTTCTTCAACTCCCACGGACATCCCCTCAACTTCTCCTTCATCTTCTCCCACGGACACCCCCACAATTCCTCCTTCATCTACTCCCACGGACACCCCCTCAACTCCTCCATCGTCTACTCCCACGGAACCGCCTCAACTCCTCCTTCATCTTCTCCAACGGACACCCCCACAACTCCTCCTTCATCTACTCCCACGGACACCCCCACAACTCCTCCTTCATCTACTCCCACGGACACCCCCTCAACTCCTCCTTCATCTACTCCCACGGACACCCCCTCAACTCCTCCTTCATCTACTCCCACGGACACCCCCTCAACTCCTCCTTCATCTACTCCCACGGACACCCCCTCAACTCCTCCTTCATCTACTCCCACGGACACCCCCACAACTCCTCCTTCAACTACTCCCACGGACATCCCCACAACTCCTCCTTCATCTTCTCCCACGGACACCCCCACGGTGTAAAAAATGAAAAAAAGGGATTCTGCCGAGCAGGATTTGAACCCCGGACCGTTGGATTAAAAGTTCAACGCTCTACCGAATCGACTGAGCTCGTTAACAGTTTTCTGAAATTTTCCAATTTTCCGCGCAATTTTCTTAATTTTTTCTTTTACTAGCTTACCCGGCTATAAATTATTTCTAGTGTATATTTTGATTGTTAAATAAAAAATAACGAATGTGACCGCCGATAAAAACAAAAGAACACCAACCATTCATTTCCTCAATTCAATGTATTTCATTAACGTAACGGACAAATTCATTATTTGATCTCTTAATAGTTATAAGTAAAAACGTGGAAAAAAGTAATACATTTTTTATCCTAAAGTAGGAAAATGAGATAAAAAACATCAATATTAATTTCGAAGAGCAATTGAGTGTACGATATTTTTTGTCAGTCCGTCTTTAGCCAACTCAAATAAGCTTGATGGTTTGCCCACGCGAGAACATGCCACGTATAACTGTCCGTGTGAAAAACATGGTGTGCCCAAATCTAAGCCGCAAACCGACATCGTTTGGCCTTGCGACTTATTGATTGTCATTACGAATGCCAATCTAATAGGAAATTGAACGCGTTTGAATTCAATTGGTACGTCTGTGGGAATCATTGGAATTCGTGGCAGTAATACATTTTCGGCTCGGAATTTTCCATTTAAAATGGTGGCTTCGATAATGTTTTTCATCAATTTTTTAATGACCAATCGCGTGCCATTGCACAGCCGTGGTGGGTTCAAATTCCGAAGTAAAATAACCGGAGATCCAACTTTCAGTCGTAGAAGGTGTGGTGGCATACCTGGCAAATCCAGTGAGTTCAAAAACTCTGTTGGATAATTTACAGCTTCGTTGGTATCGCAAACTGTATCGATCGATTTGTATGATACCAAGTCACCTGGCAACTACTGCTGAATCTTGAAGTTTAAATCGTCTACGTCCACATTTTTTGCTGCCAAAATGGCTCTTTCTGCCAGCCACGCATGATTTATGTATTGTGTGTGTACATCGGGAAATATGCGGTCAATTAGAGCATTTTGCGAATCAATGATTGTGCAGAAATTAGTGGGCAATTTTATGCGTCCAGTATTTTCATAGACATCAACTTTTCCATCGCCTATATCTAACAATTGGTTCGAGAATGTGTCAGCGGATGGATCTTGTAGCATTTGGACGCGCATGTTTATTTTTAGCTGGACTTTTTCAACATTACGCCACAGTGGCGATGATTTCAAGCAAGCGTTGATCCCATCAGCGTATGTTGAACGTGGAATGACGGGAAGTGTTTGTCTGAAATCAGCTGAAAGGAGTAACAGAGTGCCACCGAATAGTTTGTTCTCTTTGAAAAATTATCCACTTTTCTTTTGAATTGAAATTCCGTATAAAACTCCTAAGTCCAATCGTAAAATCATCTCAGTAAACTCTGATTTTAATTTTTTGCATTCAAAGTTTTATAATCTAATCGAAGTAGGTATATGAAGTGTTCAGTAGCTCTTTTACTATATTTTTCTGGATAGGGACACCCTAATCACCTAGCGGTATGAAATATACTTTACTTTGTATTCTCATACCTACCAAATATACATACAAAATTTCATAAATATCGGTCGAGCCGTTTCGGAGGAGTTTGACCACAAACACCGTGACACGAGATTTTTATATATATAGAAGAAGAAGATTAACTTCACCGTGTGTCCTGGAATTTTGCAATCAATATTTCACCCACTTCCAATGAAGCTATTGGGCTGAAATTTTGCATACACCTTTAGTTCTGGTGACAATGCAATATGCAATACTCAACATTGCAATATCTTTAATTAAAAATGGCCGCCGCCACAAAATGGTGTGTCCTGGAATCTTGCAATCAATATTTCACCCACTTCCAATGAAGCTATAGGGCTGAAATTTTGCATACACTTTCAGTTCTGGTGACAATGCAATATGCAATACTCAAAATTGCAATATCTTTAAAATGGCCGCCGCCACAAGATGGTGGACCATGTATTTTTGGTCGAACCCCTTAATATGGGTATCAAATGAAAGAGCTTGAAGAGTAGGAAACGATAGTAACGCCATTTCTAAATCCAATATGGCGGACGTCACAAAATGGCGATTTATAATTTTCATAGTAACCCCTATGATATGGATATCAAATGAAAGGGCTTGATAAGCGAAATACAATAAGTAATGTGACGTTATTCTAAATCCAATATGGCGGACGTCTAATATAATAACGCATAAGTTCAAAAGAAGAGCTTCAAGATGCTAATGCACGATTCAGCTTCAAACGGTACCACGCACTAGTTACTCAGCGTCTTGCTAACGCCTTTTTGACATTTCAATTTGACGTTCTTTTACTAATAAAGATATTGTTTTTTAGTCTCAAAAAAAAATTAAATAAAAAAATATTTTTTAAAGACAAGCTTTTATTTAACAATGAAATATAAAAAATATACTAAAAAGGAAAAAATAAGTTTTTGCTAAAATTTATCAATTTTGGGCCTAATATATATTTCAACCAAATATACCTTTAACGTATTTCTTCACGGTATTTCTGTATTTGTATGACTATAAATAAAAGCTTGGGCGCTCTCATTACAAGCGAAATTATGCTGAAATTACACAATATTTCGCTTCGTTTCACTACTGCTATTGTGTATAATTTTAATATCTAATGAGCGCCCAAGCTTTTATTTATAGTCATACAAATACAGAAATACCGTGAAGAAATACTTGGTTGAAATATATATTAGGCCCAAAATTGATAAATTTTAGCAAAAACTTATTTTTTCCTCTTTAGTATATTTTTTATATTTTATTGTGTAATAAAAGCTTGTCTTTAAAAAATATTTTTTTATTTAATTTTTTTTATTACAAGCTTTATATTAACTTCACCGTGTGTCCTGGAATTTTGCAGTCAATATTTCACCCACTTCCAATGAAGCTATAGGGTTGAAATTTTGCATACACATTTAGTTCTGGGGGCAATGCAATATGCAATACTCAACATTGCAATATCTTTATTTAAAATGGCCGCCGCCACAAGATGGTGTGTCCTGGAATTTTGCAATCAATATTTCACCCACTTCCAATAAAGCTATCGGGCTGAAATTTTGCATACACCTTTAGTTCTGGTGACAATGCAATATGCAATACTCAAAATTGCAATATCTTTAAAATGGCCGCCGCCACAAGATGGTGGACCATGTATTTTTGGTCGACCCCCTTAATATGGGTATCAAATGAAAGAGCTTGAGGAGTAGGAAACGATAGTAACGCCATTTCTAAATCCAATATGGCGGACGTCACAAAATGGCGATTTATAATTTTCATAGTAACCCCTAGGATATGGGTATCAAATGAAAGGGCTTGATAAGCGTTTTTTTGTCCAATAGGAAACGATAGTAACGCCATTTCTAAATCCAATATGGCGGACGTCACAAAATGGCAATTTATAATTTTCATAGTAACCCCTATGATATGGGTATCAAATGAAAGGTCTTGATAAGCGTTTTTTAGTCAAAAAATAAATTAACAGTAAAAAAACATTTTTAAAAACAATCTTCTTAAATGCTCTAAAAAGAAGAAAATAAAAATTAAATTGAATCAAACCCATCAATTTATTGCATTACACAATTTATATGATATAAAAGCTTGTCGCGAAATTTACTTATGTAGATAAACAATAATACAAAATTGAAGGGTTGTAAGTCTAAAGGATCTACATCTAAGATAAAGAATAATACAATAATTGAAGGGTTGTAAGTCTAAAGGATCTACATCTACATAAGTAAATTTCGCGACAAGCTTTTATATCATATAAATTGTGTAATGTAATAAATTGATGGGTTTGATTCAATTTAATTTTTATTTTCTTCTTTTTAGAGCATTTAAAAAGATTGTTTTTAAAAATGTTTTTTTACTATTAATTTTTAAGAAATATGAAGCTATGGCTACAGCCCATTTTAATCTCAAGTTGTCACGCTTTAGATGCGACAATGGCAGAGAGTACATCCGAAGTGACTTAATGAACTATTTCGAAAATAAAGGAATACAAATAGAATATACGGTCTCTTACACACCAGAGCAGAATGGGGTCGCAGAAAGACTAAACAGAACAATAGTGGAGAAGGCTCGGTGTATTTTACTCAACTGTAAGTTACCGAAGTCTTTTTGGTCGGAAGCAGCACTCACTGCAGTATTTTTAATAAATCGCTCAGCGACAGAAGCGATTAAGGACTGTACTCCGGCGGAAAGGTGGTTTGGCTCAAAACCAAATATTAAAAATGTACGAATTTTTGGCTGCTTGGGATATTTGCACATTCCAAAGCAATTAAATCCCAGGAAATTTGACACAAGGACACAGAAATGCATTTTTCTCGGATACGCTCCAAATGGCTACAGACTTTGGCTGCCTGAACAGCAACAAGTGGTGGTTGGACATGACGTTATCTTCGACGAGACAAAGTTTCCTTCTCTCCACGATGATGTAAATACAACAAGCTGGAATGAAGACGGGGAGCAGAGATCTGCAGAGGATCATGAAGACGAAACCAACGATGGAAAGGACGAATCGGAAGACGACTGGGATGACATCGGATCTTCAAACAATGAGGGAAATCTGGAAAACACAACACGACGTTCTACACGAAATAGAAAACAGCCTGCATATCTCAAAGAATTTACTGTCATGGCACTAAATGCTGAGGCTTATGTTGATGATGTACCGGCAGACTATTGTGACATCGCCGGACGTGAGGACAGTTCGCATTGGTATCAAGCTGTGTCGGAAGAGATTGATGCACTAAAAAGATATAATACATGGACTTTTACGAAATTACCACCGGGAAAAAGAGCAATTAACAGTAGGTGGGTTTTTCGATTGAAAATAGATGCAGAAGGAAATCCTGAGAGATACAAGGGAAGACTTGTTGTAAAGGGTTGTTCCCAGATACGAGGTATTGACTATGATGTGGTTTATGCACCAGTGCAAGGCTTTCAACTCTAAGAACACTACTATCAGTAATTAACGAGGAAGGGCTTCATGCGTTACAAATGGACGTGAAGAACGCTTTTCTTCATGTAAATCTGAAGGAAATCATCTACATGAAGGTTCCGGATGGGATCACAGGAGGGACTGGAAGTGTGTGTAAGTTAAATCGCTCAATATATGGATTAAAACAGGCCCCACGCGTTTGGAATGAGCGTTTTGATCTGTTTATGAAACGCATTCACTTTCAACAATCTCCTCATGACCGATGTCTCTACACCAAGAAAACGAATCTTTTCAAAGTCTACTTATTGCTCTACGTGGATGATATAATTTTGGCTGGGAACGACGACATAAAACTAACAAAGGTCAGGACTGCTCTGGAAAGGGAATTTTCTATGCCAAATTTAGGAGAGCTTGGATGCTTCCTAGGAATAAGTATTAAAGGAAGCGGAAACCAGATGACACTTTCTCAATCAGCTTATATTGGGAAGCTTTTAAAAAGATTTGGAATGCAGGAATGTAAAGGAGCAGAAACTCCAATGGAGACTAAGGGTAAACTGGAAGAAGAGATTTCTGGAGAATCCATCATCGATAAAAAGCCATATCGAGAGTTGATTGGATGTTTGATGTACTTAATGTTAAATACAAGGCCTGATCTCGCTGCTGCTCTTAATTTTTATAATCAATTTCAGAGTAATGCAACTGAAAAACAGTGGCTTGAGGCTAAGCGAATTCTGCGATACCTAAAGGAAACTCAGAATTTTGGTCTAGTCTACCGGAAACAGGAGGAACCAGTACTCGTGGCATACGCAGACTCTGATTGGGTAGGATCTGCTGATAGGAAATCAACTACCGGATTCTTAATTCAAGTTCATGGAAATGTGGTATGCTGGACAACTAAGAAGCAGACAACGGTTGCTGTTGCTTTATCTTCTACTGAGGCTGAGTATGTGGCTTTGGCGTGTGCTGCAACAGAGTTAGTATGGCTCAGAAACCTTGTTCGAGATCTGCACATCACCTGTGAGGAACCAACTGTGATGTACGAAGACAATCAATCTTGCATCCACTTGCTGAACAGGTATGAACATCGCAGGGTAAAGCACCTGGACGTGAAGTATCACTTCGTGAGGGATCTCTCGATGAGTAGGAGCATTGATGTAAAGTATATTCCATCAGCAAGCCAGAGGGCCGACATACTTACTAAACCGCTGCCTAAATTGTTATTCAAGAAATTTAGAGCTTTACTTGGTGTTGAATCTACAACTTTCGAAAAGGAACAGAATTTAATTTGATTTCAAAATGTTTATGAATTTTATAAAGTAACGTACATAAAAGATGAATGTAATTTTAGAATTGTGAAAACGCTTAAATTGAGGGGAGGTGTTAAGAGATACAATTTAGCATTCTCTCTGTTACATGTTAACTCCTTTTTTGTTCTGTCAGCTGAGTCTGACATAGCTTGCCTTCTTGTCAGAATCATTCTCTTTGCTTTTGTGAACTGTGAAAAGTAAGTTTATATTTTAGAATAAGTTGTGAATAAACTATTGAATATAACGTATCTGAGACTTTAAATACGCCACTCGTAACATTTTTCTATTACGACGTTTGCATCCGTTTGGGTTTCTTCAAAATTTTTAATTTTGTTTTTTATTACCAACTGGTTAGAGATTTCTTCTATTACGATGTTTACATCCATCGCGAGTTTTTTCAAAATTTTTAAATTTTTTTTTTTTTATCTAGATATGTTATTTAGTTGATCTGTTATTAACATAGTCATAACTCTAAGAACATAATCTGTACATCTGTTGGTGGCTTCTGTAAGCAACGAATTAAACCATATTAACGAGCGAAAAATGCGAAAAAGATTTACTGCAGCGTTCCCTGGTGAGATAACACCATAACACCTATCTAAAAATAAATCGCAGATGAATCACAAACCCTTTAAACAAAACCGTATCTAAATCGGTCAATCCGTTTTAGAGATACTTGGGAACATTCATTTTCGCAGCGCCCCTGGCGGGTTAACACCTACCTAAGAACAATCGACGATGAATCACAAACCCTTTACAGAAAACTGTATCTAAATCGGTCAAACCGTTTTTGGGATACTTGGTAACATTGGAGTGCACAAACAACCTCTCACCCCAAACGCATATACCTGCTCCGTTCCGTCGTGGGTAAAAATATGACATTAACAAGCAGCCAAATTGCTGAGTTATTTGAATAAGTGCATGGAGAAGAATTATTGACAGCCAATCATACTATTTCGAAAAATCTGGAATCCCTCGAACATTCTCTGCACTCCCATTTGGAACAGGACCTACTCTGACGCCGAACTCCACGCTGTATTGGAAATGCTGCTTTATTTTTACCCACGACGGAACGGAGAAGATATGTGCGTTTAGGGTTGTTTGTGCACTCCAATGTTGCCAAGTATCTCCAAAACGGTAACAGAGTACAATGTGGGATAGTAAGAATCGAGACCATGTAATAAACATTACATAATAAAAAAATATTTTTTTAAAAAAAGCTTTCATTTAACAATAAGACATAAATATGTATTGTGATGATCGCCAAATTCCTCTCAGTGATGATGATTAGTCCCAGGGAAATCGAAGGGGGTTCGGAGCCAGCCTTTAGGCAGAACTCCTGAAGGAGACAGCTATTAAAGCAGGACTCCTTGTAAGGATTGAAAGGACGTAGCTTCGAAATGAAAGCATCAACGTTCTGTATATCAATCCGTGTTTATTTCAGTATTCTTAAACTATTTATACAAAAATATTCTCCCTACCATAATTTCTTAACATGACCACACTCCCAATCTAGAACATAAAAAGGTGTCACATTTTAGGGTTGCGCCACTTTGATGACCCACATGGCTTGCGCAGCGTGCGCCCACTTAGCGTTTTGTTTTGGGCGCACGCGGTCGATGCCACACGTGCTATTTGTTTACATTGCACTTGTACGAAAGAAAGTGCCGGCTTGCTAAGGTCAGCCGGGAATGCTTTACTTATGTTGACTCACATGCTGTTCCCATTAGCTGGGTGAGTTATTGCTGACCGTACTTGATGTAGGTCGGGTTTTTGCGCGTTGCACTTTGTGTGCGGTAATGCGCTTTATGTAAAACTCAGCTGCATGTGTGAAAATCAATTATATGTGCTTTTTACAATAGCTAAGGGTCTTCTAATGGTCGCATACCACACCTTCCCCTTTAGGGAAAAAAAAAATTTAATATTTGATTAAATTTTTTTTTTTGTGTTAGGAGTGTGGTGAACATGATGATATTCTAAGTTTTGTATCATTATTAATATTACATTATGTTTACAATCTAGGTTTTGGCTATGGCTAAGTACTAGTTATAGTGTAATTCTATTACTTATGATTCTATTTATCCTGACTATTAAAAGTAAAATTTTTTTTTTTTTGTGTTTAATTATTTGTTATAATTTTTCTTAATTCTGTACTTTTCTTAACATATTTTTTTGTATTACAATTATTTTGTTACTTCTATCTCTTAATGTACAATTAACTGTATCTATTCCTATTACTTCATATGGTCCGTCATATAACGAATCTAACTTCTTCCGGTTCTGTGCTTCCACAAGAACCTTGTCACCTATTTCTAATACTAATGGATTACAATTGTTTACGCTATTCTGACTTCTTGTTATTTTTGACATTTCTAAATACTGTTTTGTCCTATTTAGTGCCATTTGTAATCTGAACTTTAATTCTTTGCTGTACAGATCATAATTATAAACGGGGTCTGGTTGTCTGATAAAGAGTTCCGATGGAATATTAACGTTTTTGCCGAAAATTAATTCGAACGGTGTGTATCCATGCGCAGTGCTAGGTGTGGTATTATAGCTAAATGTATAGTACGGTATCCATATGTCCCAATCATCCTTGTTATCATTCACGAAACATCTCAAGTATTCGTTGAGACATTTGTGATTTCGTTCCAGTGCTCCTATTGTCTCTGGATGTGCTGCCGTTGCGAATAGTTGTTTAATCTTCAGGATATTACACATTTCTGTAAATACCTGATTTTTATATTCTGTTCCCAAGTCCGATTTTATTTTACTCATGGGTCCGTATGCTAGTATGCATCCATTGACTAGCGCGCGTGCCACGGTGTTCGCTTCCTTGTCTTTAATTGGGATGATTATGATGTATTTACTTAAATCGCACTGTATTGTTACTGCGTATCTGTTGCCGCTGGTTGTTCTGGTAAACGGTCCTACTGTATCAATGGATACGACATCAAACGTATTCACCGGTGTTGTCGTAATTTCCATTATTTCCTTATTGCGCTTTTGGTGCTTATTTTTCGCACATAATTCGCATTTACGTATGTACTTCGCAATGCTTTTCTTCATCTTATTCCATTTATATAGGTCTCTTAGCTTGTCGTACATCCTTGATTATCCGATGTGTCCTCCGGTTGGTGTTGAGGGAAAGTTGTATAGTATTTCCTGTATTTCATTTTTATCTGAGATATATCTCTGCGGTTTATATATAAAAATATTTATCTTCTTGAGGCTTTTATTGCCTAGCAGTTTGAATGCGGTTGTACTTATTAATTTAAAAATTTCACTTTCTGCAGAAAGCTTCAGAGTCGAAGTCTGAAGTAATTTAATAACGTCATTTTCCAGTGCTTCGAATGCCTGCACTAATGCTGGTTCTACTGACTGATTATGCGTTTCAATGTACCGCTCATATATTATTTTATTTTTGCGCATTATTTTTATTTCTATTTCCGAATTGTAGCTACATATTTTTATTTCTGGTAAGTGCTCTATTTTGGATGGAGATAGTGTCTCTACGACGCACAGTTGATCAGGCTGCGGTGCTATGGAGCATATTTCCATTTCTTGAGCGATTGTTGTCGTGTTGTCCTTTTTCTTAGTCATTGAGCGCGTTTGCGCTTGTAAAATGCTAATTTCCTTTAAATTGTTTATGTCTAATTTAATTCTAGACAGTGCATCCGGTCCTACATTGTCTTTTCCTTTTACGTACTGAATTTCAAAGTCGAATTCCTCTAGGTCCAATCTCATGCGTGTTAACTTTGATGACGGATTTTTCATACCAAACAGGTAAGCTAACGGTCTATGGTCCGTTTTTACTATAAACCTTCTACCGTAAACGTAAGGTTTGAAATATGTTATAGCCCAGTGAATTGCTGTAAGCTCTTTTTCTATTGTAGATTTATTTTTCTCGCCGGGTGTGAACGTTTTACTCGCGTACGCAATTGGTAGTTCTATTCCCTCGGTATTTTGCGATAATATTGCTCCGCAAGCATCATTTGATGCATCGGTTGAAATTATGAAAGGTTTTTCGAAATTTGGATGTTGTAATATTGTTGGGGCCATTAGGGTGTTTATTAGGGAATCAAACGCTTGCTGGTGTGCGTCTGTCCACTCAAATTTTATGTTTTTACGGAGTAATTTATTTAATGGAAGTGCAATATTAGCAAAGTTTGGGACGAAGCGCCTGTAATAGTTGCAGAAAGCAACGAAGCGTCGCACTTCGTCCGTGTTTTTCGGAACGGGATAATTTTTTATAGCGTCATACTTTGAGCTGTCTGGCTTGATGCCTTTGGCCGAAATCTGATGGCCTAGGTAAGTAACTTCTGTTTGGAAGAACTTACATTTCTCAGGGTTTAATTTTAAATTTCTTTCTCGGAGACGTTTGAATACTGTCACCAAATTTTTAAGATGATGCGACTGGGAGCATCCTATCACGATGATGTCATCTATGTACAGAAAAGCTATTTCTGGGGTCAATCCTGCCATAGCTATAGCCATCATTCGCTGGAAGCTATTTGGACTTATATTAAGTCCGAAAGGAAGTCGCGTAAATTGATAATGACCTTGATTTGTAGAGAAAGCGGTGAACTTTCTTGAATTTTCTTCCAGTGAAATTTGATGGAAGCCTGACATAAGGTCTAATGTGGAAAAGTATTTTGCTCGTCCCATTTGGTCGAGAATATCTTCTAGCCTTGGGAGTGGAAATTTATCGGCTAGGACTTTCTTGTTTAGATTACGGAAATCAACTACGAGTCGCCATTTCTTCTTCTGATTTGTGGATTTCTTTGGCACTAGTAATATTGGAGAATTAAACTGTGAGACTGAGTTCTCAATGATATCATTTGCCAGCATTTGCTCTACCTGTCGATTAATTTCGTGCTTATGAATCTCCGGGATCCGGTAATTTTTTGTGTATACCGGAACGTTATCAGCAAGCTCAATGTTTTGCTGATAGAAGTTATTTGTCGACAGTTGTTCGTCTTCTAAAGCAAACACGTCGTGATATTGTCGGCATGCATCCTCAAACTGTGCTTTAGCATAGTCTGGGATGTTATTGAAATTTAGTTTTGAAATTACTTTACTTGCTCTGTTTGGGCTGTCTGTCATAGTCTTTACTATGTGAAAATCTGAAAGTGATTCCGTATCTATCATCGACTCTTTTATTACTACAGTTTTGCTTGTAGTATTCAATATTTTTACTAGGGGATAACTTTTTGAAATTATGGCGCCTGCTATGAAAATTCCTGGCTGGATTTCTTTCTTCACAATGACTACCTCATCAGAATTGTTTGTACTTGAGATATTTACTTTTCTGATGATTTCACAACGAGGCGGTATAATTACCGAGTTCGGTATTGGTCCACTTGAAATGGGCAATACTAATGATTCGTTGTTGATAGTAATGGAAAGCGTCCATGTATCGTAGTCAATGCTTGCTTTGAATTTTGTAAGAAAATCTAACCCTAATATAGCATCAGCTTCGATTGCGAAGTCTTCGTTCACAATCTGAAATGTGTGTTGAACCGAAACATGTTCATTGAAAGAAATTTTTGTGGTGGTAGTTCCTATAGACTCTTTTTTTGAATTTGTAACCCCCTGTATAATACAGTTATTTTTGGGATTATATAACTGATTATCGCTAATTTTCCCTCGCTTAAATATTGATATGTCTGCGCCAGTATCTATGATAAATGTGCAAATTGAGTTGCACATTTCGACATATGCTTTTATAAAATTTGTTAGTGACAGATTTAATTGGTATATTCTGCACTTGTTTGGAACGTGCCCCCCAACCGGGCCATGTCTGCTGCGGGTTGGGGGTTCTGAACTTCCCCCGACCCGTAATGGTTTACCCTACCGTTTTGTGTATTTCTCTGATTATTCTGGTTATTATTTGATTGCTACGTTTGCGCGGGACGGTAGTTCCTGTTATAATTATTGTTGTTACCGTAGCTTGGCCTGTTTTGGTGGCCGTAGGACTGCCTGCCGGTGTTCCTATAACTGTGGCCGTTGTTATTGTTGTTTCTGCTGTTGAGTCTGTTGTTGTATCCATTGTTACTGTAGCCGCGCCAGTTGCTTCTACCTCCGCTTTGGTAATTCCTCCCTCTTACAGGCTGATTACTTCTATACTGTAGCACGTTACAGTGTTGTTCCTTATCTACTGCTGCCGCTTTTGCTGCTATTTCCGACAGAGATGTGCAACTGCTCGCTTTTAATATAAGTGCAGTTTCCTTGTTTGCTACATTGTCGATGAATGCCTGAACTGCGAACTTTTCGGCTAGTTTCTCGGCTGCTTCTCCTGTTGCTACCTTCTCGGCTATTAGTGCTCTAGTCAGTTGGCTGGAGATATTTTCTATTTCGTTGGCAAAGTCCCTTAGTTTTTTGTTCCCTTGCCGCGATGTTCTCAATTGTGCTAATGCTGCGTCCGACGATAACTTCGCTGAAAACTTCTGCCTTATTTTGTTTTTTATGGCTTCTACTGTTTTGATGTCTTCAGTTATCGCAAGCTTTGCCTTTCCTGTTATCCTCGTCTTGATGAACTTTATCATTATCTCCTTGTGTTCTGCTGATGTTAGATCATTCAGCAGTTCCATGGACTCGATGAATGATTCCGTGGTTTCGTGCTTCCCGTCGTAGGTCTGAAGGAGTGAAGTCGCTGTCTTAATATCAAACGCCATGTTTTGCGGTGTTTGATTTTCGATTAATTCTAATATATTATCTCCTAGTGATTTAATTTGTTTGTAAATTGGTACCAGGCTCAGTACTTCCTGTGCCTCCCTTGGTGTGTTCACCCAGTCCTTGGCTTCGTCTAGTAATTTACTTACTGCTTCTTTCTTTGCTACTAGCGTTTTCTCGATGTACTGTCGGTGTTTACTTTTGTTAAAATTACTTAAGAGTTTTTGTAGTTCTTCCTTGATACTATTTAACTTGTCCATTCGCCAAATCTTCAGGCTTTGATGACTGCTGGTTCATTTAAGTATTTTTTCTTTAACCCTCGTTTATGATCCTTATACAATGAATAAACTAGTTCGATTATTTTAACTACGGCTATGATTAATAACAATATAATTATCTGCTTATTCTCAATTTGAATTGTGTCATTAAGAACTACGTTATTGACTATCTCTCCATTATTATCGCTTGCCTTAGAATGGGTTCCGCCCATTATGAAAATTTTCGAAAATTTGAAAGCAAGTTATTAAGAAAAATTTTTTCTCAATTGAATGTATTATTATATCTTTTTTGTATTAACTTCAACATATATCAAGCGAAAGGAAAAGAAAAAAAAATTTTCTTCAAATTATTATATTTGGTTATTTGTTATTTTCATATTATTTTCTAGACACGATATGATGGAGACATATCAATACTAGCATAATTATGCAGACTATTCCTGCGATAAGCGCTATTAACATAATCTTTTCTGCGGACTGTTGGGTAACTAAACCAGCTTTTTCTACAAGAAAGCGGTCTGTATACATTATATACCTATTGTATATTTATATTATATTTTTTTTTTTTACAATATTACTTTTTTTTTCTTCTTAATCCTATTTAGTTCTTGTTTAGTAAGCTTAATTAATGTATCGTATTTTATCCTTTCCTGATGTGACGTCGCGATTTTTCGCAGTTCCTCGTATTTGTGCACGTCCTTGCACAGCCGGGACCTCTTGCCTCCTCGGGTTGGTTTCTTCCTTCCTTCTACTGGCTGTGGCTTTTTCGCTGCTCTTCTTTTATATTCTTCTAGCGTGATCTTCTTTGGAACGGCTGAGTACTTGGGTGCTTCCTCTGCTGTTGCGTTCCGGGACTTCGGGATGTAGGGCTCCACCAATTGTCCTCCTGGGTATAATGTAAGATCCCTCGTGTTCTTCTCAGGTCTGCTTAAGTTTTCCAGCTTAGTGAAGATTGCCTCAAACGCCTTGTCGATGTCGCTCATTCTTCGGTCCTCAGATTGCAGCTTAGATTGTCACGGTCGCCATGTGATGATCGCCAAATTCCTCTCAGTGATGATGATTAGTCCCAGGGAAATCGAAGGGGGTTCGGAGCCAGCCTTTAGGCAGAACTCCTGAAGGAGACAGCTATTAAAGCAGGACTCCTTGTAAGGATTGAAAGGACGTAGCTTCGAAATGAAAGCATCAACGTTCTGTATATCAATCCGTGTTTATTTCAGTATTCTTAAACTATTTATACAAAAATATTCTCCCTACCATAATTTCTTAACATGACCTCACTCCCAATCTAGAACATAAAAAGGTGTCACATTTTAGGGTTGCGCCACTTTGATGACCCACATGGCTTGCGCAGCGTGCGCCCACTTAGCGTTTTGTTTTGGGCGCACGCGGTCGATGCCACACGTGCTATTTGTTTACATTGCACTTGTACGAAAGAAAGTGCCGGCTTGCTAAGGTCAGCCGGGAATGCTTTACTTATGTTGACTCACATGCTGTTCCCATTAGCTGGGTGAGTTATTGCTGACCGTACTTGATGTAGGTCGGGTTTTTGCGCGTTGCACTTTGTGTGCGGTAATGCGCTTTATGTAAAACTCAGCTGCATGTGTGAAAATTAATTATATGTGCTTTTTACAAATAGCTAAGGGTCTTCTAATGGTCGCATACCACAGTATACTAAAAAGGAAAAAATAAGTTTTTGCTAAAATAAATTTAGGCTGAAAATAATATTTTTATACAATAATTACATAATAATAATACCCCAGTTTTAATATTTTGCATTGACGAAGGGACTAAGCTTAACAATTTTGGGCCTAAAATATATTTCAACCAAAATATACCTTTAATGTATTTCTTCACGGTATTTCTGTATTCATTTGACTATAAGTAAAAGCTTGGGCGCTCTCACATCCTGAAGCTTGTCGTTCAGCATAATTTCGCTTCTAATGAGTGCCCAAGCTTTTATTTATAGTCATATGAATACAGAAATACCGTGAAGAAATACATTAAACGTATATTATGGTTGAAATATATTTTAGGCCCAAAATTGTTAAGCTTAGTCCCTTCGTCAATGCAAAATATTAAAACTGAAGTATTATTATTAATTATTTTATAAAAATATTATTTTCAGCCTAAATTTATTTTAGGAAAAACTTATTTTTTCGTTTTTAGTATATTTATGTCTTATTGTTAAATAAAAGCTTTTTTTTAAAAAATATTTTTTTATTATGTAATTTTTTTAAAGACAAAACTATGTCTAATAGTAAAAGAACGTCAAATTGAAATTTCAAAAAGGCCTTAGCATGACGCTGAGTTACTAATGCACAATTCAGCGTGGTAGCGTTTGAAGCTGAACCGTGCATTAGCATCTTGAAACTCTGCATTTGAAGTTATACATTATCATATTAGATGTCCGCCATATTGGATTTAGAATGACGTAACATTACTTCTTCTGTTTCGCTTATCAAGCCCCTTCATTTGATACCCATATCATAGGGGTTACTATAAAAATTATCAATCGTCATTTTGTGACGTCCGCCATATTGAATTTAGAAATGGCGTTACTCATTTAATCGTTTCCAGCTCTTCAAGCTCTTTTATTTGATACTCATATTAAGGGGGTCGACCACAAATACATGGTCCACCATCTTGTGGCGGCGGCCATTTTAAAGATATTGCAATGTTGAGTATTGCATATTGCATTGTCACCAGAACTAAAGGTGTATGCAAAATTTCAGCCCGATAGCTTCATTGGAAGTGGGTGAAATATTGATTGCAAAATTCCAGGACATACACGGTGAAATTTAATAAAAACTTTTAATTTTAAAAACTGGTATGCGCGATACTTCCGGCCGTTTGTAAGCCCGCATACCAAGATATTTTTGAATGTTGCATTAAAATACGTAAAATGAAAAAAAACATTGTGTGCTTTTATGAAACCACGATGCAAGTGAAACTTTTCTTCGGATCGTAGGCATTTAACTGAAAATGTTCGGAAAATTATTCGATTTAGGGTATTAACATCGCGTTTTTCATCTTAACTTAATAATTGGAAAATGGGAAATCGATAGTAGACAAGATATCCAACTATAAATTTTAATTTCAATCTGCGTATTAGAGTACGGCATCTATATATATAAAATTAAGTGCCGTGCGTTAGGCTCGCAAAAACTCGAGAACGGCTCGACCGATTTAGATGATTCTTTTTTTGTTTTGTTCGTCTCTATTCAGGGTGTTTTTAAAAGGTATGAAAATTCGGAAAAATCTAAAGGAAAAGCTAAAAAGTAAGAAATCGAAAAAACGGCACAAAACATATTTCGAAGAGATTATAACACTATGTATGAAAAATTTAGTCAAAGTAACACTTTCAATTCAAAAAATTTATGTGAAAGTTTACTGAGATGATTTTTCGCCCGAAGTTTCATACGGAATTTCAATTAAAAAAGAAAATTAGTTTTAGAGCAGGTGGAAAAATTGATTTTCATAAAAAATAGTGAATTTTGACGTAAGATTTGGTGTAAGCGAAATTAGTTGCATTTTGCAAACAATAACTTTGATTAGCCATTGTTTTTTAGCGATACTCGATTAGTTTTGATACACGAGGATTTCAAGATTGTAAAGTTCTCAGTGAAGAATAACAAGGTAATTTCGACAGATTTGGTTCGTGTACAAGTGATTGGGAAAAAAATTCCGTGTCGTTTTACAGTACCCATTACAATGCCAAAGAGAGGATGAGCTGACGTAGGTCGTCGCAATCAGTCAAATGCGCGGCGAACTACTTTACGTTCGAACTGCACTGATGACCAGCGCGCGACGGATAGTGAAAATAGTCGTATTTGCATGTCCCAATTACATTCGAGAGTGTCTCTTTTCGATTTCATTTCAATCGGAATACAGTACATAACAACAGGCAATTGTTGTTTTAGATCCTGGCATAGGAGTCTTAGTGTCGATAATAAATTTCTACATAATTCTCTAGGGATTGCTTGCAGAGCATACATAGTTTCAAAAATATACGTTTAAGATTGTTCATACCGATTCCTTAAGCGAATGTTTAAACATTTCAAAGATGCAGATGCATCTCATTTGTTCATAATTATTCTAAGGAAAGTGCCCAAAACACCTTTTTCATTATTATCTTGGATTTTCTTTTATAGGTACCTGTTAAATTCCTGTTAGAAAGTATTGTTACAAAATTTTCAAAAAATCTAATCCAAAACTTTTCGTGCGGTTTTTTTCGACTTAAAGAAGCCTACGTCGGGAACATCACTGGGATTTATTACGAAAATGAGAACAAAGGATTTTGCAACTTACTTACATATGTAATTAAATTATCACCTAAATAATTCACTCAACTTGCACCCGCGCTGCCGCCCAGCCTGCGAATTCCGATAAAACGCCATTTAATGCCACGAACTTCCACCTGAGCACCAAATTAATTAACTTTATGACCGCATCCGGACCGGCGAGCATCTCGGCACTCAACACTTCTTCGCATGGAATTTTAAGAACTTTTCCGCGTCAAATTTTAAAAAATTTAATAATATTATGACGGCAAACTGTTTAGTGGCTACACTTACGCAGTAATTGAACGGATTAAATGAATTTAAAGAGATTTTCTCACTCCGAGACGATGCTGGGCGCGCAGTTTCAGAAAATGTCACTTCCGGAATGGCGGGAAATCGCCACTGAACTTAAAGTTCTGGGGGAACTGAGAGGAGGCGCCTGAGCGGGAAATTCAAATTATTTAAATCATTGTGCAGTTTCTGCGGCAATGAAAAAATATATTTTATTGTTCCCATCGGCCTGAATTTTCTGTTGACTGTCCTAAACTTCACAGAAAGACGCTTTCCTTTCCGAGAGATTTATTTTATATTACTTATATACTAATAACAGCAAACTGATTGCCTTAATTATTTAGTCTTGGATTATTATCAGTCAGGTTATCACACCGACTTCAAAAATCTAGAAACTCTTGGTATTTAATGTTGAAAGTAGTATAGCAGAGGACTTTTGATAAATGTTATTATTTTATACTTTTTAAGGCTTGGGAGTTCTTCATAAAGAAGTAGTGGATTGTTGAGGTAAGATCTGGCTAAAACGAAATTAATAACATTGTGCAAACAATTACTTTGATCAGCCATTGTGTTTTAGCGATACTCGATTAGTTTTGATACACAAAGATTTCAAGATTGTAAAGTTCTCAGTAATGGCTAACAAGGTAATTTCGATAGATTCCGTTTGTTCTCTAATTTCAACATTTGCAATCTCAATGAATTGGAGTTGGAAAGTTGATTGGGATTCTCTTATGAAAAGTTAAAATCAAATCAATTTCAGGTGGTACGAAGTTTACCGGGTCAGCTAGTACATAATAAGTACAATCATTCAGATGATAGACGCTTTCAACGCTGTATCGTTGTCCATCACAATCAAGTGAACAAAAACATTTACATCAATACACTGATCAAAACACACAAATACCGCGGAGCACTTGCACGAATGAGTGAGAATATAAATGCTAGACGGTCAGCTGATGCGAGCCATTGGCGCTGCCATATTGGCCTTGGCTGCTCTGCCGAGCGCCTTTCACTTTACCCCGTCTCCGCGGCACCCCTACTCACCGGCCAGCTGTAATGCGACATGCGATAGACGAACGAAAAAATTTGTGGCGATAATAAAGTTTCACTTTAAAAAAATAACGGTTTCCGTGATAACAGAGAAATTGTTCTCCCTATCACACCCTTCAAATAGGTATGCCGGACCTTTCCGGCTAAAAAAAATTGGTCGGCCGGGTTATTTCTTATTATGTATGAAATTTCGAATCAAATTAGCTAAGATTGATCAAAATCCGCGATGACGGGAAAAATTTAGTGTAATTTCATAATACATAATCTACATATTTATATATATAAAAAATTAAAAAAAAAAAATAGAACAGACTCCAAAAAATCCCAAGCTCTAAAAAGTATAAAATAATTATATTAAAAGTCCTCTGATACTACTTTCAACATTAAATACCAAGACTTTCCTAGACTTTTGAAGTCGGTGTGAAAACCTGACTGATATTAATCCAATTAATCCAGACAAACTGATTGCATTCATTATTTAGTATTGGATTAATATCAGTCAGGCTTTCCTATCGTGCTGTTAAGAAACTCGAGCCCTCCCAACATGTGTAATGGCACAAGGCTACTGTGGCCAGCAGTGGGACAACTTGCTTATATTCCGCGGATACCCATGATTCCGACGGATTTGCCAATATCGTTCAAAAGGCTGCAGTTTCCAGTCAAAGTTTCATTTGCCCTCACGATAAATAAGTCCCAGTGTCAAACATTCTCTCTGGTGGGCAATGACTTGAAAAAGGAGTGTTTTTCCTTTCCCATGGGCAGTTATATGTTGGCTTATCTCGAGTTGGAACTCCAAAAAACCAATTAAATTTGCTACCATACAATAGCAAAACATCAAACATAGTATACAGAGAAGTCTTAAACAATTAACATACTCGCCCAATACATACTACCAGCCAACAAGAAATAAAATAAACATAAAATAAATCCTACATACTCAGTACTAAGAACCACACAAGATAATTTCATCACAAGTAAAAATGTTTGACGCCCAGAGAAGTGGGCGCGGGTCAGCTAGTTTATTTAAAAATATTTTCGGCCAATTAAATCCACGCCGACCAAGCTCATCTTATTCGTCTAAGGGTAAACTATTGTTTTTCATTAAAAATTTTCAAATCCCGATCACGGGGCTTTTAAGATTGCCGGCTCCCCGCCTAAAAGACTTTCTATCGGCCGATAGTTTGGTCGGTTTCTTAATCAGTATGAAGATGTATGCAAATGCGCACATTATAACGATTCGGTATCGGCCGATAAAAAAGTTTGATGGGCTACACGATTGCCTTCAAACTGAACTGTCGGCGAACTATCGGCCGACTCGGCCGATAGATCAGTTTGCTTCGAGCTTTGGCGCCGGCTGATCATGCGTATTTTTCCAAAGTCGCTTACCAACTAGCAAATCGTTCAAAAGATGTCGGCCGGCTGTTATCTGGTATGAGCACTTACCACCGACCTGACTGTTTAGTTGGCCTAGTGTGCGCGCTAGCAGCCCAACCCGACCAAACTATCGGCCGATAAAAAGTCTGTGGTCTGCGGGAGCCCTTAACAACATTAAAATGCGTAAGTGTACCTTCGCACTCGGTCGCCATTTTCATAAAGTTCTTATGAGCACTTCATCAATGCATCTCTTACCTGTTATTACTTCCTTGAAGGTGATATATTCATCAATTGCATGTTCTGATTCTTCTTCATCAATAGGAGTGGTGTAACTTTCCAACTGAGTTTCTTTTAAATCAGCATCGGATTCATCATCATCTGCATCAGAATCTTCATCATTCTGTAAAAACTAATACCATACGATTAATGGATTTCTTTTGTAATTTATTAATAGGAGTTCAAAACTAATAAAAATAGGAATTTATTTTTAACGCATGACTACTTGTCATCAACATAATGATCAATTCCGCAATATTCTTACCTCTAAATTTTTATGTAATGACATGATTTTTTTTTAAACCGATATTGTCACCAAGCATTAATTATTTATTTCATTTCATTTCAAATCCGATAACAAACAAGTATATAATCAATTACATGATTCCGCAATAAATATAAAATTAAATAAGTATAAAACCGAACTAATACTAAGCTCAAAAAGAGAGGAAAGAATTCCTTACTTGATTATCTTTACATAGTATAAAATGAAGTCGCTTCCGCTGTCTGTTCGCTTAGATCTTTTAAACTACTCAACGGATTTTAATGCAGTTTTCAGCAATAGAGAGAGTGATTCAAGGGGAAGGTTTATATGTATAATACATACATATTATAGTATAGAAAAGCCGAAAAATTCAAACAAACATATTTTTGTGCGCTTAAATCGCAAACGCTGGCTAAACCTTACGAGATAGATCAAATTAATGTACTACGGAATTGTATATCTTAAAAAGATCGATGAAAAAGTCCCGGATGGTAATATTTATCTCCTAAGGATAACCCACAGTAACCATTCTTATCTTTTATATATTACAAAAAAAATATGTGTTATTTCCCAAGCAATTTTATACAACACAGTATTATTTCTTATCCAATTAAATACATTACATACGTTGTACATTTCATGTAGATCAAAACTGCCCTTAACAGCATTTCATTAAAATGGATAGCTTAGAAGATATCAGAGATTTAAAAAGCGGAGGTACAGCGGCTGGCGGGCCGTACGTTTCGTCCCGGTTGGCAGCGGTCGGCGGGCGCGGGGTGTTCCGTGTGCCTATAAATAGCGCATCGATGGCCGCGCCTCGCCCTATAGCATTGTATATTTCGTAGCGATCGGACGCGTCTATCGGTGTTCTCCAGCCAGTAAAATAAAAATAAGACGTGCTTTACAGCGCGACGCTTTACCGGATGTGGTACTGGAGAAGATGTTTTAATTCCCCGGATTCCTCTTATACCATCGGATTTACCGTTTCAATTTAAGCGCGGTAAAGCTATCTTTTGCAATGACCATTAATAAGTCACAGGGTCAAACATTCAACGTTGCAGGCTTAGATTTGAACGTTGAGTGTTTCTCACACGGCCAGTTATATGTCGCGCTTTCGAGAATAACCTCTAAAGAAAACATGTTTGTACTGTCTCATGAAAAATCAGCTGTAAATATTGTATACAAAGATATCCTGTAGTATAGACTAATCATAATATTATTAATCACTACACACTGCCCCATATTAGTATCTACATTGCACCCGTGCGAAGCCGGGGCGGGTCGCTAGTTTAATATAATTATTTTATACTTTTTAGGTCTTGAGATGTTTTGGAGTCGGTATTATTTTTTTTTTTTAAATTATTTATTTCATTCTTTTTAGTGTAATATTTTTTAGTAAAATGTTTTTGGTCTGCCACTTTGAATCCTCGCAATCGGGCACCGAATGTGCAACCAAATACCCTCAAATAGTCAAAGAGTCATTTTGTTTATGAGTCCCAGGCATTTATCATTTTTATTTCAATTTACCTCTCTGTTGTGGCGTCGTTTTGTCCCTCAGGGTTTTCATACATACATATCATTGTATCCCCGGAGAAGCTTAGACTATGCAACAAAAAAATAATCATCAAAATCGATTCGCGCGTTCAAAACGTACACCTGTAAAGCTATTTTCACATAATTTCAAAGATATTTAGGGCCAATTTTTCAATCGTCTGATAAGTTTATTCCTCGGATAAAAAATCAAGTTGGCCGTGAGGAATAATTGTTTTTCACTCTATTTGTCAAAATTAACTGACGAATAAAAGGCCTACTTGCCGGTTTAAGGAGCAGATAAGTAACAAAAAGCCGCCATTTTTGGTCCGCCATTTTGAATCCTTGGAAGCGGGCCCCGAATCTACAATCAATTGAGGGCAGACGACGTTGATGGTTGGGTCTAATTAGGGATGGCCATCGATGGTCGATAGTATCGGAACATCGATGTTTTTGGCTCCGATGGTCGATGTTCGCCATCGGTGTTGGTTGGACCGATAGTATTGACTATCGATGGTTGAACGGTCGATGGTCGACGTTTCAGAATATACATTTGCAAGGCAATATTTTCTGTACAGAATTTTTGTTTTATATTATTATTGTATTTATTCCTTTTGCTGTAATCAAAGCTGTGTTAAGTACATACATATACTGATTTCTACAATGCACTTGATCCAGTCGTATAAAATGGCGAGTTCTTATTATATGTATTAAGGCTTGTGCTTTTTATATTGTTTTTTGTTTCTTCATTTGTTTGTTACTTTTGCCTATGTATAGTGAATGTTAAAATGCAAAATCGCCTCAGCTCGGTAGCACCGTCTTGGGGTCCGGGTTTTCCCGCGCGTTTAGGTAAAACCTTGTCGTAAATGAGACACTACACACGAAAACTCATTACTGCCTCATTCACGACAAAGTTTTCCCCTAAACGCACAGGGACAAAACGCAGGACGCAGGACGGCGCCGCCGAGGTTATCGTCTCTCGTTCGTCCTTAGCTTAGCCCATGAACGTAAGGAAGTGCGATATGACCTGTCAAGCGTACCCAAATCACTTATGTGTGAGTTCTCGCACTTTAGTATAAGAAACATCAGTACAGGCGTAAAAAAATAAAATTAAAAATTTTAAGTAACCCCCGACACAAAAAAAAAAACTCTAAAAAGTAAAAAAATAAAATTTTTCTCTCGGCCTTTTAACTTCATTAAAAGAACCTATTAACGTATTGTTTGGCCCTTTAACTTTAATATAAGTACTTATTAATATTTTGATCCAAGCGTCGTCGCGTTGGGGGACCGCTAATATCTGTGGATAGTAATTATTTATTTTGTAGTGGTCCCCCAACGCGACGACGCTTGGATCAAGATTGCAAGATTGTAAACCGAGATTACAAAACTTGACATTATTCACGAATGCTCCTATAGCTTGTCTCGCTTGCAAAATTTTTCTCTCTTTCTTCAGAGCACCTCCAAAAAATGGTAGGCTCACGTATACTGTGTATGTACATACGTTTCAGCACATCCTTATGTCTATGTTCTAAGGGTCTTACACGCTTACACAGGTCCGAGAGAGTATGCAAATAAGTAATTAAAGGACATCATCAGATTTTCATACATTTTTGGTCCAAATATGAAAGTGCCGGCCAGAAAAAAAAAATGTTATATTCTGGTAGAACTTGTCCATCTGAGCATTTATTATTATGGCACCAAAGCAGTAGGACATTGCCCTGGGTTTTATATGAGTTTAAAAATCTGTATTTTCATGCATTTTCAATTAAATGATCTGAACTTTTTACACCTTTTAGTGCTGTTTTAACATCATTTTGTGTATCTATTGTGCCTTAGAATATTCCTAAGCCCGTTTTTACATTGAAATTGTTGTTAAAAAATAAAAGAAAAAAATATGGTTTATGTAATATTATGTTTTTTAAAAATTATCATTGTTTTACAGTTTTATACGTAAACGTAATATTAATTACAATCTAAACAATTAAGTCGTCATCATCTGGTAAAACGCATTCCTTTCTTTTGGCTCAGCTTTAACCTTTTTTGGATATATCATTCATTATCATTCAATTCCAGAAAAAGTAAGCTCTGTCTAAAAGATCACGTCGTATTTTAGTTAGAAAATCCACAAAAAGTGCTTTTCTATGTACAGAATCGGTATAGGTTAGAACCATTGATGCTATTAATGTCCAAAATGTCATGTTACGGCAAAACATCACTTGTTTTTGCTATTTCATTGCGTCGAAAATGCATGAAAAGACAGATTTTTTAAACCCATATAAAACCCAACGCAATGGTCCTACAACTTTGGTGCCATAATAATAAATGCTCAGATGGACAAGCTCTACCAGAATATAACATTTCTTTTTTCTGGCCGGCACTTTCATATTTGGACCAAAACGGATGATGTCCTTTAACTTTTAGATATAAATATTTTAACTACATACCTACATATGTATGTTATTGAACTACTGTTTGTTTTTGTGATATGATTTCACATAGAATATTTTGGAAAACTTTATTTTTCAGAAACATCGATGGTCAATAACATCGATGGTGCATGCCCGATGTTTAATCGCCATCGATGGTGACCCTCCGATGTCACCATCGATGGCAACATCGATGGTTTGGCTTCGATGCCCCATCCCTAGTCTAAATGCATAAAAATTTTGATGCGCTTCTTTGCAATTATCAGCTTTCGTTCGATTTCGCATTCATAAATATATTGATAGATTAATCGAGTATAGGTATCTATTAAGATTATTTTCATATATGTACATATGTATGTACATAGGTATAGTTTTGAAGTCCGGTATTTTTTTTTTTTAATTAATTGTATTTTCAATTTTTAGTAGGAAGTAAGTGTATTTTTTTAGTAGGAAGTAAATAGTAGGAAGTAAGTGTATTTTTAATGTTTAATAATCCTTATATATAATATGGGTAGGCCTACTAAACGCGCTGCTCAAATGAGACAGCGCCGTTTGGAAGAAAGTAGTGACGAGAGGGAAGATCGTTTAAAGAAAAGAAGGGAAAGATATGCGAAAAACATTTTAAATGAGAGTGATGAGCAGCGGACCTCTAGACTTTCTCAGATGAGGGCATATACGAACTTACCAAGGCTTAATGAAAGTCCAGAAAGTCGTGCTGAACGACTCAGTTTGATTCACGAACGTTTATCAAACGAAACCAAAGAGCAACGTTCTGATCGACTTGGCTTGATTCACGAACGTTTATCAAACGAGACCGAGGAGCAACGTTCTCATCGTCTTGGCTTGATTCACGAACGTTTATCAAACGAGACCGAGGAACAACGTTCTCATCGTCTTGGCTTGCAACACGAGCGTTTATCAAATGAATCTATTGAATCCAGATCGACTCGATTATATGCTATGCGACAAGCTAGTCGCAGCCGCAGGGACGTATCTTCTGTAAATAATTTTGAACAGGTTATTAACATTTTTGCAGACGTTCCATGTGCCGTTTGTAATAAAGCGTTATATCCACCATAACGTTGTAATTTACATACTGCAATGTACAGTGCATTATTACCCGAAGAATTGGTTTCTCTGGCTAATATCATAACATGCTCTCGGTGTCAAAATAATATTAGGAAACGAAAAATTCTGCCGGTAGCTTTCTGGAACAAAATGGCAGTCGCGACTGTACCTCAAGAGCTAGCTAATTTGACGAAACTTGAAGAACGGTTTTTATGCCGTGTTGTACCGTTTCTTAAAATAATGAAGCTACAAAACCGTTTCTGTGAAGATTGGTGTAAGGGACAAGTTACTTTGTTTGCAAAAGACGTTGTTGAAGTCGCTGAACAACTGCCACTTGCGCCAAACCAAGTAGGACTAGTTCTGGTTGTGGAAAGTCTCGAGAACTTGCAACGCTCCCAAGAGTTTGTTGTGGATATGAATAGATTGTATCAAGCTCTAACCTGGTTAATGTCAAACTCTATAGAAATATAAAACCCCATTTTGAGAATATTATCGACATTTCTGAAATTGTTCAAATTTCTGAAGAGCCTGCAGATGGTGGTGAGCTTATGGAGTTACAATCTACTCCTCAAAACAACTACGTTGATATAAATGAAGACGTTTCTATACTACACGGATCATTTCATCAAGCCGATTTAAGAATTGATTTACAATCGCGTGGCAAACAATGTACTGCTGTAGCAGCTGTAGCTTGTGCAGCGTTCTGTATAGACGAGCCAAGTCAATGGTCAAAAAGTGACATTGATTATATAGTAATACTTGCAGACAAGCTCTACCGTGAGTCCATTGCTTCTAGAGAGGACCCCGCAATTGGAGAAGTTAACGCTGAATGTCTTGCCGCGAGTGATCTTGCACAGCAAATATTATATAACAGGAAGAAAATTAATATCTCAGTTGCTGAAAACAATTTTTCAGAGAAAACTGTTGCGGGCTGCTTACTGCGAATTCCATGACTGTGGCTATATATTGTAAAGCTGAAACTGATGCTTATAAATATTGGTTGTTCGATTCACATGCGCTTAAGGGAGCTATAGCTCCAGGACGTGGTGCAGCCTGTTGCATGAAATTTCAAGATATAGATGAATTACATGGCATACTGCGACGAATCTGGGGGCACGGCAGTGCCCCCGCCAAGTCAAGCGCGAAGCAAACACTGCCGTACCATCCTTTACTGGAACCATTTCGCCGCATTTTCAGGCCCCTATTTGAGAACCTCTGGATAAGACCAGAACGCAGAAATTTTCGTCATCCAGTAAGCTATAACCATATACTTAACTTATTCTACTAATTAAAATACTGGCCGTGCAATTGCCAAGTAATTATAATTATTATAGAAATAAAGATGTCTAATATTGATACGGTCACTATAAATGTTGATAGGTAATTGATTAGATAACAATTTATAACAAAGTTGTTGAATAGGTGCTTCCATAGACACTAACTAATATAACTGACTTGGTTTTACATAAGATCTCACAACTTTTTACGGCAGAAGAACTGCGTTGCGAGACTTGGCATTTTTTTACATATTATGTTTTTGATGGGATTTTGTTTACACGGACGAAGATTACTTTCCCAATGTGTAATCACTAGCTCCTTTGATTATAACACCGGAGAACCAGGCAGAAGTGCGCAGAGAAACGTTGGGGAATCAATAGTTGAATACTCAGGAGCAGTCAAGAGTAGTTCAGTCAGAGAGATATACAATCCCTATACTAGAAAATAGCAACACTCCTCAACAAACATCTCGACCAACCTCAGCTCCAGAACAAGAAAGGCCGCTATCACAAATACAACTAATTGCCACTATAATTGAAACAATTAGTATGTTCCGTAGCATAGATGAAGCGGTCCCTAATCTAGAAAGTGTAGTTTCTTTGAATCCCAATCCAACTACAAACAATGACGAGATGAGATTAGCTGAGACTACAAGAAAAACATCGCCACCATTAAATGTGGATCGAGAGCGACGAACGGAAGAGCTTGCTTGGTATAGTCTTTTTCCTGATGGCAAAAATGGCTTTGGAGAGGAAAGAGATATTCAAATTATTCCTTTAGACTATTTTCAAAGTCGAGTAATGAGCCTGGACAAACGTTTCAATCGAAGCGACTATTTGGTTTTTGCTCTTTCCAGAGTTGAATATTATCGAGCTAAATCCAGTGTTACTGTGTCATGCCGGATGCGTCAGGGCCAGGGTGAGCAAACACCTCAAGGACTCGTAGATAACATGCATCTTACTATGAGGAATATCAGAGGACCAGCGTCTTATTGGCAGAAATGTTGCTCTGAACTTACTGCAATGGTCCGAACTTTGTGGCCTCTTATGTGGTTTATGACGTTCTCTTGCAACGACCTTAATTGGCCAGACATGACCAAAGCCTTACTTATCGCAGATGGTCGTGACGTAAATGAAGCAGAGAGCCTGTCTTTTCCTGAGCGTTTGCAGTTGGTACAAAAATATCCCGTGGTTGTCTCTCGACAATTTACAATTCGCGTGAACGCTCTGATGCGATTCCTCAAACGCGATCCAGACTGCTTAGGTGGTCCAGTTGTGGACTTTTGGTATAGAATAGAGTTTCAAAATCGCGGAAGTCCACACCTTCATATGTTGGTGTGGTGTGACAATATCCCAGATTTCTTGACTCTTGAGGGTATCGGAAGTTATCGAAAGGGTTCTTTCATGCTCCTTAATGCCCAATGATCCTGTATTACAGAAATTAATAGAAGACGTGCAAATACACAAACACACGGCCACGTGCTACAAAAATCGCAACGATAGTTATTGTCGTTTTGGTTTCCCGAGGCCCGCATATGAGATTACTATTTGCTTAGGTCCTGATGAAGTATTATCAAACAATGGACGATTTTGTTGTTTGAAACGAACTGCAGACGAAAGTATGGTGAACAATTACAATCCTACTCTATTGAGTCTATGGAAAGGAAACATCGATGTGCAGTCGTGTGGTAACGTAGCAGCAGTTGCGTACTATGTATGTGGCTAAATACGCAAGTAAATGCGAGCCCCATGATACAGGTGAAGTTGTACGAGAAGCCGTTGCGAAGGCCAAGAGGCAAGGTGGTCCTGTGTGGAATCAGTTATTTGCAGTTTCAATGGCCATTCTATCTCAACGCCTTGTAAGTGCTCCGGAATGCGCATATAGATTGTGTCATTTACCGCTAAAAATGTCTTCGCGAAAAACAGTCTTCATAAACAGTTGTAAGCCAAATGAACGTTTCAGACTTCTACGATTCGACAATGATGATACATCAATTTACAACAATATTTTTGACAGGTATGTATTACGCCCAAACGAACTAGAAGACTTAAGTCTCGCTGAATTCGCTGTGCGCTTTGAAATGGTGTCTAACTCATCATGGAACGAAGACGACGGTGATGAAGAATTAAGGGGTGAAGATGTTACGCCGGCAAGATTTATACGACTAAAGGCCGCTGTAAACGCTAAAACTTTGTACGAGTAAACATGGTACGCAGACCAAGTTCGAGCTAATGTTGCACGTGTACGGGTCTGTACGTGTACCTGCTTTTTGTCTCACCAACGGTCCGACCAAAATCAAAGCTGGTTTGATTTTTGTCGATGTTTGTGGGCGGAGCTATGTGTTGCAGGTACCATGTACTAGTAATTGCGGACTCGACGGTGGGCTACCGTTAATACTGGGGCTGTTGCAGCTCTTTTTGGAGCCAGGTTCTGTTCAGCCAGTCTCCTTCTGACGGTATCTGAACTTATGACCACTTGGCGTTCGTCACGCAGACTATGTTGGACTTGAACTGCGTTGAGGCGGCGATTTCGCAGAACAGTGAGTTGAATATAACGATCATCTGGACTGGCCAGCTCGAAGGCCGGACTTGAATCCGATAGAACACTTATGGGATGAGCTGAAACTTCGGGTTCGAGCCCGGGTACCTGCCCCAACAAGGCTTCCAGAGCTCCGAATCGCAATTGAAGAGGAGTGGAATGCAATTCTTCAAGATTTCATCGTCAGGCTCGTGAGCTCGATGAATACGAGGGTGCTGGCAGTTATCCAAGCAAGGGGAGGGAATACTAAATACTGACCAAAAACTTTTTTTAAATTTTTTCTGTGTTCCTGGTTTAAATTTTTGTTTTTCATTTTATGATTACTAACGATTAACACGACTGAAAAACGACTCTTCTTTGTAAAATCCTTAATAAACACTTAATAAATTGATTAATCCCAATGAGTTTCCATTCATTTTAATCATCATGAAACGTACTTTCTGTAGGTATAACTTTGATACTTGTAAGTTTTATACTTTTTGAGAAAATCGAGTCAGAGTTCCAAGGTAGCGGGCGGCCCGGTTTATTTGCTGTCCAGTGTATATCTAGCTATGCAATGCCCTCTTGGTCACTGAAAATTTAGGCTTCTAGTTTTCTCCGCAACGAAGTTACAGGAGGGTCGAAAATGGCCCGAATGGCTTCGAGAAAAGGGTGGTACGGCCGTGCCTTTTTGTTTTGCTCTTTTGCTCGACTTGGAGGGGGCATTGCCGTGCCCCCAGAACAGAGGTTGAAAGTCCTCATTAAAACTTTTGCTAAAGGAAACCACAAAACAAAACATTATCTGTGTATATATTTTGTTTTTTCTTGATTTTCTCAAAAATCGCTGAATCAATTTCGATAAAATTTATGTGGGAATACCTCTGAAGTATGACCTACCAAACAAAAAAAGAATCATCAAAATCAATTCATAATTGGCGGAATGATGGCGTAACAAACATACAAAAAAAACATACAGTCGGATTGAGAACCTCCTTTTTCTTAAGGCAGTTAAAAATAATAATGCACCGGATATTGAATAACTTTTGTATTTTTTTCCGTCGCCATCTATTATTATCATAGATGGTCTGATGTTGAATCGATTACGCAGGTTTACAAAAATCACCCTATTTAACCGACTTCCAAAAAACAAGAGGATATCAATTCGACCAGTATTTATTTTTTTTTAATGTCTGTTCACGCATAACTTTTGAACGCGTGAATCGATTTTGATGATTCTTTTTTTGTTGCATAGTCTAAGATTCTCCGGTGGTAGAATGATATGTACATACATACATACATATGTATAAAAACCCTGAGGGACAAAAGGACGCCACAACAGAGAGGTAAATCGAAATAAAAATGATAAATGACCTGAGACTCATGAACAAAATGACTATGTGACTATTTGAGGGTATTTGGTGGTACATTCGGTGCCCGATTTCGAGGATTTAAAATGGCGGGCCAAAAAAATTTTACTAGAAAATATTACACTAAAAAAAATGAAATACAAAAAACTTTATAAAAAAAAATAGAACTAACTCCAAAAAATGCCAAGCCCTAAAAAGTATAAAATAATTATATTAAAAGTCGTCTGCTACTACTTTCAACATTAAATACCAAGACTTTTCTAGACTTTTGAAGTCGGTGTGAAAACCGGACTGATATTAATCCAATACTAAATAATTAAGGCAATCAGTTTGTCTGGATTAATTGGATTAATATCAGTCAGGTTTTCACACCGACTTCAAAAGTCCTGGGAAGTCTTAGTATTTAATGTTGAATGTACATAGTAGCAGAGGACTTTTAACATAATTATTTTTTTGATACCTTGTAGGAGATACATAGTACATTTTTTTAATTTATTTAATGATAACTAATCACTAATGTGAAATTCGTGTTTCCATCACGTCACGTTTTTGAAAATAAGACATAAGACATTTTCGTTTTAATCTACGGAAAAAATCCTATAGAAACGATATATCACTTGTTTAGAGGCAACATTTTTGTAAATCAGTGTTATTATTATAGATTAGGGAAATAAGTAAAGGGTATAAATTTGGTTTCTTCGTACGGTAAAAAGGAACGAGGAAGAGAGTTGGAGTTGGAGAGAAAGAGTTGGTCCATGGAAGACCCCTAACAGCGAACCTAAGGCCGTGGCTATACTGGGCCCGAACCGAACCGCACCGCACCGAACCGAACCGGACCGAACCGAACAAACTAATGTATTGTAATGTGTGCGGCTACACTGCAGCCCGACCGGGCCGCGCCGCACCGAACCGAACCGGCCCATTCAATCCGGATTGATTTTTTCGGCCGAAAATGCAACGCTAGCTGTGTGAGATTCGGCCGAAAATGCAACGCTAGCTGTATGAGATTGAACACATCAATATGAATGAGAAGTTAATCTCCTACGATTATTTAATTCTCTAACACAATTCATATCCATTAAATAATCATCCCACTCTTCATCTGAATTTGAAGGCATTATTAACGCTATGTAAAATCTCGAACTTCAACTTGCACTGATGGCTTTTTGTTAAATTCTATTTGATCGCATCGGTTCGGATCGGTTGCAGTGTAGCCATGATTTCGGATCCGAATATTTCGGTTCGGTTCGGTCGGTCCGGTTCGGTGCGGTGCGGTTCGGTTCGGGCCCAGTATAGCCACGGCCTTAGGAATCTTTTCTGAACCGCCTCAATGCCAAGCACATGAGTCTTATTAGATGGAGACCAAGCAATGCAAGCGTACTCATGGACTGGTCTAACAAAGGTGCAGTAAAGAGCTCTTGTGATGTATGGATCAATGAACTCCTTAGACTAGCGCTTAACAAAACCGAGCGTTGAGTTTGCCTTACCGATGACCGCGTCAAAAATGTCGTCAAAACTGGATTGGCTATTGAACCAGACGCGTAGATTCTTATGTTTATCAAGTTTCTGTAACGAGCATCCGTCAATAGCATAGTCAAAAGGTATTAAAGATTTGGAGCGGGTGAAGCTCATGAAAGTGGATTTGTCAATATTTAAAGGTAACTGGTTAAGCTAGCACCAATTGAAAAAAAAGTAAATTTAAAAAATCAAAAAACCCGACTGTGTAAAAAATGAACTTTAAATAAAAACTGAAAAGAAAAAAAACAAGTCCAGTAGCCTAGAATTCTGTTAAGTACTATAATATTGAATAACTGCACCATTGAGTAGTTTCATGATCGATACACACATAAAACAAATAATAAATTCTAATGCGGAACATAGCGACTTTAACAGTCGGGACCCATTATTGGGAAAATTTGATCCGGTCTAGAATATTTAATGGGTCCCGACTGTTAAAGTCGCTATGTTCCGTAAGGAGGCCAAGAAAAAGGGGAATTGTATTCTTTACCTCGGGTTTCTTCTGGTGAAACGCGCTCTAATTTTATACTCGCTTCTGAGGCAGGAACTTCATGAGGTTCTTGATGTAGTATGTAGTTTCTCTTCCTTAGCTCCTCAAGAAACTTTCTTTTTATATATTTCTTTTTAAATCTTTTGATTTTTTTTTTTGATTTAAGTCCTTTAAAGAAAACTTTTCTTCTTTTTAAATCAAGGAAATGACTGAATAATGTCTTTTTAAATTCAATTGAATTCAGTTAAAAAGTTCTTTATATTTTTTTTTAAATATTTCTTGTAAAAGTATTTATGATGATTTCAGCTGAGGTTCTTCTAGACGACTAACTTTTTTTTACAATTATTTTTAAAACAATTTTTTATTTTCAAAGCTACTTTTCAAATATTTTCCCAAAAGTACTTGTTAGAAATTGCCAAAAGTGGGTTCGAAATTTAGAACCTAAAAAAAATTTTTACAAAAAAATAGAACCGACTCCAAATAATCCCAAGCCCTAAAAAGTATAAAATACTTATATTAAAAGTCCTCTGCTACTACTTTCAACATTAAATACCAAGACTTTCCTAGACTCTTGAAGTCGGTGTGAAAACCTGACTGATATTAATTTAATTAATACAGACAAACTGATTGCATTAATTATTTAGTATTCCGCTGTTGAGTCAACGTCGGACGGTGACAACCGAGCCGGACGGAAACCCCATCTAGCCTCGTCAGCACACGCGCCCCGGCACAGCGGGTTTTCTTTCAGCGATCCCGCAAATTTGGAAACGGCACGAGGCGCTGGGTCAGCACTTGAGGAATCGAGCGGGCGGACTTGAGCAACTGGAGTGGGCAGTGATCAGCAAGAAGCGGACGCGATCGGAACAAGTTTTCAAACGGAACCGTTGTCAAATCAGTATTTTTAAATCAAGCTTTGAAAAAGTAATTTGTTCAAACAAGTCAGTTAGAGTTATTAATCAAGAAATATTTTGTGAAAATCCCTATTGTTATTAATCAAGAAATATTTTGTGAAAATCCCTAAAAATTGTAGAATTGTGATAGATAATAAAGTTCAGTTATAACAAAGTGTGGTGTTTCTCAGTGGGTTTGAGGTGAAGTTAAGTTCCTCTGTTGAAATCCGCCTTTCTCTGGTTGGCGACAAGCAGCTTGTTGACGAATACAGCACCCCGTTCACGGCACCACGACTGGCGATTCCACCAATCATTTTCACCGCATTAGAATTTATTATTTGTTTTATGTGTGTAGTGTATCGATCATGAAACTACTCAATGGTGTAGTTATTCAATATTACTTAACAGAATTCTAGGCTACTGGACTTTTTTTTTTCTTTTCAGTTTTTATTTAAAGTTCGTTTTTTACACAGTCGGGTTTTTTGATTTTTTAAATTTACTTTTTTATTTTACACTTTTTAGTTAGGATTATAAGACGGTAAATTCCGTAATCTTGTCATTTCATTGAGGGAGTTAATATCGTGTGGATTATTAAGTAGCTTGCGGTGGTCTAAACTACTGATTATTAATCCATCTAGAAATCAACCACAGCTCGGTCCAAAGTAGTTCCTTGTAAGTTACATACGTATGTCAGTAACACCCCAGCACAATATCAATGGCGACATTTTTCATTCTATTTTGCCCTGTCCACGAAGTGCATCGAATTCTGTCGTTGATGTTTCGATTCTGACTCCTACTCCACTGACATTGTTTTTAATAGCTTTGTCGTCAAATTCTGCATAAACAGCCTGTGGTTATTCTCCGGGTCGGGTTCCATCTGGACCCCCCGAAGAGCTGGCCACTCAACTAAAAAATTCTGGGTTTGTCATTCGATTTTGAGAATTATATTATGATATGTAATTATTTTTCATCAATTATATAAGAATTTTATCACAGCTTTATTATAAGTATTGAAAATTTAAGTTAGAATGGTTGCTAACCAATTTTAAATCGTTACAGATCCTAAACAGTCATTCCAAAAGAAAAATGATAAAAGAAACCTAAAGATGATTTTTAAATACCCATTCAATGATACCCCACTTAACATAGTTCGTCTACTTTCTTTTTCACATTATGGCGTCTAATTGCCGCCATATTGAATTTTGATTACTGTCATGTCTTTAGTGACGCTCGCAAATCGATTGACGTAAGAATCATCAAAATCGGTCAACGCGTTTGGTCTCTAGTGTGCCACAAAGGTACAAACATATATAGGTTCCGAAACACTTTACCCTCCTTTGCGTGGCGCAGTCGGGTATTTATTTATTTATTTATTTATTCGCAATGAGACATACAATGTCTATTAAATGTCTATTAAAAACAATAAGAGCAGCAAATATCTGAATTAACATAAGAAAAGAGAAAAAAACAAAACAAATAAATAAAATAGTTATAAATTAGTTATTAAAGAAATTCGTAAGCCGATTCTTCAATTGAAGAGTAGATAAATTAAAATCAATGTCGGAATGCGAATTAAACAGTCTCGAAATGAGCGTAGTTGGTTCATGCAAGCCATAGTTGGTTCGGTGAAAAGGTACATGAAGCAGATTGCAAGATCTGAGGCCGAGACGTGGAACGGATAAGCTCAATAAGCTTAACAATCGTGGACAGTCGTATTCGCCAGATAAAAGTTTAAAGCCAAAAACAATTATGGATACAGTGCGTCTATCGGACAGGGATGCCATGGAAATAAGCTTTAGGCGATCCGCATATGGTGGTAGGAGTAGGGGATTGACCCAAGGAAGAGATTGAAGGGCGAATCGCAAAAATCGTTTTTGGACAGACTCAAGTCGATCAGAGTGAAATGCATAAGAAGGTGACCAAACGGGACTGGCATATTCTAAGACAGGTAAAACGAACGTAAGGAACAACAGTTTGGTAATATATGGGTCATTAAATTCTTTAGACCATCTCTTGATGAAGCCAAGCAGTGAATTAGCTTTATTAACAATGATATTAATGTGATCGTCAAAAGTAAATTTAGAGTTGAATGTTACACCCAGATCTTTCACCGAGTCAAGTCGACACATTTCACTTCCATCCATTAAATAGGGAAATTTAATGGGATTATGTTTTCTTAAGAAGGACATGAGTGTGCACTTACCTACATTCAAAGGCAAACAATTTAAGGAGCACCATTGAGAAAATTTATTTAAATCGTCATTGAGTAGAGAGCAGTCGTATGGGTTTTTAATGATTTTAAAAATTTTAGCATCGTCAGCATAAATAAGTATATTCGAGTGCAGCAGAACATAACTCACGTCGTTAATAAATAAAATAAAAAGAAGAGGACCCAAATGACTTCCCTGTGGAACACCGGATGTGTTATGGATAGGTGAAGATAATTGTTTCGAAAAGACACAACTTGTAATCGATCAGTCAAATAAGACGAAAGCCATTTTAAAAATAATGGAGGAAAACCCAATCTCTTCAGTTTAAAGATTAGTGCGTTGTGGTTGATTCTATCGAAGGCCTTGCTAAAATCAGTATAAATACAATCGACCTGTCCGCCCTTTTCAATAGCATCAACACAGTAGGACGAGAAAGTTAGGAGATTAGATACCGTTGATCTGCCCTTTACGAAGCCGTGTTGGTCTTCGTTGATTAGGGATCTGCAATGGAAATATAAAATATCACAGACAATAGCCTACCTAGTGCAGACAGTTTACCTAGTGCAGACAGTTTAGCAATTGGTCTGTAATTGGAAATGGCATCCCTACAGCCCTTCTTGTGAAGAGGTATAATATAAGATAGCTTCCAACAATCAGGAAAGATTCCAGAGGACATTGATAAATTAAATAAATAACAGATAACATTTAATAAAGGTATAGAACACGATTTCAAAACTATGGATGGTACGCCATCAGGCCCACAGGTGAATTTAGAGGGAAGTTCACTTACATATTTTAATACAGTATCCTGATCAAAGTAGAGGTCCTTAATTTCTAAAGTTGCAGATGGAAGTGTAGTCAAGTTATAAAAGTCAGGAATATCACAGTTTTCGGAGGTGAAAGCAGAACCAAAAAACCTGTAGAAAAAATTACAGATGGTCGAAGGATCGTTAGAAGTCTCACCATCGTAGCGAAGCGAGGCAGGATAACCATCGGAATTTCTCCGAGAGTTAATAAAACTCCAGAAACGCTTTGGCTCGTTCTTAATAGAGTCTTTTAAATTAGATAGGTAAGATAAATAGGCGGCCTCAGATCTTGCAACAAACTCTTCATGCAATGCACAAAAATTGCTGAAATCCGAATCAGTCCTTGTTATAGAGAATTTTTTCCAAGCTCTAGTCTTAGAATTTTTCAAGCTAATGAGCTCAGAATCGAGCCAAGGACAACGTGCACTAGAATTCTTATTAACAACAATTGGCATGCATGAAACAAAACCAGCAGATATAATCTCGTAAAATTTAGAAGTCGCAGTGTTGATATTACATTCGGATAAGACAGGAGACCAATCGCAACCGGACAGAAAATCGTTCAGCTTTGAAAAATCAGCCTTCCGAAAATTAAAAGACATACTAGAAAAACTTTCGACAATAGATTCACATTGCGAGGTATAGAATTCAATATGGATTGCAGGATGAAAAAACGATTCATTCACGAGTGGCGTAGCGGATCTCGACACAGAAGTGCAGCAAGCGTTAGATGAAAAAACTAGGTCAAGAGATTTGCCGGACCCACAACGTACTGGATTCACCTGATGAACGTTACAGCCTTGTAAACAATCAAAAAACAGCTGATCGCACTGTCGAGTTGCCAGCGTCGCAGAAGGAGAAAGATAGTCAGCCGATTCCTCATAAGTCCAGTGAAGAGAAGGAAGATTAAAATCGCCGAAAACCAAAAAGTCGTCAAGAGGCAGCAGTAAGTCCGACACAAACTCAACAGCGTCGCAAAAAGCATCATACACATCACGCGGGGAGTTCGGAGGGATGTATACATTGATGATGAAAAGCCTTTTCTTTGGAAAATTCAAGGCAAGACAGAGAAGCTCAAGGTTGCCTGGATTAGGAATCTCCACCAATACAGAAGAGAAGCAGTTGCGAACGGCACAGAGCACTCCACCCCCAACAGGGGCGCAAACTCGAGACAGATGGCGATCACGACGATATACCTGAAACTCAGAAGAGAAGAGCTCAGGATTTAGAATATCCGAGGACAGCCAGGTTTCCGTCAAACATATAATATCGTAACAGGAGTCAGTGGTGGATAAGTATAAATGCCGCAGTTTAGATCGTAGGCCTGTTACATTTGCGTAGTGGATGCTGAGTGACGAAGTCCGTTTTTTAGATTCCTTGATGTCTGGCTGCGGTACTTATGTTGAGGGATAAATTCCTTAACAACAAGGTTGTCAGGCCAAAATGCACCATCCAACACCACAGGGAAATGCTCCACCGGAACAAAAATCTTAAAAGACGACACAAACGGAATAGCATCAGCTCGCGCCTTCGAGAAAAGCTTTCTAGCAGAAATCAAATTCCGTGGGATTGATGAATTGGAGCAAACGTAGTCCAGTACATCGTCAACCTTGGTCTCCGGGTCGAGACGAGAAACAAAAAGAGTTTTAGGGACGCTGGCAGCCCTAAGAATAGTAGAGGCAGAACTTATTCCAGATTGTGGAGGCGGATTCGCAGCAGCCGACGCAGCAGAAGCAAGAACAGCTGGACGAACTTCAGGCGATGAAATAGTGACGACATCAGCCAAAACAAGCGAGGTCGAGGGGCCCGGCGCAGCAGAATTAAGTGCGGGCGCACTAGCTGATGCAGACTTAGAACGGGTGATCCGCTTAGATGCTGTAACAGTTGTGGCCGTAGTAGCTGCTAGATGGTTACTATTGTTAAAATTAAGCAGCGATGATGTTTTGGGAGAAGTCCCATCACTAATTTCCTTCTGGGGGCCAGAGTTGTCGATCACCGGCAGCTGAAGCGATGCAGGCAGAGTGCCAATACGTCCCACATTGCACTCGTCAGATGATGCAAAGACAGAGTCACCTTGTGGGGCTGCCAACAATGATGAAGCCTGAATAGAGAAGGATTCCCTTCGGTCCACGAAAAAGCAGAAAGGTCAGAATTAAAAGAAAACAGTCATGCTCGCTAGATATCGTACGAAAAATTTCATCGTCGTCCGCATAGCAAAGTATTTTCGAATTAGATAAGACGAGAGATATGTACATCGTTAATAAACATTATAAAGAGCAGAGGACCAAGGTGGCGGCCCTGGGTTACTCCTGATATATTAAAAATTTCTTTAGAGAAGACGCCATTGAAAAAGACACGTTGGGAGCGCTCGGACAAGTAGGAGTGGAGCCAATTCACAAAAAGAGGAGGGAAACCGAGCGAAAACAATTTGAGGAGCAGGAAGCGGTGGTTAATCCTGTCAAAAGCTTTACTAAAATCAGTAAATACGCAGTCGATCTGATTGCCGTTTTCAATGCCATTCAGGCAGAAATTTGAAAATTCAAGTAAATAAGTACTAGTAGACTTGCCCTTGAGGAAGCCATGCTGAAATGAGTGCAAAAATGGATTGCAGTGGAAACTCAGCGTGTCACATATTAGGGTTTCAAAAATCTTAGCTAAACAGCATAACTTCGCAATTGGGCGATAGTTAGCTATATTGCATTTGGATCCCTTTTTATGGACGGGTGCAATATGTGACAGCTTCCAGGTTTTCGGGAAAATTCCAGATGACAGAGACAGGCTAAACAAGTGACAAAGAATAGGGGCTAGGGGGGCACAGCAATGTTTAACGAAAGCAGTGGGAATGCCATCAGGTCCAGGTTTAAAACAATCCGATAAGCTTGAAATACGTTTCAAGATTGACGCGTCGTGAATAAGAAGATCATTTAAAGTGAGAGAAGTCGGCGGAAGCCTCATCAAGTAAGAAAAATCCCTAGAACTAATATCACAGTCAGAGATATCACGGTCATCAACTACAAAAGCTGTTTCGAAAAAGTCAGCGAAAAAATTTGAAATCACCAGGAAATCGTCACTAGTATCATCGCCAAAACTAAACGAGGAAGGGTATCCACCACACTTACGCTTTGAATTAACACTATTTCCACCACGATTTTGTGTATACCTATTTCGACCAAAAGGTGTCTTTTGACACTGTGGGGGTCGACCTGTAATGGAGGTCGGCCTCGATTTAAATTTTATTTAAATTAAGTAATTTATAATTTATTATTTTTGCTTTATATTTTATTTTTACTTTTCACTTTCTACAAATTTTTGAAATTTATTTATTTTAAGCGTTTATATTTAATTTTAGGTTGTTACAATTTGATTATTTTATTATTTATTTTTACATTATAACTTTACCGGCCGAAGTCAATTCCAAAACTGATATCTGGGGGCAGGGCAGTGCCCCCGCCAAGTCGACGCACGGCCGTAACATCCTTTTCTCGAAGCCATTCGGGCCATTTTCGACCCCCTGTAACTTCGTTGCGGAAAAAACTAGAAGCCTAAATTTTCAGTGACCAAGAGGGCATTACATAGCTAGATATATTTCCAAATTACATTAAATTTGAACCAGTAGTTTACGAATTATCGCTGGTCAAAGTTCTTTAATTTTGTCACTGACTCACCGATCATCAAAATTCTAAGGTACTTCTAGCAGACCCACAAGCTCCAAATTTTGAACACAGTTATTGTTTAGCCTACAAAGGAAGGAAAAACTGAAAAATCCCGAAATTTCATTATATTTAATGAAAAATAATGATTTTATTAAAAATTGCGTTCATTCAAAAAATAACGCATGCGCTTGTACTCATGCTTGCCACTGGCCGCGATTGAATTTTGAAAGGATGAATGTAGTAGGCTATGAATCGTTTTGGGGGCACGGTAGTGTCCCCGCCAAGTCGATTAGTTTGTTCAAATTTTGAATTTTAGTTAGCATTAAGCCCATAGAGGAAGAAAAAAAAAGAAAAATCCCGAAATTTCACTATAGTAAATGAAAAATACATCAAAGCATCTGAGAAAAATCAATAGAGACAGGTAGTGGGCTTTAAGAAAATCAGTAGCTCACGGACAAGATATATTACCCGAGAAAAAAGAAAGGAGGATGATCTAACAAAAAGAAATGAGATCCTATCAAAAACATAAAATGTAAAAAAATGCCAAGTCTCGCAACGCAGTTCTTCTCCCGTAAAAAGTTGTGAAATCTCATGTAAAACCCAGTCAGTTATATTAGTTAGTGTCTATGGAAGCACCTATTCAACAACTTTATTATAAATTGTTATCTAATCGATTACCTATCAACATTTATAGTGACCGTATCAATATTAGACATCTTTATTTCTATAATAATTATAATTACTTGGCAATTGCACGGTAACATATTCTACTAATTAAAATACTGGCCGTGTAATTGCCAAGTAATTGATTTCAATTGCACAATTTGCTGTTGATTTTGAATGAACTGCAGTTGTATTTGCTGCTATCTCTGCAGCTCTTAATTTTCACCATGGCATGTCCATGGTCGGAAAGTTTTAAATATTATTTTATTATTTTAATAACGCGACGGAAATTGTTTAATTTTTATATAATTGTTTATTACGTCACGCCGGAAAACTTTTTTTAAAATAATATATTTGCTAACACGACGGATACTATTTAAAATGTTCACTTTTGTCGGGGTCACCAATGTGGAGGTCGAGCTGTAATGGAGGTCGGCCTCCTTTTAAATTGTATTTAAATTAAGTAATTTATAATTTATTATTTTTGCTTTATATGTATTTTATTTCCACTTTTCACTTTTTATAAAATTTTGAAATTTATTTATTTTAAGCGTTTTGTATTTAATTTTAGGTTGTTACAATTTGATTATTTTATTATTTATTTTTACATTATAACTTTACCGGCCGAAGTCAATTCCAAAACTAATATTTTCTATTTTAGAAAACAACAAAACTTCATCTCGTGGCCTGCTACGATTTCCACAGAAATTTCACAGCTTGCTTTCATACAACCGCCACAACACCTTTGCATTTGAATGTAAATAACTGGGAATAATTATTAAAAAACAATTTATGTTTATCCCTACTAATACATATATAAATGCGAAAGTAACTCTATCTGTGACACTTTCACGCCTAAACCTCTGAACCGATTTTGATGAAATTTGGTACAAAAGCTGTGTTCTTTTGTGGTCGCTATCCGTAGCAGAACAAGCGCACCACAAAGGAACGCTCTAGAGAACACAATCCGAGGCATTAACCACAAAACTCCGAGAACACAAACCGAGGCATTAACCACAACAAAACGCTCTAGAGAACAACATCCAAGACATTAACCTCCCTAAAAATTTACACATAGCGCCACTTGTGTTCAATAGAACAACTAAGTGAACAGAACAAGAAATTATTCTGTTCGACGTAGAGAGCACAGCAGAACAGCCAAATGTATGGGCTGTTCTGCTCAAAAACCACAAAAGAACGCAGCTAAAGATAGATTAGAATTAGGAGAAGGACATAGGCTACTTTTTGTCTGTCTGTCTGTCTGCTACGCTTTCATGTCTAAACCATTTAACCGATTTTGATGAAATTTGGTACAGTGATAGATTAGACCATAGAGAAGGTCATAGCAGGCTACTTTTTGTCTGTCTGTCTGTCTGTTACGCTTTCACGTCTAAGCCATTTAACCGATTTTGATGAAATTAGGTACAGTAATGGATTAGACCATAGAGAAGGTCATAGGCTACTTTTTTTTTACTTTCGAATATTAAAAACAATGGGAATTGTTAAAAACAACAAAAATTACGAGTCATACAGTGTAAACGCATTCATATGTCTCCTTTGATCCGAGATTTAAAATGTCATATGATTTTTTAAAAGCCCCATTAACCGGAACGGGCAGACGTGTGTGTGAATATTTAAATTTTGTGCTACAACGATTTCAATTTGATAACAGGATTTTTTGCTTTCGATAATGCCTCGCAAACGCAAAACTAATCTAGCACAAGTGAGACCGGGTAATCCAGCTAGTATATATATATATATTATACATTTTGGATTTTAATTACGAAATAACAAAATAACTTTACATTGTAACATTATTAACTTAACAAACTTTCACTCTTCATATAAAAAAATGTAATCTTCGTTCGCTATCGATTTCATGGTCAGTTTCCGAAAATTCAGCCAACTCATCTTCTCTTTCAGATTGTGAGCCTTCGTCAATCTGAGAGCATTCTTCACTTATTTTATTTATTTCCTGCAATACCTGCTTGATTTTTGAAATTCTGGACATCCTTAGGATTCGAAATATATTAGAATAAATAAACTAACCAATATTAAAATAGTTAAGGTGTCAAAAGACACCACATGGTAAAAATAGGCATACCAGGTACGTATATTTGGATCTAGGATGAGCTGAAGGAAAATTATACCGCTAAATAAATTTAACAATTATTATACGAAAAATCAAAAGATGAATTGAGCAAAAATGAACTTAGAAAACAATTTCAAGTTAAACAACTTTTAAAAATGTCTTTTGACACCTTTGGTAGAAATAGTGTTAACAAAGCTCCAAAAACGTTTGGGGTCATCGCACAAAGAGAGCCTCATCTCGTCCAGGTAAAGATTATAGGACTGATCAAGAAGGGCAATGAACTGCGAGCGTAATGAAGAAAAGAAGTAATAGTCCTCATCCGCCCGTGAGTCGCAAAATCTCTTCCATGCCTTGCTCTTCAGGTTCTTTAAATGAGCCAAGGTGGACTCGAACGCAATCCACCAGCCTTACAGATACGGATGCATTGTAAAAAGCTCCTGGACAACAAAGTGTAAAAAGAGTGGATAGCAGGGTCAATGTCACGCTCGTCAAGAACAGAGCTCCAATCACAGGTGGCAAGAAAAGTGTTGAAGCGGGAAAAGTCGACCTTTTTGAAGTTGTAACAAAAATCGAATGTCACTAATGTACTAGGTAAACTTGAGTCCAAAGTAAACATGACATGAAGAGCGGGATGGTGTCCAGTATCGGGAACAAGAGGAGTCTGACACTGCCTAACGGAAACAACGCTGGGATCCGTAGAGAAGATCAAGTCGAGGAATCTGCCATTTGTATTGCGAATCCCAGAGGACTGTGACAAGCCAGACGAGAGTAGACTCTCAATGAAGTCAATCGCATGATGAGGGACCGATGCGAAGTCCGGCGAAAGGTCACAGTCATTCGTGGAAAGCAGCCAGTCGACGGAAGGTAGGTTAAAGTCTCCGAATAACAAAAGTTCATCATGGGGGTTCATGGATCCAGTAACAGCCTCGATGTAGGCGATGCGATGGATCCAGTAACAGCCTCGATGTAGACTTGAAAATCAAGCTCAGGAAGGATCATCAAGGACACATGAAAGAAATAACAGCTCGCATTCAGATGCAGTTCCTGTGAAAGGACCAAGATCAACCGCAGGCTCAGCATTAAATATATTACTATTAACATGCTTAGTAATGCCTGTGATTGGAAGTCCTCCAGTAGAAATAACATCTTTCGAGACAAAGCCTGGAATTTATTTCGAGAACATGGAACCCACTCATCTCATCTCTAATGAATGGAACCTGGTGGCGTACTTTAACATGAAAGGCTACTGGAAAGAATACCAGGACATCAAGCAAGGTGTTGGCAAGCTATACGATCTGTGTGAGCTGGCAATAGACAAAACACACTGTTCACCTCTCACGAGACAGTTCGCTTCCCTGCGAGAAGATCGCAGTGACAAAATGAGCAATTATCTGCAAATTCTAAGAACAGAGTACCTCGGGCTCCGCTGAACATCATCGGAAATATAGCAGGGTCGCTATTCGGGGTACTTGACTCAGAGTACGCAGCTAAAATGGCTGTAACGATCGACAACATGAAATATAATGAGCATCATCTATTAACGTTAATAAAAAATCAAACTTCAATTATCGACTAAACGATCAACATACTAAAAGATGATGAAGAGAGACTGCAAGTTCAATAAGGAAGTGGACTCATACTTACAAAGACTCAGCAATCTAGGCATTAACATCAGTGAAAAGCTCCACCAACAGAAGGTAGCTCAATTGTTTACAACAACAGCCATTCAAATCACATTTATGTCATCAAGCTTCGGACGTCAGTAAGCTGCTATCATTGATGTCCTAACCGACACACATCCCGGAACGATCAATTAGTGTCTCCAGCACAGATGAAGGATGCACTGGCTACAATTAAAGGTCATCTACCATCAACCCTCAGAATACCAGATTATCAAGAAAACTTGATAAAGCTTTACAGTTTAATAATTGTACAAGGGCGTGCTACATCAAACTACGTTATATTCAGGACCACTCTTCGCCCTCGAAGAATTTGAAATGCTCCACGTAATACCTGTTCCAGTGACAATCAACAAGACTTTCAAGTCCATCAAGCTTAGGACGGAATTCGTAGTAATCAACTTGCATCGAGATCAGTACTATCCACTCAGACAACAGGAACTAACGCCTTGCACGAGTCTCGAGATGAGCTACCACATCTGTAAACAAAGTCATCCAATGTACCGAGGGGGCTCGAACACAGCCGCTTGCGAAATGAGTTATATGAGTCGGTTACCACCCATTAATTGTCAGACTATGGCCGTTCCTGATTCACCTCGGTGGATTCAACTGTATAACCCCAATCAGTGGATCTACTCAATGAAAGAAGAGTCCCGTGATAACTATTGTTTGCGGACCAGAGTTATTTCAAGAGACGATAAAGGGTGCAGGCATTCTAAAAATTCAGCCAATTGCGTGATCAAACTAAGATCTGATCACAATACAATCACACAATGTGTACCCAAGCGTGCAGAGGTCATCTTTCACCCCATCCACCAATCTGTGGGACATCATAGCGGCACAACAAAAGGCTACTCCAATAGGATATTCTCCAACAGAACCGAAACAGCATAAAGGAGAATTAGAGGCGCTACATTGACAAGTCTTGAAGCTAAAAGAAACCAGCAACACCCGAAGACGATCCACGCAGTCGATGTCCACCAGTTCATTTTAGGCTACCTGGCTCTCTTCTTATGCCGGCCACACACGCTACGGTAAAACTGCAGCGATTTAAGGCCGATTCACACACGTCAGGGTCCGTCAGCACCGTGTCGGGTCCGGACCTAAAATTGTTACACACAGTTAGCATAGAATCATTCACACTTGTCCGGGTCCGTGCTTTCTGCTAACTGTGTGTAACAATCTTAGGTCCGGGCCGGACCCAGCACGGTGCTGGCACGGCCCGGACCCTGATATGTGTGAATCGATCTTTAACTGCGCAGGCCTGCCGGCCTGTGCCGTAGCGTGTGTGGGGCTCACAGGTATACCGTACGATCGCCGGAAAAGCCTGCTCTTTTCGCTATGACATCGAGCGACCGTACGGTCGCACTCAAAACAATCGAATTTCGATCTTGCTCCGGCCAACTGCGCAGACCAAAATTCCGGGAAATTCCGGCCGGATCCATTCTCACACACGCCCGGCATACTTGCAGCGATATAACTGCGCAGGCGACATCTCCGGTAGATCATAGCGTGTTTGGCCGGCATTAGGAGCAGTCATCATATATCAACGAATGAGACACACGAAAGTGACGTCATATTCCAATTGGACTTCATTGCGGATAGTGGGTGTTGTTGTTTTATTCATTAGTATAACACGAATAACTTCGGAACGCGCCATCGGATTCAAGTGCGGATTTCTTCTTGAGAAAGGCTACGTGACAGGGAAGCTTTTTCTCAAAAAAAGTTTCGATCTCCCCATACAAAAATTCGGCAGAATGAAGGATCAAGGTCAACTTTTGGGCTTTCAAATTGCCATTTTCGAAATTTGACGGGGTATCCCCCGCTTCTTTGTTGACGGATTGGGTCACGGGTGGTATCGTTGGAAAGCTTGAAGGCTCAGCTTTCTAATGCGTTATCAACCAGTATCCTAGAGTGTCTCTGAAAGAACTTATAATGCATTTACTAGGTTGACGTCCTCCAAATTTTCAATCTCGATTTTAGTGGGCAAGGACCGATTTTAAGGGGGGATGGGGGGTGTCCGAACAAACGTTGATCAGGAGACCATTTAGAATCGATTGACATACCCCTGTTCAGACCTTAGCAAAACACCCTCTATTATCCTAATATCCTAATTATCCTAATTGATTGTTTGGCGGTACGAAGTTTGCCGGGTCAGCTTGTCTATATCTTTGCATAGTATAAAATGAAGTGGCTTCCGCTGTCTGTTCGCTTAGATCTTTTAAACTACTCAACGGATTTTAATGCAGTTTTCAGCAATAGAGAGAATGATTCAAGAGGAAGGTTTATATGTATAATACATACATATTATAGTACAAAAAACCGAAAAATTTAAAGATTTGTAATGTGATGTCGTAACAAACATATTTTTATGCGCTTAAATCCCAAACGCTGGCGAAACCTTACGAGATAGATCAAATTAATGTACTACGGAATTGTATATCTTAAAAAGATTGATAAAAAAGTCCGCGATGGTATATAAAGGATAACCTGATGATGACGGTTTACCTGAACGATCGCACCCTCACCTTCAAGACGGAGGATGGCCCGGAGACGAGGGTTCTTTCGGCGGGGGCGGCCCAGGGCTCCATACTGGGTCCCGACATATGGAAATACACATATGACGGGATCCTTCGTATGGAGATGCCAGAAGGGTCTTTCCTGGTTAGGTACGCCGACGACATCGCAGCGGTTATTACCGCCAGAGATGTCGACAAGGCTCAAATGAGGCTCAACCAGGTTATGCGTCGGGTGACTTCCTGGCTGAGCGACCACGGGCTGGAGTTGGCACTCGCCAAAACCGAGATCGTCCTTCTTACAAAGAAGCGCATCGATCTGTTGAGGGAGATGCGGGTAGGAGACATGACGATCCAGACCCGGCGCGTGGTTAAGTACCTGGGGGTAAGCCTCGATTACAGGCTTGCCTTCTGGGACGAAATCAGGGGCCGGGCCGACAAGGCGGCTGCGGTAACGGCGGCGCTGAGCAGGGTCATGGCCAACATGACAACAACAGGAGTTCCTAGGGGAGCTCCTGTTGGCTGGGGGAGGGTAGACGGGTGGGTGTCGGCCGGCGCGGCGGGCGGAGGGTGCCTCGTGGAGGCTGCAATACAGGACTCCACCCTGAAGTAATGTCCCCTACACGGTCCCGAGGGGGGAGCTCCTGGAGACGGGGAGCGGGGTTTTAGCCGGTAGACCTGGTCATTCGACCAGGGAGTCCGGCACACGGGTGGCTGCGGTCACCTAGGTGCGCAACTGCATTTCCCCACTCCAACAAAAAAAAAAAAAATATAAAGGATAACCCACAGTAACCATTTTTATCTTTTATATATTACAAAAAAAATATGTGTTATTTCCCAAGCAATTTTATACAACACAGTATTATTTCTTATCCAATTAAATACATTACATACGTTGTACATTTCATGGAGATCAAAACTGCCCTTAACAGCATTTCATTAAAATGAATATCTTAGAAGATATCAGAGATTTAAAAAGCGGAGGTACAGCGGCTGGCGGGCCGTACGTTCGTCCCGGTTGGCAGCGGTCGGCGGGCGCGGGGTGTTCCGTGTGCCTATAAATAGCGCATCGATGGCCGCGCCTCGCCCTATAGCATTGTATATTTCGTAGCGATCGCACGAGTTACATTACCTTGCCTCAGCAACACTGCAGACAAAGAAATTTGTCATAGCAGCATAAATGAAGAGCTTATAAGCAAAATGACCGTTAGGACCTGATCTGCCCAGACCATTCCCACATTCCTAGGGTAGCAAATGATATCTTTTGTGCCCTACTAGGAAATCAAGATGAGATGCCGTGAGAACTGCGATTAGCTAAGCACTTTTGGATAATTAGAATTAAGCAGATTAAAGCTACTTAGCCAGATAAGTTTGAGTCTTAAGACAACCGCCGGAGCATACACAAGTTTTGTTCAAGAGTTATAATCGGAGTTCAAATAAAGATCATATACTTAATAAAAGTGTGTTTGGATTTTAAAACCAAAACTATAAAACTTCATAAATAAATTAATGATTAAAACCTATTTTTTTTTTTTATTTATTTATTAGTGGGGCCGCCCAAGCGGAGGGCACTGCGACCAGACGGTCTTTTGTGCCGGAACCCCGTTAGTGGAGTAGACGATCCGCTACCCTAAGGAAAGCCAGAAGGTCATCCTCAGAAGAATTACGGACCTCAGCCGGGCTTAGAAACCCTTTTCCAAAGGTCCTACTTCTAATCCGAGCGAGTGCCGGACAGTCACACAGTATGTGAGCTGTGGTTTCTTCGTCCTCTAGACACAGTCTACATTCTGTCTCAATTGACATACCTAACTTGTTGAGGTGATGTCTGACCCCATAATGGCCAGATAAGTAACCCACCAGCAGCCTGAGATCCGATTTGCTCAGGTCAGTGGCGTTGGTATACGCATAGGGTTTGATAAACTTCTTAGTCTGTCGTAACCCTGAAGCATCGTTCCAGTATGAGACTTGAACTGAATTTTGCCCATTTATCCACCACAGTTTTGGCTGAAGACCAGCCAATATTGCAGTAGGGTTCTGGGCCTTGGTACCTAGTTGCGGATCCCTCTCTGGCCAAATTGTCAGCGATCTCATTGCCATCAACGCCAGAGTGCCCCGGTACCCAGACGAGTGTAACTCTGTTTGTGGCAGCCAGGCGTTGAAGGCAGTCAAAGCACTCTTTGACGAGACTTGAGCGAAAGCTCCACGAGGAGAGCGCCCTAATCGCTGCTTGGCTGTCAGAGAGTACATATATTAATTGTTGAGCCCTTAAGTCCTTTATTAAGGTTTATCTGGGCGCAGGTTTTGATGGCCTGGACTTCGGCCTGAAATACACTGGGCCATTCGCCCATTGCGATCGAGACCATGGTATTGGGTCCATAGACACCTGCTCCAGTACCAAGCTCGGTTTTCGAGCCATCGGTGTACCAATTAAGGCTATCCCGACCTAGATTGGGACCTACGCCAATCCAATCCGTCCGTTCAGGGATGAAGATCTTAAATCTCCTACCGAAGCAAAGCTCCTTTGTCATGTGGTCCGAATTGAGACAGACCCTGATGTCTGGAATCTGCTTCAGATTGCTCATATGGCCTTCGTCGGCCAAAGGCATGTTTGAAGTAACCTGCACCTTCAGAGCACTAATTGCAGCTGTTTTCAGAATGAAAATGTGCAGGGGGGCAAGACCTACTATTGCCTCTAAGGCAAGTGTGGGGCAGGTCCGCATGGCTCCAGTTATGGAGAGGCATGCCAGCCATTGCAACTTATTGCATTTTGCAATTGCTGTCTTCTGCCGAATCTTAGGCCACCATACTAGGGCGGCATAGGTGATTATTGGTTTAACAACAGTGTTGTATAACCAGAGGATCATCTTTGGATTGAGACCCCAGGTTCTGCCAAAGAGCCTCCTGCACGCCCACAAGGCTCTCGTAGCCTTGTTTAGGGTGTTGTTGAGATGGGCACTCCAGTTGAGTCGTTTATCGAGTATAACACCCAGATATTTGACTTCATCCGAGTACCCAATAACTATGCCTTGAACGGAGATTGGATCAAGATCCAGTCGATACCGTTTGGTAAAAGGCACAAGGACAGCCTTGGAAGGATTTATAGAGAGGTCCTCACTGGCACACCAGTCGGTGACTGTTTGAAGTGCGGACCTCATTAAATCCGAAACCGTGGAGTCGAATTTACCTGCGACTATGATTGCCAGGTCATCCGCGTAACCAACAGCCTCATAACCGAGCTCATGTAGCTTGATTAGCAGACCGTCCATAACCAGAGACCATAGCAATGGCGACAGGACCCCGCCTTGAGGGCACCCCTTAATTGCTTTGATGCATACCGAGGTATCACCCAACGAGGACGAAATGTCACGCTCTTTTAACATGGCATCCACCTATGCAACCGTATAGGAATCAATGCCCCTGTTCACGAGAGCCCTAGAGATTGATTCATATCCGGTGTTGTCGAAAGCCCCTTCAATATCCAGAAATGCGCCCAGAGCCACATCTTTGGATTGGAAAGCTTTTTCGATTTTGCCAACGAGGCTGTGTAGGGCAGCCTCTGTGGATTTGCCCTTAGAGTAGGCAAACTGTGTCCTATGGAGGGGTGTGGACATCTCCAAACAATGCCTGATGTGGAGGTCCAGCAATCTCTCCATAGTTTTTAGGAGGAAAGAAGTTAGACTAATTGGTCTATAAGATTTAGGGAGCTCTAGCGGCCTGTTGCCTTGCCGCTAATCAAATAATAAAACTGGCGCAGTCGGTAGGATTCCTTTCTAAAGAACAGGAATCCCAGTGATCGAACGTAAAACATTAATACTGTGAAGAAAATAAAATTCTGTGAAAGAAAAGGAAATTTTGTATTGTGACCAAAATGAAGTTTTGCAAAGAAAAGTATAGTACTGTGAAGAACAAAACATATAGTGAGGAAAAGAAAATTTTATGAGAGAAAATAGAAGATCGGTTTTTGATTCACGGCGAAATTTAGAAAACAACGAGGTGACCGAACAACAAGATATACAAATTTTGCAACAAGCTCTCCAAGACCTTCGAGACCAATACCAGAGAGAAATAGCCGCCATAAGACAACAGAGGATCCAGCCAACGGAGCCGATGTTCCAGCTATCGGCCGACCAAATTTTGAAGAGATTCCAGAACGTGCAAACATTCTACGGAAATAACAACTATACTCTGCAAGAATTCATAAGTGCAGTCGAGAACGTGGGAACTCTACGTAGGAACAATGCAGCTCTCTTACAACATGGACTTCAGATCATTTTCAAGGAAAAGATCCAAAGACAGAACTCAAACCAACAAAGAACATTTAATAACGAACGAAATTTTAATAACGGTTCAAGACAGAACTCAAACCAACAAAGAACATTTAATAACGAACGAAATTTTAATAATGGTTCAAGACAGTATAGACAAAACTCAGAACAACAAAGAACTTTTAATAATAAACGAAACTTTAATAACGGTTGAGGACAGTTCAGACAAGCTAACAATCCTGATAGTGGTGATTCGAGTGGTGCCGTCCCAATGGAGGTTGATAACATCCAGAATAGTGATGTAAATTTTTCCAGCCAGCCTCGAGAGGAAAACTACCCATAATTACCGTTACCATTGAAAATATAAAAATATTATAATTTAAAAAAACTAAAAAACACACTTTTATCGCGCACTAAAAGGTATAAAATAATTAAATTAAATAAACTTTAATTTGTTACGATATATGCATGTTACCCTTCCCAATATTTTAACTTTATTGTAGGGTTAACGCGAACATATAGGTATTTTTTTATTCAATATGTGACGGATGATAGATATGCTAGGTAGTTATTAGTAAACTTATCACTTCTTTTATGTCCAATGAGTAATTCAAAAAGTGTGGAGCGCTTTTTGGTTATGTGTACTTTTAATTAATTTAGACAAAGCGCTCCACACTTTTTGAATTACTCATTGGACATAAAAGAAGTGATAAGTTTACTAATAACTACCTAGCATATCTATCTTAGTCACATATTGAATAAAAAAATATATGTTCGCGTTAACCCTACAATAAAGTTAAAATATTGGGAAGGGTAACATGCATATATCGTAACAAATTAAAGTTTATTTAATTTAATTATTTTATACCTTTTAGTGCGCGATAAAAGTGTGTTTTTTAGTTTTTTCAAATTATAATATTTTATTTTATACTTTTCAGTCTTAAAATGACTTTAACATGCTAATCATGGCATTGTCATCCAAACTAAACGTGTATGCAAAATTTCAGCTCAATCGTAAACCGGGAAGTGGGTCAAATTTAACTCCCAAGATTCCTTTACACATAACTAAAAAGCGCTCCACAGTCCGCCATATTGGACTTAGAATGACGTCACTTAGCTAATCATGCATTGTCATCCAAACTAAACGTGTATGCAAAATTTCAGCTCAATCGGAAACCGGGAATTGGGTCAAATTTAACTCCCAAGATTCCTTTACACATAACTAAAAAGCGCTCCACAGTCCGCCATATTGGACTTAGAATGACGTCACTTAGCTTATCATGCATTGTCATCCAAACTAAACGTGTATGCAAAATTTCAGCTCAATCGGAAACCGGCAAGTGGGTCAAATTTAACTTCCAAGATTTGTTTACGCATAACCAAAAATAACCAAAAAAGGGCTCCACAGTCCGCCATATTGGACTTAGAATTACGCCACTTAGCTTATCATGCATTGTCATCCAAACTAAACGTGTGTGCAAAATTTCAGCTCAATCGGAAACCGGGAAGTGGGTCAAATTTAACTTCCAAGATTCCTTTACACATAACCAAAAAGCGCTCCACAGTCCGCCATATTGGACTTAGAATTACGCCACTTAGCTTATCATGCATTGTCATCCAAACTAAACGTGTGTGCAAAATTTTAGCTCAATCGGAAACCGGCAAGTGGGTCAAATTTAACTTCCAAGATTTGTTTACATAGTTACAAGTGAAGCTAATAAAAGTGTGTTAAAAATAAAATGCTTGATCGACACTGGATCAGAGACAAGCATCCTAAGACCAAACATATTTACAAAATATCCCGAAGAAAAATTAGGAAAACCACTTTTCTTCTCTACCATTAATGGTATATCTCAAGTAACAAATAAATTAGTCACCCCCATTCCATATGAATTTAGTGTGTCGGGTACCTTGTCTTGGAAAGTAATGCACTTGCCGAAACGCAAGTATGACGCAATAATAGGGTTAAATTTTCTAATCCCCCTTAAAGCAAAAATTAATTTAGAACAAAGGTTTATCGAGGTGAACAGTAACAAAATTTATTTTAACATGGACGACCATTATTATATTATAAATGAGATTTGTAATTTCGAGGAAAGCAATATTCAAAAGCTAGACCTCGCTCATCTGAACTCAGAAGAAAGACAAATTATTACTAGTACCCTAAAATTATACGAAAAGTTATTCTACAAGGAAGGAGACAGGCTCACGGCAACTGGTGGGACTAATCACGAAATTATTACGACTACAGATAGACCCATATATACTAAAAGTTATCGTTACCCTCGTGTCCACGAGGAAGAAATAGAAAAACAAATTAAAGAAATGATCGAACAGAACATAATTCAGCCTAGTAATTCCCGTTATAATAGTCTTCTATGGATTGTACCGAAAAAATTGGACAATTCCGGAGAGCTTAAGTGGAGGATAGTGATTGATTATCGAAAACTCAATGAAGTTACGGTTAGTGACAAATTTCCGATACCCAATATCGAGGGTATCCTCGATAAATTGGGAAGAGCTCAGTACTTTTCTACCATAGACCTAGCAAAGGGTATTCATCAAATACCGATTAAACCCGAAGATAGGATGAAAACAGCCTTTTCAACCCCCTATGGTCATTACGAATATTTAAGGATGCCATTTGGGTTGAAAAACGCCCTGGCCACATTCCAAAGAATGATGAACCAGGTGCTGAGAGGCCTTGTAAATAAAAACTGTGTTGTTTACCTGGACGACATTTTGATATTTAGTACGTCTCTAGAAGAGCATATTACAAATACAAAAAAGGTATTTGAAAGAATAAGGGAAGCAGGGTTGAAAATACAAATTGATAAATGCAGTTTCTTAAGAAGAGAAACGGAGTTCTTGGGCCATATACTGACTCCACAAGGGATCAAGCCCAACCCAAACAAAATTAAATGTATACAGGAATTAAAACTTCCTACTAATGCGAAACAAATAAAAAGTTTTCTTGGTACAACAGGCTATTACAGGAAGTTCATTAAAAACTATGCCAAAATAGCTTATCCAATTACAAGATATCTAAAAAAGGGAGAAAAGGTCAATCAAAATGATCCAAATTATATCAGTGCCTTTGAAAAGCTGAAGGATATTAAAACTAACTATCCTATCCTCAGATATCCTGATTTTAAAAAGAGATTCAAGTTAGTAACTGATGCCAGTAATATCGCTCTGGGAGCAGTCTTGATGCAGGACAGACAGCCAGTCTGTTATGAATCCAGAACTTTAAATAATCATGAGAGGAATTACTCGACAATCGAGAAAGAACTTTTAGCAATTGTGTGGGGATGCAAATATTTCAGACCCTACTTGTTTGGTAAAGAATTTGACTTACAAACAGATCACCAACCGATAAAATGGCTTGCAGCGAAATATGCAGGAAAAGACATTAACCCAAGATTGACACGATGGCTTATATCTTTGGGCGATTATAATATAAAAAATATTATAATTTAAAAAAACTAAAAAACACACTTTTATCGCGCACTAAAAGGTATAAAATAATTAAATTAAATAAACTTTAATTTGTTACGATATATGCATGTTACTCTTCCCAATATTTTAACTTTATTGTAGGGTTAACGCGAACATTTATTTTTTTATTCAATATGTGACGGATGATAGATATGCTAGGTAGTTATTAGTAAACTTATCACTTCTTTTATGTCCAATGAGTAATTCAAAAAGTGTGGAGCGCTTTTTGGTTATGTGTACTTTTAATTAATTTAGACAAAGCGCTCCACACTTTTTGAATTACTCATTGGACATAAAAGAAGTGATAAGTTTACTAATAACTACCTAGCATATCTATCATCCGTCACATATTGAATAAAAAAATATATGTTCGCGTTAACCCTACAATAAAGTTAAAATATTGGGAAGAGTAACATGCATATATCGTAACAAATTAAAGTTTATTTAATTTAATTATTTTATACCTTTTAGTGCGCGATAAAAGTGTGTTTTTTAGTTTTTTTAAATTATAATATTTTATTTTATACTTTTCAGTCTTAAAATGACTTTAACATGCTAATCATGGCATTGTCATCCAAACTAAACGTGTATGCAAAATTTCAGCTCAATCGTAAAACGGGAAGTGGGTCAAATTTAACTCCCAAGATTCCTTTACACATAACTAAAAAGCGCTCCACAGTCCGCCATATTGGACTTAGAATTACGCCACTTAGCTTATCATGCATTGTCATCCAAACTAAACGTGTGTGCAAAATTTTAGCTCAATCGGAAACCGGCAAGTGGGTCAAATTTAACTTCCAAGATTTGTTTACATAGTTACAAGTGAAGCTAATAAAAGTGTGTTAAAAATAGATTATGTTAAAGGGAAAGATAACGTAAAAGCAGATTTTTTAAGCAGAATCAATGTTGAGACAAAAGAAATAAATCTATTGAACAAGGAAAGTTTCGAATTGAATCTTAATGAATTGTTTAGAATTTGTAACGAATTCAGAGACGACAAGATAGCTAGTAATTCAGAACCCGAAGGTCTGAACCTCACTGAGATTGAAAATTTGAATTTCAGTGTTGATAAAGCTGAGTGTAATGAAAATAATAAGAACAATTACGAGATAAATGCTCTAAATGATTCTCTAGAGGGTCAAACTGCCCATTCTCAAGGAGAGAATTTTGAAAATCATATACCAATATTGGAAACAGTAGTTAACCGATTCAAAACACAAATTATACTAAAAGAGTCCAAAGAAAAAGAATTGGAAACTGTTTTTAAGAACAGAAGAATTTTTATTGATTTGCGAGATTTAGAAAATGAAAATGTTGATGCCATTTTGCAAAGGTATGTAGGAAAAGGCAAAGTAGGAATATATGTACTCGGAGTTAAACGACCACGAGTATAACCGGTTGCAACAAGCAATAATTAATCTATTTGCGCAAAATATTAGCGTAAAATTTGTTAGGTGTAGTCTTTTTGCAACAGATATCGATGATACAGAAAAACTCAATAGGGAAATATCACTTTTTCATAAAAACGAGTTGGGACACTCCGGAATAGTAGCAACTTAATCCCTCGTAAGTTGCTAGAGTAAAATTTATAACCCAGACCTTAAAACAGCAATTCATAAAATAATAAACAATTGCGAAATATGTAGTGCAGCAAAATACGATAGAAACCCAGTAAAAAAGAAATTTCATCTGACAGAAACTCCCTCCACAACAAATGAAATCGTTCATATTGACACTTACGTAAACAGTAAACACAGCTTCATTAATTTTATCGATAAATTTTCCAAACATGTTGTCAGTTTTTGTTTGGAGGATCGTAATAGCCAGACGCTGATAGAAAAAATCAGACAGTATTTAGCCATTAGAGGAAAAATAAAGAAATTTGTTTTCGATAACGAATTCAATACAAGAAACGTTAGGGAATTTTGCGGACAGGAAGGCATTGAGTATCATGTGACAAAACCAAACAGTCATACTGGAAACTCTGATATTGAGCGTTTTAATAAGACTATTACAGAGCGAATTAGGGCTCTCAATCTTGAAGAAAATTTGCCAATAAGAACTCAAATGTTGAAGGCTCTCAAATTCTATAATAATACTTTTCACTCTACCATTAAAGCAACTCCAATAGACGTACAAGAGCATAAAATAGACCATCGCATAATACGGGAAAGGTTAGAAAATACAAAACAGAAGGTTATAAACAAAAGAAATCAGAAAAGAGAAGATTATACAGAAAAGAGGGAAGAAGGTTTTATAAGAAATTATAAGGCTGTTAGGCATAAAGAACAACCTAAATTTAGAAAACATCGACTCATCGGAATACACGAAGAAAATATTAAAAGACCCTTTAAATTTTCAGGCCCTTCTAACAGCAGGGATCATTCTACTGATGATACCATTCAGTCACCAAACACTGACAATTGACAAAATTAATTCGATATCAGGAAGCGCAAAAATTCAAGTAGATGAAATAGAAATTGTTACTAAATTCGACATCGTCTTACATATTGTTAACCCCAAAGAAATATTGAAAATGATCGATGGCATAGGAAACACAGTCAACAATACTATCGAATCCGGTATCAAAAGAGACATTTTAATGCACCAAATCGAAAGCATTAGAAATCAGGTTAAGACATTACTCCCCATTAACAGAAAGATACGAAAACAAACGTATTCTAGTATCATCGCTGCTTAAGACATTCACCTCTCAACCAAAAATTGCAGTTGAGACTGCACATTCTCTCAAAGGTCTTCTGGACGTAACTAATGATTGCATTGCATCACTAAACAACGTGCAAATTAATACTTTGCACTGGGATCCCATTATCGTTCATCTGGTTGTACAAAAGCTTCCAGCAGAAACGCATAAAGAATGGGAATTATCTATAGGCGACACAACCGATGTGCCGCAATGGGGCGAGCTTAAGAAATTCTTAGAGCTCAGATTTCGCACCTTGGAAGCGATATCAGGCGCGAAGTCAAAATCCTATGAGAATAAAAAAGGGGATGAAAACAACAAGGTGAATTGCAAAAATTTTCATATGGCTCAGGCATCATGTAAACTCTGTCATGAGTTTCATTCTATTCGTTTATGCCCAAAATTTTTGAAATTTGAACCGTTTCAACGGCTAAAGGTTGCCAAAGCAAATGCATATTGCATCAATTGTCTAGGCCGATATCATACACTTAACAAATGCTTAAGTACATCAAGGTGCACGCAATGCCGAGGAAAGCACCACACGCTGTTGCACGCCTCTTCTGAAAAATCAGGCGAGCAGTCTACGTCCAGAAATACAAAAAAAGGTCAAGTAGCCCGTCATGACCCACCCCAACAATCCGAAGCACAAACAGCAGCTACCAGTGTATCATCTCTTTTTTTGTCGGAAAATAGCCAGGTGCTGCTGGCCACTGCTTTATTGTACGTTGAATCGCCGCAGGGGCTTCAAATTGCACGAGCTTTGATAGACCCCGGATCTCAAGTTACCTTTGTGACTAATTCTCTCTGCCGACGTCTAAAACTCAAAATGAGTCACACTTTCGTTAAAGTCACGGGGCTCGCAAACAATGAAGCAGCTAGCTCACGTAAAATGGTAAACATTACCTTAAAATCAAGATATGAAGAGCGTAGCGTGAAAGCAGACGCGGTAGCTCTTGACACGCTGACGGACTTACTGCCATCTAAGGCATTGGTACAAGGTAAATGGGAGCATATCGAAAATTTACCTTTAGCCGATCCTACATATCATATACCCAATAAAATAGATATTTTAATCGGAGCAGATATTTACCCGTTAATTTTGAAAGACGGAGTAAAAATCGCACCCATTGGTACCCCCTTGGGTCAAAATACTATTTTTGGTTGGGTGTTGTCTGGGCAAATTCACGCTCACCTACCGAAAGGTCCAAGGATAGAAGTCGTTTCATTGATTAATACAATTGAACTGAATTTCGATCTTCAGAGATTTTGGGAACTTGAAGAGCCTTCGAGTATCCACGTTGAAAACGCTGAAGACAAGTTATGCGAGGAAATCTACCGGACGACACATCGCCGGAGACCCGACGGACCGTATATGGTTCGGTTACCATTCAAGCCTAACTTAGAAGTAGGCTTAGGATCTTCGCGCAATATCGCTATGAGACGCCTTTTAACTACCGAAAAAATGATTCGGAACAACGGCTTATTCAAAGATTATAACGAAGTCCTCAGGGAATATCTGTGTTCAAATCAGATGGAAGAAGTCACCCCTAGGGAAAAAACAAACCAATCTTGGTCAAATAATGAAGCTATAGCAACATTTAAAACCAATTATCTGCCCCATCACGGAGTTGTTAAGGAATCAAGCACTACAACTAAGTTAAGAGTGGTGTTTGATGCCTCCTGCAAAACGTCGTCAGGAAAATCTCTGAATCAGCTGTTAATGATCGGTCCGCCGCTTCAACAAGACCTTACGATGCTATTATTAAATTGGCGGTTTCCTAAATTTGTTTTTTCAGCAGATATAGAGAAAATGTATCGTCGAATTTGGGTACACCCTGAGCATACTGAATATCAGCGAATATTGTGGAGAGCAGACCTAAATCATCCTGTAAAGGATTATCGACTTTTAACCGTGACCTTTGGAATCTCCTGCGCTCCATACTTAGCTATTCGAACTCTCCAGCAATTAGCCACAGATGAAGCAAAATCTTTTCCAGAAGCATCAAAATGCTTATCGAATGATTTTTATGTCGACGATGTTTTGACCGGGCGCGACAGCATCCAAGAAGCTGTAAAACTACGAAAGGATTTAACTTCGCTACTCAAACAAGGTGGTTTCCACTTGCGCAAATTTTCCGCAAATCATCCTGAAGTCTTACAGGATCTAGTTCCTGAAGACGTAGTCAAAGAAACTGTTCTTCTGTTTGATGGAACCTCTACCATCAAAGCGTTAGGAATAAGCTGGAATCCAAAGGAGGACAACTTCTGTTACAAGTTAAACATAGATATGAGCGGAACACCAACCAAACGCAGCATATTATCCAAAATCGCAAAATTATTCGACCCCGCCGGGTGGCTCAGTCCGGTAATTATTTGCGGGAAAATTCTAATGCAGAAACTGTGGCTTTTAGGCGTCGATTGGGATACTGATCTTTCCGAAAATTTATCTCAAGAATGGCTTGCGTTTAGCTCTGATCTAACAGCCCTCGAACGAATAAAAATTCCCAGATGGCTAGGTTATATGAGAGCCGCGCAAATTGAGTATCACGGATTTTGCGACAGTTCGGAGCGTGCATACGCTGCTACGATCTATGCACGCGTCCTGAGCCCAGACGGAAATGTTTCGACTCAATTAATCATTTCTAAAACCAAAATCGCTCCCGTTAAGACAATTTCACTTCCCCGGCTAGAGTTGTGCGGGGCACATCTCCTGTCGAAATTAGTAGCTCAATTACGAAAGCACTTAAAGCAGGTAGAAATTGTACATCTTTGGACAGACTCCACAGTGGTCCTCGCTTGGCTTAGCGGTCATCCAAATAAATGGAAAACTTTTGTCGCCAATCGGGTGTCTGAAATCCATAACAACACAGTGGAGTGCCGTTGGCGACACGTACCGTCAGAACAAAATCCCGCTGATCTGGCGTCGAGAGGAGTTCGCGCATCTGAGCTTGTTAATAATAAATTATGGTGGAGAGGTCCACAATGGCTGACAAAGAGTCCTGAAGAATGGCCAACACTTCTTGTAGAGCTGGACTATGACATTTCGTCCAAAGAAATAAAAAGGGTCAAATCTCTTCACGTGAGACCAGGCACAGAAGAGCTCATAGAGCGATTTTCTGATTTTGTTAGAGCTTGCAGAGTTGTCGCGTTCTGTCGCCGATTCTTTAGCAAGGGGGTCAGGAACGATAGTACAACTGGCAAACCGTATCTCAGCGCAAAGGAATTACAAGAGGCGAAGTATATCCTTATTCGGGAAAGCCAGCGTTATTCATACTTCCACGAAGTCGAAGCTCTACAGAAACGGCTCCCTATATCTTCTAAAAGTTCTCTAAGCTCATTAAACCCCTTTTTGGACGACAGCAATATTTTACGCGTCGGAGGCCGCCTCGAGAACTCCAATTTGACCTATGCAGAAAAACACCCGATAATACTCTCCCGCACATCGAAGTTGGTCTCTTTAATCATCGCGCACATCCACAAAACAACTTTACATGGAGGTCCAACTCTTGTAATAGCTACATTAAGACGAAATTACTGGATACCCGGCATCAAAAGTGCAGTGAATAAGACACTTCATCAATGTATCGCGTGTTTTCGCTGGAGGAGAGAGACTTCAAGTCAGATTATGGGTAATCTACCCGCATCTCGAGTAAACTTGGAACGACCGTTTTATGCTACAGGCATTGATTTCGCGGGTCCTATCAATGTTAAACTAAGTAAGGTACGCAATGCAAAAACGTCCAAGGCGTATATAGCTATCTTTGTGTGCTTCGCAACGAAAGCTATTCATATTGAACTGGTGAGCGACTTAACTTCCGAAGCCTTCGTTGCTGCCCTCCGCAGATTTTTCTCGAGAAGAGGAGTGTGTAAGGAAATCTATAGCGATAATGGAACAAATTTCATCGGGGCAGCTAGAATACTTGAGAAGGAATTAGACCAAGCGATCCGAAGAAATATTCGAGAAGCCTGTGAAAATTTGAGTGCGCAAAATGTGGCCTGGCATTTTATTCCTCCGGCTGCGCCACATTTTGGGGGACTATGGGAAGCAGGAGTCAAGTCAATCAAGTACCATCTTCGAAGAATAGTTGGCCAAACATTATTGACATTTGAGGAACTTAATACCGTGCTCACACAAATCGAAGCGGTATTAAATTCTCGCCCACTCTGTGCAATGTCAGCAGACCCAGACGATCTGGCCCCCCTTACCCCAGGGCATTTCCTCATTGGGAATGCTCCTCTAGCATTACCGGAGTCTGACTGGGACTGCGGAAAAATATCTTTATTATCACGTTGGCAGCACTTGCAAAAAATCAAAAATGATTTTTGGAAAAGATGGTCCTCAGAATACCTCTCTCGTCTGCAGCAAAGACAAAAATGGAAATGTGAGAGGCCAGCTGTAAATATAGGAGATCTTGTAATTTTGAAGGACGAGAATCTTCCTCCGTCAGCATGGAAGTTAGCTAGAATCATTGAATTACATAAAGGTAAAGATGATCAAACTCGAGTGGTCACACTTAAAACATCGAACACGCAATTAGTAAGACCCATTACTAAAATATGTGTCTTACCGTTTCAGCAATTACAATTCCAGTAATATTCATCCCAGTATTGTTACCTTTAATCGTCATTTAATTCAGCTATCAACATCTACATTTACCACGTACATACATATTCAATTTATTATCCTATTAAAACCCTTTCACAGGAATCTAAGAGCGATCATGTGGAAAATCCTCTTGATTGTGACCAGCATTTCTGGATGTTTCGCGCTGATTGCATACGACTGCGGCCACGAAAAAATCAACCGAACCAGGATTTCAGTTCTGGGGGTGGAAAAATGCAACTTCGAAGCACCAAACATCCTTCAAGAGTACGAAGACATCCAAGTATTGGAGTTAAAGGACGTTGCGTCGATTCACGTCTATCAATGTAAGATCAACGTACTCCAAACGGTATATTTTTGCGGCATGTTCAGTCATCTCTCTTTGGCTGCGGGAGGCTTCAGCACGTTCATCGCTGACGTATCGCAAGAAGAATGCATGAAAATGCAGAAACTCGGCATCTATAGACTCCCGAACAATAAATTGCTGGAGAATATTGCGCGTAATTCCACGTCCCGATATACGGAAACAGTAGCAGGATCGGTAGACGCAAAGGGAAACTGTGCAGGAACATCATATTCTTATGGCACCAATGTTTGGGATAATGTAATCGTCATACATGCCATGGAGTTGACAGTCACGGACTACACGAGTACTGTTCGGTTGGAAGATAATCAAGTCATCTTACGCAGTAGTATATTATGTCCATATCTCAAAGGCAGATGTGTAGATCCTGAATACGGCATGAGTTTTTGGGACATGATTCCGGACACGTCTTGCGAATCACTATCCTACACCGTTTTGTACGAAGGTAATGCTACTAAAATTCAATCTTTAAACATAGTTAAACAACAAATGCAAACTATGTATACGGTTGACACGGGGGACGTTGTTTTCGCATTAGAGACAATAAAAGCAATGTCGATTTGTGACCACCCAGGCTTTCACACAGAACATCCCAGACTTGTGATAATCAAAAGGACCACTGACGACTACGTTTTCAAAACGAAATCTACAGCAAACCTCGACCTCTTCACATATATCAACACCAAATTTGTGTATGTCGAGAGGCATATTAAGGAACAAATTGAAAACTTGTATACGCATTTGTTACTTAAAAAATGTGAAGTGGAGCGAGAGGTCTTAGAGACTCAATTGGCTGTAGCTCACCATCACCCTTCAGAGTTTGCCTTCATGAAGATGAAAGAACCTGGGTACACTGCCGTAGCACGCGGGGAGGTGATATATCTCATAAGATGTCAAGCAGTAGAGGTCACAGTCAGAAGAACCAATCGGTGTTACAATGAACTGGCTGTAACGTACAACAATCAGAGCTACTTCATGGCCCCAACGAACCATCTACTGCAGGAGTACGGTACGGAGGTTCCATGTTCTAATATGTTGGCTCCAGCATATTTGCTTCATGGGGCGTGGTACGGCTTCACCCCTGCAGGTCATAAGTTGGAGGATCCCGAACTTTTACATCCCACGAAGGATATTCCTTGGAAATATGAGGACACCCGCGACCTCATAAAATCAGGGATCTATACCTATGAAGCCACCGAGGAATTGAGAAGGCAAATCATGTACTCATCGGAACGGAAAGCAATTGAAAATGTCCTTACTAAAGCCATAATTGGACATAATACTGATCGACAAAATATTAATGTACTTCATTTGCTACCCACCGAGCATCTCAAGCGAGTACAACATTATCTCCAGGGAACTTGGTCCCTTTTTGCCACGTTCGGGAATCTAACATCGATATTTCTGGGCATTTGGTCTGTCTTTCGTGCATTAAAATTCTTCGTTAGTTTCATAATGAACTTACGAATAATTCGAAGCATCTATGGAACAAGTTGGTGGTTACTAGCGGCAATTGGCAACTCGTTCACCACCTATGCACTGCACAGGCGATCACGATCTCCGCCCGCAGAGGTGAACGTTCAACTTACCTCCGTGGCAGTTGGCCAGGATCAATTAAGCTCCGAGGACTATTCCAAGGCGGCTACCGCATCGAATAAACAAGAGATTGACGCAACATCAATCAATCTAGACTCTTTGAGACGTCAGACCAAAATTTATCCATCATTAAGAACAGAATGCACTTCACTTTCCGCTTAGCTTATATCTATCATCCTAAACATTTTATCCTACCCCTAATACCTACCCTCTTCAAATCGGGCGAGTCGGAGCGCCCTTTAAGTAACTCCATTTTTCTTTTAATGCAATCTTATGTCGGGAGGAAATGCCCCATAAGAAACGTAAATAAACCTAGATCATCGTTGAAACCATGGGGTTTCAAGGCCCGCCGAGATGTTCACGACACGCGTGAAACCTTCAGCCGGATATTCACCGCACGCGCGGAACACCTGCCGCTGAAGTTTGTTCACCCCGGCAAAACGCATTGATCAGCCGAATCAAAGTTCAAACGGTTGCACCGTTGCATTTCCGTGGATTTGGCTGATCGACATCGCGAGTGCTGACCACCCGAAACTGGAGACGTCCGGAGCTGAGGGCAATGCCATCGACCTGGAGGAATAGGATTCGGACGGGATCCTAAGCAGTCTTCCAACAACATTCAACGCGCGGGGTCTACTTCAACCATCTTTCGCTAAGTCAATTCATTTAAATCTTTACTAATTAGTGTTCTATGAAATCATCTATATATATAAAAATCTCGTGTCACGGTGTTTGTGGTCAAACTCCTCCGAAACGGCTCGACCGATATTTATGAAATTTTGTATGTATATTTGGTAGGTATGAGAATACAAAGTAAAGTATATTTCATACCGCTAGGTGATTAGGGTGTCCCTATCCAGAAAAATATAGTAAAAGAGCTACTGAACACTTCATATACCTACTTCGATTAGATTATAAAACTTTGAATGCAAAAATCTATATATATAAAAATCTCGTGTCACGGTGTTTGTGGTCAAACTCCTCCGAAACGGCTCGACCGATATTTATGAAATTTTGTATGTATATTTGGTAGGTATGAGAATACAAAGTAAAGTATATTTCATACCGCTAGGTGATTAGGGTGTCCCTATCCAGAAAAATATAGTAAAAGAGCTACTGAACACTTCATATACCTACTTCGATTAGATTATAAAACTTTGAATGCAAAAATTTAAAATCAGAGTTTACTGAGATGATTTTACGATTGGACTTAGGAGTTTTATACGGAATTTCAATTCAAAAGAAAAGTGGATAATTTTTCAAAGAGAACGAAATTATTTATGTTGTTGAATGACAAGTGTGCAACATAAAAAAACAATCGTCCATGGCCAAAGTGCGCGTCGGCTGACCTATACGCGGCGTTGCTCGGGCACAACTATCCCTATAATAAAAACTTTGGACACCGAAATGAATCGTGAACTGCAGTACGATACTGCCGAAATTGCAGCGATTGTTACTCGCAATGTCCCACTACTGACTCATGAACAAAAAATCATTTACGACCGCATTGTGCTGGCAGTTTCGGCGGGACAAGGTGGATTCTTTTTTTTGGATGCACCAGGTGGAACTGGCAAAACATTTCTCATTTCGCTAATTCTCGCCAAAATACGATCAAATAATGGCATCGCATTGGCCGTTGCATCATCTGGCATTGCAGCAACTTTATTGGATGGAGGCAGAACAGCTCATTCGGCATTTAAGCTGCCATTGAGTATTCAAAATAACCCAAACGCAGTGTGCAACATAAAAAAAACAATCGTCAGCGTCCAAATGCTACAAGATCCATCCGCTGACACATTCTCGAACCAATTGTTAGATATCGGCGATGGAAAAGTTGCTGTCTATGAAAATACTGGACGCATAAAATTGCCCACTAATTTCTGCACAATCATTGATTCGCAAAATGCTCTAATTGACCGCATATTTCCCGATGTACACACACAATACATAAATCATGCGTGGCTGGCAGAAAGAGCCATTTTGGCAGCAAAAAATGTGGACGTAGACGATTTAAACTTCAAGATACAGCAGTCGTTGCCAGGTGACTTGGTATCATACAAATCGATCGATACAGTTTGCGATACCAACGAAGCTGTAAATTATCCAACAGAGTTTTTGAACTCACTGGATTTGCCAGGTATGCCACCACACCTTCTACGACTGAAAGTTGGATCTCCGGTTATTTTACTTCGGAATTTGAACCCACCACGGCTGTGCAATGGCACGCGATTGGTCATTAAAAAATTGATGAAAAACATTATCGAAGCCACCATTTTAAATGGAAAATTCCGAGCCGAAAATGTTTTACTGCCACGAATTCCAATGATTCCCACAGACGTACCAATTGAATTCAAACGCGTTCAATTTCCTATTAGATTGGCATTCGCAATGACAATCAATAAGTCGCAAGGCCAAACGATGTCGGTTTGCGGCTTAGATTTGGGCACACCATGTTTTTCACACGGACAGTTATACGTGGCATGTTCTCGCGTGGGCAAACCATCAAGCTTATTTGTGTTGGCTAAAGACGGACTGACAAAAAATATCGTACACTCAATTGCTCTTCGAAATTAATATTGATGTTTTTTATCTCATTTTCCTACTTTAGGATAAAAAATGTATTACTTTTTTCCACTTTTTTACTTATAACTGTTAAGAGATCAAATAATAATGAATTTGTCCGTTACGTTAATGAAATACATTGAATTGAGGAAATGAATGGTTGGTGTTCTTTTGTTTTTATCGGCGGTCACATTCGTTATTTTTTATTTAACAATCAAAATATACACTAGAAATAATTTATAGCCGGGTAAGCTAGTTTGTTAATGTAATTTTGTTCTATTAAATCATTTTGTTAAATCTAATTTTGTAAATTTGTGTTTTATCATTGTTGTAAAGTTATATGTGATAAACATTTAATTTGTGTAATAAAGGATTAAATTATCCAGCTATCCAGTTCTATTGAGTGCTATCGGAAGTTGGAGTGTTGGCGGTGTTTGTGCTTTTCAGGTCACAAGGAATCTAGGACAGCATTTTTCAAAGGTTAAGACATTACTCCCACATAGATTCAGACGAGGACTTATTAATTTGGGTGGAGGTTTCCTGAAATGGATATTCGGGACCATGGACGATGAAGGCAGAAAGGACATTGAGGAACACTTAAATACTATTGACAAAAACAACCACGAAACAATTGGAACAGTTAATCGACAAATCAAAATTAATGACAGTTTTAATAAATCATTTACTTTAATTGAAAACACAATTAAGAAAGACCGACTTAAAATGACAAATGAACTAAATGCATTAGGAAAAAGGATCCTTGCAGAAAGCCTTTTTCAGGAACAGATGATTAATATTGACTTAATTAAAAGACAGGTTGAGAATATACAGGACAACTTTGTGTCAGCCAGATCGGGAATCTTGCATCCGAGCATTTTGACGAACGAAGAGATTAGAACTTACGATATCGACAAGAAAATTAACACAGATTAGATTTGGAATAGCAAAATATTATAATGAATCGATCATTTTCGCAATAAAAATCCCTAAAGAATTCAAAAAATTAAATAAGAAATTGTTAATTCCCATTCCTAGTAATAATAACAAACAAATTGATCAGGAAATTGAATTTGTAATCGAGATAGGTAACAAAACACTCACATATGAAAACGGAAAAACATTAAAAGAATTAAAAGTAAGTAAACATTGTATTTTTAAGAATAATTGTGGATTTATTGTAAATCTCGAGGAAGAATACATTGAAGTTGACGATGATGTCCTGGTGTTGATTAACGTTAAGAATGGAAAGCTTAATAGTACTTGTGACGATAGAAGTATGACTTTGAATGGACACTATTTTATACATTTTCAGAATTGTACAATCCAAATTAATAATAAAATATATAGTAACACATTCAACACATTTGTAAGCAAATTTGTTATACCAATAGAAAGCCATTCTGCTTCAAATAAAACAGATCTAACTTTCGATGATATAGTCTTGGAACACGAAAATAATGTAAAAGATATAAATGAGTTAAAATACCACAAACATTTAAACGTGGGAATGGGGATTGGGTCATTTTCGTTAAGTCTGGTGATAGTAATTGTAATTTGTGTATTTTTCTTCTTGAAATTTAAAAATCAAAAGTTCAAATCGATTAATAGGATTCAGGAGAATCCAAAATCTTGTGGGGGAGGAGTTACATTACCTTGCCTCAGCAACACTGCAGACAAAGAAATTTGTCATAGCAGCATAAATGAAGAGCTTATAAGCAAAATGACCGTTAGGACCTGATCTGCCCAGACCATTCCCACATTCCTAGGGTATCAAATGATATCGTTTGTGCCCTACTAGGAAATCAACATGAGATGCCGTGAGAACTGCGATTAGCTAAGCACTTTTGGATAATTAGAATTAAGCAGATTAAAGCTACTTAGCCAGATAAGTTTGAGTCTTAAGACAACCGCCGGAGCATACACAAGTTTTGTTCAAGAGTTATAATCGGAGTTCAAATAAAGATCATATACTTAATAAAAGTGTGTTTGGATTTTAAAACCAAAACTATAAAACTTCATAAATAAATTAATGATTAAAACCTAAGTTTTAATCAAATAATAAAACTCACGCGTCTATCGGTGTTCTCCAGCCAGTAAAATAAAAATAAGACGTGCTTTACAGCGCGACGCTTTACCGGATGTGGTACTGGAGAAGATGTTTTAATTCCCCGGATTCCTCTTATACCATCGGATTTACCGTTTCAATTTAAGCGCGGTAAAGCTATCTTTTGCAATGACCATTAATAAGTCACAGGGTCAAACATTCAACGTTGCAAGGTTAGATTTGAACGTTGAGTGTTTCTCACACGGCCAGTTATATGTCGCGCTTTCGAGAATAACCTCTAAAGAAAACATGTTTGTACTGTCTCATGAAAAATCAGCTGTAAATATTGTATACAAAGATATCCTGTAGTATAGACTAATCATAATATTATTAATCACTCCACACTGCCCCATATTAGTATCTACATTGCACCCGTGCGAAGCCGGGGTGGGTCGCTAGTATGTACATACATAAAAATCTCGTGTCACGGTGTTTGTGGTCAAACTCCTCCGAAACGGCTCGACCGATTTTTATGCAATTTTTTATGTATGTACATTTGGTAGGTATGAGAATAGAAAGTAAAGTATATTTCATACCGCTAGGTGATTAGGGTGTCCGTATCCAGAAAAATTTTTCGATTAGATAATAATACTTTGAATGCAAAAAAATTATGTCAAAGTTTACTGAGATGATTTTACGACAGAAGTTTTACACAGAATTTCAATTCAAGAGAGTAGTTTTAGAGTAGGTGGACCTATAATTTAAAATTGATTTTCATAAAATATAGTAGATTTTAAGGTAAGATTCGGTAGAAGCGAATTTTTGCAAACAATTACATTGATCAGTCATTGGTTTTTAGCGATATTTCACCTTTTCCAACGCAAAAATATCTTTTTCCATTTCAAATGTATAAAAATCCATTTCAAAAGTGCTCTTTTTAACCCCCGACGCAAAAACGACGGGTGTTATAAGTTTGACGTGTCTGTCTGTGTGTGTCTGTGTGTCTGTCTGTGGCATCGTAGCTCCCGAACGCATGAACCGATTTTGATTTTGTTTTTTTTTGTTTGAAAGGTGAATTAGTCTGGAGTGTTCTTAGCTATGTTTGATGGAAATCGGTCCAAGATGGCCGCCGCCACAAAATGACGGATTACATATTTTTTCACAACTCCCTCAATATAGGTATCAAATAAAAGGGCTTGAGTAGTAGAATACTATACACTATGACATTTCAAATCCAAGATGGCCGCCACCACAAAATGGTGAATAACTTTTTTTTTCACAACTCCCTAAATATGGGTATCCAATGAAAGGGCTTGACTAGTAGAATAATGTACACTACATTGAAAGGGAATGAGGAATATTAACTAACGAAATGAAAATTATTTTTTTGTCTGATCAATGCCCTAGCTAGATTGATGAGGAAAGTGGAGTGATGACTGGTACCTAGGAACTAACGGAGCTCACAAAAATATATACATATTTTATTGTTTTTATAGTTTATAAATTTAATTAAAATTATTGGACTATCGGAATTAGGGTCCGCGAGTAATTTAAAAAGAATGAAATAAAAACAAAATTAAAAGTTTTAAGTAACCCCCGACAAAATAAAAAAATCTAAAAAGTAAAAAAATAAAATTTTTCTCTCGGCCTTTTAACTCCATTAAAAGAACCTATTAATGTGTTGGTTGGCCCTTTAACTTTGATATAAAGTACTTATTAATATTTTGATCCAAGCGTCGTCGCGTTGGGGGACCGCTACGAAATAAATAATTACTATCCACAGATATTAGCGGTCCCCCAACGCGACGACGCTTGGATCAAAATATTAATAAGTACTTATATTAAAGTTAAAGGGCCAACCAACACATTAATAGGTTCTTTTAATGAAGTTAAAAGGCCGAGAGAAACATTTTATTTTTTTACTTTTTAGTTTTTTTTTTGTGTCGGGGGTTACTTAAAATTTTTAATTTTATTTTTTTATTTCAAAAGTACTCCAAAACATTAGCATCGAAATTTAACACAAAAGTGCTCATTATTCCAAATGCAAAGTATCACAAGTCAATTCAAAAGTGCATTTTTATTCAAAACAAAAGTACAAAGTTCCAAGCAAACGTGCTCTAGTATGATGCCATTTGTTTGAAGTATTGTATATGGATATCCCTATATAAGTATATAAAATCGAAAGTTTGTATGTTTGTTTGTTTGTTGCTCAATCACGCCTAAACCATCGGCCCGATCATTTTCATTTTTGGAGTGAAGACACTACATATTCCGGGCCACCATATAGGCTATTTTTTATTCGCGGGTTTCAAAATGGCGGACCCAAGATGGCGGCCAAAAATTGTAAATATTAAGGGATTGCCATGAAAAGTAGATTAGGGGGTTTTTGGAGGTGGTAATTGCGAATCCAAGGTCGAAATTTGGAAATTCAAGATGGCGAATCCAATATGGCGTCCAAAAATTTTCGAACTTCAATGAATTATAATGAAATTTAGTACTTTGGGTATTTTGATACCACTAATTTCGAATCTACTAACAAAATTTGGAAATTCAAAATGGCGGACCCAATATGTTTGTTACTCAATCACGCCTTAAAGTTTGGTCCCATTATTTTCATTTTTTAAGTGAAGGCACTACACATCCCGACTTAACATTTAAGCTACTTTTTATTTGCGAGTTTCAAAATGGCGGACCCACGATGGCGGCCAAACATAGTATATATGAAGGGATTGCCATGAAGATTAGTATTTGGGGGTTTTTGAAGGTGCTAATTGCGAATCCTAAGCTCGAAATTTGGAAATTCAAGATGGTGAATCCAATATGGCGTCCAACAATTTTCGAACTTCAACTAATTTAAGTGAAATTTAGTACTATGGGTATTTTTAAAACACTAATTTCGAATCTACTATAAAAATTTGGAAATTCAAAATGACGAACCCAATATGGCGATTGGTAGTACTTATAATATACCGGGTGAAACCGGGTAACCCAGCTAGTATATAAATATATACAAAGATCTGCTACTATAAACGAACTCTTCTCTTCACTATTGCTTCGGTTTAGAATCTTTTGCCCTGCATTTGGATTTTTGTTTGTGCATTTACATTGTTTCCTTGCGATTATATAACTGCTACGTTTTCAATATTGATCTTAGTTCTTGATAAACATTTTAGTCTGAATTTAAAGTGGCTTGCGTGTAGTTCCTGTACAAAAAATCGACTTAGAAAATATATACATACTAGCTGTCCCGGCGAAGTTTGTACCGCCTAACAGTCAACTGAATTTTTAAACTTCTTGTATGTGCCTGGCTTACACAAATCGGAAATTGAATTCGTTTAAACTCAAAGGAAAACCACGTCCATTGGACCAATGCGAACGAAAGGATGCGAGCTGTAATCAATTGTGCAATCCTATAGAAACGCTGCTCGATTCTAATCAACACTTGAAGCATTTCTTCTTGCGCGTCGAAGATTATCTCGTTGTTGATCTGTGCGATAAGCTCGACTTTTTCTCAGTGCCAACAGAGCCGCGTTAGTATGGCCCGACTTCATGCTTCTCAAAGCATATAAAAATGCCGCCAGCCAGTAGATCTATTCTTTCCCAATAAAGCCGTAATGCAATTAGCTTTGTTGGGAAAGATTAGATCTTCTGGGTCGTGGCAGTTTTAATATTATTACTCGCACAGTAAGATTTATTAATAACACTAGCACAAAACAAACAAATCGACCGGTAACCTTTATACTTATGCTTTTATCAAAAAACGCACCTGCTCTAACACTACTTTTCTTTTGAATTGAAATTCCGTATTTTAAAATTCTCTCGTAAAATGATCTCAGTAAACTTTGACTTAAATTTTTGCATTCAAAGTGTTACTTTGACTAAAAATTTTGCATTCAAAGTGTTATAATCTAATCGAAGTAGCTATTGTGCTATTTTCCGATCTACTACTTTTTGTGCTTTTCCTTTTGGTTTTTCCCAATTTTCTTTTCCTTTAAGACATCCCTTTATTAAGACGAACAAACCAAAAAAAGAATCATCGAAATCGGTCGAGCCGTTCTCGAGATATCATCAAAAAAGCAGTTCCATACAAAATGTATGAGAAAATGAATTTTCTTCATAAATTCTTTTTCCGTGAATTTTTCGGATATTTTAATAGTTATTCTGTTAAGGAGGGCGGAGACGAATCCAACAAATCAAAGATCATAAAAATCGGTCCAGCCGTTCTTGAGTTATAAGTGGTCTAACTAACACGACTTTGTTTTATATAAGTTAACACAAATAACGTTCGCCTTCCACGAAACGCCTAAATATCACATTTCTGCAGTGTCGCAGACGCCACGTTGCAGGATGCCGGCGCCGTCACCTGAAACCTCTTGTACGTGACTTTTCTATGGGAACTATTTTCTACATCTCAGCTAATGAAGCGCGTCTCTAGATTTAAGATTCAGTTGTATTCGACTTGTCATAAGAACATCATCTCAGTAAATTTTGCATCCGATAAAAACCGTAAAGTTTTATTATTAACTGGCGCCCGAGCAGGGACCGTTGCGATAAAATAAGCCCAATAGTTGTTCGATAAGAAATAAGTCTTAAACGGAACGCGAGATACCCGAGAGCTTAATAGAAAAGTTCGGTGCGATCGTGGGAATAACGGAGTGTGATTTTTCGCAACAAAAATTTCTGCAGTTATTGTTAGGAAAAGAGGCCCCTTAGTAACCACGGCAGCTAGTAACTCGACGTGGAGGAAAAGCAGTTAACCAGCGCAACAATTTCAGGACACCAAGCCGGAATTGAGGAAAGTACCTGCGTTAACAGCCGCCAACTGCTGACAGAAGGAAGTCCCAAACAGCGATGCAACTCCGGATGCTAACCATACATTCGTTATTACTATCGTAAGTTAGCAAATTGTTAAGAAATTATTGTAAAAAGTGTGAAAAACAGTGAAAAGAGCAAACAAAGAAATAAAATATCCAATATCATTGTGAATTAAGATCCAATAAGTTTTAAAAGAAAATAATCACAGCATTTAAATTCAAATTTGAGGAATAATAGAATTTTAGCTTGTTTGCATTATTAGAATTTAAAATATTGTGTTAGCTGCGAGCAAAGAAAATATCTTACTTTAAATAATTTCGAAATACGTTTACAATCTACAAAAAAATTTAAAAAAAAAAAATAGAACCGACTCCAAAAAATCCCAAGCTCTAAAAAGTATAAAATAATTACATTAAAAGTTCTCTGATACTACTTTCAACATTAAATACCAAGACTTTCCTAGACTTTTGAAGTCGGTGTGAAAACCTGACTGATATTAATCCAATTAATCCAGACAAACTGATTGCATTCATTATTTAGTATTGGATTAATATCAGTCAGGTTTTCACACCGACTTCAAAAGTCTAGGAAAGTCTTGGTATTTAATGTTGAAAGTAGTATCAGAGGACTTTTAATATAATTATTTTATACTTTTTAGAGCTTGGGATTTTTTGGAGTCGGTTCTATTTTTTTTTTAAAAATTTTTTATTTCATTCTTTTTAGTGTAATATGTTTTAGTAAATTTTTTTTGGTCCGCCATTTTGAATCCTCGCAATCGGGCACCGAATTTACAACCAAGTACCAAAACTTTATCTGTGTATATATTTTGGTTTTTGTTGATTTTCTCAAAAAGCGCTGAATCAATTTCGATAAAATTTATATGGGACCACCTCTGAAGTATGACCTACCAAACAAAAAAAGAATCATCAAAATCAATTCATAATTGGCGGAATTATCGCGTAACGACATACAAAAAAAAAAAAAAAAAACATACAGTCGAATTGAGAACCTCCTCCGTTTTTTCGTCGGTTAAAAAACATACAGTCGAATTGAGAACCTCCTCCGTTTTTTCGTCGGTTAAAAAGTTAAACCAAATAATAAGGTGTCGGTGACAGACGTACAGATACGAATACTTTGTTTTTACGCAACTAATCGAATTAAATAATCTAAATTATAAATTCCATCTCAAAATACGGTAAAACTTTAAAATGTCTACGGATAATATTTTAAGACCATCAATCCTTCAATTGAATGAAGATCAACCATCCGGTTCCGGTACTTCAAATCATTTTAACCTCGAACAGCTGAAAGAAGTTATTATACAAACCGTTCGATCAGAGACACAAATTCTTGATCAAATAACACATGTCGACGTTAAACCTAGGCAATCAGATCAAACCATAGATCCACGATACCTCAATAATTTAAACGATATGGACAAAATTCCTGATGTTGTTAAAAGTTTACGTGAGTTCTCAGGCCAACCGGGAGAATTCGGCTCTTGGAAGAAGAGTGTCGAGCGAATTCTAAAAATTTATAATCACTTAAAGGGAACACCCAAATATTATGGCATAATTAGTGTCATTAGAAATAAAATAACAGGGCATGCAGATACTGCACTAGAGTCGTACAACACTCCTCTGAATTGGGAAGAAATTTCGAAGTGTTTAACACTTCACTATGCAGACAAAAGAGATCTAGGCACCCTTGAATACCAAATGACAAGATTAATTCAAAAAAAAAACGAGTGTGCTTTAGACCACACGACTGAAGTAAAACTTCTTTAACTGCATCTATATGTATGTATATATATAAATGTTTATATATGTATATATGAATTCTCCCGCGTGCAAAAATTATAGGCGAGCGGGAGGGTGCCCAAAAAGTAGGGTTGACCGACCACGGTGAGCTAAGTGGTTAAACTAAATGATTTTTTACGTATTTTTGGTCGCTGAATCCGAATATGAAATTTATTTTGCTCTAAAATAACAGCGTCATGGAGAAAAACGCACTTTCCATGAAAATCGCGAAATAATTATTATTCAGTTTTTTTGTGTTCAACTCGATGTAACTTTTACTGTATTTGCTCTTTTCTAATGAAATTTTTACAGCGTATTCTCGAAATGGTTTGAAAGAAAACAAGAGATCAAACGTGCAAAAAAATTAATTACGACCGGAGATATGAATTTTTAAATATTACAAGTACGAAGTTGCGAATGATTGACTTCAAATTGAAATGTTGAGCGACGAAGTTTTGAAATTCTAATTTTAAACTATACAGAACTAAAATATAAGGTACAAAGAAGTTTTTGGCAAAGCTTGAGTATAAAATATCCACTAGGGAAAAAATGGCAAGAGTTTTAAAATTGAAGTACCGAGCGCGCGCTGCTTTTTTTGACTTGTTTATTGCGTAGCTTGTCAATGCATGCTTTTGTAGCAGAATTTTGTTCATTATTAGTGATCAACTGTGTTGCACGCAGCATCAAGTAGGTTTATCGTTATTAATTCGTTTTATTCGTCAGTAAAAAAATAACATGAATAACAATAATAAAAAACGGAAGAAGGAAAACGTTGAATTATCCTCGTCAAAAAAAGTACATGCGGTAAATGATTCGTTTGATTGGGAAAAATTATGTTTTTTCTGTGAAAAGGGTGAAGACAAAAAGAACAATAAAAAATTAACTTTAGTTTCCGGAAAAAATTGTGTACGAGTTCAAGAAACAATAAAAGATCACGCTGCGCTTAAAAATGATAGCAATATATTTAGTTACTTTACTTTCCACAAATGGAAATTTATTCGAAAAAAAAGCTCGGTATCATTTGAACTGTTATCAGATATTATGTACTTCGTGTGGAAGCAAACTGAAAATATAACTGGAACAATTTCATCTCATATACCGAGCAAAATTAATTACCAAACAATAGTGGACAAAATCATAGGTAAATATGAAGATGATTTGAATTCTGGAAAAGTAATTATGTTTCCTGAAATGGGAAATATTTTCAAAAAGGAAATAGTTCTTTTAAAATGTAATCAACCTCAGGATGTCAGTATGCACATAAAATCGTCGTTCATCAAATTAAAATTTATGGAATCGAAGAAGATAAAATTACGGTTTTATTCTTATAATGGTAAACCCGATTTAGTAAGTTCTGCAGCTATTCCGATCTCGTTTATATTGCATAAGTTAATCAAAGTAAAACAAGAATTTGAAGAACATAAGTGTCAAGGCAGTGAAGTCAAATCTGAAAACATTATTCATAAATCTGCTGGAAAGAGAAGCTATTGAATCTATTCCACGTTCGGTTGAATATCCTTTGCCAACAGAAGTAACGATAAAGTAGATATTCAAAAAATTTTGTTCCCGAAATATTACAAAAATGTATTCACTGGCTGATCGATCTTAATTTTAATTATAAATACCTTCGCGTGCGACGAGCCACACCGCCAACCGACGTGGCGGCTGCTACGCCGCGCTCGCGGCGAGCGCGAGCTCGGTACTTCAATTTTAAAACTCTTGCCATTTTTTCCCTAGTTGATATTTTATACTCAAACTTTGCCAAAAACTTCTTTGTACCTTATATTTTAGTTCTGTATAGTTTAAAATTAGAATTTCAAAACTTCGTCGCTCAACATTTCAATTTGAAGTCAATCATTCGCAACTTCGTACTTGTAATGTTTAAAAGTTCATATCTCCGGTTCTAATTAATTTTTTTGCACGTTTGATCTCTTGTTTTCTTTCAAACCATTTCGAGAATACGCTGTAAAAATTTCATTGGAAAAGAGTAAATACAGTAAAAGTTACATCGAGTTGAACACAGAAAAACTGAATAATAATTATTTCGCGATTTTCATGAAAAGTGCGTTTTTCTCCATGACGCTGTTATTTTAGAGCAAAATAAATTTCATATTCGGATTCAGCGACCAAAAATACGTAAAAAATCATTTAGTTTATCCACTTAGCTCACCGTGGTCGGTAGGTCCCCTTTCTAAGCCACTTTTCGGCAACCTCCCGCTCGCCTATTAACTGATCGTTTGCTGCCGCCGCCGCTGATTGTGGCGAATCGAGTTAAGTTCCCGAACCAGCGTCAGCAGCACCAGCATCAGCAGCAGCAGCAGCAGCGGAGCGCCCCACGGGCCTCCACTCCACAGACACAGGCACCGCGCTGCGCCGCAGAGCGCGTCACCGAAATGGGGCCGCCCGCTGCTGTCGCTTGGCCCGATGGATGCAGCCAGATACGCAGCGCCTTGCCGCGCGACCGTCGAGCCCTCTATGTCCTCTGTGCGGGAGTGTGCGACGGTATGGTACCAACCAGGCCACAGTGTCACTTTAAATCGTAACACTTTTCGTAGGGCATTCACCAGCTTACTCCCCAAGTCAAGCGTGCGTAAAGAAGTTTTACTTCAAAAATGTTTCTATCCCCGAATTTTATGAACAGGTTTACCGTCATTTATCCCTTATTCTGAATAAATTATCATCAATGGACATGAGTCAGGAGTCAATGAACGTAATGACACAGGCTTATCGAGACAAGGCTCTAGACACTTTTGTAAGAGGTCTTAGGGGGGACTTGCCCAGATTACTCAGTATGAAGGGACCAACAGACCTACCCGAAGCTCTCCACTTATGTTTGAAATTAGAAAACGTTCAATATCGAGTGCAGCATAGTCACAGCAATCTGCGAAGTTCTCACCTTGCTTCGCCATTACCACTTCCACCGAGGAGACTTAATCCTCAACTACAGCCCAACTATTATAATCCCCAAACTCCAAAATATTATCCAGAACTCCTACATAATCCCCAGTTACCTCAGGGTTTCACTAAACCTCCACAACAATTTCAACCCACTAGATGCACTCAAAATTGCGTTCAACAACCTCTAAAGCCATTTAATAGAAACTACTTACCTAAACCGGAACCTATGGACGTAGATAGATCCATTAATTCCCGTCAAATAAATTACCATAGACCACAAATAAGTAACACTATGAATAAGAAATCCCACTCCAATCAGGTACCTCAGCCTGTGAAATTCCAAAGCCTCTATCAGACAGAATCATTTAATGAAGACACCGCTTTACAAGACTACTATGGTCAAATGTCTGAATATGATACCCAAATTCAGCAAATTTCCGATGAAAATGCCAGTGGCCCACAGGAATTAGAACCATTGGTTGGCACGGATCCACACAATTCCTCTAATCAGCAAGAAGTCGAAGAGCAGTTGGACAATGTTAATTTTTTAGACTTAAGAGCTCTTCGCTCCCCTACCTAGAGCACGTAGCGAAGAGCGGCAAAATATTTAAATTCCTCATAGATACGGGCTCGAATAAAAATTACATTCAGTCTCGATGTGTAAGGAATCCTATACAGAACAAAAAACCATTCATAACCAATTCCGTAGCAGGAAATATAAGAATTACCCATCATGCTTTAATAGACCGAAAATTAATATTTTTTATATTGCCAAATCTCACATCCTTTGACGGAATTATTGGCAATGATAGTTTAAAAGAATTGGAAGCCACAATACACACGAAAGAAGAATTTATGACAATTCGACCCAATTTAAACATTCCCCTTAAACAGCATATTTCAGAGTCTGTGAACAATATGATTTTGAGAACCTCACATCTTCCTCCAGAGCAAAAGAATAAATTAGAAAATTTAATAGGAAGGTTTCCAAATTTGTTTTCCGATCCGGATAAAAGATTGACCTTTACCACAACCGTTAAAGGAGAAATCCGAACATATAATTCCGACCCAGTTTATTCAAGGCCCTATCCATATCCCATGTGCTTGAAAGACGAAGTTGATAGCCAGATAAAACAACTTCTTGAAGATGGAATTATTAGACCATCCAGGTCTCCTTATAACTCCCCAGTTTGGATAGTACCTAAAAAAGAAGATGCCTCCAGGCAGAAAAAATATAGAATGGTTATCGACTATCGCAAGTTAAATAATGTCACTATATCCGATAAATATCCTATCCCTGAAATAAATGATATTCTCAGTAATCTTGGAAGGAATGAGTTTTTTACCATCCTTGATTTGAAGAGTGGTTTTCATCAGATTCCGTTGAGGGAGAAGGATGTGGAGAAGACAGCATTTTCCGTTAATCATGGAAAGTACGAATTCACGCGACTCCCGTTCGGTTTGAAGAATGCACCCTCCATTTTCCAGCGTGCGCTCGACGATATATTGAGGGAGCACATCGGAAAGCGGTGCTACGTGTACATCGATGACATCATAATATTCGATAGTAGTGAAGAGGAACATTTTATAAATTTGAAGTTGGTTTTCGAAACTCTCGAAAAAACCAATATGAAGGTCCAATTGGATAAGTGTGAATTTCTTCAATCCGAGGTAGAATGTTTGGGATTTTTGATATCTAAAGACAGTATTAAGGCAAACCCTAAAAGGGTTAGAGCAATAGTAGATTTTCCCCTTCCTTGTACGGTAAAGGATCTAAGATCATTCCTAGGAATGGCTGGCCATTACCGTCGTTTCATAAAAGATTATGCCAAGATTACAAAACCATTGACAACTCTTTTAAGAGGAGAAGACGGACATGTGTCTAAAACCCTATCTAAAACTAAAGCAATTCACTTAAACGATCAAGCTGTGGACGCTTTCAGTAAAGTAAAGAATTCCCTAATTTCTGAGGATGTATTGTTGTCATTTCCAAATTTCGAAAAAGAATTCGAGCTTACCACGGATGCCTCTAACTTTGCACTGGGAGCTGTTCTGTCCCAAGATGGAAAACCAATCACCTTTCTATCAAGGACCCTTAACAAAACAGAAGAAAATTATGCGGCAAATGAGAAGGAGATGCTTGCCATAAAATGGTCTCTTAATTCTCTCAGAAATTTCCTTTACGGATCACGCAAGATTAAAATATTAACTGACCATCAACCCCTCACTTACGCTCTCAGTAATAGAAATAATAATTCCAAAATGAAGCGATGGAAGGCAATCCTTGAGGAATACAATTATGAACTCAAATATAAACCCGGTAGCACGAACGTCGTGGCGGATGCCCTTTCAAGAATAGTCAATCCTACAGAAGCTAACTCAATGTCCTCAACACAACACAGTGACGATAGTTCTTTTCACAATTTAATTCCCACAATACAAAAACCTATTAATGTCTTCCGCAATCAAATAATAATTAACCAAGGTAACGAAAACAATTACCAGAGATCTAACCCCTTTCCAAATTATGTACAACATACAATCACCCGAACCCACTACTCCGAAGATGATATCGTACGAATTTTAAAAAAACACCTAAACCCAGGAACAATAAATGGACTCCAAACAGAGGAGGCTATAATGGGAAAAATACAACAGATTTATCCCCTCCATTTCGCGAACTATAAAATCCGTTTCACCTCTAAAATAGTACAAGACATTTCTGACGAAAATCAGCAAGATGAAAAAATACTATCTATTCATCGACGAGCTCACCGAAATGCTAAAGAGAATGGAAACCAAGTTCTAGAAAAATACTATTTTCCCAAAATGAACAAAAAAATTAGATTCTTGGTTAAACGTTGTACAACTTGCAGTGAGAATAAATATGATAGACATCCTAACAACCAAAAAAATTAAAAAAAAAAATATTTTTTAAAGAAAAGCTTTTATTTAACAATGAAATATAAAAAATATACTAAAAAGGAAAAAATAAGTTTTTGCTAAAATTTATCAATTTTGGACCTAAAATATATTTCAACCAAATATACCTTTAACGTATTTCTTCACGGTATTTCTGTATTTGTATGACTATAAAAAAAGCTTGGGCGCTCATTAGATATTAAAATTATAAACAATAGCAGTAGTGAAACGAAGCGAAATATTGTGTAATTTCAGCATAATTTCGCTTGTAATGAGAGCGCCCAAGTCATACAAATACAGAAATACCGTGAAGAAATACGTTAAAGATATATTTGGTTGAAATATATTTTAGGCCCAAAATTGATAAATTTTAGCAAAAACTTATTTTTTTCCTTTTTAGTATATTTTTTATATTTCATTATTAAATAAAAGCTTTTCTTTAAAAAATATTTTTTTATTTAATTTTTTTTTTAAGACTAAAAACTATGTCTTTAATAGTAAAAGAACGTCAAATTGAAATTTCAAAAAGGCGTTAGCATAACGCTGAGTTACCAGTGCACAATTCAGCGTTGTAGCGTTTGAAGCTGAATCGAGCATTAGCATCTTGAAACTCTGCTTTTGAACTTATGCATTATCATATTAGACGTCCGCCATATTGGATTTAGAATAACGTCACATTACTTATTGTGTTTCGCTTATCAAGCCCTTTCATTTGATACCCATATCATAGGGGTTACTATGAAAACTATAAATCGCCATTTTGTGACGTCCACCATATTAGATTTAGAAATGGCGTTACTATCTTTTCCTACTCTTCAAGCTCTTTCATTTGATACCCATATTAAGGAGGTCGACCAAAAATACATGGTCCACCATCTTGTGGCGGCGGCCATTTTAAAGATATTGCAATTTTGAGTATTGCATATTGCATTGTCACCAGAACTAAAGGTGTATGCAAAATTTTAGCCCTATAGCTTCATTGGAAGTGGGTGAAATATTGATTGCAAAATTCCAGGACACACCATCTTGTGGCGGCGGCCATTTTAAATAAAGATATTGCAATGTTGAGTATTGCATATTGCATTGCCCCCAGAACTAAAGGTGTATGCAAAATTTCAGCCCAATAGCTTCATTGGAAGTGGGTGAAATATTGATTGCAAATTTCCAGGACACACGGTGAAGCTAATAAAAAGCTTTTAATAATCAATCCTACTCCTATTCCGAACTACCCCGGTCATATTCTCCATTTGGACATCTACTCAACGAACAATAAATTGGTTCTGACTGCCATAGACAAATTTACTAAACTAGCATTCTGCAAACCCATAAAGTCCAGAGCAATAGAAGACATTAAACAACCCGTTAGGGATATCCTCTTCTTTTATGGCGTTCCGGGCGTGGTGGTGATCGATAACGAAAAATCCCTCAACTCACGCTCCATAACTTCGATGATGCAGGATGGATTGAAAACCAAAATTTTTAAAGCCCCGCCATATAGGAGTGAGGTGAATGGCCAAATAGAAAGGTTTCATTCGACCCTCTCTGAGATCATGAGATGTCTCAAAGCAGATGGTGTTGCAAGAACATTCGAAGAGTTACTCGAAAGATCAGTAAACGAATATAACCATTCAATCCATTCAACCACAGGTAAAAAACCAGTTGAACTGTTTTACGGAAGAATTCCAGGTGCAAGTCCGGCAGAGTTTGAACAAATTCGTTTTAGTAACATCGAAAAGTTAAAAGCAAAACAGGAAAAAGACATTAACTATCATAATCAAAAACGTAAACCAGTGAAAATTTACCAGCCAGGACAAATTATTTTTGTTAAATACAATAAAAGATTAGGAACAAAATTAACTGTCAGATACAAGCGAGAGGTAGTAAAAGAAAATAAAAATACAACAGTAATAACAGAATCAGGAAAGACTATTCACAAAAAAAACAATATTAGGAACTAAACATAGCTTTCCATTGCAGATGCATGATAGGCGTTACGTTTGGCTCAGCTCAAATTCTGGATTACACTAACTCCCAAATTATTGCAGTAAACATTGGAAAGGCAAGGATTCAACAAGGGAATTTTAAATTGATCCATATAATAGAACTAGATGATTATCAAAGGTTCACAAATAATATGAACTTTGTACTAGACAAGCTGATTACTTCCAGACATCCCCTTTACCAATATTTAACTCATGAATTGACGCAATTACAGACATTATTAGACGGCATGAAAAGACACAGGACAAAACGATCTTTGAATTTTTTGGGTTCTGCGTGGAAGTGGATTGCCGGTACTCCGGACCACGAAGATTTCGAAATTATTAAAAGTAAAATCAATAATGTATTAGAAAATAACAATAAGCAAATAATCATAAATCAACTTTATAATGAATGACTAAATAATATCACTAGAATGACTATGAGGTATTGGCAACAATAAAGAAAAGGGGAAGTATTGATAATCCATTAGCTTTGAGTCTCCAGTATAAATTAAGATTGATTAAAGAAGAAATAATTAATGTAAATTATGCCATTCATTGGGCAAAGGCAGGAGTAATTAATTCCCTTATTTTGTCAAATTCAGAAGTAAAATTAGCTATTAGTAAAATAGAAAAGGAGAGTTTACCATATGCTAGCCCAGAGGAGGCACTAAATTTCGCAAATGTTAAAATTATAACTAATAGTTCATGTTTACTTTATATTGTTAACTTACCTATAACCACTTCTGAACCTTATGAAAAGTTGTTAATTAAACCAGTCAAAAGAAACGAAAAAACTATTGCAATAGAATACGATAAAATATTAAGAGGTCATAATAAAGTTTTTGGAATAATTAAAGCATGTAAAGTAGTGGATTCACTGTCAATTTGTAATCAGGAATATCTCATAGACTTAAGTACATAATTCAACATGCTTACCGAATCTATTGGATAGCCGGCCGTCGAAATGCAGTCAAAGTAACGACCAACACATACGATCAGTAGAAGAGATTTCAGAAGGCTTAATATTGCTAAACAATCTTTATGGGAATATCGGCATCGAGGGCGAATTTCGTAGCCTCAATGGGACATTTCTAATAAAATTCCATAACACTACCATATCAATTGGTGGCAAAATGTTCATCTCGGGGGAACAGACAACAACGCAGATACTTCCAGCCATCTTACAACTTACTCCCTACGAGGGTCAATATAAAGAGGTCCTATCACTCCAAATGATGAAAGAGATCCATATCAACAACACAGATGAAATCGCCACTCTTCGGGTCGAAAAGAATGTCCTACAAATTACTACCTACGGGTCCATCGCAATTTTTTTCATCGTTTTAATAATCTTCCTGATAATCAAATGTAGAAAAAGGAAACCTATTGTCATCAGTGCAGCCAATTCAGATCAGCCGGCAGCAGTCGAGTTACAACCTTTAGAAGAAAACACAGCTACACGACAGGATCATAATGATCAGTCTGAAGATAAACCAGCAGTAACAAAAATCATTTTGCCAAAAGCCCCCAAAAAGAAATTTTACGACACTCCATTTTTTTAACCAAATGAGGACATTCGGATCTGAGAGGGGAAGAGTTAACACAAATAACGTTCGCCTTCCACGAAACGCCTAAATATCACATTTCTGCAGTGTCGCAGACGCCACGTTGCAGGATGCCGGCGCCGTCACCTGAAACCTCTTGTACGTGACTTTTCTATGGGAACTATTTTCTACATCTCAGCTTACGAAGCGCGTCTCTAGATTTAAGATTCAGTTGTAGTCGACTTGTCATAAGAACATCATCTCAATAAATTTTGCATCCGATAAAAAACGTAAAGTTTTATTATTAACTTATATGTATATAGATTTAGAAACGTGTTTTAAATAAAATACAATGTAAATAAACAAGGTTTGTTGGAGTTTTGTGATTATGCTATTTATATTACTGCAGTTAAAATATGAGTCCACGAATACACTTGGAGAGGAAAAGGCTTCTTTTAAAATTAATACAAGACGATGGACTAAGTTTAAAAGAACCTGCACAGACTGCGGGCGTAGGGTATACATAGTGCAGCAGGGAAAATATATAAGCAGTATATCATAGACGGTGAAGAATTGATTGAAAGACAACGTGGTGGCGCCAGAAATACAAAACTTACAACTGATGTATTACAAAAAATTGAACAAATAGTAGAACGACGGCCTGGGATTACACTGAATGGAGTTAAATCTAAATTAAGAAGTGAAAACATCTGTATTTCAAAATCAACGATTTGGAATGGATTACACAAATTGAAAATTAAATTAAAAATTGCCCGTTTTGAGATGGACAGGATGAATGCGGAGTCGACAAAGCAGCAGCGAAAAATCTATGCATTGCATTTTATCCATAATGCTCCGCAAAATCGACGAAATGTTATACATATATATTGATGAATGTGGGTTTCATCTTCATGTTAGGAGATCCCAAGCTAGATCAAGAAGAAATACAAGAGCTATTGTAAGAGTTCCAACAATAAGAGGGCGCAATGTCACGCTAATTGCCGCTATGAATAATGAGAGGATCATTCATTACAAAATTTTAACGAACAATACTTGCAATTCAAGTAGATTTTGTGATTTTTTTAGAGTACTCATTACTAAACTGACTGGCGCTGATAATTCATGGATAATTATGGACAATGCTTCAATACATAAAACAAATGAAGTTCCGAATATTATTTCAACTTCACCACATCAGTTACAATTTCTTTCGCCTTACTCACCCATGTTGAATCCTATCGAAAAAGCCTTTTCTAAAATAAAAAACAGTGTACGCCAAGATCTGGAAAACCCTGAAGTGAACGCAACTTTAGTGGAAGTCATTGAAAGAGGTTTAAATACATTGACTCCGATGGATTGTACACTTGAAATAAAAAAAAGCACTTTTGAAATGGATTTTTATACTTTTGAAATGGAAAAAGATATTTTTGCGTGGGAAAAGGTGAAATGTTGCTTAAACATGGTATAAATACAATTGCATTGAATAAACTTGGTCAGTCTGGAAATATGTCTTTGAACCACGGGAGTTGAGCTTTTTAGCTACTTCCTTTTGGATTATCATCGCAAGGTCACAGCTCATATAGTTGCTCTGACGGATTCTTCGAATCAACGGCAAACATATCATCCCGAGTCCCCAGCAGAGACGTTGTATCAACGGCGATACGTGGGTTTTGCGCTCAAGTATCCCACATCGGTTGTCAAGGTTCTGCAGTTTGGCCAACAGCAACTGGAGGCATCAGCGATTGATAGACGGCGTTCTATCACAACTTCCGCTTCGAGCGATAGGCAAAAGATCCATCGTAGACAGGAAGGAACGAGAGTTTTTCATTTATTGGATAAAATTGTTATCTACATCTGTAAAGGGTGTTTTGCTAAGGTCTAAACAGGGGTATGCCAATCGATTCTACAAGGCTCGAGAACGGCTCAACAGATTTGGATGATTCTTTTTTTCTTTTATTCGTCTCAATACAGGGATTAAAAGAAAAGAAAATTCGGAAAAACCTAAAGGAAAATCTCAAAAAATAAAAAATCGAAAAACAGCATAATACCTACTTCGATTAGATTATAACACTTTGAATGTAAAAAATTCAAGTCAAGATGACACTTTGCATGCAAAAAATTTAAGTCAACGTTTACTAAGATGATTTTACAGCAGAAGTTTTTTATACGAAATTTGAATTCAAAAGTAGTTTTGGAGCAGGTGGTCCTCCTATTAAAAATTGTTTTTTCATAGAAAAGTAGTGGATTTTTTAGGTAAGATTTAGTTAAAGCGAATTTAATTACATTTTGCGACGACCACTTTGATCAGCCATTGTTTTTCAGCGATATTCGATTAGTTTGGTACACGAAGATTTCAAGAATGTAAAGTTCTCACTGAAGAATAGGTAACAAGGTAATTTCGACAGATTTGGTTCGTGTACAAGTGATTGTGAAAACAATTTCGTGTCGTTTTACAGTGCCCATTACAATGCCAAAGAAAGGACGAGCTGACAGAGGTCGGATGGGGAAAAGAGATAGCGAATCATATGTCAAAAAGTGGTTTCAATTTTGTGGTGCGATTTGGTCTTAGATTAGTAGTCCAGTTCTATATGTCAGTGCTCCTAATAGATTTGTATTGCCCAGGCAAGGCCCAAAACCAAAATGACCAAACGAAAATCAAATCGTACACAGTACGGTCAATATTGCCGATTTCAGTGAATTGGAGTTGGAAGGTTGATTGGGATTCATAATCTGTTATGAAGAGTTACAATCAAATCAATTTTGGGTGGTACGAAGTTCACCGAGTCAGCTAGTATACAAGGTGTTTTGCCAAGGTCTGAACAGGGTACGCCAATCGATTCTAAATGGTCTCCTGCAGCTCATTTCTGTAACTCAGTTGAGAACCTTCTCTATTCTGGTGACGTGAAGCGAATTCACCATGCCTAGCTTAATCAGTTGAGTTGATACGTTTCTGTGGAAAACGACGACAAAATGACGCCAAATGGAGAATGCCAGTAGAGATATTCTCTAATTGAAGTTACAGAAACGAGCTGCTGATCAACGTTTGTTCGGACCCCCTCCTTAAAATAGCTCCTTCGCCCTTAAAATCGCGATTGAAAATTTGGAGGAGGTCAACCTAGAAAATGCTTTATCAGTTCTTTCAGAGATATCTTAGGATACTGGTTGATAACATAATGGAAAGCTGAGCCTTCAAGCTTTCCAACGATACCACACACGACAGCCAACAAACAAGCGGAAGAGACCGCGTCAAACTTCGAAAATGGCAATTTCAAAGCCCAATATTTGATTTTGACCCTTCGTTCTGCCGATTTTTTGTATGGGAAGATCGAAACTTTTTTTGAGAAAAAGCTTCCCTGTCATCTAGCCTTTCTCAGGAAAAACCGCACTCGAATGCGATGGCGCGTTCTGAAGTTATCTATCTATATATATAAAAATCTCGTGTCACGGTGTTTGTGGTCAAACTCCTCCGAAACGGCTCGACCGATATTTATGAAATTTTGTATGTATATTTAGTAGGTATGAGAATACAAAGTAAAGTATATTTCATACCGCTAGGTGATTAGGGTGTCCCTATCCAGAAAAATATAGTAAAAGAGCTACTGAACACTTCATATACCTACTTCGATTAGATTATAAAACTTTGAATGCAAAAAATTAAAATCAGAGTTTACTGAGATGATTTTACGATTGGACTTAGGAGTTTTATACGGAATTTCAATTCAAAAGAAAAGTGGATAATTTTTCAAAGAGAACAAACTATTCGGTGGCACTCTGTTACTCCTTTCAGGTGATTTCAGACAAACACTTCCCGTCATTCCACGTTCAACATACGCTGATGAGATCAACGCTTGCTTGAAATCATCGCCACTGTGGCGTAATGTTGAAAAAGTCCAGCTAAAAATAAACATGCGCGTCCAAATGCTACAAGATCCATCCGCTGACACATTCTCGAACCAATTGTTAGATATCGGCGATGGAAAAGTTGCTGTCTATGAAAATACTGGACGCATAAAATTGCCCACTAATTTCTGCACAATCATTGATTCGCAAAATGCTCTAATTGACCGCATATTTCCCGATGTACACACACAATACATAAATCATGCGTGGCTGGCAGAAAGAGCCATTTTGGCAGCAAAAAATGTGGACGTAGACGATTTAAACTTCAAGATTCAGCAGTCGTTGCCAGGTGACTTGGTATCATACAAATCGATCGATACAGTTTGCGATACCAACGAAGCTGTAAATTATCCAACAGAGTTTTTGAACTCACTGGATTTGCCAGGTATGCCACCACACCTTCTACGACTGAAAGTTGGATCTCCGGTTATTTTACTTCGGAATTTGAACCCACCACGGCTGTGCAATGGCACGCGATTGGTCATTAAAAAATTGATGAAAAACATTATCGAAGCCACCATTTTAAATGGAAAATTCCGAGCCGAAAATGTTTTACTGCCACGAATTCCAATGATTCCCACAGACGTACCAATTGAATTCAAACGCGTTCAATTTCCTATTAGATTGGCATTCGCAATGACAATCAATAAGTCGCAAGGCCAAACGATGTCGGTTTGCGGCTTAGATTTGGGCACACCATGTTTTTCACACGGACAGTTATACGTGGCATGTTCTCGCGTGGGCAAACCATCAAGCTTATTTGAGTTGGCTAAAGACGGACTGACAAAAAATATCGTACACTCAATTGCTCTTCGAAATTAATATTGATGTTTTTTATCTCATTTTCCTACTTTAGGATAAAAAATGTATTACTTTTTTCCACGTTTTTACTTATAACTATTAAGAGATCAAATAATGAATTTGTCCGTTACGTTAATGAAATACATTGAATTGAGGAAATGAATGGTTGGTGTTCTTTTGTTTTTATCGGCGGTCACATTCGTTATTTTTTATTTAACAATCAAAATATACACTAGAAATAATTTATAGCCGGGTAAGCTAGTATACGTATAAAAATGAATCCCTATTACCCTTGGTCATGCCATCACGCGTGAACGGCTGGACGGATTTCGCTAATTCTTTTTTTGTTGTGTTTGTTATTGTCAGGAGAAGGATCTTATGAAAGAAAAAAATAAGAAAATTGCACGGAAAATTGGAAAATTTCAGAAAACTGTTAACGAGCTCAGTCGATTCGGTAGAGCATTGAACTTTTAATCCAACGGTCCGGGGTTCAAATCCTGCTCGGGCATTTTTTACACCGGGTAACATAACTTGAGAACGACTTTACCAACCTCTGGACTTACTGTAGGAGCTCCAGTAGATCCAGCAGGAGAGCTTCCTGTGGGAGCCTCTGTTGGCGTCGATGTAGGTTCTGATGTTGGAGGGGACGTAGGGGGCTGTGTTGGCGCCCCGGTGGGAGTAGATGAAGGAGGAGTTGTGGGGGTGTCCGTGGGAGAAGATGAAGGAGGAGTTGAGGGGGTGTCCGTGGGAGAAGATGAAGGAGGAGTTGTGGGGGTGTCCGTGGGAGTAGATGAAGGAGGAGTTGGGGGGGTGTCCGTGGGAGAAGATGAAGGAGTTGATGGGGTGTCCGTGGGAGTAGATGAAGGAGGAGTTGAGGGGATGTCCGTGGGAGTAGATGAAGGAGGAGTTGAGGGGGTGTCCGTGGGAGTAGATGAAGGAGGAGTTGAGGGTGTGTCCGTGGGAGTAGATGAAGGAGGAGTTGTGGGGGTGTCCGTGGGAGAAGATGAAGGTGGAGTTGAGGGGGTGTCCGTGGGAGAAGATGAAGGAGGAGTTGAGGGGGTGTCCATGGGAGTAGATGAAGGAGGCGTTGAGGGGGTGTCCGTGGGAGTATATGAAGGAGGAGTTGAGGGGGTGTCCGTGGGAGTAGATGAAGGAGGAGTTGTGGGGGTGTCCGTGGGAGTAGATGAAGGAGGAGTTGTGGGGATGTCCGTGGGAGTAGATGAAGGAGGAGTTGAGGGGGTGTCCGTGGGAGTAGATGAAGGAGGAGTTGTGGGGGTGCCCTTGGGAGTAGATGAAGGAGGAGTTCTGGGGGTGTCCGTGGGAGAAGATGAAGGAGGAGTTGAGGGGGTGTCCGTGGGAGTTGATGAAGGAGGAGTTGAGGGGGTGTCCGTGGGAGTAGATGAAGGAGGAGTTGAGGGGGTGTCCGTGGGAGTAGATGAAGGAGGAGTTGAGGTGGTTTCCGTGGGAGTAGATGAAGGAGGAGTTGAGGGGGTTTCCGTGGTGTATATGCCGATTTTGCCACGCGTGAACGGCTGGACCGATTTCACTAATTCTTTTTTTGTTGTATTTGTTATTGTCAAGAGAAGGTTCTTATGAAAGAAAAAATTAAGAAAATTGCGCGGAAAATTGGTCCAGGGTTCAACTCCTGCTCGGGCAAAATCGCTTTTTTTTATTTTGTACACCGGGTAACATAACTTGAGAACGACTTTACCGATTTCATTCATCTTTTTTTTAAGTTTTCTAATACTTTGTAGAAGGTTCTTACGGAAAGAAAAGTTAAGCAATAAAATAAACATAAAATAAATCCTAAATACTCAGTACTAAGAACCACACAAGATAATTTCACCACAAGTAAAAATGTTTGACGCCCTGCGAAGTGGGCACGGGTCAGCTAGTTCGTGTTATAATAATTAATACAACAACAAAACCCACTATCCGCAATGAAGTCCAATTGGAAAGTGACGTCACATCGAGCATCTGCTCCGTAGGGCTGAACCATCGAAGACGAATAACTTCGGAACGCGCCGAAAAATTGGCAGAACGAAGGGTCAAGGTCAAATTTTGGGCTTTGAAATTGACATTTTCGAAGTTTGACGCGGTCGCTTCCGCTTGTTTGTTGGCGGATTGAGTCGTGGGTCGTATGGTTGGAAAGCTTGAAAGCTCAGCTTTCTAATATGTTATCAACCAGTATCCTAGAATGTCTCTGAAAGAACTGATAAAGCAATTTCTAAGTTGAGCTCCTCCAAATTTTCAAATGCGATTTTAGGGGGGAAGGACCGATATTAAGGGGGGTGTCCGAACAAACGTTGATCAGGAGACCATTTAGAATCGATTGGCATACCCCTGTTGAGACCTTAGCAAAACACCCTGTATATACATACATATATAGATTAGTATTGCCCGGGAAAAACAGAGGCATTTAATCACCAAACGAAATTGAAACCGTACACAGTGCGGCAAATATTGCCGATCTTAATGAATTGGAGTTGGAAGGTTGATTGATATTCATAATCTCTTATGAAGAGTTATAATCAAATCAATTTTATGTAGTACAAAGTTTATCGGGTCAGCTAGCAGTTGAATAAAATGAAATACGTCTAAATTTTATAAGTAGTTCCCTCTTCCGATACTAGTTAAAGCCCGGTATGCTGTTGGCAAAAAAATTTCTTGGTCAATACCTATTTTTAAAAACAACATCTGGAGGATACATAAATTTACGATATGGAAAGAGTAGAATACGTGGATTTCGACATCCTCGTAAATTAAATTAATTCTATGACAAATGACAAGTTGTAAAAATTCCTTGAGCTGCTGTCAAAATTCCGTGTGAGAATTAAAACTGAGTTACAATGTGGTCGCTGTCGCTGTCGCTAAAGGTGTCAAAAGTTAAAATGTATGAAACATCGCTGTCGCAAGTCGCGACGCGCAAGATTAGAATCATTTCAACTTAAACGGGCGTCAAGTGACACTCGATTTGAATTGTAAGGCATCCTTAGCCACGTTTCATACATTTTAACTTTTGACACCTTTAGCGACTGTGACGGCGACAGCGACAGCGACCACATTGTAACTCGGCCTTTAGTGATCATTTTCCTTGCGAACAGCGTATCTATGTATCTATACCATTTTCAAGCAACATTTCACATTTTCCCACGCAAAAATATCTTTTTCCATTTCAAATGTATAAAAATCCATTTCAAAAGTACTCTTTTTTATTTCAAAAGTACTGAATTCCAAAACATTAGTATCGAAATTTCAGTACTTTTGAAATAAAAAAGAGTACTTTTGAAATGGATTTTTATACATTTGAAATGGGAAAAGATGTTCTTGCGTGGGAAAATGTGAAATGTTGCTTGAAAATGGTATAAACTGTTATTTTCGACCGAATTTAATTTGAAGCAAAGGAAAGCGAACTAAGAAGCTTAATACATGTTTTGGCTAAAATAAAGTTAGCTGGGCTTTTAATACTTTCGAACGAAAAGTAAAAAGTTGTGAACCTCGTTGCTTTTTGTAGCAAAAGCGGTTCTCTTTGTTTCTGACACGCAAAAATATATTAGTCTTTATAATTTCTTATTTTTGGTTCGTAAACATAAAAAGTTTAGCTTGCTTCTTATTTTTGCCAGAAGACGTTTAGCTTTTTTCTCTTACCTCCAAACTATGCTTTGTCGGTCGGGAGTAGCAGGTGATTTAAAAAAATAGTCTAACTTAGTATGGTCCTTGTTACCAGAAAAGGGGGGCATAATTTAAAACTCCTTGTCCCATGCCACAATTCATAATCTGTTCACTTCTTAGTGCAAAAACCTTCGTAATTTAAACAATTACCTTCATGTCAGCTTTCATGTCATAACCTGCTTCAATAGCTTTCTTTTTTGAAAACTCGGCAATCTGGTCTAAATAGTTTGGTCCAAGCTCATCAATTTCATCCTCATCGCTTGACAATGCTTCTACAAATTCATAAATGTGATTAACATAATTTTACCAACTAAGCCTGAATCAATTAACCTTCGCAGTCTTCATCTTCATCTTCGCTTTCTTCTTCTTCCTCTTCTTGGGCACGTGCCTGATACGCTCTCTTAAGGCCGTCAAATAATAAAATTAGTGCTGGAATTATTTTGCCACCTATTTCACTTAAAACCGGCGGCTTTGCGTCCCCTAATGATATTAATGTGCAAAGTCCAAGAACACATAATTTCCTATCATGAATTCTGAAAAAAAAAATTTTACATGATTTAAAGTTATGAAGCAATACTGTTTTTAAAATTTACCCTAAGAAGCAATCGGTATCATGAATCCACTGTTTTATGAAGTGTGAACTGATAGGTTCTGAGTTTGGTTGAGGCATCTTATCTAATATCGACAGGAGTAACTGCGGATTATAGTAAAGTGCTGCGATGACGACCTATAAGTATTATTATAAAAGAAATCTCACTCAATATTATGTACCTAAACAAACAACGAAAAACCAAAGCCTTCAACTGCCTAGTATTTTTTCAGTTATTTAATTGGTTCATTGAAATTCTTTCATAGCCTTTGTAGAAAGAATTTTTTACTAAATTTAATAGACTAAAAAAAACATTGTGTGGTTTTATGAAACCACGACGCAAGTAAAACTTTTTTTCGGATCGTAGGCATTTAACTGAAAATTGTCAGAAAATTATTCGATTTAAGGTATTAAAATCGCGTTTTTAATCTTAACTTAATAATTTGAAAATGGGAATGATAATGGCAAATCGATAGTAGACAAGATATCCAACTATAAATTTTAATTTCAATCTGCGTATTAGTGTACGGAATACATAATAAATACAATCATTCAGATGATAGGACGCATGTTAAAAACTGAGCACAATATTTATTTAAACCATTGAATCATTTTGAACTTCAATTATTCTATCAATAACTTCACCTTCGCCTTGAGTCTCACAATCTATAAATGTAACTAATATTTTATGGTAACTAAAATAAGTAAACAATGACATACATTCTATTTTTTCAATAAATCTAGTAAAAACCGCATCGATCGTAGGCGGCCGGCTGTAATGCGACATGCGATAGATGGACGAAAAAATTCGAGGCGATGGAAAAAAAGTTTCACTTTAAAAACCGAGATTCTTAGACATTACAGTATTGCCCTATGCAAGTGGAATTTTTTACAATTCTGGGAAAGCAGAGAACTTCATGTCAGTATGTGACACTGTGTGGTCATTGTAAAGTGTAGTAGTAGTATAGAAGCGCATAGACCACTCATCAGATGAAAACGAAAACGAACTGACAAATCCGAGTATTGTGTAGTCATAAATTTGCGATGGCAATCGCATTGAACCGATTCGAATTCGGATTGCGTAATCGCATTTTCCGGCTTTCGAATGATTTCACGTTCGTATCGCATTCCATTGGCGAACTACGCCGGGGTACTCCGGCGTACCCTGCATGGCTCAATGGAAAACAGCTAATAAACCCCTATGCATGGTTCTACAAAATCATTTATTTAATACAGAATCGTGACGTGTTTCACCTTCGAAAGCGAATTGCGACGTGATTCAGTATCAAATAATAATTTTGTAGAACTCTAAATGGATGAATTCCTTTTAAATTCAAAATGATTACTAACATATTCTCCCAAGTACGCATGAACTAGCTGCATTTTTGTCACAATCAGATTAGTTAAACAATTTTTCATTGGATTAAATTTGATAAGCCGTCACACTTAAAAATTTTAAAATTTGCGAAAAACACGCAAAATAGATGGTTTTTATTCATCCAAACTTCAAATCTTGAAGTGAACATATTGGATACGTTTTGGCCACAAAATGTGTATAAATGATAACAAGTAGATTTTATTTTTATGAAATAAAAGTGGTTTGAAGTTCAAAGCCAAATTTGCTGCTATATCCGATTGTGAAAAAACACACCTAATATTACTTGACTTCAACACACGAAATCCATTATGCTCGAAATGAACAAGAATTAGTTTAAAATTGATTTAAATCTGATTTTTGGCATGAATTTTCATTAGCCATATCATCGACTAATAATATGTGTTTTGTCTAATATTTTTAAGATACGTACTTCTTGGAACGAAAAATGTCAAGTATGATTTATCTGAACTTGCTTTCCAGAATGTTTATTTATTTAATAGTACAGTTCGTTGGCTCACTATTACAAGGTTTTATGTTACAATTTTAGCACTTATTTAGTTAAGAATGCTACTAGGTTCTATGTGTCATTAGCTACACTTTGGCAAAAGCAAACCGCTAGATGGCAGCACTTTACTACAAAATATACAATTTTACATAGTCCTATGTTTTTTTTTTACGAAAAGAAATAACGAAGTTCTATGTTAAACATAGGACTTTGCTTAGAGAAAAAATATCAACTTGTCTGTGACCAAAGTTCTATGTCAGCTGTTAGTGACACTGTACCTTTTTTTAATGTTGCCTAAACTTAACTTTCAGTGACTAATTTTGACTAAATAAGCATACTTTTTATGTCAATAGATCTAAGATATTTCATGTATAATGTTTTTTAATGTTACTAAAAAAATTCAATATTAAACTTGGACATAAACTTTTATCTTTCACTTATTTCAGAGAAACAAAGTCCTAAGTCCTGGTTTTAAATAAATAAATTAATATTTTTTCCATCACAAAGTTGTATGTTATTTTAATTTCGATAATATTTTAGAATATAACAGTCAATATCCAATTTTTACTTCCTAAAAAGCATTATGTAGTCCTACGTTATGATATTATAAGGTCACATAAGCATTAGGACTATTATGTATACATTTTACAAAAGTCAAAAATTTAAAAGTTTAATGACTAAACTTCATAAAAATTAACATAGAACCTTGTAATAGTGAGCCAACGAGTTGACAAATTGATTACTGCAGAACAAAATAATGTCGATGAAATCGGTTTATTCATACTATAACTTGTATCATGGGGAGGATTTTTATTATGATTGTTATTGGGAGTGGATCGTAAATGCGTAAAGAGATCTTATGCGTGAACATCATGTGGAGGATACATGTAAGGCAGGCCGCACACTAGGTATTCAAATGCGGTACGCATGCAATGCATCTTTGTGCTTCATTCATGAAGCATTTGAATGATGCATGTGAAGTTGCACATTGGAACTTCATGTGTACATCATCTATGCATACCAGTTGGAAGTAAAACTTTAAACTATCCAGACCTAAAAGGAAAGTTGGTAGATTTTGTGTTTTTTTTTTTTAATAAAATTATTTATTAATTGTGTCATCTTCATTTCATTTTCATTGTCCTTGATTGTGACAGCACCGGTTGACTCGTCCCTACAAAATCGTATGAATGACTAAAATGCATCATCCAAGCTGAGCACGTTCAGCTCTACATATACAGCATGAGTAATTCTTGAAGACTGCATGATTCATACTTGCAGCCAGTGTGCAGTTTAAGGCAGGCCGCACACTGAGTATTCAAATGCAGTACGCATGCAATGCATTTTTGTGCTTCATTCATAAAGCATTTGAATGATGCATGTGAAGTTGCACATTGGGACTTCATATCTACATCATCTATACATAGCAGCTGGAAGGGAAACTTTAAACTACCGAGACCCAAAACCAAAGTGTTTTTTTTTTAAAATAAATTTGTTAATTAAATATGTTATCTTCAGAATCGGATGATTGGGTGGTACTTGCTGCAGCTTATAAGCTTTTGAAAAAGAAAAAAAGAAACGAATATGGATAAACCTTGAGAAATTATTTCCTAAAATGGTATACGATTACTGAAATTAATTTGTAAATAAGAATGTGCATGGTTTGCTATGAAATTCTTTGAAATCCTTTGCTACAAAATCCTATGAATGACTAAAATGCATTATCCAAGCTGAACATGTTCAGCTCTATACAGCATGAATAATTCTTGACGATTGCATGATTTATACTTGCAGCTAGCGTGCAGTTTCAATGTGCGGATGCTCATTTGAATACAAGTGCGCTGCTTATATGATGCCTCTATGATGCAAGAAAACTGCATGCGTACCGCATTTGAATACTCAGTGTGCGGCCTACCTAAATGTGCGCTTACGAGCGCACGTGATGTATGAAATGAAATAAACTACACAAGAGCTTTTTGAACTTTGCCAGCTGCGATGCACAACAACGCACCGTTCATGTATCATGCGGTAAGCAGTTCAAGTTCTCTCAGAGGCAAAGCGCCGCGTTCTCAACTTTATCAACGCACGCCGAATACTGGTTGTGGCTTGTGTGGGGAGGGGAGAGAAAGAATTCATATGATTCTTTCGTACACGGTCGTTTTGCTTTGGCTTTTCATTCTGATGCTATTTTTTATTTTTCTACTTTGATTTTTGTTACTTGTTTTTGTATTATTAGCCCGAACTATAATTGCCTTAAGGCTGAGTGAGATTCCTTAAGATTTGTACGCCCGGGACCGTACGCTTAAAGGCCCGCGCCCATAGAGTCCGGAATTCGTCCGACTCCGGTAAACGTAAGTTGAACTACATGCTTTCTTATGGGGGTGCACCCATATGCCCGTTCTCCAATTGCGTACCGACCAACTACGAACCAAATAACATCGCGCCATCGCTTTCCATTTTCTTATTAGAGTCATCTTCTCTCTCGCTTGTGTTTTGGTCAACCGAGCTAACTTTTTACATGTGTGCGTTTAACCAAAAGTAATAGTCCCCCATTCCGCAACGATATTGTACCAAAATAGTGACGTCGCCGCAGCTTTTCCGCCGGTTGTCAAAACATCAGTGCACTAATTATATTATTATTATTATTATTATTATTAGTGGGGCCGCCCAAGCGGAGGGCACTGCGACCAGACGGTCTTTTGTGCACTAATTATAACACGGAGCACTTATAAAAATGTGCGCGGTAGTTTCCGGAGAATATTAAAAGTTAAATTGATAAGTTTGTCCGCTTAAAAAGTGGTAAAAACTTCCACATTTAACATTTGCCCGATTGTGTTTTCGCAGCTGGCAGGACACAACTACAGGCAAGGGCTTATATACTTTACACGGGGTTGAGCTTTTTCGTTCGGTGGTTCGTAGTTGGTTGGTTCCCAATTGGAGAACGGGCATATGGGTGCACCCCCATAAGAAAGCATGTAGTTCAACTTACGTTTACCGGAGTCGGACGAATTCCGGACTCTATGGGCGCGGGCCTTTATTCTATCTTTCGTTCACTTTCCGAATCTTTCGTCAAGTCTTAAGCGTACGGTCCGGAGCGTACAAATCTTAAGGAATCTTACTCAGCCTTAAGGCCATTATTGTTTGGGCTATTGGCATTGAAGCACTTGATTTTCGATTATTTAAATAATCAAATAAAATACCGTGGGAAAAGGCAAAATGTGAAACTCCCTGCTGTCAAGCAAGGGTTACTGATTTGTTTCCGGGAAGACGATTTTTCCGTTTTCCGAAGCAAGGGACGGAGAAATATGATAATTGGATGAAGACATTAGGGAATTAATTGTGCGGAATTGTTTCTGTTTTTAAGGCAACATTAATTTGTAGTCATCATTTTAATAGTAGTTTTATTGGAAACAAATAGTTAAAACTTACTTTATTTCTAAGGGATTATGGAAATGATCCTCCTTTGGAATCTTATAATAGTACTTTTGATGCTGATACTGATGACAGTTACGAATACATAATTTCTATCACTATCAAAAATTGACGTTTTGGTCGAAACTGTAAAATATCTTGGCTATTCTCATCCCTTTTCAAAATGTTTCAAAAAAAATTTTATTAATTTAGACTGTATCCTTTTTTTACAGCATTACACTGAACTACTTACAATAATTTTTAAGAATTTAAATTCAGCAGTAGAAAGATCGCAAATGAAAAAGAGTACTAAAAATTAAAAATAACCAAAATCGTTAAGTCAATTTTGTAAGAAAAAAAAAAGAAAAAAAATTTGTAAGAATTTTATCTAGAAACAATATTATTAAATATTGAACTAGCAAAAGCAATTCCAATTTTTAAAATACCAGCGAAAGTAACTATATTCCCTTTCAAAATCTCAATTCAGAAGATTATGAAATAAACAGAAATCGCAATCACGGCATCGAAGTACCTTTCCTAGAACTCCCACTGAGCCTGGCAGCCTGCGCCTGGCTCACTGTTTGTAGCGGCGGCGTTCTCATACACATTTCATCGCACCCCATCTCGAATGCGTCGGTAGCTAGCTGATTGCTGTTAGGAAGTGCGTTGCTGCACTGTAGCGGCGGCGAATGCGTTGCCGGAGCCGCTAGAGCCAAAGCTCCGGCCGCTAGAGCTCATTTTTGTGTGCATCACTTTTCAGCATTGCCGTTGGAGATCTGGGTTATTTTTCTGTGCTTTAAGGGTGTTGTGCAGGAAGCAAGCGTTGCGTTCAGTTCTTTTGTAGATTGTATTTTGTACTTTTGGATTTTTGCGTTATGCAAGATATTAGCGAGTCAGAAAAATCAGCCCTTTTCAGGGCTATATATGGGAAGGACAATTATTGTTGTGTTGCTACTTGCTATGAGAGTAGGAGCATCAACTCTAATTTCACATTATATATAAATTTCCCAAAGACTTGGAAATAAGAAAAGTATGGCTTAAAAATATTGGATTAGGTTTGTTTGATTATAAGCCATTTTTCCGAATTTGTTCAGAACATTCCGAACAAAATTATATCGGAAAAAAGAAGTTGAAAAAGGGAGCTGTTCCAACTTCCTCCAATGATATGGTTTTGCCAAAAGAGACACAGAAAATAAAAATAAATTATACAAATGCTGTATTGCAAGTTGTTGCAATACTTCTCCTGAGTATAATTTATTCAATTCCCTAAAAGTAAAGAAATGCGGGAGGCTTGGATTAATATACATATGTAGAATTCAAGAAAGGGAGCATAATAAGGTTTTGCGAATATGCAACGAGCATTTTGATAAAAACTTCATTGGAAAGAAAAAACTTTTAAAAGGAGCAATGCCGCAATACTACTTGCATCAACCTAAGGACATATATTCTTTTGAGCAGGAATCTGATCAAGCTCCATCTGAAGAAATGTTCGATGCAAATAACTCAAATGTTGGAAAGGATAAACCGACTTGCTCATCAGAATTTGATATAAATGATTTGCCATGATCACCTCCTCGCCAACGAAGACGCTTAAGTTCCGACTCAATTGATCATATTTTGAATGAAGATCCAGTTTGTAGGAAATGTGAAAATAATTTAAGAAATCTTGCATATTATAGGAAGAAAGCATCACAAATAGCAAAAAAAAAATGAAGACATTTTAAAAATGAATCAGGATTTATTAAACGAAATAACGCACTTAAAAAATAAATTAAATAATTTGAAACATGTAGTTGTAGATGCCTTTATTGATTCCATACCAGTAAATGAAAACTCCAAGGAGTTTTGTAAAATGATTTTGAGTACTTCTCAGAAAAAAATATGGACTGAGAAACAGAAAATTATTTCTCAAAATTTAAATTACAAATCAAGCTCTTCCTACACTTTTATGAGGGAAAATTTAGGATTTCATCTTCCATCAAAAACTTCTCTTCGTAGATGGAGTCCCTTAAAAAGGCTTGATCCTGGTTTTAATATTGATCTTCTGAATAATTTAAGATTATCAATTTCAAACTTCGATACTAAATCTCGTGAGACTTGTTTAATCTTTGATGAAGTGACGATAAGACGGGATTTAGTATATAACATTAATTCAGATCAAATTGATGGATTTATATGGACTATTTATTTCAAATATGAATAAAATATTTGATAGTTTGAACAGCAGAAATTTGGCAGAAAGAAATCCATATAAACAGCCAATCAAACCCAACAATATTCCTCATACTTATTTAAAAAATTCTGTTGACTTTGTGGAAAAGCTGAAATTAGTTAAAAAGAAAGACAATTTTTGTATAAATGGCTTACAGCAAACTATAAATGCTATTTTATTACTTTGTGAAAATATATTTGACCGTGAGGAACGAGATATTAGTTTTTTGTTAACTTCGAGAGTGAATCAAGATCCAATTGAAAATCTCTTTGCTCAGATTCGTGCGAAAGGTGGTAATAATAAAAATCCATCTGTATATACGAATTTAACCATATCATTGCAAGGATCATGTCCTTGAAGTTCCTAATGCTGAAATCATCTTGTCAAAATTGCGAACATGACCAAGATTTTGTGCTTGACTGGAATGACCCCGAATTGGCGACTGAGGGTCATCATTCAAAAAACTAAATTAATTTTTTTAAATAATATAGATAGCGATGAAGAGTTAAATAAGATTATAAATGAATTTGAAATCGAAGATCAAATGAACGAGGTTTCCATAGAGGAAAATGCAAAAAGATATTACGTTGGATATGGAATATTTCAAAAAATTATAAAAAAGATTAAATGTAAGGAATGTGAACATCTTATGACAAAGTGCAAAGATGAACGTTTATGTCTTTCATCTGAAACATATATTTGTCATAAGGATTATTCTAACAGTCAGTTAAAAGCCTTGTATTTACAGTCACCATCGGACTATTTTTATCGTGTGTGTAATCTTCATTTTGAAATTTATAAATATTATTTGAGAAGGACTTGTCAATACCTTATACATATTAAAGCATATATTATTAAAGCTTGTATTTTAAAAACGAATGAAATCTACCCAGACTGGTTTGTCGAAAATTTGCCTTGCTCGGCCACAGAGAAAAAATTTTAGAATTTTTTATTTTAGTTCTTTTGCGAAAGAATTCTTCGTGGAAGGCAAAGCACGCGACAAAGCCTTTTGACACCAGAATTGGTAGATTAAGGAATTTATTAGAATAAATTTCTAGAAGCTTTTTGAAAACCCAAAATGATTTATTCTTTTTTTTTTTGAAAAATCCATATTATTTATTCCAAACATTTCAAATATCTCAAAACTCCATCATCTTTTCTAAGTGAATAATTAGCTCAACAAGCCATTTATTATATGATCACCCCACACCCCACACAAAAAGGGCTCGTCACACACAGCATGCCTTTAAATTTTTCGTTTCGTAGCCTGCCGCTCATGCCCACATAAAAAACAAATAAAGATAAAAAAAATGCGCTCAGCATCAAAGATTATCCACAACAAGATGCGACACTCATGACGTATTCGCTAAAATTTTAGTGACCTTGCCACCGCCACCCAAGCGAGAATTGAGAATTTTGCGAGAAGTAGATAGTAATAAGAAGCTCATGTCAAAGGAAGGGATAAAAAACTTCTCTGAGAGAATCAGGCCCACTTTGTACGCGCCCGCTGGAGCCACACACAATCAAATTGGTTCAGCAGAAAAGCAAAAACAAAATCAGCGCATCCGTATATAAGGCCTGCGTGTGTTACCTGCCTCTTCCCCTCTTCAATTCTGTCATTTTCCTTGCAAGCGGAGGCCACTAACACCATGGCACACGCAGCCGGCACCGCATACATAGTTATTGGTTCAGTCGTAAAACTCCATATAAAAAAAGTGGTCACATTTATTTTCTATAGCGTAAGCCCTGTAGGTGAGCAGTGGGTGGTGTCCTACTATGTTCTCGTTCGCTCTTATGGGAATTTACCTAAGGAATGGTAGGCAGTAGTGCTTTGCTGCCTTATCTGAGGGCAAATTTATTTTCCCCAAGTTTTCGGAAATGCATATGGGATAGTGGTTTTGCTTAGTATAGAGAGTGTCGCATCTTATTGTGGATAATCTTTGCTCAGCATCTCCCTCGCAAGCACACTGCACAGCTTTGGTTATCAGAGAGCGCAGCTGAGAAGCTGAAATCTTTTTCTCATCCAATGTCGGGACACCCATCTAGGAAAATTTTGAGTGTTCGACAGCGAGTGGCGCTTCTTATCGTATTAAGGTTCTTTGGTGAAATTGGCTCATGCCTGCGCTGGTGTAAACGGGATCCATGTTCATTTGAATACAAGTGTGCTGATTATATGATGCCTCTATGATGCAATAAAACTGCATGCGTACCACATTTGAATACTCAGTGTGCGGCTTGCCTAATACAAGTTTTAATTCCTTAATACCGCAAAAATTCGTAAAGGTTTATTGAGAATTCTAATTTTTTAGGTGAATGAAATCTTTCGACATTGTATTTTATAAAATAATGATTATGTGAATTCGCTTAATTGTGGCAATATTTGAAACGAGCCTTACTAAGCACTTTGGTTCAAAAAATTTGTTATAGTCAATTTGATTAAATGCTATTCTATTGAAGGCATTTGGTTCTACACTTTATTATACTTACTTGTAAACACATCGTTCGTAGTTCGGATGATTTCACTTCCCTGGTCAGCCTTGATAATACTAATTCTACAAACAATGGAATTACCGAATCTATTTGACCTTTGCATTGTAAAATAATGACTTCTAACAACTTAGCTGCATGACACTCTGGATCTTCGCCAGGATCACGAGTTAACATCTTTAAAAAAGAAAATAAATATATATTTGCAGTTGTGTCAATCAGAATTAATGAAATACTTTATTTAATTTCGATATTCCCAAAATTAGTTGTTATTTTATTATTTATTTTATTATTTGTTTTATGATCGAATCAAATTTTTGTAAGAAATGCAAATCCATTTTCGTCTATGTATCGCTATATAAATGGTGGAAAAATAACATAATGTACTAGTAACCTAAACTAACTTTATAGAAAAAAAATCTTGAGACTGGCGGATCTCTATTGCAGTAACATGTAACTACTATAGTGTGCACCTTTGAATATACATTGAGTTTGCACTTACACTTAAAATGTACCGAGTAAGCAAATCTTAAATATTATTTCTACTGTCAACATCAATTTTTCTCCACTAATATTTTACCACATTTCGACATCGCATACTCACTTAGCATTTAAATACGCTATTTGTTTAAAATTTGCGTTTAAATAAATTCATTTCAGATACCTTTGCTTTTGCTTTTCGACAAAAAACTTTATAATATCTACTTCGATTGGATTATAATACTTTGAATGAAAAAAATTAAAGTTAAAGTTTACTGAAATGATTTTACGACAATTTTAAGAGTTTTATACGGAAATTCAATTCAAAAGAAAAGGAGTTTTACAAGCTCTTTTCGATTTCATTTAACTTGGAATACAGTACATAAGCCACTTTTCGATAGCGATTTCGACTTCGATTTCAACGTGGACTTCGACTTCGTTTTCGAATGCGAATTCGATTTCGATTCCGATTATGATTTCAATTTCAATAAGTGCTTACATAATTTACATTAATCAATATTAAAAATCTCGTGACCATTTCAAGAGAGTGTTGTTCTTAAAGGAAAACATAATTTATTTTTGAATTTTACAAAGGTTTTTTTTACGTTATAAAAATATTTTCTTCTTGAAGTACAAAAAAAAAGAACCTCGATATTTTCAGGGTATTTTGAGATTGATTAAACGTAAACATTTGGATCCGCCATAGTAAAATTTTCAGCTTTGGTAGTAAAATTTAAATCGGCAACGTCATATTTAACCGACGAAAAAACGGAGGAGGTTCTCAATTCGACTGTATGTTTTTTTTTTTTTTGTGTGTCGTTACGCGATAATTCCGCCAATTATGAATTGATTTTGATGATTCTTTTTTTGTTTGGTAGGTCATACTTCAGAGGTGGTCCCATATAAATTTTATCGAATTTGATTCAGCGCTTTTTGAGAAAATCAACAAAAAACAAAATATATACACAGATAAAGTTTTGGTACTTGGTTGTACATTCGGTGCCCGATTGCGAGGATTCAAAATGGCGGACCAAAAAAAATTTACTAAAACATATTACACTAAAAAGAATGAAATAAAAAATTTTAAAAAAAAAAATAGAACCGACTCCAAAAAATCCCAAGCTCTAAAAAGTATAAAATAATTATATTAAAAGTCCTCTGATACTACTTTCAACATTAAATACCAAGACTTTCCTAGGCTTTTGAAGTCGGTGTGAAAACCTGACTGATATTAATCCAATACTAAATAATGAATGCAATCAGTTTGTCTGGATTAATTGGATTAATATCAGTCAGGTTTTCACACCGACTTCAAAAGTCTAGGAAAGTCTTGGTATAATGTTGAAAGTAGTATTCAGAGGACTTTTAATATAATTATTTTATACTTTTTAGAGCTTGGGATTTTTTGGAGTCGGTTCTATTTTTTTTTAAAAAATTTTTAAGCTATTGCATAGCTTTTATCGCGGGCTGAGCGCGGCGACCGAATCAAGAAATTCCGTAACGAAAAAACCTAACACCCTAATCTAGTCGCCTGCGGCGTTGGCGACTAGATTAGCTGCTAACTGCTCATAACTGACACCTGTACGCGTAAAATTTGTGTATAAAGTGTTTTAAATATGAATAAACAAAGTGCATTTATTAATGAAGAAAGTGATGAAAAAATAGTGAAAGAAAATGGGTGAGTACTCTATATACATACATTTTATTATTATCACAAATGCAGTATTTTTTGAAGTGAAAACTTCTTTAGCGGCGTTGAGCACTTTTTTGGGATGGGTAAAAAATGTAAATTTCGCGTCAGGTCACGTGACCCTGATCGAAAAACCGTAAGACGGACAGGGCGCTTGCGCGAGTGTGCGTGTGTGTTTGTACACAGCCTGCTACGCGCAGCTACGGGAAAAGCTTTAATGATTTGCCAATGATTTTGAGTGGAGATTTCAACATAAACTTTGCAGACGATAAAAATCAACTATTAATTGAATTTTTAAATAATGAATTTGGTTTAACGATGTCAAATGATCGCAATCTTAGCACAACGAAATACAAAACTACTATTGATGCGGTCTTTATTAGACATCTAAATAGATTCGAATCAAAATTGTTCGTTTCTTACTTCAGCTACCATAAACCTATTGTATCAGTTTTAGAGATTGGCGATGATGATGCTGGTAATGATGATGGTGAAAGAGTCGTTGAAATTATGGATGAAAGTTGATTTTTCTGAGAGATAAACTTTTTAATGTAAATTAATTGTAATAGTTCTGAAGTGTTAAATTTTTTATGTAATATAAATTGTCATGTTTGTGTACGATAGCGCAATAAATGAATATTGTAATTTACCACATAAATGATAGTACTTTTATACTGATAAATAAAGCAATTCGTGCGAAATTATTCCCTAACCATTCCAAAATATTCAAAAATGCACAACGTTAATGTTCAAGTTTTCACTTCGGCCGGCACTCCCGGAGTACCACCCGTTGTTTTTTTTTGACTTTTTACAAATGGTAATAAATTTCCACTTATCTTGGCTGGCGATTTCAGCATCAACTTCGCTGATAAAAAATCAGAGCGGTTGACAACTTTTCTTTCGGAAAAATTGAATTTGAAAATGAATAATGATCCACAAGAATCCACAACAAAATATGGGACCACCATTGACGCGGTATTTTCCAGATATTTAGAGGATATCAAGTCTCAAACTTATGTTTCTTATTTCAGTTACCATAAACCTATAGTTTCAATGATAAAAATTCCTGAATAACCTACATGTATTGTAAGATAATAATAAAAATATTTTAAACAAAACTTCTCATTTATTCAGTGAAATATCTAACATCAACAGTAGGGTTGTTTTTAGATAATATTTCTTTGGGCGCGAATAAATACCAAAACTAGAACGTTTTGAAGAACGTAGTGGCAGAAAATGTTGAATATATTTTTTTTAATCAGCTTAGAAACTTAAAATAAGATTTATATAATATTAAATAGCAAGTACAACCACCTGCTATCCACATAGAATGCGACTTACTTTAATGATAAGATTCGCTTTGTGTTGTATTACTTTTGTTCATGAGAGTACACACACACTTCAAGGCCCTGTCGGTGTCAGATACATTTCCAAGCATAAACTTTAATTATAATTACATAAATTGATAAAAAATACTATGCAATAGCTTTACCGCGGCAGTCCCCGAGTGGCACTATACTTTTTGAAGTGAAAACTTCTTTAGCGGCGTTGAGCACTTTTTTGGGATGGGTAAAAAATGTAAATTTCGCGTCAGGTCACGTGACCCTGATCGAAAAACCGTAAGACGGACAGGGCGCTTGCGCGAGTGTGTGTGTGTGTTTGTACACAGCCTGCTACGCGCACTACGGGAAAAGCTTTAATGATTTGCCAATGATTTTGAGTGGAGATCTCAACATAAACTTTGCAGACGATAAAAATCAACTATTAATTGAATTTTTAAATAATGAATTTGGTTTAACGATGTCAAATGATCGCAATCTTAGCACAACGAAATACAAAACTACTATTGATGCGGTCTTTATTAGACATCTAAATAGATTCGAATCAAAATTGTTCGTTTCTTACTTCAGCTACCATAAACCTATTGTATCAGTTTTAGAGATTGGCGATGATTATGGATGAAAGTTGATTTTTCAGAGAGATAAACTTTCTAATGTAAATTAATTGTAATAGTTCTGAAGTGTTAAATTTTTTATGTAATATAAAATGTCATGTTTGTGTACGATAGCGCAATAAATGAATCCCATAAAAAACAAAAAATGTAAAAAAATGCCAAGTCTCGCAACGCAGTTCTTCTGCCGTAAAAAGTTGTGAGATCTTATGTAAAACCAAGTCAGTTATATTAGTTAGTGTCTATGGAAGCACCTATTCAACAACTTTGTTATAAATTGTTATCTAATCAATTACCTATCAACATTTATAGTGACCGTATCAATATTAGACATCTTTATTTCTATAATAATTATAATTACTTGGCAATTGCACGGCCAGTATTTTAATTAGTAGAATATGTTACCGTGCAATTGCCAAGTAATTATAATTATTATAGAAATAAAGATGTCTAACATTGATACGGTCACTATAAATGTTGATAGGTAATTGATTAGATAACAATTTATAACAAAGTTGTTGAATAGGTGCTTCCATAGACACTAACTAATATAACTGACTTGGTTTTACATAAGATCTCACAACTTTTTACGGCAGAAGAACTGCGTTGCGAGACTTGGCATTTTTTTACATTTTTTGTTTTTTATGGGATATCATTTCTTTTTGTTAGGTCATCCTCCTTTCTTTTTTTTCGGGTAATATATCTTGTCCGTCAGCTACTGATTTTCTTAAAGCCCACTCCCTGTCTCTATTGATTTTTCTCAGATGCTTTGATGTATTTTTCATTTACTATAATGCAATTTCGGGATTTTTCTTTTTTTTCTTCCTCATGAGCTTAACACTAACTAAAATTCAAAATTTGAACAAACTAATCGACTTGGCGGGGGCACTACCGTGCCCACAGAACGATAGTCTACTACATTCATCCTTTCAAAATTCAATCGCGGCCAGTGGCAAGCATGAGTACAAGCGCATGCGTTATTTTTTGAATGAACCTAATTTTTAATAAAATCATTATTTTTCATTAAATATAATGAAATTTCGGGATTTTTCAGTTTTTCCTTCCTTTGTAGGCTAAACAATAACTGTGTTCAAAATTTGGAGCTTGTGGGTCTGCTAGAAGTACCTTAGAATATTGATGATCGGTGAGTTAGTGACAAAATTAAAGAACTTTGACCAACGATAATGAAATTTTCGGGATTTTTAAGTTTTTCCTTTCTTTGTAGGCTAAACAATAACTGTGTTCAAAATTTGGAGCTTCTATATCTGCTAGAAGTGCCTTAGGCTTAGAGTTTTGATGATCGGTCAGTCAGTGAGTGACAAAATTAAGAAACTTTGATTAGTTATAATTCTTAAACTACTAGTTCAAATTGAATGAAATTTGAAATATACCGTGTTTATACAATGCCTGATTGGTTACTGAAAATTCAGGCTTCTAGTTTTATCCACAAAGAAGTTATAGGGGGGTCGAAAATGGCCTGAACTGCTTCGAGAAAAGGATGTTACGGCGGTGCTTGCTCGACTTGGCGGGGGCACTGCCGTGCCCCCAGATATTGTATTTTACCACATAAATGATAGTACTTTTATACTGATAAATAAAGCAATTCGTGCGAAATTATTCCCTAACCATTCCAAAATATTCAAAAATGCACAACGTTAATGTTCAAGTTTTCACTTCTGCCGGCACTCCCGGAGTACCACCCATTGTTTTTTTTTTTATTAAAGTTTTGCTTTAATTAACACACTGTCGCGCACCTTTTTTGTAGAACTTTTAAACAAAAACACGCGCCGATGTCATCAGAGCATGCTTAAAACAATCTCCCATATAAAGTTCCGTTAAAACTCTCAATTTACGAACAAATATGAGAGCCCATTTGAGCGACAACTACAACAACGACTTTTCGCAACGACTACTCAAACTTGGGGAACGAAAAATTACTTCTCCTAACACTAAAAGTAGTAGCGCTGAAATTGAACTCGACGATAGATTGGGCCACATAGTCCATAAATTAGAACATCTAATAGACGCAATATATCCCGGTCTTGAAAATTGATTGGAAAGAAATTATCTTTGGCTTTGTTCAAAGGCAATAGTGTCACCCAGAAACGATACAGTGAATGAAATAATTAAACTGATTTTACAGAAAATTCCCAGTCAAGTCAAACAGTATATGTAAGTCAGTTGACACGGTGTGTAATATTGAGGATGGATAAAGTGCACTATCCTCAAGAATTTTTAAATTTTTTGAGCACTTCTGGCCTACCACCTCACGACTTTATATGTTAAAATTCGGCATTCCTATCATGCTGTTAAGAAACTTGAGCCCTCCCAACATGTGTAATGGCACAAGGCTACTGTGGGCAGCAGCAACTTGCTTATATTCCGCGGAACCCATGATTCCGACGGATTTGCCAATATCGTTCAAAAGGCTGCAGTTTCCAGTCAAAGTTTCATTTGCCCTCACGATAAATAAGTCCCAGTGTCAAATATTCTCTCTGGTGGGCATTGACTTGAAAAAGGATTGTTTTTCCCATGGGCAGTTATATGTTGGCTTATCTCGAGTTGGAACTCCAGAAAACCAATACAATTTGCTAGCAGCCAACAAGAAATAAAATAAACATAAAATAAATCCTAAATACTCAGTACTAAGAACCACACAAGATAATTTCATCACAAGTAAAAATGTTTGACGCCCAGAGAAGTGGGCGCGGGTCAGCTAGTAATTATTATAGAAATAAAGATGTCTAATATTGATACGGTCACTATAAATGTTGATAGGTAATTGATTAGATAACAATTTATAACAAAGTTATTGAATAGGTGCTTCCACTAACTGATATAACTGACTTGGTTTTACATAAGATCTCACAACTTTTTACGGCAGAAAAACTGCGTTGCGAGACTTGGCATTTTTTTATATTTTATGTTTTTGATGGGATTCTTATTTTCCTCATCTTCCCTCTCGCTCGTGTTTTGGTCAACCTGGCTAACTTTTTCATGTATGCATTTTAACCAAAAGTAATAGTCACCCATTCAGCAACGATGTTGTACCAGAATAGTGACATCGCCGCAACTTTTCCGCCGGTTGTCAAAACATCAGTGCACTAATTATAACACGAAGCGTTTATAAAAATTGCAGAATTTTGTTGGCCTCACAAGCTACTTTAGCAAATTTGTGCCTAGATATGCTCAAATTGCAAAACCCCTTTCAGACTTGACCAGAAAAAACGCAGAATTTGTTTTTGGTCAGGCTCAGCAAGACGCTTTTCATATTTTAAAGGACAGGCTATGCGGAGAACAAGTTCTTAAATTATTTAAGCCCTCGTTGGAAAATCAATTACACACGGATGCTAGCAAAGAAGGTGTTGTGTCCAAAATTATAGCTGCTACTGTAGTAGGGTTAGGTAACTCTCACGCTTCTAACTTGTAACTACGGTAGTCACTCATTAAGCCTTGTATAGTTAAGACCTACTTTAAGCCTTTATGTATACTAAGCAAATTTAACTATAATAAATGAAGATAAAAACATTATAAATTGGCGACGAGTATAATAGTGAAGCTACGGATGACGGAAAAAATTGGATGAAATTCAATTCAATTTTTATTTAAAATTCACGATTTACAATTGTGTACACATAGTAGGACTGCTATTTTAAGTGCTCGAATTGGAACTTCATACATCTTGAATATTAGTAAGTAGACATAGCCGAAACTGTATTCATTAGTAATATTTAAGTTGGGAAAAAATATTTTTGACGAAAACCCAAGACTGTTTTGTGTAAAAATTTAAAACATACAATCTACCTATCAATCTAATTTATAGCTATTAATTACTATAACTACTCTAGCCTACTCTTACTGGCAATTGAGTTGCCTGATGAGGGGATTCTCGGAAAACGAGAATTTTTCAAAGAATTTGGCTGCTAGGGTATTTAGTTTCTCCCTTATGAGTTCCATATTTGCCCTTTTATGCAGCTCAGAGGTGGAAAAATGCCATGGAAGGTTCATGATCATTTTGAGGATTTTGTTCTGGCAGATTTGTAACTTATTTATAGGCGTGCGCGCACATTTAAACCAGATGGGACCTCCATAGAGCATTAGAGCTCGAAAAACTACCTTGTATATAATGAGTTTATTATCCATACTTAGTGTCGATTTTCTGTTTATAAATGGGTACAAAATTTTGATTAAGAGGCTTGCTTTGTTAAGGACTGAGTTGATGTGTTTCGAAAAGGTGAGGGTTTTATCTAGGGTTATGCCAAGATATTTTACTTCCTCGGTCCACGGGATGTCGCAGCCGTTTAGTTTAAAATTATTGGTAGGCCAAAAACGTGCGTTGCGCCTACGCGTGAAGATTTTACCGCCTATAAAGATCGTGTAACGCAATATTTCATAGCAAATGAAATCGAGGACTCCAAAAGAACTGCCGTATTCATAACGCTAGTAGGATCGGAAGTGTATAAGATCCTTAAGTCTCTAACTGCTCCTCAAATACCTAGCAGTAAAACCTTTGACGAGTTAATAAAAATTCTCGAAACGCATTATGCGCCAAAAATAAATAAGAGGGCAGAACGATTCAAATTTCAAAAAGCGAAGCAGGAAGAAAGCGAAACAGTGAGTGACTATATTGTAAAGCTTCGTACCTTGGCAGAGACATGTAACTTTGGAGATTTCATTGAAAGCAAAACTCCCGAGGCAGGTAACTTAAGAAACTTAGCCCTTGAAGATGCTCTAACGGACAAGTTTATTGTGGGCCTACGCCACGAAAAAATTCAACAGTCATTGCTTACGGACGATTCAAGGACATTTGAAAAGCGCTGCGACATTGCATTAAATATGGAAATGTCCATGAAGGAGCAAAAGTCAATTCAACCGTTACTCAACCAAGTAAATGCAGTTCATCCAAAAGGTACATCGCCAGCAACGAGATTCAATCAGTCGTCAAGGGGAAAAGCTACCAACAGAGCTAATTACGCAGCACAAATGGTCAACAATTGCAGTCGTTGTACAAATTTACACCCAGGAAAAGAGTGCCCTGCAAAACAATGGATTTGCTACAACTGTAAAAGGATCGGGCATACAGCGAAGGCATGCTTCAATAAGAGACCGCGGCACAAGACATCGAAGCGGACCAACTCTAAATCTCAAGCTGAGGTAAAAACCATTCTATGGCTGAAGGGCATCAAGGTCACAGCGGATGAAGCATTTCAAGTGCAGCTGAAAATAAATGGCATTCAAGTCCAAATGGAGTTAGATACTTCAGCCTGCGTATCGGTCATGTGTTTCAGGAATTATAGAGATAATTTTTCTGATGTAGTAGTTAAGAATTGTAATCTGCAATTAAGTACCATTTCAGGGAATCAACTCAAAGTATTAGGACAGGCGACAGTTCAGGTGGAGTATGAGAATGTTGTCGAGAATTTAGATATAATTATAGTAGATGGAAAAGAATTTAAACCTCTATTGGGCCGATCTTGGATAAAAAAGTTAATGCCAAACTGGAAGGATAATTTTGTGAGTAAAAATATCAACATTATTACTCAACATAAAAGCGCTAGTAATATTACGGAAACTAATACCAATTTTGAAAAGGGTAAACAAAATGAATATTATGATAGCGTCGTCAAGGAAATTATTTCCAAGTACTCGTGCGTGATGTCTAGTGACAACAGTCAATCGATTGTGGGTTATAAAGCAGAAATGCAATTAGAAGTATGCAAGCCAATATTTCATAAACCGTATTCTGTTCCATATAGACTACGCGATGCAGTGTCGGAAGAGCTAAACCGTCTAGTTAAAGAAAAAATTCTTGAGCCCGTTAAATATAGCCAATGGGCGTCTCCAATTGTAGTTGTTCCAAAGCCAGACGGGAAGATTAGGATATGCATTGATTGCAAAGTAACAATCAACCGTTTCATAAAAACGGAGCATTATCCTATCCCCAACATAGAGGATATTTTTGCAAATCTGGCGGGATGCAAGGGTGCGTTAAGCTGGCACCGCCACCTCTAAGAAATTAAAAAAATTATATGCCAAAATTATGTGCTATTTATGTGCTAATTATGTGCCCGAATAAATATTTTTGTGCTCGGTTATTAACGCGGCAAATGACAATTGTTTATATGCGGTGCCAGCTATCGGAAAGCTAGCACAGCCACTATACCCGCGGCGTTGCACTTGGCCATGGAAACAAAATAACAGTATTAAAATTAAGTGCTTTTTATGTGCTTTAAAATGGCCCAGACAAATTTTTGAAAAACCCACCCAAAAATACAAATTTCAGCAAAATGGCTTTTTTTATAAACAAATAATTTTGTTCTCGCAATTGAAGAGCACAGGAATTATGTGCTCTTCATGTGCTCGCGATTGAGACCAGAAACGATCTTCGTGCTCCAATCACACCCGATCTAGAGCATTTTTAGTGTTTTTAAAGGAGGTTCAGCTCGAAATCGCTGTTTTTGTAAACAAATAATTTTGTGCTCGCAATTGAAGAGCACAGGAATTATGTATGTGCTCCTAAGAAACAGATTCACGAATTTTGCACTTCTTGTAAAATTGATCCCATTAAAAACATAAAATGTAAAAAAATGCCAAGTCTCGCAACGCAGTTCTTCTGCCGTAAAAAGTTGTGAGATCTTATGTAAAACCAAGTCAGTTATATTAGTTAGTGTCTATGGAAGCACCTATTCAACAACTTTGTTATAAATTGTTATCTAATCAATTACCTATCAACATTTATAGTGACCGTATCAATATTAGACATCTTTATTTCTATAATAATTATAATTACTTGGCAATTGCACGGCCAGTATTTTAATTAGTAGAATATGTTACCGTGCAATTGCCAAGTAATTATAATTATTATAGAAATAAAGATGTCTAATATTGACACGGTCACTATAAATGTTGATAGGTACCTAATTGATTAGATAACAATAACAAAGTTGTTGAATAGGTGCTTCCACTACACTAACTAATATAACTGACTTGGTTTTACATAAGATCTCACAACTTTTTACGGCAGAAGAACTGCGTTGCGAGACTTGGCATTTTTTTACATCTTATGTTTTTTATGGGATATCATTTCTTTTTGTTAGGTCATCCTCCTTTCTTTTTTTTCGGGTAATATATCTTGTCCGTCAGCTACTGATTTTCTTAAAGCCCACTCCCTGTCTCTATTGATTTTTCTCAGATGCTTTGATGTATTTTTCATTTACTATAATGCAATTTCGGGATTTTTCTTTTTTTTCTTCCTCTATGAGCTTAACACTAACTAAAATTCAAAATTTGAACAAACTAATCGACTTGGCGGGGGCACTACCGTGCCCACAGAACGATAGTCTACTACATTCATCCTTTCAAAATTCAATCGCGGCCAGTGGCAAGCATGAGTACAAGCGCATGCGTTATTTTTTGAATGAACCTAATTTTTAATAAAATCATTATTTTTCATTAAATGTAATGAAATTTCGGGATTTTTCAGTTTTTCCTTCCTTTGTAGGCTAAACAATAACTGTGTTCAAAATTTGGAGCTTGTGGGTCTGCTAGAAGTACCTTAGAGTTTTGATGATCGGTCAGTCAGTGAGTGACAAAATTAAGAAACTTTGATTAGTTATAATTCTTAAACTACTGGTTCAAATTGAATGAAATTTGAAATATACCGTGTTTATACAATGCCTGCTTGGTTACTGAAAATTTAGGCTTCTAGTTTTATTCACAAAGAAGTTATAGGGGGGTCGAAAATGGCCTGAACTGCTTCGAGAAAAGGATGGTACGGCGGTGCTTGCTCGACTTGGCGGGGGCACTGCCGTGCCCCCAGATTCAGGAATTTTGTGGCCTTGCAAAGATCATCTACGAATTATGTGCTCATAAAAAAATAATCCACGATTTTTGTGCGATGTGTATGATGTGGGAGGTTGAAAATGGTATCTGAATTTCGAGCTGCCGAATGCACAGTACCAAGTTTGGTGGAAATCGCATAGACTTTAAAATTTTACAGTGCAAGGTAAGAAATATAAAAAAAACTATAATTTTGTAGTAAAAAAACCGATTGATATCATTTATACCTCGATGGTTAGAGCTAATTAGTAACTATATTTCCCTTTTTATTTTGTTGAGATATCTTAAAACAGCGCCTTTAAATTGAAAAAATGTGAAGAATTTGTCACAAAAGAGATTATCTTGATCAAACCTGAAGTCAAAGTTTTTGGAATTTTAATACGTTTTAATATTATAGAGAATTTTTTGTTTCAAGATAACTCTTACAGGTTGGTCAGAATACGTACAAGAGTAATGATGAGGGACAGAATAACGTTCTTCTTACGTAAGATTAAAAAAATTCAATTTTACATATGTATGTATTTGTTTTTTATTTTTGCCTATGGGCATAAAAAAATATGTTGAGAAATTGTACAAATTTCGAATGGTAGAAATCCGTTGAGAATTTCTCTGGAAACCGATGAGCTGAAATACATGAACACTGCTGCGTTGAATTCTCAAAAAATTTCTATCCGTTAAGGATTTCTATGAAAATGGGTGAACTAAAATTGGCGAACGCGTCCAGAGTAAAAAAGAATGTGTCATCACAGGGGTTGAGGGTGATCCTTCCACGCTGTGCGCGTTGAATTCTGAGAAATTTTTTAAAACGACTTATGGGTAATTCGTGATTTGAGCTGAAAAAGTGAATTTCCTAGTTTTATACATACATATGTAGTTATCATTTAATGTATAATTCAATTCCACAAAAGTGAAATAGTTGAATGCGGGAAGTATAAATGCGTGGCTTCGGTTGTTCAGTCACATTAGTCTTGTGGAACTGTGCAAACGTGATTTGAATCATAGGTATTATTTTAGTGTCAGTGTACTTTTAGTGAATAAATGGTTTTTTGTGACGTGTTCGATGATGTCGTCAATTATCCGACGACCCGGCCGACCTTCAGCAGCAAATAGAGACGTTGTGGATAATATAATATCATAGACAAATAAATATAAAGATGGTCCACTTCTAACAAGAGAATCGTGACCAAAAATTTCTGATGCCTCCACAGCGATGCCTCCACCCTGCGATGCTGCATCGGCAAGCAACGCAGAGAAGTTCGGCGCGCAATGTTATTCTTCTGGGCTCATGCGTTGTGGTGTACCGCACATGCGTCGTCGTGCCTTTGGCTGCCGGCATCGAGAGTGCAAATTAAATTCTGGGAAGGCTCGGGAGAAGCCCGACTGGGAATCAGAACTCAGAATTTAGGAGAATTTTCATTTATGAATTTAAGAAGCAGTTTTGTAAAGAAAGAAATGTTCTTGTAAACCACAGGCTACCTTCCACTTTTCGTACATTTCCGTATTTTCATTAGGAAATTTGAAAAATTTCAAATCGGGATTATTGCGCTTCGATTCCTCACAAGAAGGCACAACGCAACTCACTCCCCAGATTTTTTTGCGTTCACTCATCGTACAGAAAATACAGAAAATAAAAAAAACAACTTAAAGAATGTTTTTTAAAGGTATTGTAACAAAATTCTGAAATATAACAAAAATAAATTTTGTCATGTATGTATGTAGGTACCTAAAGGAAACCCCAAATAGCAAAACACAAATATTCAAAATATCAATCGCTCCTTTTTCTCTTCTAACCTTCTTCATCAACAAGCAAGCATGAAATGAATTAAAAAATAGCGAACCGTGCATATTCTCCTAAATTCTGAGTTCTGATTCCCAGTCGGGCTTCTCCCGAGCCTTCCCAGAATTTAATTTGCACTCTCGATGCCGGCAGCCAAAGGCACGACGACGCATGTGCGGTACACCACAACGCATGAGCCCAGAAGAATAACATTGCGCGCCGAACTTCTCTGCGTTGCTTGCCGATGCAGCATCGCAGGGTGGAGGCATCGCTGTGGAGGCATCAGAAATTTTTGGTCACGATTCTCTTGTTAGAAGTGGACTATCTTTATATTTATTTGTCTATGATAATATTAAGTAAAAGAGACCAAATTGTAAATGGCAACAAAATTGTGTCGAAACTGAGTGAAGTGTGGAAAGATATACATTCGGAGACAGGAATAAAGCCGAGGGCGTTGTATACACGAGTTGTATGCAATCACAATAATATAAAACAACGTCTCATCGGCTCAACTGTTCCAGATGTGAGAGAAGATATCAACGAATCGAGAAGAAGCGAAATAAACCAGAGCAATTTTTCTTATACCGAGCAACCTTTGGCCATTCACTTCAGCAAAGAAGAATTCGACAATTTAACAGAAAAAAAAGTGTATAAATCAAATAGAAATTCAAAATCGCTATCAAAAAATCGCAGAGTGGCTTGTTTTGAAAGCAGGAGAATGGCAACTCAGGATATCAGAGCGATTATATGAGATGCACCGAGTGACTTGTGGATTCAGATTTAAAACCCATCACTTATATCCGACGTTGGGTACTGGTTCTTTTTTTGGAAATTGCAAGTGCGGAGGAGAAATTACCGGTAACATAAGTAACATCGGGAAGCAAATTGTCACAGTTATATGTACAATTAGCAAGGGCAACGGAAAATGCAGCAAACGTTTTTGCAGAACTACGGAACGCCAAAGTAAGCCATATAAAATTTTGCCCAGTATTGTACTCGAAAGGAGGTATATCGATAAGTCCTTATTTAGGCCCCAGAATTACGAAAAAACTTTGTCATACGATTTCATGTTTTCTTTATACATACATATAGCATTCGCACATTGATTTAACCCAAAAGCAAATCAATTTGATCCTTTGGCAAATGAGTTTAAACTAAACACAAATATATTTAACCCATTCGCAAATAAATTTAATCTGAACGCAAATATATTTAACCCGCAAATAGCTTTAACCTCTTCACAAATATATTTAAACCATTCGCATATAGATTTAACCAAAACGCAAATAAATTTAACTTTTTCACAAATTTATTTAAACTTTTAAAACTCAAGGATGAATTCACAAATTTACCAGTATATAAAAGAAACAAAATCTGGTTTAAATATCGTAAAAGAAGTTGAAAAGGAATCAAATCAAAATATGTATACGGAATGAAAATCAGAAAAACGGTGTAATCGTAGCTAAATTTGAAATTGTAGAAACAACGATAAAAGTGACTTCTTCTAATGAAAACTTTAAATCCCCCACACTCTTCAAAAATTAAAGGCTGCTTTCTATTGGAACTTGTTGATTAAAATAAAAATGTAGATTTAAAAAATCAAAAAACCCGACTGTGTAAAAAATGAACTTTAAATAAAAACTGAAAAGAAAAAAAACAAGTCCAGTAGGCTAGAATTCTGTTAAGTAATATTGAATAACTACACATTGAGTAGTTTCATGATCGATACACACATAAAACAAATAATAAATTCTAATGCGGAACCTTTGAGGAGGGAACTAAAGGAGGCGACATGTGATGAAAAAACCGTGGCAACTTTCGTTCTTCTTCTTGATTTTCTAAAAAGTCAGAGGCGGCGTTAAAAATTGTTGATGGCTGTTTTATTTTCAAAAGAAAAAAGATCCTTGAAGAGGAAATGGCTCGAGCATATACAATTGCTTTTCTTTGTATCACTTTCACTTAGTCCAATGGCCATTAACCATTTCCTTCTTGAAATTTCATCTCGAGGTACCCTACAAAAAGTAGATTATACCTTTTTTTGACTACGCTTCTGCGCCAAGTTCCTCTTTGTTTACAAAAAAGTGACAGTCAAGGGACCTATCAAAATCTTTGAAGAGTCAATATGGCGAAGGTTTTGGCTACGCTGTCATACATACATTTTACTATGGGATGTCGCCTCCTTTAGTTCCCTCCTCAAAGTGCGGAACATAGCGACTTGCTTGGATTGTATCGAAATAATTTTAAGTAAAATTTTCAAGTGTTTATTATATTTAAAAAAACAATGGGTGGTACTCCGGGAGTGCCGGCAGAAGTGAAAACTTGAACATTAACGTTGTGCATTTTTGAATATTTTGGAATGGTTAGGGAATAATTTCGCACGAATTGCTTTATTTATCAGTATAAAAGTACTATCATTTATGTGGTAAAATACAATATTCATTTATTGCGCTATCGTACACAAACATGACAATTTATATTACATAAAAAATTTAACACTTCAGAACTATTGCAATTATTTTACATTAAAAAGTTTATCTCTCAGAAAAATCAACTTTCATCCATAATTTCAACGACTCTTTCACCATCATCATTACCAGCATCATCATCGCCAATCTCTAAAACTGATACAATAGGTTTATGGTAGCTGAAGTAAGAAACGAACAATTTTGATTCGAATCTATTTAGATGTCTAATAAAGACCGCATCAATAGTACCTAGTTTTGTATTTCGTTGTGCTAAGATTGCGATCATTTGACATCGTTAAACCAAATTCATTATTTAAAAATTCAATTAATAGTTGATTTTTATCGTCTGTAAAGTTTATGTTGAAATCTCCACTCAAAATCATTGGCAAATCATTAAAGTTTTTCCCGTAGATGCGCGTAGCAGGCTGTGTACAAACACACACGCACACTCGCGCAAGCGCCCTGTCCGTCTTACGGTTTTTCGATCAGGGTCACGTGACATGACGCAAAATTTACATTTTTTACCCATCCCAAAAAAGTGCTCAACGCCGCTAAAGAAGTTTTCACTTCAAAAAAAAATAATTTATTTGGTTCCATATATGAGTTTTAAAAGTTTAAATAAATTTGCGAAAAAGTTAAATTTATTTGCGTTTTGGTTATATGTGAATGGTTTAAATATATTTGTGAAGAGGTTAAATCTATTTGCGTATGGGTTAAATATATTTGCGGTCAGATTAAATTTATTTGCGAATGGGTCAAATATATTTGTGTTTAGTTTAAACTCATTTGCCAAGGGATCAAATTGATTTGCTTTTGGGTTAAATCAATGTGCGAATGCTATATATCCTGAAAGTAGACAGCCTGACAAGAAAATATATTAATAAGAGAAAAAACACTTCAATTAGTATTACTTGTAGGATTGGTCTAACTGTGATTTTTGTTCGAAATGACACAGTTTCAGTAACATTTCAACTTTTTTTATATAGCGCATACAAGAAGCACTTTCTTTTTTATTTTATTTTAATGTTCTTATGTTACTACACAATATCTTTAAATTGCTTCCATTCTGCTCTCTATATAAAAAAAGTTGAAATGGTTCTGAAAATGTGTCATTTCGAACAAAAATCACAGTTAGACCAATCCTACAAGTAATACTAATTGAAGTGTTTTTTCTCTTATTAATATATTTTCTTATCAGGCACACAGTCTACTTTCAGGATATATGTATGTATAAAGAAAACATCAAATCGTATGACAAAGTTTTTTCGTTATTTTGGGGCCTAAATAAGGCTTTTTTGTGCTTTCACAGTGCATTTTGATTTGTACAATGTAAATGTATATTTATTTGGCAATAATACTCTGACCTATTTTAGAACTAGGGAAAGAACTTCACGAGAAAAATATTGCCCCATCTGTATATCGAGCTGAACAAGCCAATGCTTTGATGAACTTGACCGACAAGGAGCCTGGGACTTTATACACTGCAAATGTTCTTAAAGGAGCAAAATATGAGTACGTCAGGGGATTATATGCCCATAAAGATGTGTTGACGGCTTTGAACATTTTGCAAGGGACCAAGCTGAGAGGAACAATTAAATTCTTGTCCTTCGATCCTTTTTTCGTGCATTATTCCACGCCGTACCAAATACATCGGTACAAACTGCACGCGTCGCAGGAATTATTCAAAAAAATTTCCTTTGACGGCAGTGGAAAATATGTATTTGGAATCCGATACGCCAACGGAACAAAATCAGGGCCAATATTTTTATATAAAATAATTGTTGATTCACCGACGACGAAATCTTTTCCAGTAAATCAACTGTTTTCCTCTACTCACAACGTGAACATTATTCACTTTTGGCTAATGGAATTTAAATCCTACGGCATCCCATCGCCAAAAGAAGTAGTTACAGATGGCGGAAAAGCTTTAATGATAGCAGCGATTCGAGCATTTACAAAGTGCCAAGGAATCGAGGAGTATTGTGATGCTTGTTTTGAAAGCACAATCTTAGGCACGGATCCACCTCCATGCTACACACGACTGGACGTTGCTCACTTTGTAAAAAATTGGAGCGATTTCCTGGCCAATTTGCCAGGCAAATTGTTGCCAAATGTAAAGAGAATGTACCTCGCAGTTATAGGTCAGCTGATAATGAGCACTGATCTTCAAGATTTTGGCGAAATCCTGGAATCACTGTTCGTGATCAGCGGCTGCCAGAAAGATGGTGATATCCTTCTTACAGGAAAACCAAGTGCATGCAAGCTTCACAAGCGCAAAATGTTGAATCGCATAACGACTAACGTTGACAAAGTAACAGAGGAAATCGCCAGTGGTAAGTCATTAACGACATGTAGTAATGAATTTATTCATGTTTCCTGACTAAATTTTGTTTTCTTTGTTTTTTGTACAATTATAGATGAGATGTCTGAAATGCCCAAAGACGAAAGTGATGAAGAGGCTACAACCACATCCAATAAATGTCACCAATGGGCCAAGGACCGTTTCCATAAAGCATCAAAAGAAATTGAAACCAATGACGAAGTGATGACGGATTCTGACAATGCCTATTATTGTCCAGCTTTTGGGGTTCGACTGCTGGAGAAATGTAGAACAATGCCAATGTGGTCAGGGATTTCGCGCAACACTTTTGGATTTGGCAGCGTTCCTGCAACAAGTGCTGCGAGCGAATCAAATTTCAATAACATTAGGCATCGCGATTTTGGAAACGTTAAGTTTCCTATTCGCGTGGATAGATTTATTGAAAAGGATGTGGAGATAATCGATGGCCGTTTACTTACAATGGATCCGGTAGCTATGTCATTGCCTCTTTCAAACGAAATTAAAGATCAAGGACATGCAAACAAGTCTTCATCTCCTACTGACGATATTGCACCGAAACTGATGGCTCCGAAAAAAACTATGACATGTGCAGTGTGTTCAACGGAGTATGCACCTCACAAAATATATCGCAAACTATCGGCAGAAAGTGGTACAATTACAAATATTTTTTAAATTGTGTATAAATCTTATGAAAAAATATCAATTTAATTGATTTAATTTACAGATGAAGAAACTCTAGATCATCATTTGTGCAACTTGTGCACTCAAATGACTCCTGATGACGTTAATAACATTGTTGATTCAAAACAATTTGAAGACTGGTACGGACTTGTCAGTCAGGAAAAGAAAAAAAATTTTATAAAAAAAGAAGCTTCCAATATTGAAGTAATTGAAGAGGAGGAAAACAAAGAAAACCAACCCAAACGTAAAAAGATGAAAGTCATCGGAAAGCCAAAAAAATGCTCACGATATTTAAAACCGAATTTCACTGAAAACCAGTTCCTTTTACACCATAAACTGAAAAAACTTCCGATTCTTATAAATGGAAGTTTGTCTAAGACACCAATACGCATTGAGGGCCACCTTTCATTTTTGAAAAATACTTGTGCATTCGATTCGGTTACCCAGGTAAATATAGTTTTCATTAGCTGTGTTTTTTTCACATTAGTTCCGGTTCTAGGTTTAACAGGAAATTTTGCCCTGAATTGAAATTTATGAGTAGTTATACATATCAAAAAAATTTTACTTGGCAAAAATAAAATCAAGTTGCCTGGATTTTATACCCATTTTACGTCAAATAGCAATCCAAAAATTTATCTGGTTAAGGGTTTGAAGGTTGTATGCGTAAATATCATCAGTCTTTAAAATTCAATTCAATGCAAAATTTCCTGTTAAACCTAGAACCGGAACATATGCGAAAAAACACAGCTAATAGCTTTTTATAAAGGTCTCAATCTACGTGGGGAATAGACCATGCAGAGCTCGCACAAAAGATCTCCACTAAATTTCTATGAAGTGTTTAATCGCAATACATGTTTCAGATTTTTGCAGCAACCACAATAGATAGCCCAGAATTCATTTTAAAGTGCACAGAATTGGACAATTCGTTCTTCAAATTGATCCTTAATATGACCCAGTCCAAGAACAATTACGGAACTTATTTGACTAGGGCTAGAATATTGAGGCCTTTGATGCATCGCGTGGAAGCAGATGACAAATCTGAAATAATTTATTGCCAGACGAACGTTGGCGAACTTTGTAGCAAATTATTTAATAAGTCACCTACTTTTACGACGCAGAAAAATTGTTCCAACGGTTGCAATACGATAACTCGGACATGGCCAACTGTTATGGTAGGATTAAATAATATTGATGACACATCGAGACAAATAGAAAAGGCGTTGATTAATGACACAAACGGCCAGACTACCATTCATGTACAGACATGTAAGTGACAATTAACAAAACTAAACAATGTACTAACAGACATTATTTTCTGCACAAAATTTTTCAGGTCCATTCGCCCTTATTGAATATTATTCAAATTTTGACAAGGAAATCGAATTGATGAGTCTGCCAAAGTCAATAACGGTGATTGACAGGATGTATATTCTAATTGGGGTTGTAAATTTTAAAGATGAGGGATACCGATGGCGACGAAGAACAAAGAACCCGTGCAATTACGATCATAATATGGAAAAATCAGGTGAATAAAAGTTCAATTTCATTATGAAACGACTTCAATGAAACATTATACATGTTAACAAACTGTTTTAAATCTAGAACAACAAAAGGAGATTGACGGCCATTACACAGCCTTGTGCTTGCGACTGGATGGCTCTTGGATGGAGTTTGACGATTTCTTTAAAACACCTATAAAAATGAGCGAGAAGACCAAAGTGCAACCACACATCACAATATTCAAACGAATAAACTAAACATATATTCTCAACATATTTTTTTTTATGCCCATAGGCAAAAATAAAAAACAAATACATACATATGTAAAATTGAATTTTTTTAATCTTACGTAAGAAGAACGTTATTCTGTCCCTCATCATTACTCTTGTACGTATTCTGACCAAACTGTAAGAGTTATCTTGAAACAAAAAACTCTCTATAATATTAAAACGTATTAAAATTCCAAAAACTTTGACTTCAGGTTTGATCAAGATAATCTCTTTTGTGACAAATTCTTCACATTTTTTCAATTTAAAGGCGCTGTTTTAAGATATCTCAACAAAATAAAAAGGGAAATATAGTTACTAATTAGCTCTAACCATCGAGGTATAAATGATATCAATCGGTTTTTTTACTACAAAATTATAGTTTTTTTTATATTTCTTACCTTGCACTGTAAAATTTTAAAGTCTATGCGATTTCCACCAAACTTGGTACTGTGCATTCGGCAGCTCGAAATTCAGATACCATTTTCAACCTCCCACATCATACACATCGCACAAAAATCGTGGATTATTTTTTTATGAGCACATAATTCGTAGATGATCTTTGCAAGGGCACAAAATTCCTGAATCAATTTTACAAGAAGTGCAAAATTCGTGAATCTGTTTCTTAGGAGCACATACATAATTCCTGTGCTCTTCAATTGCGAGCACAAAATTATTTGTTTACAAAAACAGCAATTTCGAGCTGAACCTCCTTTAAAAACACTAAAAATGCTCTAGATCGGGTGTGATTGGAGCACGAAGATCGCTTCTGGTCTCAATCGCGAGCACATGAAGAGCACATAATTCCTGTGCTCTTCAATTGCGAGAACAAAATTATTTGTTTATAAAAAAAAGCCATTTTGCTGAAATTTGTATTTTTGGGTGGGTTTTTCAAAAATTTGTCTGGGCCATTTTAAAGCACATAAAAAGCACTTAATTTTAATACTGTTATTTTGTTTCCATGGCCAAGTGCAACGCCGTGGGTATAGTGGCTGTGCTAGCTTTCCGATAGCTGGCACCGCATATAAACAATTGTCATTTGCCGCGTTAATAACCGAGCACAAAAATATTTATTCGGGCACATAATTAGCACATAAATAGCACATAATTTTGGCATATAATTTTTTTAATTTCTTAGAGGTGGCGGTGCCAGCTTAACGCACCCGGGATGCAATTACTTTTGTGTACTAGATCTAGCAGGAGCATATTTACAGGTCGAATTAACAGATGCATCGAAAGAATTACTAACAATAAATACCGACAAAGATTTATTTAGATATACACGGTTACCATTTGGGGTTGCTAGTGCACCTTCAATATTTCAATCAATAATAGATCAAGTGCTGCAAGGTCTAAAAAATGTTTTCGGGTATATCGACGACATATTAATTGGTGGCGTAACAAAGGAAGAATGTGAAAAGGATCTCTATAGCGTTCTTGAAAGGTTAAACTCTCACAAAATTAAAATAAATATAGCAAAATGCAAATTTCTCCAAACATCTGTAGAATATTTAGGATTCTCAAAACAAAGTTAGACCCAATCCGAAAAAAGTAGAAGGAATACAAAATGCTCCAGTCCCTACAAATCTTAAAGAGTTGCAAGCCTTTCTGGGACTTGTAAACTATTATAGACGATTTGTCCCAAGATTATCTGAACAATTAACTAACTTATATAAATTATTAAGGAGGGATGTTAAATTTATTTGGAATCAGGCCTGTCAAAAAGAATTTGAAAATATAAAATCTGCTTATTGAAAGATAATGTGTTGGAACTTTTTGATTCAAACAAACCTATAGTAGTTGCAACAGACGCTAGTCCAAAGGGAATAGCAGCCGTACTATCACACGTTATAAATGGGGAAGAAAGGCCAGTATTATTTGCCAGTAGTACGCTATCAGACGCCGAGAAAAATTATTCACAGCTTCACCGAGAAGCGTTAGCGGTAATGTTCGCAGTAAAAAAGTTTTTTAAATACTTGTACGGCAAGGAATTCGTTCTCTATACAGACAACCAGGCATTAAAAGAAATTTTTAATCCGAAAAAAGGTACCCCTGCTGTTGCAGCAGCGAGACTTCGGAGATGGTCTATAACGCTTTCGATCTTTAAATACCAAATAGTACATAGACCTGCAATGGAACTGGCAAATGCTGACGCCTTGTCGCCTCTTCCCTTACAGGAAAATTCAGACGTTGAAGAAATTTGCATAGGTTCAATTAATTATTTAGAGGATTCTCCCATAGATTTCCAAGAAGTAAAAGAAGCAACCCAAAATGACCACTTACTATCGCTCCTTTACGAGTTTGTTATGAACGGCTTCCCGAAAAAATGTAGTGAAAAAATTAAGCCAGTTGCTAAAATTAAAAAAATTTTTAAAAAAAAAATAGAACCGACTCCAAAAAATCCCAAGCTCTAAAAAGTATAAAATAATTATATTAAAAGTCCTCTGATACTACTTTCAACATTAAATACCAAGACTTTCCTAGACTTTTGAAGTCGGTGTGAAAACCTGATTGATATTAATCCAATTAATCCAGACAAACTGATTGCATTCATTATTTAGTATTGGATTAATATCAGTCAGGTTTTCACCCCGACTTCAAAAGTCTAGGAAAGTCTTGGTATTTAATGTTGAAGGTAGTATCAGAGGACTTTTAATATAATTATTTTATACTTTTTAGAGCTTGGGATTTTTTGGAGTCGGTTCTATTTTTTTTTTTAAATTTTTTATTTCATTCTTTTTAGTGTAATATGTTTTAGTAAATTTTTTTTGGTCCGCCATTTTGAATCCTCGCAATCGGGCACCGAATGTACAACCAAGTACCAAAACTTTATCTGTGTATATATTTTGTTTTTTGTTGATTTTCTCAAAAAGCGCTGAATCAAATTCGATAAAATTTATATGGGACCACCTCTGAAGTATGACCTACCAAACAAAAAAAGAATCATCAAAATCAATCCATAATTGGCGGAATTATCGCGTAACGACATACAAAACAAAAAACAAAACAAAAAAAAAAAAACATACAGTCGAATTGAGAACCTCCTCCGTTTTTTCGTCGGTTAAAAAACATGATAAGTGCTGAAGATCGATGCTTATTTTACGGTGAAAGATTAATAATTCCAAAGAGGTTACACGAAAAGGTATTAAAAAGTTTGCATTCAAATCATAATGGCATAGTGATAATGAAAAAGTTAGCTAGATCATATGTATGGTGGCCTAAGATAGATAGTTGCATAGAACTATTCATACAAAGTTGTTTAGTGTGTCAGCAGACAAAAAATGTACCCAAAGAAAAGGTTGTATCAAAGTGGAGCGTACCAACTCGTCCCGTTGAAAGAATACATTTAGATTTTTTCTTCCTTGGAGCAAAAACGTTTTTAATCATCGTAGATGCATATAGTAAATATCTGGATGTAATTATGATGTCAAATACATCAGCTAAAGCTGTTATTGAGAAATTAAATTCATTCTTTGCCGTTTTTGGGATTCCGGGAATAATTGTAACTGATAATGGTCCACCCTTTAGCTCATTCGAAGTTTCAAAATTTTGCAAAAATCATGGAATAGAACTAAAGCATTACCCTGCGTATCACCCACAATCGAACGGGCTTGCCGAAAGGCATGTTCAGACGGTAAAAAGCGTTTTTAAATTTTTGTTAAGCAAAGAATCTGATCTTTCCTGGCCTGAACGGATAAACAAATTTCTTATTAACTTCAGGAATTCTCCCAACTCAACGACATCTCAAACTCCCTCTGAAATGATTCTTCGTTATAAACCAAAAATTTTGTTAGACTTGTTGAAAAATAATAAGAGGAAAATTGTTAAGGAAAATGTGGAGTAAAAAATATAACGTAAATGATATCACGCAAAATACACAAAATTCTAAGATAAATGCAAATATAAATAGGAAGGAATTAAGACACTATGATAAAGTTAGGAATTCTATGAATAATAAAATAAGCTTATATAAAAAAAAAAAATTAAAAAAAAAGTTTTAAAAAAATTCTTTTATTTAACTTAAAATGATAGAAACAGTAAAAACGAACTAAAAAGTAAAAAATAAAAAATATTAGCCAAATAAAATAAATAAAATATGTAAACACTATAACAACAAAATAAAATTCCTACTTATCTTAAACAGTTAAATAAAAGAATGACGCATTTTTATCACTTCGTCATATTGGCCGTTATGTATTCTTTAAGATAATGATTCCTATATTTAAATGAACATTAAACTCTTGAATTATAGTTTCTATAAATTGCAAGATCAGATCATTGGTAACTGTAATGCTGGAGATTCGATCAGACAATATTTGATTATTCTTTAAAGGAATCATTATCTTAAAGAATACATAACGGCCAATATGACGAAGTGATAAAAATGCGTCATTCTTTTATTTAACTGTTTAAGATAAGTAGGAATTTTATTTTGTTGTTATAGTGTTTACATATTTTATTTATTTTATTTGGTTAATATTTTTTATTTTTTACTTTTTAGTTCGTTTTTACTGTTTCTATCATTTTAAGTTAAATAAAAGAATTTTTTTTAAAACTTTTTTTTTACTTTTTTTTTTTCAAGACTAAAAAACGATGTCTTTAATAGTAAAAGAACGTCAAATTGAAATTTCAAAAAGGCGTGAGCCTGACGCTGAGTTACTAGTGCACAATTCAGCGTGGTAGCGTTCGTAGCTGAATCGTGCATTAGTAACTTGAAACTCTGCTTTTGAGCTTATGCATTATCATATTAGACGTCCGCCATATTGGATTTAGAAGACCCCACCTCACTTATTGTGTTTCGCTTATTAACCCCTTTCATTTGATATCCATATCATAGGGGTAACTATGGAAATTATAAATCGCCATTTTGTGACATCCGCCATATTGGATTTAGAATAACGTCACATTACTTATTGTGTTTCGCTTATCAAGCCCTTTCATTTGATATCCATATCATAAGGGTAACTATGGAAATTATAAATCGCCATTTTGTGACGTCCGCCATATTGGATTTAGAAATGGCGTTACTCATTTTATCGTTTCCAACTCTTCAAGCTCTTTCATTTGATACCCATATTAAGGGGGTCGACCAAAAATACATGGTCCACCATCTTGTGGCGGCGGCCATTTTAAAGATATTGCAATGTTGAGTATTGCATATTGCATTGACACCAGAACTAAAGGTGTATGCAAAATTTCAGCCCTATAGCTTCATTGGAAGTGGGTGAAATATTGATTGCAAAATTCCACGACCCACCATCTTGTGGCGGCGGCCATTTTAAAGATATTGCAATGTTGAGTATTGCATATTGCATTGCCACCAGAACTAAAGGTGTATGCAAAATTTCAGCCCGATAGCTTCATTGGAAGTGGGTGAAATATTGATTGCAAAATTTGACGACACGTAGTACGACACGTAGTGTAAGTTGAATAAAAGAATTTAAAAAAGGGGGAGAAAGCCTTTTATAGAAATCATATTAAGGAATTTAGAAACTGGTTACCTTGCAGCATTATAAGGAAAATAGATTTTGTAAGATACAGTGTAAACATTGGAGGAAACCAACGAATTGTACATGTAAATCAATTAAGAAAAAATACTTATAATTCACATCTTCTATATATATAAAAATCAATTGCTGTTCGTTAGTCTCGCTAAAACTCGAGAACGGCTGGACTGATTTGGCTAATTTTGGTTTTGAATTATTTGTGGAAGTCCAGGGAAGGTTTAAAAGGTGAGTAAATATGAAAAAAAAGCTTGGAATATAGTAAAAAAAACAATTTCGCTCTATATACAACGTGTCCCAAAATTCAACGATAAGCCGAAACCGGAGGATAGACTTGCCCATGACTACTTGGGGAAAGCAAGAAAAAAAAATATATCTCTTTTTTTTTTTAAGTTATAAAAAAAAAACCAAATTCTTCAAAAATTTAGACCTTTTATGGTCATTTTCACTACCATGACCACAATTTTTTAAATATTTCTGTTTTTTTTTTTTTATAGGGAACCTGACTAGAATTGCTATCCACCACAATCCTTAAAAATTCCAGAATGCCTCTAGTTTTTTCACAAACATTAATCAAATTAATTTTTTTCCCTAAAATTTTTTAACATTTTTACTTTTACTCAACTTTAACTCATCGTGGTGTAAAAAAAAAGTACAAACACTACTATGGCAAGTTGTTTTAAAAATTGACGCAACTAACCAAGATTCCAAAATGGTATAATACTCTAGGAAAACAAGACACAAAAAAATAATATGCGTACTAGTTCAAAACAAGAACCAAATTCCAAAAATTGTAGTTGACAGAAATCACTTTTACTACGTGCCCTAAACGGGTTCTAGTTACAATTTCTTGGAATTTGAATGGGGCATACATACCATAGAAGTTAGAGAGAGATAGATAGAGAGATATTTACGTTAAAAAGAGACAGATGAATTATAAGATAAGATAAGATTTACAACTGTACCTATCCCTTTTTCCTTGAAACAATAATTGCAGGAAGTTCCCAATTATCCTTAACCTCCAACTACCCTCATAAACCTACCCTCATTCCCTGAACGTCATACTACCTTCATAAAATTACCCTTTTTCCGGGAACTTAACAAATCCATGCAACTCGTTTCCCTTCCACTAAAAATGTATAAATAGCTAAGATAATTTTGTTAAAGTTTAGTTTTAGTTCAGAATCCGTTTATCATGCCGCAACCATACACACCACAGGAATACGCTAATATACACCTCATCTATGGAGAATGCCAATGCAATGCTAACGCTGCTAGCAGGCTGTATCGAGAAAGGTACCCAAATGCTCAAAGATATCCTGATTATCGAGTGTTTATTAATGTGCATCAAGCGTTTTTGGAGGGTCGTATGCCATCCAGTAGGAGAAACGTTGGAAGACCTAGATTGGATCGTAATGAAGAAGTTCTCAATGAGATAGAAAATGATCCGACTACTTCGGTACGTGCCATAAAAGAAGCTACAGGAATCCCGAAAAGTTCTGCACATCGAATTTTAAAACGTGACCTATGGACCGGCATATTAAATGGAAAAGTAATTGGTCCCTTTGAGTTACAAGGAAACTTAGATGGCAGTAGTTATTTAAACTTCTTACAAAATAACTTGCCAGGATTGTTAGACGACATGCCCTTAAGTGATCTCCAAAACATATGGTTCCAAAATGATGGTTGCCCAGCACACTTTGCCCGTCCTGTGCGAGAATATTTAAATCAAGAGTATCCAGGTCGTTGGATCGGGCGACTTGGTCCTATCTTATGGCCACCCCGTTCACCCGATTTGAACCCCCTGGACTTCTTCTATTGGGGTTGTCTTAAAGACAGGGTCTACTCAAAACCCATTGCGACATTGGACGAGCTTCGTCAGAAAATCACTGAGGCTGCGGATCACATCAAAAGCAGAAGATATGCAAGACAAATAAAACGTTCATTTTTAAGGCGATGTCGTGCATGTATTAATGCTGATGGCAAACAATTCGAGCATTTGCTATAATGTTAATAATGTAACTTGTTTTCCTAGAGTAGACTTGCTGAGAATAACAACAGCTTCTCTACCTTCCCTGTTTTTATTCAATAAAAAACATTTTTCATCTGTCTATGTTTAACGTAAATATCTCTCTATCTATCTCTCTCTAACTTCTATGGTATGTATGCCCCATTCAAATTCCAAGAAATTGTAACTAGAACCCGTTTAGGGCACGTAGTAAAAGTGATTTCTGTCAACTACAATTTTTGGAATTTGGTTCTTGTTTTGAACTAGTACGCATATTATTTTTTTGTGGCTTGTTTTCCTAGAGTATTATACCATTTTGGAATCTTGGTTAGTTGCGTCAATTTTTAAAACAACTTGCCATAGTAGTGTTTGTACTTTTTTTTTACACCACGATGAGTTAAAGTTGAGTAAAAGTAAAAATGTTAAAAAATTTTAGGGAAAAAAATTAATTTGATTAATGTTTGTGAAAAAACTAGAGGCATTCTGGAATTTTTAAGGATTGTGGTGGATAGCAATGCTAGTCAGGTTCCCTATAAAAAAAAAAAAAAAACAGAAATATTTAAAAAATTGTGGTCATGGTAGTGAAAATGACCATAAAAGGTCTAAATTTTTGAAGAATTTGGTTTTTTTTTATAACTTAAAAAAAAAAAGAGATTAATTTTTTTTTCTTGCTTTTCCCAAGTAGTCATGGGCAGGTCTATCCTCCGGTTTCGGCTTATCGTTGAATTTTGGGACACGTTGTATATAAAAATGAATCCCTATTTCCCTTGGTCACGCCATCACGCGTGAACGGCTGGACCGATTTCGCTAATTCTTTCACCGTTGGGAAGCTACACTATCCCCGGGTGACATAGGCTATTTTTTATTCGGGGGTTTCAAAATGGCGGACCCAAGATGGCGGTCAAAAATTGTAAATATCAAGCGATTGCCATGAAAATTAGTATTCGGGGGTTTTCGGATCTCCTGATTGCGAATCTATGCTCGAAATTTGGAAATTCAAGATGGCGAATCCAATATGGCGTCCAACAATTTTCGAACTTCAACGAATTTAAGTAAAATTTAGTACTATGGGTATTTTGATATAACTAATTTCGAATTTACTATTAAAGTTTGGAAATTCAAAATTGCGGACCCAATATAGCGACCATAATTCATAAAATTTGTTACGAAAGTCGAGCATTTCAAGGATCTTTAATTAAGTATTACTTATAATATACCGGGTGAAACCGGGTAACCCAGCTATACATATACATATGTAATAAAAAAACAGTCATCAAAATCGAACTACTCTGTAAAGCGAGCGTGCGAAAGCCGCGACGAGTGCGAACGTTAAGAATGAAGCCGTTTCGCATATTCTTCGCGGGCTCGCGCTTTGTTCCCCGATTTTGAAACAACAGTCAGTATGCTCCATACGTAAAAATGGACCGCTTGGCAAACTTTTACAAGATGCATCATTGGTCAATAAGATGAATGAATGAAACATAAAATAAATCCTAAATACTCAGTAGGTACTAAGAACCACACAAGATAATTTCATCACAAGTAAAACTGGTTGACGCCCTGCGAAGTGGGCACGGGTCAGCTAGTCATTATTATAAAGTTATACCTAAATTACCACAAGGAAATTCTACTAATGTAAATGAAAATTCGAATTCTTCAGAACTAAAAGAGAATGATTTAAATGTGAAAGGTAACAAACATTGAAGATAATAGACCAACCCCAAGAAGATCAAAACGAATACAGGAGAAAAATAATAGACTACTAGAAAGAAGCTCTAAACGACTTCAGGAGAGATATAATAAATTACTATAAAACCAAAGGAACTTCCAAACTAAAAGGGGGAGGATGTTGTGTCCAAAAATTATAGCTGCTACTGTAGTAGGGTTAGGTAACTCTCACGCGGGTTGGTGAGGAAATCTCGAAACATTTAATTTCGAACACAAAATCCCGAAAGCAAAATACATAGTAAATGAAAAATCTTTAAGCAGATAATGCCGAAAGAGCAAAATCCCGAAACAGGAAATACCGAAAATTATCGAAAAAGCCGAAAATACTTCAAAGTTGTTGTTACTCAATTCGCGCGCGCGAATTTTCGGCTTTTTCGACAATTATTCAATCAGGCTTGATTCAGTTTAAATTTAAGTCCCTGAGTATATCATCTCAGATTTCGAAAAAGCTAGCATTGCAGCAGTTACATCTTCTTTTCCAACGTAAAATCTCGCGGTTGTCTGTTTCATTTTGGACAAATAATTTGGCGGAAAATTCAGTCAGAAGGATTTGCTTCTAAATATGGTAACAACGAAGGTATTATATATACTACAAATTTACATGTAAGCATACTCATTATTCATTTTAAAGAATTTAGCTTAAATATGCGAATGCTGAAAAGTTTAGCTTTTTTACCTCCAAACGAAATTGAAGAGTATTATTTAGATTTAAAGAAGAATTTCGATCAGGATTACAAAAAAATTACCAGATGGTTTGAAAAAATTACCTTTTTGGTAAGACTCAAATTTTTTTATCTCAAGTTTGTGTACATGTAGTATAAGTAGTATAAGTACCTAAATGTAATGGAGTTGGTAACACCTTAGTAGTAGCTTGAACTAGTTAAGTAGATTAAAGAGTCAGTCAGCATCTAGATTTCAAGAGTGTAACAACTGTAATAACTGTGGACTGAATAAAGATTAAATGCACATGTGAACTTGATCTGTGACTAAAACACTACATGGCGACGAGGGAAATTGTTAGTGAGCCAAAAAAAAAACAGAAAAGGTTGATGCAGAGCGTGAAGGCGTAAGGATAAGTAGAAGGGCTTGAAAAGTTTACAGAAAACTGTGTATGGGGATAGCCAAAGTGGAAAGAAGTTTCACAAAGAAAAAACCGCGAGGGCGACCACCAAAAACTCGAACGGTTGTAGTGTATAGAACTATGGATTTCTTGAAAAAGGTTGAACCACTGCAGCTTGATGGAAATGTAGCAGAAAATTGGAGACTTTTTAAACAAGATTTTGACTTATTTTACATTGCGGCAGAATTAGACAAAAAATCGGAGGCAGTCCAAACAGCAGTATTTCTGAACGCAATTGGAAGAGAAGCAGTTGAGCTTTTAAACAGCTTCAATCTGGATGCTGACTCTAAGAAAAAATACGCGGAAGTGGTCAAAGCGTACGAAGACTTTTGTAAGCCCAAGAAGAACCGAGTTTACTCCAGTTTTGTATTTCATAATCGGTTCCAACAACAGTCTGAACCATTTGATCATTGGCTGATGCATCTAAAAAAGTTAGTAAAACTATGTGAGTTTGGAACGGCGGAACAAGAAAATCGCATGTTAACAGATCAGATTGTAATCGGTATAGCGGACAAAGCAGTACAAAAGAAGATGCTGGAAACGGAAGATCTAACGGTGAATAAGGCGATTGAGATGGCGAGATCAGCAGAGGTAACCAAGAAGCAAGCAAATAACCTCCAACACCCACAACAAGTTAAAAGTCATCAATTGGAAGCACATGCAGTCGTGGAAAGCGGACCGTTAGCTAATGGAAGTACTCAGCCCAGAAGGAGGAAACAATCGGTGTGGACAGATAAGACAAATCAGGAGCAAGCTAATAGAAATTTAAGTATTAATAAAGTAGGTAATAGAACAAATTCTAGTATTAAAAATAATTCCAGATCAAATTGTACTTATTGCGGAAAAAACCATGATAAAGGAAAATGTCCAGCATTTGGCAAGAGGTGTTCGAAATGTGGCAAACAAAATCATTTTGCATCGGTATGTAACAACAAAAAACAAATCGGTGAAGTAATTAAGCAAAATGTTCTAATATTAAAGAGCCATTGCTGCCTCACAAAATCCCGGATTTACCATATTTTCAATTAGGCATAGATATTAAGGATTTGTCTGGGAAAAGTTTCGGGGTAGTTGCTGATTACTTTTCAAAATATGTTGATGTCATCGAACTGCATAGGAAGACAGCGGAAGTAATCGTTAAAAAACTGAAAGAACTGTTTTCAGTTCATGGCATTCCACGGATTATTATTGCAGACAATATGCCCTTTGATTCTTTTGAATTTAAAAAATTTGCAACTGATCTAGATATAAAAGTTATTACTTCCAGTCCTTATTACCCACAATCGAATGGTTTCGCAGAAAAGTATGTAAACATTGCTAAGTCCTTAATTAAGAAATCGGTGGAAGGAGATGGAGAATTATGGAATGCAATGCTTGAATACCGGAATACCCCAATAAAAGGAATAGGCTTATCTCCTGTTGAATTATTATTTGGTCGAAAAACAAGAACTTTAGTGCCAGGAAGATTAGCGTGCTTTAAGAAAGAAGAAAATGACATCATTAAAAGAAAATTAGAAGACAAAACAAACAGAAATAAATATTACTATGATAGGAACACAAGATACAGAGAAGATTTAGAAGTTGGGTCTTTGGTGTGGGTAAAGGAAGGAAAAATATGGAAAGAAGGTCAAGTAATCAGAAAAGATAGTTCTCCTCGATCATACTGGATAGAACTGAACAATGGAAGTGTACGCCGAAGAAATTCGCGTAAACCAAACGAATAAACTATTAAATTTGTTATTTGTTGTTTTGTGTATAGCATTAATGTTATGCTCGGACAACTTTCTTTGAATAGAGTACTTTGATAATGTACATACACAACATATAATTGTATATCATTGCTAAGCTACTAATAGAATTGAGACTTATTGTATAGAAAGCTATGGTATGTTCATATTACATAGTTGATGTAGTGAGTAAGATGCAACAAGTAGCTCTAGAATGAGTACACTAGGTACAGCTGAATTAAAATATTGTAGAACTTGGATTAATGTACTAAAATTAAAATATTGTAGAAACCTAAGGAACTGAATTGTAATCTTATGGGGAAGGTGTAGTATAAGTAGTATAAGTACCTAAATGTAATGGAGTTGGTAACACCTTAGTAGTAGCTTAAACTAGTTAAGTAGATTAAAGAGTCAGTCAGCATCTAGATTTCAAGAGTGTAACAACTGTAATAACTGTGGACTGAATAAAGATTAAATGCACATGTGAACACTACAGTACATGTTTGAAATTATAGGATTAGCCGGAAGAGATCTTCAAATAAGGTACAAAAACAAATTGCCTCATTGTATCGACCTTCATTCTGGTCCGTTTTTGATTTAATCGAAAATAACCTTCCACGAACACAAAACAGGATAGAGGGCTGGCATAGACGCTTAAATACGCTTATCACAAGAAAGCACCCCGGAATATATAAACTTATTCAAATTCTAGGTAACGAGAATATTGTGGTCAAAAATACAATAGAAAAATTAAAGTCAGGAGAAATTCGGAAAATATCTCGAAAATGTGAAACTAAAGAAGGAAACATCAAAAGAATATTGAGGGAAAAAGGAGAACGTTCCAATATTAATTTTCTTAAAAGCATTGCAATAAATATAATTTTGTCATAAAATCAAAGGTATTTTAATTGAATTTTTTTTCAGGAATTTGTGTTTCGGGATTTTGCATTTTCGGTATTTAATTTTTTTTGTGTTCGGGATTTAATGTTTTGGCCGCTTTCGGTATTTTATATTTCCAGAATTTGTAGCGATCCCCTCTCACGCTTCTAACTTGTAACTACGGTAGTCACTCATTAAGCCTTGTATAGTTAAGACCTACTTTAAGCCTTTATGTATACTAAGCAAATTTAACTATAATAAATGAAGTTAAAAACATTATAGAAGGATTCGGTGCGGTATTACTTCAGAAGCATTGTAACGACGATCAATTTCATCCTATCTTCTATTTAAGTTTTAAAACTTCGAAAAGTGAGAAGAACTACTGTAGCTATCACCTCGAAGTCCTTGCTATCATAAAAGCCCTCAAAAAATTGAAAACTTATCTCCTTGGGTTAAAATTTGAAATATACACTGACTGTAAAGCCTTTCAGTTACCATGAAAAGGAAAGACCTGTGCAGTCGGGTAGCAAAATGGGCCTTGTTCTTAGAAGAATATAACTGCACAGTGAATCATAGGTCTGGCACTCTTATGCGGCATGTAGATGCCTTGATTCAGTACCCTAATGTATTACCTGTCGAAGATGGTCTACTTCAACGCATAAGGAAGCCCCAGCTGAATGACGAAAACTGCCACTTGATAGCAACAATTCTAAAGGATAGGCCGTATGATGACTATATTCTACGCCACGATGTTGTGTATAAATTATGTGGAGGGAAATATCTGCTGGTGGGGCCAAGACAGTTGCAGAGGGAGGTTTTAAGGCATTTACACGCTGAAGGCCATATCAATTCGAGGCGAATTGAGGAACTTGCTAACCAGGAATATTTTATTCCAAAACTCGCTAAGGTAGCTGGCGAGGTTGTTGCAAATTACGTTACATGTATTCTAGCATCCAGGAAGCATGGTAAACAGGAAGGATACCTCTACCCAAACGATAAAATGGACGTGCCTCTCCATACCTTACATATTGATCACTTAAGCCCACTACCATCAACAGCAAAGTCATATAATTACTTGTTCGTAGTGGTCGATGCATTCAACAAATTTACTTGGCTCTACCCAGTGAAGTCAACGTCGGCGGAAGACGTTATCCGGAAGCTCGATCTACAGAGTGAAGTTTTCGGCAATCCCCATAGGGTAGTTATGAACCGTGGGCTGCATTTACTCCTAACGCATTTCACGAATACTGCAACATTAGGAAGATAAGCCATGTCGCCATCCCTACAGGAGTTCCTAGAGGAAACGGGCAAGCGGAACGCTTAAATCAAGTAGTAATCTCAGTCTTAACCAAGTTGTCCATAGATGAACCCCAAAAATGGTATAAGAATGTTCCTCGAGTTCAGAAAGTAATCAACTCTACGAAATAACGGTCTACGAACAAAACTCCCTTCGAGCTGATGCTCGGTGTTTCTATGTATAAAGAAGATGATTTGGAGCTAATGAAGTTGTTGGAAGAGGAATTAATATTGGACTTCGACAGAAATAGACAGGAGATGCGAAGTGAAGCCCGTGCTGCAATACAGAAGTTGCAGGAGGAAAACCGAAAAGCTTATAACCGGAAAAGAAAACTTGCGCGGCAATACAATGTGCATGACTTACTTAGTAGCAATTAAAAGGACCCAATTTGGGCCCGGATTGAAGCTGTTTCCGAAATTTCTTGGGCCGTACGAAGTTACCAAAGTTAACGGGAAGGACCGTTACAATGTATCAAAGCTTGGAAATCATGAAGGACCTAATGTTACATCGTCATCAGCGGATCTTATGAAACCTTGGACTTTCGACGACGGTAGTGGAGATGACGACGATGATGAAGTTGAAGATCGTTCGCCTGGGTCAGTCGAAAACCAGGATGGCCGTATGTGGGAGTCCGATCCCAAAAAGTAGAGTACGCTGGTTAAATCTCGGTGCACTTGCACTTTGCACCGCTATTTTTAAAGTTTCCGCTACGCCGATAGCTCTCGGACAGGGAGATCACTTTGACCAAAGGGCATTGCCACAGAATAAAGACTAACCCAGAAGGCCCATCTAGAACAAAAAATCGTTCTATGAAAACAAAATTTCTCAATACGTCAAAATCCCATTCCTTATGCGTGCAGCGCTTGAGTCGAGCCGAGCAGCCCGAGCTACATAAGGCATGCGCACAAGTAAATAAATCGCTGGCGTTGAGTGTATGATGCCCTTGTTCGTCAGTTTTTCTGCAGTGGGATTTGATTTATTAAAAATCTGTAAACTGAAACAGGGACCAAATTTTTGTTCTAGATGGGCCTTCTGGGTTAGTCTTTATTCTGTGGCATTGCTGCTGTGATCCTTGAGCTGTGTGGTCGTGCGAGTCAAGTGCTATGAGCTGAGATTGAAGTGCCGTAGATTACGCGCTGAATCGTGAAAATCAAAAGAAACTGCAGAACTCTTAAATATTATTTTATAATACATTTACTAATTACTGAATTATTGAAATTAAAAGAAAGTGCCGCGTGCAGAATTATTACTTGAATATTATTTTTTCTAAAACACTTACTAATTATTGAATTCCGAATAATAAATAATAAAACTATACCCCGTCCCCGTGAGTTTCAATCCCACATATATGTATTATGGACCAAGTGATTAATGAGGCCTTTATTTATAGTGCCCGCGCATTATGAAAGCTACATCGGGCCAAGTAATTAATTGTTATCTAAATTTCATTCTTTATCACACTGTCTGGTCATTATGAATATTGCTACGTGATCGTCGGGCAATCTGATATTCGCCTATCATGAATTCCGCTGGAATCGAATCCAAAGGAGCTAAATAAAGCTATCTATATAAATAAAAATGAATCGCCAAATGTGTTGCTAAGTGCAAAACTCGAGAACGGCTCGACCAATTCAGCTACTTTTTAGGGTTCCGTAGCCAAATGGCAAAAAAACGGAACCCTTATGGATTCGTCATGTCTGTCTGTCTGTCTGTCCGTCCGTCCGTATGTCACAGCCACTTTTTTCCGAAACTATAAGAACTATACTGTTGAAACTTGGTAAGTAGATGTATTCTGTGAACCGCATTAAGATTTTCACACAAAAATAGAAAAAAAACAATAAATTTTGGGGGTTCCCCATACTTAGAACCGAAACTCAACAATTTTTTTTCATCAAACCCATACGTGTGGGGTATCTATGGATAGGTCTTCAAAAATGATATTGAGGTTTCTAATATCATTTTTTTCTAAACTGAATAGTTTGCGCGAGAGACACTTCCAAAGTGGTAAAATGTGTCCCCCCCCCCCTGTAACTTCTAAAATAAGAGAATGATAAAACTAAAAAAAATATATGATGTACATTACCATGCAAACTTCCACCGAAAATTGGTTTGAACGAGATCTAGTAAGTAGTTTATTTTTAATACGTCATAAATCGTAAACCGCAATTTACCTTTCATTCAATCAACTCAAATATAAAAATAAAAAAAAAAACATAGAATATTTGCATTACACAAATCGCCCAGATGTACAAACAAAACTTTCATGGAGTTCATAAACAAAAATGTTTTTTGCAACAACAATATGCCAACATTACTTTTTGGAGACTTCAACGAAGATGTTTTAAAAGACAATTGTATACTGTCATTCATGCAGAACGCTGGATACAGGACGTTATTACCACCTTGTCCAACTACGCGAGGAGGCACACAAATTGATAATATTTTTGGAAATATTTCTTGTCAAACTGGAATATATATTAGCTTGTTTAGCTATCACAAGCATATATGGGCTCGCATATAGTTAGATCTAAATCCCATCATTTAGGTACCTACCTAATTATAATGTTTACTTATTAATAACTTAATTTAAAAAAAATTTAAAAAAAAAATAGAACCGACTCCAAAAAATCCCAAGCTCTAAAAAGTATAAAATAATTATATTAAAAGTCCTCTGATACTACTTTCAACATTAAATACCAAGACTTTCCTAGACTTTTGAAGTCGGTGTGAAAACCTGACTGATATTAATCCAATTAATCCAGACAAACTGATTGCATTCATTATTTAGTATTGGATTAATATCAGTCAGATTTTCACACCGACTTCAAAAGTCTAGGAAAGTCTTGGTATTTAATGTTGAAAGTAGTATCAGAGGACTTTTAATATAATTATTTTATATTTTTTAGAGCTTGGGATTTTTTGGAGTCGGTTCTATTTTTTTTTTAAATATTTTTTATTTCATTCTTTTTAGTGTAATATGTTTTAGTAAATTTTTTTTGGCCCGCCCTTTTGAATCCTCGCAATCGGGCACCGAATGTACAACCAAGTACCAAAACTTTATCTGTGTATATATTTTGTTTTTTGTTGATTTTCTCAAAGACCGCTGAATCAATTTCGATAAAATTTATATGGGACCACCTCTGAAGTATGACCTACAAAACAAAAGAAGAATCATCAAAATCAATTCATAATTGGCAGAATTATCGCGTAACGACATACAAAAAAAAAAAAAAAAAAAACAGTCGAATTGAGAACCTCCTCCGTTTTTTCGTCGGTTAAAAAAAAATACACTATTATTAAAACATCGATCAAAGTTACAACGAACTACAAGAACTTTTATATTATGTTACTTGCTGCTACGGAACCCTTCATGGGCGAGTCCGACTCGCACTTGGCCGCTTTTTTTCATATTTTCCTTAAGGCAAAAGGAAGGTTCTTATGGAGAGAAAAAACATAAAAATTGCTTGGAAAATAGTAAAAACAACACTTTTCTTTTCCCATACAAATCACAGAAATTAAACCGACAAAAAAGGAACTAAAAAATGATAAATAAAATAAACCTCTTTAGTCTGAATAACTAAGCACCTAAACTAATGTAAGTAACTAATTTCTAGTCGGCGCCAAGCAAAAAAATTTTTCCTTTGGCGCCAACTCAAAATTCGTTGCTTACATTAGGTTAGGGCTCAGTTATTCATTCTAAAAAGGTATACTTTATTTTTCACTTTTGAGTTTTTGAAGTAAAACTTCTTTACGCACGCTTGACTTGGGGAGTAAGCTGGTGAATGCCCTAGGAAAAGTGTTACGATTTAAAGTGACACTGTGGCCTGGTTGGTACCATACCGTCGCACAATCCCGCACAGAGGACATAGAGGGCTCGACGGTCGCGCGGCGAGGCGCGGCGTATCTGGCTGCATCCATCGGGCCGAGCGACAGCAGCGGGCGGCCCCATTTCGGTGACGCCCTTTGCGGCGCGGCGCGGTGCCTGTGTCTGTGGAGTGGAGGCCCGTGGGGCGCTCCGCTGCTGCTGCTGCTGATGCTGGTGCTGCTGACGCTGGTTCGGGAACTTAACTCGATTCGCCACAATCAGCGGCGGCGGCAGCAAACGAACAGTTAATTTTTGCACGCGGGAGAATTCATATATACATATATAAACATATATATATATACAGTCATGCGTATAACTTTAAGACCACCTGTGTTTTTCATGCAAGTTTCAAATTTTGATCCACATAATTTCTACAGACCTTCAGAGAGGAAAACACTTTTTAACAGAATGAATTATTCAATGGTCTTTATTGTTTCTATATACATTGATTTTATTTTCACCTGCAAGAATTCAAGAATTTTAAATAATTGTCTCGGGGCATCCGCGTATAACAATAAGACCATCGGTTAGCCTTTAAAATAATACCCTTTTGCTTGTATACAAGCCTCAACTCTCTTTGGCATAGATGCCACCAAATTTTGAATGGTTTCCATAGGTATGTTTTTCCACTCTTTTTGTAGCATTTGCGCAAGTTCTATAGTGTCCTTTGGCCCCCTTTTAGAGATTCGGTCGCCCAGCATCTTCCAGACATTCTCTATTATGTTGAGGTCATAGGACTACAAGCGGGCCAAGGTATGACGTTGATGTTATTGTCCCTCAAAAACGTTGATGTTGTCCTTGCTACATGTGGACGAACATTATCATGTTGAAATACCGACCCTCTTAAAGGCATTTCGTCTTCAAGAAACGGCAACATGTTCGTCCTTAGGATGGCAACGTAAGTTTTCCTGATTTACTGATCCGTTAATGATCACTAAATTTGTGAGACCATAGCCCGAAATTCCTCCCCAGACCATTACTTTGCCTGCTCCGCTTTGACGCTGTGTCTGCACGCAGGATGGAGAAAATTGCTCTGATGGATATCTTCGGACCTTAACATGGCGATTAGGGAACAACTGAAAGCAGCTTTCGTCTGTGAAAAGAACACGACGCCATTTATGAATATGAACTTAAAATCCCGCAGTGCCGTTAAAAAGCCGTTCCTATCTCGAAGACATGCTACTGCAAGGCTGTCTTCGTGTTTAAGCCGCAGAAACTGGGATATTCATAAATGGCGTCGTGTTCTTTTCACAGACGAAAGCTGCTTTCAGTTGTTCCCTAATCGCCATGTTAAGGTCCGAAGATATCCATCAGAGCAATTTTCTCCATCCTGCATGCAGACACAGCGTCAAAGCGGAGCAGGCAAAGTAATGGTCTGGGGAGGAATTTCGGGCTATGGTCTCACAAATTTAGTGATCATTAACGGATCAGTAAATCAGGAAAACTTACGTTGCCATCCTAAGGACGAACATGTTGCCGTTTCTTGAAGACGAAATGCCTTTAAGAGGGTCGGTGTTTCAACATGATAATGCTCGTCCACATGTAGCAAGGACCACATCAACGTTATTGAGGGACAATAACATCAACGTCATGCCTTGGCTCGCTTGTAGTCCTGACCTCAACATAATAGAGAATGTCTGGAAGATGCTGGGCGACTGAATCTCTAAAAGAGGGCCAAAGGACACTATAGAACTTGCGCAAATGCTACAAAAAGGGTGGAAAAACATTCCTATGGAAGCCATTCAAAATTTGGTGGCATCTATGCCAAAGAGAGTTGAGGCTTGTATACAAGCAAAAGGGTATTATTTTAAAGGCTAACCGATGGTCTTATTGTTATACGCGGATGCCCCGAGACAATTATTTAAAATTCTTGAATTCTTGCAGGTGAAAATAAAATCAATGTATATAGAAACAATAAAGACCATTGGATAATTCATTCTGTTAAAAAGTGTTTTCCTCTCTGAAGGTCTTCAGACATTATGTGGATCAAAATTTGAAACTTGCATGAAAAACACAGGTGGTCTTAAAGTTATACGCATGACTGTATATATACATACATACATATAGATGGAGCTAAAGAAGTCTTACTTCAGTCGTGTGGTCTAAAGCACACTCGTTTTTATTTTTTTGTCGGTTTAATTTTTTGTTAAAAGGTTTTTATGTACCCCTAGGAGTAGAATTTTGTTTTCAAATTTATTTGAATGGGACCAACTTAGAGGTATAATGAATAAAATGCAACCACGGATCGTACAACTTCCGAGCGTAGGACAGAGAAATCATACCATTAAATTTGTAGGACAATGTGTCCTTGTGATTGCGCAATCATTAACTAATAACAGTACAAAAAAATAGCTGGTTATTAATCAATTTCGTGACGTCATTATTTAAACATATCAAGCATGGGGGACGCTTCGGTGAAACCGTCCATTTTGTCGGACAAATGTTTTTTCGAGCTTAGCATACTAAAATCTCAATATTCGACAATAAAAATAATTGTTATGAAACAAATTGAGTTTGCCACCCGATCGACCCCCGACCACCCGATCGACCACCCACTTCGCTACCTACCCTTATCAAGATTTTTCCTTCAGACAAATTGGGCGTCTCGGCTACACGAAGCTACTCACCCATTATCAGCTTATTATTAATCAGTTACAAAAAACATTGCTGGCCCGTGGACTATATACCCTATATGTAATAAAACAAGAGTCATCAAAATCGGACTACTCTGTAAAGCCCGCTCTACACTTAGCCCGCGGATCGCGCGCGAAATACGCGACGGGCGCGAACGTTAAGAGTGAAGCAGTTTCGCATATTCTTCGCGGGGTTGCGCTTTGTTCCCCGATTTTGGAACAACAGTCAGTATGTTCCATACGTAAAAATTGACCGCTTGGCAAACTATTACAAGATGCATCATTGATCATATGGGATGAATGTACCATGAGTCATAGAGCTCATGTTGAAGCAGTAAATCGAACGCTCCAAGACCTCAGAAACTCAGATCCTGTCATGGTTGGTGCTACTTTTGTGTTTGCGGGCGATTTTCGGCAAACACTGCTGTTATAATTAAAAGTTATGCGGGCTTTAGTAGTTAGTTCTTTATTAATTCACTTCACTTCATTAATTCACTTAATTTCTAATATAATATTCAAACGGTAGTTTTAAGTATACAAGGCTCCTCCTTACTTAACTCTCTTCACTGGGTCAGCTCCAAAACCAAAGTGACGAGTTATCACTAGGACGCTGAGCTCGCGCCGATAACGGCCAAGCTTTTTTAACGGTAACAGATTTTGGATGCTGACTCGGAGAATTTGAGTATTTATCTCTATTCATATATAACAACTGCCTGTAATAACAAAAGGAACACGCGCCGATGTCATCAGAGCATGATTAAAATCATCTCGCATATGGAGTTCCGTTGAAACTCTCAATTTACGAACAAATATGAGAGCCCATTTGAGCGACAACTACAACAACGACTTTTCGCAACGACTACTCAAACTTGGAGAAGAAAAAATTACCTCTCCTAGCACTATCAGGAGTAGCGCTGAAATTCAACTTGACGATAGATTGGGCCACATAGTCCATAAATTAGAACATCTAATAGACGCAATATATCCCGGTCTTGAAAATTGATTGGAAAGAAATTATCACTGGCTTTGTTCAAAGGCAATAGTGTCACCCAGAAACGATACAGTGAATGCAATAAATCAACTGATTTTGCAGAAAATTCCCAGTCAAGTCAAACAGTACAAGTCAGTTGACACGGTGTGTAATATTATGGATGGATACAGTGTACTATTCTCAAGAATTTTTAAATTCTTTGAGCCCTTCTGGCCTACCACCTCACGACCTTATGTTAAAAGTCGGCATTGCTATTAAGAAACTTGAGCCCTCCCAAGATGTGTAATGGCACAAGGCTACTGTGGGCAGCAGTGGGACAACTTGCTTGTATTCCGCGGATACTCATGATTCCGACGGATTTGCCAATATCGTTCAAAAGGCTACAGTTTCCAGTCAAAGTTTCATTTGCCCTCACGATAAATAAGTCCCAGTGTCAAACATTCTCTCTGGTGGGCATTGACTTGAAAAAGGATTGTTTTTCCCATGGGCAGTTATATGTTGGCTTATCTCGAGTTGGAACTCCAAAAAACCAATTAAATTTGCTACCATACAATAGCAAAACATCAAACATAGTATACAGAGAAGTCTTAAACAATTAACATACTTGCCCAATACATACTAGCAGCCAACAAGAAATAAAATAAACATCAAATAAATCCTAAATACACAGTACTAAGAACAACACAATATAATTTCATCACAAGTAAAAATGTTTGACGCCCAGCGAGGTGGGCACGGGTCAGCTAGTTTTGAATAAAAATTCCTTAATAGAGTTCCTAAAATTCGTACTAATTCATTTTAGTTACCCTTGATTTCAGTAAGTTTTTCCGCACTTAACGTCAAAATAATTCGATTTCATTTTTCTAATGGAATTTATTTGAACACTTTGAACGAAGAAATTAATTGAAATCAAAGGTAACTCAAATGAATTTCTTAAAAACTTTGCAAGCTTGTTAAGAAAGATTTATTAAAATGCGCTTTTCTAAGCTGCTTTGGATTCGATTCCAGTGAAATTCGTGATAGGGTACTAAAAAGGGCTTTTCTAAACTCCTTTGGATTCGATTCCAGTGGAATTCATGACAATAAGTACAAATTATGAAGTTTATTTTAAGTTTTATAATCATAGGTCAGAGCACCTAAAAAATGAAGAAATTTTATGTTATTTGTGTTTTAAATTTTGATTTAATGTCGCAAATAAAAATAATAGTAATAAAGCATGTCTTTTTAAAATCTTTTTATTAGCTTCACCTGTATGTAACGGAATCTTGGAAGTTAAATTTGACTCACTTCCCGGTTTCCGATTGAGCTGACATTTTGCACACTTATCAAGGACTGATGATAATACAATAATTTAATAAATTTGTCCCATTGTCCTGTACAGAATCGCCAGGATCAATAATTTATATAAAATGTAGAACTATTATTCGAAGGAACTCACGGGTAAATCGAATTTCTGTGTTTTCTGCTAGAACTGTCATCCACTTAAATTTTGTAAATTTGATTTAATACGTCGCGGAAGTTGAAATGAAAAATACGTCGCCTAAGTTGAAATGAAAAAATACGCGGAAGTAGAAAAGAAAAAAAAATGAAACTGCAACACAAAAAAAGGAGATTGGCGAAGAAAAGGAAAAATTTAAAAGAAATATCAGAACTTTCTAGCGAAGAATTAGAAGAGAGAAAGAAAAAAAGACGACTTAATATGAACTTATAGAGCCTCACAATCAGAAAAAGACAGAGCAGCTCATTTGCAGCATATGCGGCAACGTAAAGGCTGGAACAGAATGTGTAGCTGTAGCGTGTGGCGCATGTAGTACCACAAGCTGTCAAAAGTATAAAATGCAGATATGCATATAAGCCGTCACAATGTGTAGCTGTGGCTGTGGCTGTGGCCACAGCCCTAGCTGTAGCTGAAAGTAAGAACTTTTCTACTTTCCGCTACAGCTACACGTACTGCAAGCCACACCGGCAGGTAATAAGCCGGATAAAAACAGGAATTATCATTCATGGTATGAATAAGGGACTATTTGTCTTTATGATTTTTGGTATGAATTGCATATTAATTGCTTATACAATTTTAAAGCATCGCGATGCAATTTTCTTTAAAATTTGTATTATAAAATTTAAAAATATTTAATTTGGAACGTGATGACGTTGGCCTAATCTGCTTAATGTGATGTGCCCAAATTATTCACCTCTTAAAAAAAACTCGTTAATGTAGTTTACAAAATTACGTTTGCATCCTTTTTCTAATTTGGGAAGTCGTTTGCAAAGTTTACCTGAAATACGAAGAAATAATTCAAGAAAATTCCCTCTCTCTTCTTGGAAATATCCCTTTCGTAGAGAAACTGTTACCTGAATTACTGTTCCGAAATGAACTACACGCTACACCATTCTATTTATACTAACTCAAATAACAATTGTTGTCGACCACCCCACGCTTTTTGTATAATAAAATTTAATTTGTTTATTTCTTTACTATTATTTTAAACTCTCTGAAGACTATGGGATTTTATCAAGTTATTTGAATACCTTTCGCTGTAGGGATAACATCTTATTATTTTTTTACTTTTTAGTTCGATCTAAATAAAAAGCGTGTTTTTTAGTTTTTTAAACTATTATTTATTTTATTACTCTGCCCAATAGGTGATAGACATTATGTATAATGCCCGGGCAATTTAATTATTTCAATAGTTATTATTACATTGCCCTCTCATATTAGTCATTTTTCAAAATGCCTGGGCATTATGTATAATGTCCAATTAATCACTTGGTCCATAACATCTCGAAATTTAGCGTTTTTTAGTAACAAAACGCAGCAGGAAAATGAGTAATTAATGAAAAACAGTAGTAGCCGTTTTCTTGCAAGAACCAGTATGGATATCCTCACGCATTACAGAGTAATGCAAAAAGTAGTGTATAAGACCTTCAAATGAGATATTCGAACATTTCTTTTACTCATTCTCTCTGTTTGGCTTGCCCATTTGACGCATATTTCATTGTGAGGTTGTTGGAATACCATGAAAGCATTGATTACAATTTCTATAAAGAAGTAATTCATTATTTTATTTTGTAATGCTGAAAGTTACCGACAAACCACTACCGTCCTAGGACATCTATATACAGGTTGTTCAGAGGTGGGAGGGAAATATTGCAGGAGCTGAAAGGTCAGACCGAGACAAGCAAAGCAAAAAATCGTATGGGTGGGGTGGGGTATTTCGCACCGTTCGGCAGTTACAGGGTGATTCGTAAATCAGGATGTTGCCTTGCTCTTGTATTTTTATCTTTTTTTCTACGAATCACAGCGACTCCAAACCGATCTCAAAAATCACTATTTCGAAGCGCTTTCCAAAAGGGTCAACACCGCCCCCCTATCCCCAACCCCTTGCCCTCAATCACTCCCGGAAGTTGAAAAATTAGCTTTTATTTCACGATTTTTCATCTTTCGCCCCACTTTTCTCCGAAATTCACGTTATTAACATACCTACTTTTTATTTTTTTCAAGTTACCTATCTAATTACCTTTCCAAAAAGGTGCAACATGCCCAGGTAGAAAGGGGTTGCAAAAATCCTGATTTACGCATCACCCTGTAACTGCCGAACGGTGCGAGAGGCCTCCCCCCCCCCCCCCCCCCCCATACGATTTTTTGCTTGTCTCGGCCTGACCTTTCACCTCCTGCAATATTTCCGTCCCACTTCTGAACACCCTGTATATAAAAATGAATGCCGTGCGTTAGGCTCGCAAAAACTCGAGAACGGCTCGACCGATTTGCATGATTCTTATTTTATTTTGTTCGTCTCAATTCACTGATGTTTCAAAAGGTAAGAAAATTCGGAAAAACATAAAGGTAAAGCTCAAAGAGTAAAAAGTCGAAAAACAGCACAGAACCTACTTCGATTAGATTATAACACTTTGAATGCAAAAAGTTTAAGTCAAAGTAACACTTGCAATGCAAAAACTTTATGTCAAAGTTTACTGAGATGGTTTTATACGGAAGTGCAATTAAAAAACAAGTAGTTTAAGTGCAAGTGAACTTATAATTTAAAATTGTTTTTAACCGACTTCCAAAAAAGGAGGAGGTTCTATGTATTATTTTTGTTTTTTATATGTTCACCGATATTTTCGCCTGTTTGAAAGGGTATACTCCTGACGTGGTCCTTTTCAAATTTGAAACAAGTATTCCACCCCTAAGGGTGGTAAAATAAGGGATGAGTGATTTTTCACCCACTGATTTATTGTCTGTTCGCGCATAACTAATAATGAACGGATGAATCGATGTTGATGATTCTTTTTTTGTTGGATAGTCTAAGATTCTCCGGAGGTACAGTGATATATGTACATACATACATGTACATACATATGTATGAAAACCCTGAGGGGCAAAGGGGCGCCACAACAGAGATGTAAATCGAAATAATAAAAAAACCTTTAAAAAAAATAGAATCAATTCCAAGAAAAACTTTTTAAAAAAATGACTGAGAAAAAATAGAACCGGTTCAAAAAAATAGAACCAACTTCAAAAAACCCCAAGCCCTAAAACGAATAAAATAATTATATTAAAAGTCCCTTGGTACTACTTTAAACATTAAATACCAAGACTTTCCTACATTTTTGAAGTCGGTGTGAAAACCAAACTGATATTAATCCAATCTATCTATCTATCTATATATTTATGTATATAAAAATCAATTGCTGTTCGTTAGTCTCGCTAAAACTCGAGAACGGCTGGACTGATTTGGCTAATTTTGGTTTTGAATTATTTGTGGAAGTCCAGGGAAGGTTTAAAAGGTGACTAAATATGAAAAAAATGCTTGGAATATAGTAAAAAAAACAATTTCGCTCTATATATATAAAAATGAATCCCTATTTCCCTTGGTCACGCCATCACGCGTGAAAGCTGGACCGATTTCGCTAATTCTTTCACCGTTGGGAAGCTACACTATCCCCGGGTGACATAGGCTATTTTTTATTCGGGGGTTTCAAAATGGCGGACCCAAGATGGCGGTCAAAAATTGTAAATATCAAGGGGTTTTCGGATCTCCTGATTGCGAATCTATGCTCGAAATTTGGAAATTCAAGATGGCGCATCCAATATGGCGACCAACAATTTTAAAACTTCAACGAATTTAAGTGAAATTTAGTATTACGGGTATTTTGATACTACTAATTTCGAATCTACTAACAAAATTTGGAAATTCAAAATGACGGACCCAATATGTTTATTACACAAACACGCCTTAAAATTGGGTCCCATTATTTTCATTTTTTAAGTGAAGGCACTACACATCCCTTAAAATTTAGGGTACTTTTTACTCACGGGTTTCAAAATGGCGGAACCAAGATGGCGGCCAACAATGTAAATATTAAGTGATTGCCATGAAAATTAGTATTTGCGGGGTTTTGGAGGTGCTAATTGCGAATCTAAGCTCGAAATTTGGAAATTCAAGATGGCGAATCCAATATGGCATCCAACAATTTTCGAACTTCAACGAATTTAAGTAAAATTTAGTACTATGGGTATTTTGATATCACTAATTTCGAATCTACTATTAAAATTTGGTAATTCAAAATGGTGGACCCAATATAAGTCATAAAATGTTTTACGAAAGTCGAGCATTTCAAGGATCTTTAATTAAGTAGTACTTATAATATACCGGGTGAAACCGGGTAACCCAGCTATATATGTAATAAAAAAAGAGTCATCAAAATCGGACTACCCTGTAAAGCGAGCGTGCGAAAGCCGCGACGGGTGCGAACGTTAAGAATGAAGCCGTTTCGCATATTCTTCGCGGGCTCGCGTTTTGTTCCCCGATTTTGAAACAACAGTCAGTATGTTCCATACGTAAAAATGGACCGCTTGACAAACTTTTACAAGATGCATCATTGGTCAATAGGATGAATGTAGCCAACAAGAAATAAAATAAACATAAAATAAATCCTAAATACTCAGTAGGTACTAAGAACCACACAAGATAATTTCATCACAAGTAAAAATGGTTGACGCCCTGCGAAGTGGCCATGGGTCAGCTAGTATTAAATAATTAAGGCAATCAGTTTGTCTGGATTAATTGGATTAATATCAGTCAGGTTTTCACACCGATTTCAAAAATCTAGGAAAGTCTTGCTATGTAATGTTGAAAGTAGTAGCCAGAGGACTTTTGATATATGTAATTATTTTATACTTTTAAAGGGGTTGGGATTTTTCATAAAAACGTAGTGGACTTTTTAGGTAAGATTTGGTTAAAGCGGAATTAAGTACATTTTCAAAAGAAAATTATTTTAAGAGGAGTTTGACCTATCATTTGACGCTCACCGGGAGAAGTCTGCCCTGGGGGGAAAGGGGCCGCGAAGGTGGCCCGTGCCAGGACCATAGCGTCCTGGCAGGATAGGTGGGATGGGGAGTCGCGGGGTCGGTGGACAGCTCGGTTGATCCCTCAGCTGGACACCTGGCTGAACCGTCAGAATGGTGAGGTGGATTACTACCTCACCCACATGCCGACGGGGCACGGGCATTTCCGGGCCTTTCTCCACCGCATGGGAAAGGTGCCGAGAGCCCGGGCTGTTCGTACTGCGACTCCCCATCGGACTCCGCTCTCCACACATTCTTCGAATGTGCCCGTTGGAGAGCGGAAAGTGCCGACCTGGAGGCGGCGACGAGCAGCATAGCCCCGGACAATATAGTCGGGGTTATGCTGCAGAGTGACGATTTCTGGCGAAGGGTCACCTCTTTCGTGAGGGGGATCCTTCGCCAGAAAGAAGATGACAACAACAGGAGTTCCTAAGGGATCCCCTGTTGGCTGAAGGAGAGCAGACGGGTGTCGGCCCGAGGGTGGAGGGTGCCTCGTTGGCATTTCATACGACTCCACCCCGAAGTAATGTCCTCCAGACGGTTCCGAGGTGGAGCTCCTAGAAACGGAGAGCGGGGTTTTAGTCGGTAGGCCTGGTCATTCGACCAAGGAGTCCGGCACACGGGTGGCTTCGGTCACCTAGGTGCGGAACTGCATTTCCCCACTCCAACAAAACAAAAAGAAAAAATCATTTGACGCTGCGCGAGAATTTGTGAAATATAATAAATTTAAAATTGATTTTCATAAAAAATTGTCGATTTTGTCAAAGCGAAATTTATAACATTTTGCAAACAATTACTTCGATCAGCCATTGTTTTTTAAGTGATAATCGATTAGTTTTGATACACGAGGATTTCAAGATTGTAAAGTTCTGGTTCTGAGTAAAGAATAACAAGGTCTTTTCGATAGATTTCATTCGTGCTCTAATTTCAACATTTTTAACGGTATAAAAAGAAACGCAACTTTCACAAAACTTGCAAAATTGCCAAATGTTAAAAAAAAATAAGAATATAAATACCAATGTCTTTGAAATTCATAAAAGGAGACACCAAATGTGAACGGCGGAAACTTTTGCATACTCTTAATAGATTCGAAATGGCCGGAAAAGGCGCAAAACCAAAACGACCAAACGAAAATCAAACCGTACCTACACAGTGCGGCCAATATCGCCGATCTCAATGAATTGGAGTTGGAAGGTTGATTGGGATTCATAATCTTTTATGAATAGTTACAATCAAATCAATTTCAGGTGGTACGAAGTTCACCGGGTCAGCTAGTCACAATATAAATGTAATCGATTCCGTCGTGCAAAAAGTAAGGCAAAGAATTTTAAGGCTGGATTACAACTTCGATTTCACAACCATAAACATTGCTTTTTTTAAACATAATGTCACAGTGGTGATCCCTCTCTATGCTGTATGCAAAATGGTTTTAAATATTATTTTGTTACATTCAATTACTTACAGTTTTACACATAACAAACATTGCTAGTAGTCGGTCCGGGTTCGATAAAAATGCAGTTGTATCCACGGTCACATAATTATGTAATGCTGGCATTATATCTATGAAATAGTCTATACCATCTTTCTTAAAAACTTGGTAAATCAATTCTAACATCTGCCACATCTCCGAGGAAATTGATTTAGACGTCAAGTCGTAAACAAGCGAAAATGTTTCATCGTAAAATTCTGCAATTAGAAAACGAATCTGAATTCAAAAAAAAAAAAAAATAGTTGTTTTTATACCTATTATATTGTTTTGGAAAATATGACCCACTACATTAATGACAATTGGATGCAAGTTGGCCATAATTTCAGGATGGTTTTCCATTACCGTTAGCAGAGTCTGTATTGTATTTAACAAACCCAAGGCGGTAATAGCTTTCTCGTCGGAACCTTCTTCTGACTCTAAAACTTTGCTAAAGGTAGTTGCTAAATGTTGACATATTTCAACTGCGACTGGTAAAAGCTGTTCAGCAAATGTACTAACAATTTTTTGCATTACATTTGTTAGGTCTTCATTTTCCGTTTCTCGAATTATTGTTAAAAGTTCCTTGGTGATTTCTTTGATTTGGCTTTCAATATATGGTGAGGCTTTCTCCTGTGAGGATAAGTACATCTGTAGAGCAATTGCAGCCTCAACTTTTACAGGGAGTTCTTTATCATTTAGCAATGCATACGAAGTTAATCGCATAATCTCAGCTAATATTTGCGAATTCTTTAATTGAATATCACTAAAATAGTGTAACACCCAACAAGCTCTCGCACGCATATGACCATGGGAATTATTGAATTCCGGGAAAACGTATGTAGTTAACATATTCTCTAATTGATCTCTATATATTGGTTTTCTCATTAATACTTCAGCTAATGTTCCAATCATATGCAAAGCTCCATCCTTTTGCTTATCGTCTGCGTTCGGAGATGTGATTACTTGCATAATAAGCTGCATTGCTTTTGGTAGTATTCCCTTTCGTTTTTTACAAACCGAATTTAAAAGTGTTTGCGCTGCTGGGACTGGAGTAGCATAATCTTCGAATACATCTATGTAAGAAATAATAAATTATTTTTAATTATTATTTTAAGCTCGTTATATTACCAAATTTTATTCGAATATATTCATGGGGATCCGTGTCCCACAGCTCTTGATCTGCTTCGGTAAATGACATAATTGGGAATATTACGTCTTGAATTATAGCCACCATATGCAGTTTTATGAATTTCCAAGAATAGGAATGGCTAACCCTACAATGTTGAAAATGTAAAACAAAAAATCAAAGCATAGGTTACTCAAACTTACGCTGTTTTGATATAAGCCAAAATATTTGTAAGTACTCTAGGTGACACATAAACTTTGTTTCTGTATTGATCTAAGACCTTAAGCATTACTTCCAACACACCCGCAGTAAATGTTGGTAAATACCACTCCGCAAATTTTTGGTATTTTTCATTTACAACATTTTTTGGACTTCCATATCTGAAATGAAAAACCAGCATTATAGGATTCAGAATAAAAAGTGTTTTATATCTACACGTGTACTTTATAGGATTTGTATTGTTTCACCGCATCGACGAAAAGGTGTAAAAAATCGACTATCATGATGACTATGAAAATATAAAATTGAACACTCAGTACAACGACACTATAGGAATGACATGAATGCGAAACGAAAAGAACGTGTATTGAATGTATTGGACCTCGACCATTGAATCTGTTCGAATTGAATCTAAAGAAGCTTTCCCATAAAAATTCCTTAATAATGTTTATAAAAATTTCATACGATCATTTCAGTAACCTTTGACCGTAGTTACTTTTTTCGTTTAAAATGTTAAATTAATTCGATAGATTACGTTATGTGCGGAAAAACTAACTAAAATCAAAGGTAAAATTTTGTAACAAAGGGCTTTTGTAAGCTTCTTTTGATTCGATTCGAACGGAGTCAACAATGCCACTTTACTTTATTGGCAAGAAAATTCAGGCCAAATATATGTATCTATCTATAGCATATAAATATATTGTAACTCAAAATAAGCACGTATGAATGATTGTCTTAACATTTCTTACGGATTATGTAGTGTGCACAACTTTTTCGTTAGAATATAACTTTTCATCCCCAAAATTTTGCAGGCTTGTGTGATGTATATTTGAAGTTTCATTTCGTTAGGAATTGTTAAAATTGTTTAATAAGGTCTTTTCATATAATTAACATACCAATTAACTCATTTGCACATTTTAAAATTTAGAAATTCAAATTAAACCTACCTGTCAAACATTTGAGTCATAATATGTAAAGCCCATTTCTTAACTTTCCAACAAGGCAACTCGGGTCTTTCCTCCTCATCAATATGAGATGTATCAGGAACTGGACGATCGACAATTTGTCGACAAATTTCCATCCATTGCGAGAACATGTCTTTTGTTATCAAATCAAGAGGCAAAGAGTACTATAGTGGGAAAAAGAATAACTTACAAAATGATATAATAAAAACAGAGAGAATACGACATTTACCTGTGTTAAAGCATAATATATCTTTAAAACTTGTTTTTGCAACAAAAGGCTTTGATCGGATTGATCGTTCATTAAGTTTATCATTAAATTATAAATCATTGGTAGAAGAAGATTCATTGCCTCAATTAGTGGGGTACGCTCCTCAGCTTTCTTGTATTCATAATTTTTAACCAGCTGGTACATAGTAAGGAGAGCACCACTCCATCCATTTACATCTAATAACAACAGAAAACAATAATGGTTACGCTCAATTAAGCACAATCATATTTACCAGGATTTTGCAAGAAAATGCTAATTTTGTCAACAACTTGTGTCCATCGCCCAGGAAAATCATATTTTATTATGTGATTTACACATATTGCTAGCTGAACTCTATATAAATAATTAATTCATATAAATTTGTTTCTTGAAACATTGATTTCTTACTTTATTAAGTCGGGAGCATGCACAATTGCTTCAACTACGCTACCACGAACCATCGCACGATCTTGTTCATGGATAGAAAATACCATCGGCTCTCCAGGTTCGGTTTCACGATCTTGCCAACTATCCGTTATTAAATTTTTGAGGTATATTGCTCCCGCTTGGCGAACTGGCAGCTCTACATCATTTTGCATGACTATTTGCAAAAGTGTGGGTACAAATCCGATTATTTTATGAATCTGAAAAAAAATAAAATAAAAGTTAATTTTATTATAAAAGAATTACATAGTTGAGCATGTAAGTAATAATAATCAAAAATTTATTTTCTAATCTTTGTTGCAAATTCGAGCATTTCATTGGGCCAGCGAAGAATCTCGGTTTCAAAGAATTACTCACACAAGAATTAAATCTCATTTCGGCTCATAGCATCAACTACACAATTTCAACCCTTCTCCCCGCAGCACCTATCGGCGGACGGCTTGCCCACAAACGTTACCTTCTCTGTTCCTGCTTTCGCCCTTTTTAACCGACTTCAAGAAAAGGAGGAGGTTCTCAATTCGAGTGTATATTTTTGTATGTACCTTACGCGATATACGTCAATTTTGAACCGATTTTCAAAATTATTTTTTTATTCAATTGGGCTTACCGTCAGGGTGGTTCCATTTAAATTTGAAGAAAATATTCCACCCCTAAGGGTGGTAAAATAAGGGATGAGTGATTTTTCACCCACTAATTTCTTGTGGTAATCTCCGAAACTACTCATCCGATTTCAAAAATTCTTTCACCAATATTTAGAATGGACTTGGAGGGTGCACATAGGCTGTATAATCAATTGTCAGAATTTACGAATTCAATATGGCGGCCTGTCAAATTTTAAATTTTATGCGATTTGCACCAAACTTCGTACTTGGGGGCTCTCAGGATCGCTGATCTCAACCGGACAGACAGAATTTACGAATTCAAGATGGCGGAATGTCAAATTCTAAAGTTTATGCGATTTGCAGCAAACTTTAATATAATTAGTTTATACTTTTTAGGGCTTGGGATTTTTTGCAGTCGGGTCTATTTTTTTTTAAGTTTTTTTATTACAACAAAATGACAGCGACAGCAGCAACCAGAGACGCCAGAGAGCAGCAAATGCAAAACCATCGAAAGCAGCAACATGTTTCCCATCTCGATCTACCGAAATTGGCGAATTTTTGCCTGAACTTTCAGCTGTGAGATATCTTCATACATATATGTACATATTAAAGGTTTTTGCTTCTAAACGGTTTTCCAATAGGGGCGCTCGATCTTTGACATTCTGCTGTGGCAATACTAAAAATCTATCATTACAATTTTTTTGACATTCATTGTCAGGGCATTATACTATTTCATCATGAATAGACGCACAATTGAAGAACGCGCGCGAATTACCAAAATTTATCAAAATTTGCTGGAGCAAAAGTCCTGAAAAATCAATTGTCCCCCAAGATCATGCGACTTAACACAACTCGACATTTTCTTATGGGGTTATGTAAAGTCAATGTGTTAAGACAACAAACCACAAAAACTTAATGCATTGCAAGACAACATTAAACATGTCGCTGAAATACCGCCTAATTTATGTGAGAAAGTCCTCGAAAATTGGCTCCAAAGAGTACATGCTACGAAACGGAGCCGTGGCGGTCATCTGAACGATGTTATTTTCCACACTTAATGGTATCAAGTATACTTTACACTAAATAACGAAACTCATTAAAATTGTATACAATTGTTGTTTTACTTCACTTCAAAGTTCGAGCGCCCCTATTGGAAAACCCTTTATATGCTGGACTGCTAGCACGCGTCTGAAAAACGAGAGCATTTTTAACCTAGTAATACAGGAAATAGAGACATTGCAGATCCGAAAACTTAGGGGAAAGCTGGATTTTTATATGAACCTTCCTTTCGTGTTTCTTTCTAAAGAATTTCCCAAAAGTCCCCACCGATACATGTTCCGCTAAAGATGTTACGCAGGGTGAAAGGTCACAAAAAACGGTGCTTCGCGAGAAGATCGTTAACGGCGACTTTTATTGAAAAAATAGTGGTTATAAAATTTGAAGCTTAGAAAATTGTCTACAAAAAACATATTATTACCTTTTTTCGTAAGACTAATGGTTTTTGAGAAAATTGTGTTCAAAAAGTTGTAACGCTTATGTTTCTTCACGTGCCCGAATATCTCGAAAACTAAGCACCCCAGAAAGAAATGTTTCAGCCAGAATTTGTAGGGTACCGTAAGGGTCAACTGGCAGTGACCTTGGCCTTGGCCTTGACCCTGAGGTCAAGGTCAAATACAATGTTTAAATGGGAATCCCTACTTCTGACCCCGGAAAAGGAAAAAGCGGAAAATTCTACGTTCAGATGTGACCTTCATAATGAATTTAAATTTGTAAAATTTTAAAAAACGATACATACTGTACCTTACAATTTTATTCCCTGAACTATAGGCTCAAACCTTGTTGGTAAATTATGCCAATTAAAATGCTCAGAAATCTCGCACAATTATGTTTAAACTAGTTGTGTTGTGTTGAGTAATAACAAATGATTGTTGTGACGAACCGATTTCTGTTATACCGCGCTCAGTTTTTAGGTTTTTTTTTATAAAAGAGTCCCCAGCAATAATCCACTGCGTATCAACGAAGAACAGAGATAGATATAAAAATTATTGTTCATATTTCACGTATATGCCAACATAATATAAAAGTTGCAGCACAAATTGCCACAGCCATCTATTGATCATCGTAAAAAATTACATAATAAAAAAATATTTTTTAAAGAAAAGCTTTTATTTAACAATGAAAAAATATACTAAAAAGGAAAAAATAAGTTTTTGCTAAAATAAATTTAGGCTGAAAAAAATAATATTTTTATAAAATAATTAATAAAATAATACCTCAGTTTTATTATTTTGGATTGACGAAGGGTCTAAGCTTATCAATTTTGCGCCTAAAATATACATATTTCAACCAAATATACCTTTAACGTATTTCTTCACGGTATTTCTGTATTTGTATGACTATAAATAAAAGCTTGGGCGCTCATTAGATATTAAAATTATAAAATAGCAGTAGTGAAACGAAGCGAAATATTGTATAATATTTCAGTATAATTTCGCTTGTAATGAGAGCGCCCAAGCTTTTATTTATAGTCATACAAATACAGAAATACCGTGAAGAAATACATACGTTAAAGGTATATTTGGTTGAAATATATTTTAGGCCCAAAATTGATAAGCTTAGACCCTTCGTCAATCCAAAATGTTAAAACTGAGCTATTATTTTATTAATTATTTTATAAAAATATTATTTTTTTCAGCCTAAATTTATTTTAGCAAAAACTTATTTTTTTCCTTTTTAGTATATTTTTTCATTGTTAAATAAAAGCTTTTCTTTAAAAAATATTTTTTTATTATGTAATTTCATTTTAAGACTAAAAACGACGTCTTTAATAGTAAAAGAACGTCAAATTGAAATTTCAAAAAGGCGTTAGCCTGACGCTGAGTTACTAGTGCACAATTCAGCGTGGTAGCGTTCGAAGCTGAATCGTGCATTACCAACTTGAAACTCTGCTTTTGAGCTTATGCATTATCATATTAGACGTCCGCCATATTGGATTTAGAAGACCCCACCTCACTTATTGTGTTTCGCTCATCAATCCCTTTCATTTGATATCCATATCATAGGAGTAACTATGGAAATTATAAATCGTCATTTTGTGACGTCCGCCATATTGGATTTAGAAATGGCGTTATTTATTTTTATCGTTTCCAACTCTTCAAGCTCTTTCATTTGATACCCAAATTAAGGGGGTCGACCAAAAATACATGGTCCACCATCTTGTGGCGGCGGCCATTTTAAAGTTATTGCAATGTTGAGTATTGCATATTGCATTGTCACCAGAACTAAAGGTGTATGCAAAATTTCAACCGGATAGCTTCATTGAAAGTGGGTGAAATATTGATTGCAAATTTTCCAGGACACACGGTGAAACTTAATAAAAGATTTTAAAAATAGAGTTTTATTTGGAAAGGCTATTCATGTGTCTCATGTGCAGTCGGCTATTTCTACACTTGCAGGAATTATAGCTAACTTTAAAGCAGAAGATAGAAAAAAAAACGTTGCACGTTTAATAGGAAGTAGCCTACCTTTTAGACAACAATGAACAATCGGGGAAATGTTTAGTTATATTTGAGGTAAGGACAAAATTAGAGCGAGGCTATTCAAGTGTCGCCGACTGTATACGTCAGTGGATTCATATAACATTAGTAAGTGGACTACTTTTGGACTAGCGTTTTGCGATTAAATCTTTTATTTCGTTTAAAATGTTATTCAATATTGAAAGAATGCCAGAAAAATTTATCAGCTGTGTTTTTTTTACAATCTGATCATATTTAACAGGAAATTTTGCATTGAATTGAAAGTTATGAGCAGTTACGCATTCAAATATTTTGTATTTCATAAAAATAAAATCGAATTGCATTGATTTATACCTACTTTGTCAAAAAGATAATCCAAAAATTTCTTCGGTTCAAGATTTGAAGTTTCAGTGAGTACATACAAATCATGGCAATTTGATGCACCTATAGCACATTTTAAAATTTGTATATAGGCTTGTAAGCTTCAATTCAAAGAAAAATGTGCTAGCTAATCTGAACCGAATCTGAATGTGAAAAAAAGCGCTGCGCTGCTATTGTTGAGCAATTTTAAGAGCAATTTTGCGGCGGTTTTCCGCCTTCCAGAACATTTTGAATGCCTCGAAAACACTGATATATAGAAATGGACCAATCGTCCCATATAAAATGCCTATATCAAAATTGTGTACTTTTAGTTCCCTCTTGCTCAAAATATTAACGGATGTCAGCAGTCAGCTTTGGGTTTGAATTGTTGTCAAATGCATTTTTGGAGCATTACTGTTTTAATGACATAAATCCATCAAGTATTTGCACCGAAAATTATTAAATTGGTTTTATATTTTAAACCCCTTAAAAGGAACAGCACACATTTGAGAACAGCTATTTCGAGATATAATTGGATTTTACAGAATTTCTAAGTTTTCGGCAAAAATATTGTTATTAAATTATTATAATTCGTCTTGTAGTATCCCATATTTCAAATTTTTCTTATTTTACGACTACCTACTAAAATGGCACAAAAACCACAAGAAATCTAGGTGGCGTAATGCGACGAATTAATTTGGATTTAATTGCATTTATGTCTCTTTATTGTTTGTAAAATTAAGTGGGGATTATAGGAAAAGCACAAAAGTAAACCAATTATAACTTTTGGGTTCTTAAAACAATCTTTTTGAGATGTAAACATTTTCAGAAGTGAGCATTCCGACGATTTGCTGAGAATTTTTCAATGAAAAATATGTTATTCGAGAAACTTCTCCCTGCGAAATTATTTGTAATGTGATGCTGCGTTTAGGGGAATTAGAATTAAGCATGCAGGAGACAATTTAAAATAAAAATGTTTTTCAAATTAGGCGCCTTTTGAAGGCGCCTATCTTGCCTAATGTGAAAAAAATAGACAGTTATATATGTACTTCCTATATCTGAATTCTTCTTAGGTGAGAACTATCAAAAGAATGCACAACTTGAGAGAAAAAATTGAAAGGTCCATTTCTATATGTATGTCAGTGCTCGAAAGCAGTTTGAAATATATATTTTTACTATTTTTCCTAGACTAATCACAGCTAGACAGCTTCGTTTGGCAGTCTTCCTTATTATATTGTCAGTGAATAAAATAGTAATGTGGTTTTCTTTTACATTTTTCGAAAGGAAGAGGGACTTTAAATATAATATACAATACGTATGTATGCAGATACATACATATGTATAATATGTTTATTCAAAAAAACAGGACTTTTTGCAACAATCATTCTTAATTCTTTCCCTTTATGAATAATCTCTTAAGGTTACGACGATCGCTTTCAGAAACGAAGGTTTTTAGTATAACATCTGATTCCATAAATATAACTGGATTAATACAAAAACTATTTCTCGAACAGTAATATTCGCAGAATGTTTTAAACATGTTGATTAGTGGGTGAGACGAAAATTTCCTTCATATTTATTAATATAAAAGAGTATTCCCTATAAAGCGTTACTTTTTATCTTAAAATAATCTAGATTAGCAAGTCAAACAGCCTTTGCGATTAACGCCAACCAAAATACTGAACGCTGTGACGCGATACACATCTGCAAATTCGCCGCCACATTCTCACGAACGACAAAACTAGCCATTGTTTTTTCCAAATATTAAAATTAAAGAACTTATATGACTAACAAATGAACTATGCTCAAATAGCAGCTCGCTAGCATCTTCCTTCATGCGATAATAGAACCAACTTCCTTCTGACACTTGAATTAGGCAGAGCACATGGTCGCATGCGGTACACAATGGCAAAGTTCCTGTCATGGAAATAGAACCAACCTGAGATAATTGTTCTTCAGCTTGCTTTCGCTGATCTGGAACAGGTTCAATTGTCGCCCTTAAGAGTTCTGTTAATTTCCTGCTATCCATGTTGTTATCAAAATGATTGCTGAATTCGCTTCAGTTTAACTCCGCAAAATTAAGAAAAAACTATTAGAACTTGATAAAACTCGCGAAACCGCGGCGGTCCCGGTAGAAAACGTCTCCCAATGAGATTCTGGCACTGATGTATTTATTAGTGAATAGTGAAACGTAATGTGAGTGTAGGTTGCTTCGCGTTTGCTTCCGCAGCACAGCAATGTATAAAAATGGACAGCTCAATCTCCTGTCTCAAGTGATAGCCAATTTCACAGCCTGTCTACTGCCTCAGAGGAACGAGATAAGATATATAAGAATTTATATAGCGCTGTCTATTTTTATCGCATTTCGTAGATACGCCGATTCCGTCGATTTTTTTGAATGCGGAATTGCCGAATGCTGACAAAAACATTTGAATTTAAATATTTGTTGAACAAAAGTTTTAAAAATAGTTGTTATAAATTCAATCAGTAGAAGTACAAATCATTATTAATCCCATAAATATCTTTTAAATTTTTATTCCTGCCAGGGAACATGTCAAGAATAGGGGACCTGCTCCACTTTAAATGAAATTTTGCAAGTGGCTTCTTTTAGGCCTAAAACGAAGACATATAAAATATTTTGGGCCGCTCGGCCCTAGTTTCCGAAATATTAAACTTTTAATTTTGACATTTTCAACGAAGAACACGCACTTTTCGGTGATTTGACACTGGTTGTCATCTAGTAGACACTGGTTGTCTGTTTAGTTTTTTTTTACTTTTTTGCCAAAATATATTAAACATATTGTAAATTGGGAAAGATTTGGTTAGTAAGCATTTTGTAAAAAGAAAATATTTAGTTATTGAGCATTTTGTAACAGGAAAATATCAGTTAGTTGGCAAAAACAAAATGTGAAATTAAAAGTTGTATATTTCGGAAACTAGAGACGAGCCAAAATATTTTAGATATATGCCTTCGTTTTAGGCCAAAAGGAAGCCACATCCAAAATTTTATCAAAATCGGAGCAGGTCCCCTATTCTTGACTTAAGCCAAAATGTATTGAAACGTCGCTGTCGCAAGTCGCGACCTTTGAGGAGAGAACGAAAGGAGATGACATGTGATGAAAAAACCGTGGCAACTTTCGTTCTTCTTCTTGATTTTCTAAAAAGTCAGAAGCGTCGTTAAAAATTGTTGATGGCTGTTTTATTTTCAAAAAAAAAAACGATCCTTGAAAAGGAAATGGCTCGAGCATACATATTTCCTTTTTGAAGCTACGCTTTTTATCGGGGGTTTCGCGGGCTGGGACTCAACCTAGAAAATCGAAGACGTAAGCGTTAGATTTCCCCTCCTTGCGGCCCGCGACTGGCAAGTAGGCATGCAACGTTGGGCCAAAGAATATGGAACCTTGTTACAAAGAATGTTCACTCTAATTCTGCGACGCAATTTACCCCCACCATGGACAATTTTCAGAAAATTACAACAACAAAATGCCCATTAGCCGAAAAGAAAAATTCGCCGTGTTTGTTCCAATTCCGAATCCCCATTTAAATCGCTTAATAATGAACAAGGACGGCAATAGGGAGAAGTGCGGCAAACATCATGAAGCGAGAGTTCACCTATTACGGAGCGCTCCTGCTCAAGCATTGCATTTTGTGAGACTGTGTTGGTGCGAGGGCGCCCGTGCTTTTCGAATAGGAACAGGCAAAACGAAACTGCCGGACCCACACATTGAAGGGGTACACGGATTCGGTTGTTTACGTTTTTTCATCATAGGATTTCTTAGGCGCTCCTGCTCAGCACAGGAAGCAAATGCGCTTGTATGGTGAGGCGCTCTTGCGATCGGTTTGACAGGGTGGTTCTTTTGGTTGAATTTTCATATTTCCTCTGCAAATCCTGACACCCTGTAACACTGTACCGATTTCTTCAGATTCCAAGCCCCGCCTCTGAATTTTTCTTCTCTCTTCGACCAAAGTGCTTAAGCAGTGCATCATCCTCTAGCAAAATTGTGGGGTTAGGAGGAATAACGGTACCAAGGTCACAAAAACTGAAAATCTAAATTGCCGGAGTGAACAGTCTTTGTAACGAAGGTTCCATAGTCTTTGGTTGGGCGCATGCCTACTCGCCAGAGAGATAGAGAGGAGAAAAGGTCGCCTGCTGTGTGCGTGGGATTCCCCGTGCGTATTGGGATCTGACATCGTGACGTCACTCAAGCATTTGAACCTCAATTCAAACTGAGTTTTATGGGCTCTTTTCGATTTCATTTCACTCGGAATGCAAAACATGAGTATTAGCTTTTTTTATTTGAGTGATATTCGTTGGGATTCTTAAAATTTAGCTCTTATGCTATAAAGAGCTTTTATTTTTCCTTTAATTAAAACACATTAAATGCCCAATCGTTTATATTTATTAGTAATATATGTATGGTACACCTGTTTCATAACTTAAAATTTATCAATCAAAAATTCTCGAAAATATTGGTATTTTTGCAAGGATAAAAATTTAAAAGCATATTTATGACATTAATAATGATTTTTATTTACATTAATTGTATTTAAAGTACAAACTCTTTAAATTTTTTTTCAAAAAATATTCAATTTCAAATAGTTTTGTCAGCATTCAGCAACTCCGCATTCAAAAAATCTGCGGAATCGGCCTATCCATGCAATGCGATAAAAATAGACAGCATCATATAAATTTCCATATGTTTCATCTCGTCCCTCTGAAGCAGTAGGTTGTCAAATTGGCCATCGCTTGAGACCTCGGAGGAATGAACGAACATGGAGTGGAAACGAGCCGAAAAAAGTGAAGACATTTCAAAGATGCGTGAGTAGGAACACTCACACATAGACACAACTCAGTACAGGCGTCAAATTTTTGCTGGCACTGCGGAGGGGCCAACTTTTGCAGGCGATTTAATTTATTGTAACCACCTGTTCTGTATGTGGACATCGCTCGGGGACCTAATACCCAATAAAAATAAAGTATTAAGTAAAGTAATATTTCTATCATTATATTAATTTATGCTTTGACCCCCCAAAAACAATGTTTATGGTGACGACTTTGTCATTTATTTGCACAAATCTGACAGTTCTTCTGGAGAGAAAACCACTTCAGTTAAGAATGAATTTTTCGATAAAATCCAATCATTTTCACAATTTTTATCAAATGTAATTACTAAGTGTAATTTTCTTAAATACCTACTTATGAAAAGAAATCCCAGAGATCACGTAATTCTTCACATTTTCGCAGTCAGGCACAAAACACTTTCTCGGCATTTTTCTATATTTTTCTGCAAAATAATTAAAATATGTATATAATTAGCCCTTTCCAGAAATTAACGCAACATTAAAACATAAAAATTACACTTTATAACCCACATTTAAGCACAAAATTTCCTCTTTGCGCGTTTGCTCACTATGGAACTGCACATTAAAGTTCCCGCTCGTTTCTCGTTTGACACTTAATTTGACAATCGAAGTCCCATTTGACAATCAGGACCCCGGCTTTTTGGCTTCAGTCACGTACAGGGATTTTACACGGTTCTTCCACTCCATGTACGTTCATTCCTCCGAGCTTGAGACATAAGGCCGTTCTCCAATGCACGGACCACCCAACCACGAACCACCGAACGAAAATGCTGAATCCCGTGTAAAGTATAAGCCCTTGCCTGTAGTTGTGCCTGCCAGCTGCGAAAACACAATCGGGCAAATGTTAAATGTGGAAGTTTTTACCACTTTTTAAGCGGGCAAACTTATCAATTTAACTTTTAATAATCTCCTGAAACTACCGTGCACATTTTAAAAGTGCTTCCTGTTATAATTAGTGCACTGATGTTTTGACAATCGGCGGAAAAGCTGCGGCAATGTCACTATTCTGGTACAATATCGTTGCTGAATGGCGGACTAGTACTATGTGGTTAAAACACACCAAGAAAAAGTTAGCCAGGGCCGGGATTCTGATCACGGGTGAGTGCGAGTCACACTCACCCTTCAAACTGCCAAAGCGATTACGATCAATGGTGACTAGTGAGTTGGACCCACTTTGAACTGTCAAATTTACTTACTGCCGCTTTGAGGTGCGAGAAAATAATTTTTTTGAGAAGTCAACGTTCAAATACGAGAAAAACAATAAATAATTTTGTAAAAATGGCATGTATTATATGTACAGGGTGTTTTGGTCTCCTGATCAACGTTTGTTCGGACACCCCCCGCCCCCCCCTAAAATCGGTCCTTCCCCCTCAAAATCGCGATTGAAAATTTGGAGGAGGTTAACCTAGAAAATGCATTATAAGTTCTTTCAGAGACATCCTACGATACTGGTTAGAAAGCTAAGCCTTCAAGCTTTCCAACGATACCACCCACGACCCGATCCGCCCACAAACAAGCGGGAGCGACCGCGTCAAACTTCGAAAATGGTAATTTCAAAGCCCAAAATTTGGCCTTAACCCTTCATTTCGCCGATTTCTTGCATGGGAAGATCGAAACTTTTTTTGAGAAAAAGCTTCCCTGTCATGTGGCCTTTCTCAAGAAAAAAACCGCACTCGAATCCGCCGGCGCGTTCCGAAGTTATTCGTGTTATAATAATTAGTACAACAACAAAACCCACTACCCGCAATGAAGTTCAATTGGAAAGTGACGTCACATTCCAATTGGATTTCATCAACCAGAATCGTAGGATGTCTCTGAAAGAACTTCTAATGCATTTTCTAGGTTAACCTCCTCCTAATTTTCAATCGCGATTTTGAGGGGGAAGGACCGATTTTAGGGGGGGGGGGGGGGGGGGTTCCGAACAAACGTTGATCAGGAGACCATTTGGAATCGATTGGCATACCCCTGTTCAGACCTTAGCAAAACACCCTGTATAAAGATTGCTTTTAGAGCAAAATATCCTGACATCAGAAGGATATTCTGTACCTGTACCTGATACCTTCGTTTGGGACACAACCGCTCGCATAAAAATTTAGCGCTGCTAAAATCTGAAAATTTAATATTTTATATTGCGAATATTGCATTTCCAAATAAAATTACTAACCGCACATCCGAGATATCGAAAGGATTCTGGTTATCCCTTAATTCCCTTCTCTTGAGCTTAATACTCTTATTTCCCTCAATAGCAGCAGGCACCAAATCCATTTTGCTGTGAATATTGCTATTATTAAGTAATAAGAAAACATTTTATTTCAGTTTATTTAAGCATTTCTTAATTTTCAATCGTGGTATAATTTATGCCACTACTTACTCAAAATTGGTTCAGAAAAATAACTATCACAAATCACAATTCAAAAAATCTAACAGACATTTGACGTTTAGTATTGCCGTGCTTGTGTTATTGCCTCGGAGGAATGCACGAACATGGAGTGGATGAACCGTGTAAAATCCCTGTACGTGAGTGAAGCCAAAAAGTCTGGTTTTTGATTGTCAAAAATGGTTTTTAATTGTCAAACTCGGAGGAATGCTGTCAAATGATGAACGAGTGGGAAACTTCGGTTTGTCAAGTGTAGTGAGCAAACGAGCTAAGAGGTAATTTTTTGCTTGTTTTGTGTTTTATTTTCAGTAAAAGTGGGTTACAAGGTGTAATTTTTATGTTTTAATTTGTGGAACGTGATAATTACATCTATTGTGGGTTATTTTATAGAAAAAAGTGAGAAAAAATGCCTAAAAAATGTTTTGTGCCTGGCTGCAAAAATGCGGAGATTAAGACTATGATTACACGATTCGTGGGCACGTCCGCTTTCACGTGCCTCTCTGCGCTTTCGTGTTTACACGTATTCGCGGAAGCGGACGCTATAATTTGACAGTGCGACATTTGGAAATGAAACAAACTTAAGATTCACTGACTGAATGAGGACTAAATAACAAATCTTCGCTCGTCCAGCAGATTCTAATGCATGCCAGATGTTAGTTACAGTAAATATATCTAAAATTTATGATGCATTGCCTACAGACATAATCGAGGCGCGTCGCCTATCGAAGGGTTGATTTTATTACCCTTCCTGCGCACACCTTTTTGCTGCGATTTCTGCCTGTTCGCTAATTACTAGAGTTTTTTTATGGCCTATGCAGGCAGCTACATTTTCAATAACAACTCTAAATAAGCAAATTCTTAAGCACTCTAAATTTGTCTGACAATTTTATTTGTTTTCATGTATTTTATTAATAAGTTTAAACTCCGCGCCCGTTTCTCAGTTCGAAATCGAAACAAATGAACATGGAAATGTCCGTTCATCGCCTTTGTTCCGTTCCGAAGCGAACGCCAGTTTTAGTTTTCGTTCGCTTTTTCCTATTCTCTTCCCCACTTCTCCCCCCGCCTATCGTTTCGTGCAGAACGTGCGCTCCAGCGAATCGTGTAATCATGGTCTATGACTATGATTACACGATTCGTGGGCACGTCCGCTTTCACGTGCCTCTCTGCGCTTTCGTGTTCACACGTATTCGCGGAAGCGGACGCTATAATTTGACAGTGCGACATTTGGAAATGAAACAAACTTAAGATTCACTGACTGAATGAGGACTAAATAACAAATCTTCGCTCGTCCAGCAGATTCTAATGCATGCCAGATGTTAGTTACAGTAAATATATCTAAAATTTATGATGCATTGCCTACAGACATAATCGAGGCGCGTCGCCTATCGAAGGGTTGATTTTATTACCCTTCCTGCGCACACCTTTTTGCTGCGATTTCTGCCTGTTCGCTAATTACTAGAGTTTTTTTATGGCCTATGCAGGCAGCTACATTTTCAATAACAACTCTAAATAAGCAAATTCTTAAGCACTCTAAATTTGTCTGACAATTTTATTTGTTTTCATGTATTTTATTAATAAATTCAAACTCCGCGCCCGTTTCTCAGTTCGAAATCGAAACAAATGAACATGGAAATGTCCGTTCATCGCCTTTGTTCCGTTCCGAAGCGAACGCCAGTTTTAGTTTTCGTTCGCTTTTTCCTATTCTCGTCCCCACTTCTCCCCCCGCCTTTCGTTTCGTGCAGAACGTGCGCTCCAGCGAATCGTGTAATCATGGTCTATAACCAACATTTACTGGAAATAAAACACAAAACAAGCACAAAATTACTTCTTTGCTCGCTTACTCACTGCACTTGACAAATCGAAATTTCCCGCTGGTTCATTATTTGACAGTCAGTGCACAAGATTTTGACAGCCAGCGCCCTTTTTGCTCCTTTTTGGTATCCAGCCCCCCCGACTTTTTGGCTTCACTCACATACAGGTATTATACACGGTTCTTCCACTCTATATTCGTTCCTTCCTCCAAGTTTTTCCGCGATTCGCACCACTACAAATCACTGACGTATAATATAATGGACCGGTCGCATACACGCTCGGAGGAATGAACGAACATGGAGTGGAAACTCGGAGGAATGAACGAACATGGAGTGGAAGCACCGTGTAAAATCCCTGTACGTGACTGAAGCCAAAAAGCCGGGGTCCTGATTGTCAAATGGGACTTCGATTGTCAAATTAAGTGTCAAACGAGAAACGAGCGGGAACTTTAATGTGCAGTTCCATAGTGAGCAAACGCGCAAAGAGGAAATTTTGTGCTTAAATGTGGGTTATAAAGTGTAATTTTTATGTTTTAATGTTGCGTTAATTTCTGGAAAGGGCTAATTATATACATATTTTAATTATTTTGCAGAAAAATATAGAAAAATGCCGAGAAAGTGTTTTGTGCCTGGCTGCGAAAATGTGATGAATTACGTGATCTCTGGGATTTCTTTTCACAAGTAGGTATTTAAGAAAATTACACTTAGTAATTTCATTTGATAAAAATTGTGAAAATGATTGGATTTTATCGAAAAATTCATTCTTAACTGAAGTGGTTTTGCCTGCAGAAGAACTGTCAGATTTGTGCAAATGAATGACAAAGTCGTCACCATAAAAAATTTTTTTGGGGGGTCAAAGCATAAATTAACATAATGATAGAAATATTACTTTACTTAATACTTCCTTTTTATTGGGTTTTAGGTCCCCGAGCGATGTCCACATGCAGAACAGGTGGCTACAATAAATTAAATCGCCTGCAAAAGTTGGCCCCTCCGCAGTGCCAGCAAAAATTTGACGCCTGTACTGAGTGGTGTCTATGTGTGAGTGTTTCTACTCACATATCTTTGAAATGGCTTCACTTTTTTCGGCTCGTTTCCACTCCATGTTCGTTCATTCCTCCGAGAGTGGAAACGAGCCGAATAAAGTGAAGCCATTTCAAAGATGTGTGAGTAGAAACACTCACACATAGACACCACTCAGTACAGGCGTCAAATTTTTGCTGGCACTGCGGAGGGGCCAACTTTTGCTGGCGATTTAATTTATTGTAGCCACCTATTCTGCATGTGGACATCGCTCGGGGACCTAAAACCCAATAAAAAGAAAGTATTAAGTAAAGTAATATTTCTATCATTATATTAATTTATGCTTCGAACCCCCAAAAAAATTTTTTATGCTGACGACTTTGTCATTCATTTGCACAAATCTGACAGTTCTTCTGGAGGCAAAACCACTTCAGTTAAGAATGAATTTTTCGATAAAATCCAATCATTTTCACAATTTTTATCAAATGAAATTACTAAGTGTAATTTTCTTAAATACCTACTTGTGAAAAGAAATCCCAGAGATCACGTAATTCATCACATTTTCGCAGCCAGGCACAAAACACTTTCTCGGCATTTTTCTATATTTTTCTGCAAAATAATTACAATATGTATATAACTAGCCCTTTCCAGAAATTAACGCAACATTAAAACATAAAAATTACACTTTATAACCCACATTTAAGCAAAAACAAGCACAAAATTACCTCTTTGCGCGTTTGCTCACTATGGAACTGCACATTAAAGTTCCCGCTCGTTTCTCATTTGACACTTAATTTGACAATCGATCTCCCATTTGACAATCAGTCTCCCGGCTTTTTGGCTGCACTCACGTACACGGATTTTACACGGTGCTTCCACTCCATGTTCGTTCATTCCTCCGAGCATACATGATTTCCCATAGAAGCGGACGATGTGATTTTTGTATCCTCTCTTTCGCTCTGTGGCAGTGACAGTTTGTGAAATGACATAAAATTAACGTCCTATAATGTCAAAGATTTCTTAGCGGGCTGAATTGCTGTTAAAAATTTGTTTATTAGAGGAAGTTTAATTGAAATTTTAGTGCGAGGCAGCGCGATTAAATATTAATTGACCAATTAGTTTTTATTAGGACTTTCAGGGAAGTTACTTGAGTAATACTGGAACTGGAATTAATTCCAGAGCTGATATTCGCCCATATTCTCTTATTCCAGGTGAAGTAAAACAGAAAAGATTTTGCAAAACTCCTTTTGAATGGAATTTTCGTAATAAAATTTTTATGATCTTGACAAATTCATTTCAGTTAGGTACCTGATTTTTCCGTTTAGAAATAAAATAATTCAATAGAAAAATCCAATCGAAATAGTTTGTAGTTTTTGTGGAAATATTAATTGAAATCAAAGGTAACTGTAATATATTTGTTACAGTCTTAAGAATTTTATTAAGGAAATTCAATTCAAACTGAGTTTTGTAGGCTCTTTTCGGTTTCATTTGTTTATTTTATTTGAGTGATATTCGTTTGGATTCTTAAAATTTAGCTCTTATGCTATTAAATGCTCAATCGTTTATATTTATTAGTAATATAAATATGGTACACCGGTTTCATAACTTAAAATTTATCAATCACAAATTCTCGAAAATATTGGTAATTTCGCAAGGATAAAAATTGAAAAGCATATATGTATATGACATTCATAATGATTTTTATTTACATTAATTGCATTTAAAGTACATATTTTTTAAATATTTTTTCAACAAATATTTAAATTCAAATATTTTTGTCAGCATTCAGCAATTCCGCATTCAAAAAATCTGCGGAATCGGCCCATTCATGTAATGCGGTAAAAATAGACAGCACCAAATAAATTTTTATATGTTTCATCTCGTCCCTCTGTTGCAGTAGGTTGTCAAATTGGCCATCGCTTGAGACAGGAGATTGGGTATATTATATTATATGTCAGTGCTAAAAATGTAATAGAACTGTCAATCATTAACACAAATATGAAAATCTTATATCTTTATTGAATTCCGCACTCGCGTAAGCATGCCTAGTCTCGCATCAAATGCGGACTTAGTGCACTCATTCAGCGCTGAAGTCCGCCTAGTCTCGCATTACCCAAAGATGTGAGAGCGGGCTGAATTTCCCGTTTTCCAGTTCTCTGGAAAATGGCTATTTGCTTACTCCAGAAAGTTTAATTGCTATATTTGCTATTACAATGCCAAACAGCAAGATTATTTATTAATGGATGAATTTATTTTGCTCAGAACTTTCATTGAAAAAATTCGAATGAATTCCAGAACTGTTTTTGTTTGCTTCATTTTTAACCACCGACGCAAAAACGGCGGGGTGTTATAAGTTTGACGTGTCTGTCTGTCTGTCTGTGGCATCGTAGCTCCCAAACGCATAAACCGATTTTGATTTTGTTTTTTTTGTTTGAAAGGTGAATTAGTCGAGAGTGTTCTTAGCTATGTTTGATGGAAATCGGTCCAAGATGGCCGCCGACACAAAATGACGGATTACATATTTTTTCACAACTCTCTCAATATAGGTATCAAATAAAAGGGCTTGAGTAGTAGAATACTATACACTATGACAAATTTCAAATCCACGATGGCCGCCACCACAAAATTGCGAATAACTTTTTTTTTTCACAACTCCCTAAATATGGGTATCCAATGAAAGGGCTTGACTAGTAGAATAATATAGGTACACAATATTGAAAGGGAATGGGGAATATTAACTAACGAAGTGAAAACTAAAAACTTGAAAATTATTTTTTTTCTAATCAATGCCCTAGCTAGATTGATGAGGAAAGTGGAGTGATGACTGGTACCTAGGACCTAACGAAGCTCACAAAAATATATATTTTATTTTTTTTATAGTTCATAACTTTATTTAAAATTAGTGGACTATCGGAATTAGGGTCCGCGAGTATTTTAAAAAGAATGAAATAAAAAAATAAAATTAAAAATTTTAAGTAACCCCCGACACAAAAAAAGAAACTCTAAAAAGTAAAAAATAAAATTTTGCTCCGCTCCGGACCGCTACAAAATAAATAATTACTATCCACAGATATTAGCGGTCCCCCAACGCGACGACGCTTGGATCAAAATATTAATAAGTACTTATATTAAAGTTAAAGGGCCAACCAACACATTAATAGGTTCTTTTAATGAAGTTAAAAGGCCGAGAGAAAAATTTTATTTTTTACTTTTTAGAGTTTCTTTTTTTGTGTCGGGGGTTACTTAAAATTTTTAATTTTATTTTTTTTTCATAGCCGATGTTCGCTTTGATGAAATTAGGCGGATTTGTTTGTCCAGAACATCAAGGAAACTATAATACTATCAAAAATCGGTTAAAATTTCCTACCCAAAAATTTCAAAAATCCTATAAAAACGTTTTCATGTTGATATTTCCTTAAATAAATTCTCATTGTATAATGCAGAATAGATGAAAATGTGGTATAATATACATAAAATAGAAGAATTAATCAACTGGTTTCATTCACGATTTTGTCGTAGTGGATTCTGTCGTAGCGGATTTCTCCATGGGAGGTTTTGCCGCGGGTTATTTCATAAATCTAGATTTTGTCGTTGTGATTTTAAATTAGGGCTTTTGTCGTGGGGGATTTCGTGCCCAACCCTTAAACAAAATAGTTCTTTGGTCCTATCATTGAATACTTTCTAATCAAAATGAAAGGAGCTTAGAAAAACGCTTTATGGGGTTCCTTAATAAAGTTTGTAAATTGCTTACTAATTTGTTTCAGTAAGTTTCTCCGCACATGACGTCAAAATCATTCAATTGGATTTTTCTAATCGAATTATTTGAACACTTTGAACGAAAAAATTAATTTAAGTCTAAGGTTATTGGAATGATTGGAATGACAAAAAGTGTGACGCTTGCGATAGGACATCACCCTCATGCCATTAATACAAAAAGAAATCCAACTATCCGCAATGAAGTCCAATTGAAAAGTGGACGTCACATTGAGCTCCGTAGGGCTGAACCACGTGAACACGAGTAACTTCGGAACGCGCCGTCGGATTCTAGTGCGGTTTTTTTCCTGAGAAAGGTCACATGAGAGGAAAGCTTTTTCTCCAAAAATGTTTCAATCTGCCCATACAAAAAAAAAGGCAGAATGAAGGGTCAAACTCAAATTTTGGGTTTTGACATTACCATTTTCGAATTTTGACGCGGTCTCCCCCGCTTGTTTGTTGACGGATTGGGTCGTGAGTGGTATCGTTGGAAAGCTTGAACTTATAAAATATTTTCTAGGTTGACCCCCTCCAAATTTTCAATTGCGATTTCAGGGGGAAGGACCGATTTTAAGGGGAGGGTCTCCGAACAAGCGTTGATCAGGAGACCATGTAGAATCGATTGGCATACCCTTGTTCATACCTTAGCAAAACACCCTGTAGATAAGAAAATTTTGTCCGCCATATTGAATTTAGTGTGACGTTATTATATTTTTCGTATTCTTCTCAGCAAAGCTTTTCATTTGATACCCATATGGGAGTGCATAAAAATAACTAGTCCGCCATATTGAATTTAGAATGACGTCACTTAGCTAACCATGCATTGTCATCCAGACTAAACATGTATGCAAAATTTCAGCTCAATCGGAAACCGGGAAGTGGGTCAAATTTAACTTCCAGGATTTGTTTATATAGTTACAGGTGAAGCTGATAAAAAAAAAACAGAACCGACTCCAAAAAATCCTAAGCCCTAAAAAGTATAAAATAATTATATTAAAAGTCCTCTGCTACTACTTTCAACATTAAATACCAAGACTTTCTTAGGGTACGTTCATGGTCGAGCGGATTCGCTCCGCGCATAGCGAATGGAAACAAAAAATTTCGTTTAGTTGAGCGGATTCGCTCAAATAAACAAAATTTCCCGAATGGAAACAAAACATTTTGCGAATGGAAACAAAAAATTTTGTTTAGTTGAGCGGATTCGCTCAAATAAACAAAATTCTTTGTTTCCATTCGCTACGCGCGGAGCGAATCCACTCGACCATGAACGTACCATTAGACTTTTGAAGGCGGTGTGAAAACCTGACTGAATTCATCCAATTAATCTAGACAAACTGATTGCATTAATTATTTAATTTATTATTAACATCAGTCAGGTTTCCACACCGCCTTCAAAAGTCTAGGAAAGTCTTGGTATTTAATGTTGTAAGTAGTAGCAGAGGACTTTTAATATAATTATTTTATACTTTTTAGGGCTTGGGATTTTTTGGAGTCGGGTATACTTTTTTTTTTAAATTTCATTAAAAATAATGATACATATCCTGTCAGAAAAATAATCTTCAAAATCGACCCATAATTGTTGAAGTTATCTCGTCATGAAGTGAGTGAAAATCAATAAAATTAAGTCATCCTCTAATTTGTTGTGGTCAGGGAAAAAGATCAAAATTCCCGACCAAATCTGGAAGCAAAAATATAATTTTCACGCCGCCTATGGCTGGCGTATATTTTCCATCACGGGATCTCGACCAAAGATGCACGGCGGCAGTGGCGAGTCCCGCTAAATTTTACCGTCCCTTGAACGGCGGACGGCGAGTTTCGGGCTAAAAATAGCACAAAACTCGCCAATCGCAGCTCGAGGGCTAATTCATGCGAAAAATAATTGCGGCGCGGGCCATGTGGTCGATGCAGTAGTGCACCACGGGCTCGGTCGGAAGCAAAAACTTCTCGGGACCGAAACGCTGGAGCCCGGAGAAGCTCACGGTGCACCCAAAATGCATGAGATCAGGCGGCAGGCACGGCGGGCAGCGAAGCTCGATGCCGTTGCCGTCTACTCGCACACCGGCGGTGTGCGCGCTGATTGGCTGCTTCCTCGGTGTGAGAGTGGACGGCAGCGGGATCAGCAACTGTGATCGCTGATATCGGGTCGGGAGTCGATGGCGTGATTTTCAAAGGGCAACAAAATTTGGGCAGTCGGGGGACGAGATTCAAAGAAGACAAGTCAGTAGGAGCAGCAGAAGGAAAAAGTAAAATTCGGATCGAGGAAAAATTAAAGTCGGCGGAAATAGTTTTATTAAAAAAGAAAATAAAAGGTGGCGGAAATAATTTCGGTTTTAAAGTAATAAAAGTCGGTGCCGAAAAGTCATACTGATCAACTAATCGGAAATGTAACAGAAAAAGGTGAAATCGGAACGGTCTGCTGGAGAAGAATTCGTCCGTGTGATTTAGTGCGAAAAAAAAAGAAAAAAAAACAAAAAAAAGAAAAAAAAAAGGACAAAGTAGATTTCCTCGGGCAAAGAATAAGTGTTGTTGACGAGTTGAATTAGACCGTGCTCGCGGATTGCTAAGATCTGTTCCGACCCTGTACCAGACTTGAAAAGAAAAGAAACCGTTTCAATTGAGCGTTAATTATATTTCAAATAAAGTGACTTGCCTTGTGGTTTGGTTCCGATCATATTTCTGAAACAAAATTTAGACCATTTAACGGGTGTCCCGGGCAAATTGCATACGCAGTGAATATACTCATTTTGAGTTTTCCCCTCCAACATATTTTCTTTGTGCGAAAATTTCGAGTCGGAAGAGAACCTATAGGATACTGTTAGAATCAGTTAATCCGTGAGTGAAAATGTACCGGTACCCCGGCTCAGAGAAAAAAAAAAAAAAAAAGACAACTCCGGTTCGCTTGTGCTGACCCTGAAGGGGAGATTTTTGTTAACAATCAGAGCTGTTCCAAAATAACAAGACTGATTTGTTGTGAAAAAATTTAGTAAAAGAAAGAAGCAAACAAAACAGACTGTTTATTTTCTCTTCAGCGGAGTGTAATTTTGAATTAAATAAAAAGTATTTAAATACGTATGTACATGAATAAGTTATTAAATAATTGTGTAAATTTGTTTAAAGCCATTAGAGGAAATCACTCAATAGACAAAGGTGTAGACTAATTAAGTGCTTTAACGTAACATTGAACTGAAATCAAAGAATAACTACGTTTACTCATAAGTCAATAAGGTGGAACTCTGGACTGATTCAGTTAATAATTGAAATTCATAGATAAATGACCATATAGTTGTGTAAGTTGGCTAAATAAGACAGTAATTAAAGAAATAATTGAATGAATATCCGGAATAATTTGAGTTAAATAACAGGTAGAACGATAATCAAGTAAATAAAATAAAATAAATCAATATTTGAAAATATAATAATCAATATTTGAAAACAAAAGAAGATAATAAATAACCAAAGCATAGAAAAAAAAATCAACGATTAATGACCTGGGGGAAATCATCAAGGACACACCGGTACCACGACGGGGCCAGAAATGAAGAGGCAGGGTACCGGGCGGCGGCTTCAGCAACAGCAGCCACATCGGCTTCAGCAACAGCAGCCACATCGGCTTCAGCAATAGTAGCATCAACATCATCATCAATAGCAGCAAGGCGCCCACCGTCCCTCAATTCTTTTGTAAGGTCTTTTTCTTATGTTAAGAAGAATATAGAAGGTATGTTCAATTTATACTAATTTTTGTATTTTCTCTGGTCACCTCTCCTCCCTCCACTGACAACATCGACATCGGGGTTTTCCCCATGGTAAGGGTCATGCACTGATTTTTTTTTGTTGATTTTCTGAAATATAACTAGGGACCTCCCCAAATATTTTTGGGCCAAGGGGAGGTCGAAGGGAGGTTGGGGCATCGGCCAGTGTGGGGGTTCATGTCACCAGAACCCCCCCCTGAGAGTCATTCACCGCAGTGGCAGGGGTTCGTCCTGCCCTGCTCATTTTCCCCCGTTACCTTTTGTTTCCTTGGCGCGAGATAATTTCGTTATGGGCATTCTTGCTCTGGTGGCTTCGGGTGGCCTACCGGCAAAACCCCCCCACAACTACCGCAATGCTAGCCTGCCAGCTCGCGCATGCCACACACCACCAGACCAGGCGCTTTAGCCGGGCCCTGGAGAGTCAGCCCCCATAACAAATATGGCGCCCAACGTGGGGCCATCCTATCCTATCCCTTTGAGCCGTGGGCTCCCAATTACTACTTACCTTTCCATATTCCTTTCGAGGCCCTATTGGCGACTCCCGTGGCTGGGGTTGACTCGAGGCCTCTCGAGAATTACGGCAGTTGGCTACATCAGCCAGCCAGCCGTCTCGAGGTCTCGGGGATACCTCATCCTAGGGAGAAGCTGGTAGTGGGGGAATCTTCTTCGTCGGATCCTGTGGGGTCTGCGCGGCGGAGACGTCTGAGAGCCTCCCAGGAATTACAGGGGCTGGCTGAGTGCAAAAGCTACCCACCTGTCCGGGAGGACACCTTGGTCGTCATCCGTCTCGCAGCCCTCACCGGGGAAGCGAAGAAGGGTCCTTCCCTCAAAACCATCCCGTCGGTGGGCGAACGCTCGGTGGCAGTGGATGGCTCTCTTAGTGGTTCTCAGAAAATCAATCAACCGGGAAAAATTTTTGCATTAGTTTTCTCTGCTTCGGCGGAAGTTGGAGAGGAGAGTTGGTCCAGAGAAAAATTTCTATGATCTTGTTAGAGAAAAGAGAAAAATAATAATAATTTAGTTTTGGAAGATAAAAGAAAGAAAAGAAAAATTAATTAACGAATATCCTTGAGAATTTTTTTGTTAATATAATTGATATAAATTAAGATTTTGATTAATCCTAATTAAATTTAAAAAGAAAAAAAAAAAAATTTAATTTCATTTCTTTTGAAAGAAAAAGAAAAATTTCTAATAATTAAAAAGCCTTGTAAAATTTTGTAATAACAATTAATATAATTTGAGAATTGGTATAGGCCAGATACATTGCTATACATCTTTCCTGAATTCGAGAATTAGGAAATCTTTCTTTAGTATTAAGATTGTAAAATTTAATTGTAAAGGGTTGGCACTTACCGGGTAAGGATAACTCTGCTAACTTTTTGCATTTTCTTGAGCATCGTTTTTTTTCTTATTGCTTTTCGAGTAACTTCGTAATCTCGTACAAACTTAAACTCAAAATGTCGGAACCTAACCAAGGCGCGGTTCCAAAAAGATACAATACGCGGCAAACGACACGCGATGAAGTGCCTGAAACACCGGCCACGGTACGACCAGATTGCGAGCGCGAAGCATTGTCGAACAGACCCGAGTTACCACCACCGCTTGAAGAACAAGAAACAAGCGAAGGCGAAAAGTCCGGTCTTCGCGAAACTCTCGACGCGACTTTACGCTTTAGGGTCGTGGACATTGTCCGGGCGGAAATGGCAAGAATTGATCGCGAACGGCAGCATCGGTTAGCGGAAATGGAAGCGCCGATCACTCGACCTTCCAATGCTCGCCGTGCTGAGCAGCCTCCTCGCCCGTCGCGAGCAGTAAGGCAGCCAAATTTCAACGCCAGCCCGGTCGCTGAACAACCAAACCTTGGGTATCACAATTTTGACTATCTTGACCCCAGACCTGAACCTTTGCCTAGAAACTCGTACCAACCGAGATCGCCAAATACAGATGAGCAATGGCCCAATAGTCCTATTCGTCATTGGAAATTTACCTATGACGGAGACAATACACGACTACATCTTGAAGAGTTCATTTATCGGGTTGAAAGACTAACTTTAAGAACACTTCGAGGCCGATTCGATCATTTGATTGATCATCTCTATCTTTTGCTCGGAGAGTCTGTGGGAAATTGGTACTGGGTTTTACAGCGAAGTAACCCAAATTTGACTTGGCAGGAATTGAAAAGTTCTCTCAGAGCAGATTGGGGAGAGCGAGCTAGAGACGTAGATATTTTACAGCAAATGTTGGGTCGGAAGCAGAAGGCAAATGAGTCTTTTACCACCTATTACCATGATCTTGTCTTGTTACGTAACAGGCTGGGCAGGCCCATGCCTGATAGAGAATTTGTCGAAATTTTAAGAGCAGGTTTGCTGCCCTTTATTCAACAGCAAATTTGTCACTATCGCATTTATACCATCGCGCATCTTCGCGACTTGGTAACTGAAATTCAAATGACTTTACAAAGAACAGGCTATGCTCCGATGCCTGCTGTACCCCGCTCTGCTAAAGTTGAAGAGAATTTTTATTTTGAAAACCTGGGGGAGACGTCACCTGAACAGGTAGACGCTCTTATGAAATTTACACCTACCGTAATAAAATGCTGGAATTGCGACCAAAGTGGTCATTACTACCAAGACTGCCCTTCTGAACCAAAAGGGTTCTTTTGCTATGGCTGTGGACGAAAAGGGGTTGTCAAACCCCGCTGTCCTAATTGCATATCAAAAAATCAGCGACGGGTCGGGAGCAAAAACAGCAGCCCCCGACCACCACCACCGCTAACGATCACGGCCAGCGAGACGACGACCACCCCTTCTCGCCCCCAGACATAGCTACCCCGTCCAAACCTGAAAATTCACCTGATACATCCAATGCACCTGATAATTCAAATCTTGTGAATGAAGATTCACCTTTGAAGAAGGAAAACCCCACTGAACCCGATGTCTCGCTCACAACATCTGAGCAACAACCGAGCCAACCTGTTTCGATATTACAGAGACCGAATAAACTTCCTCCTCCGGTTCTCTTTCCAATTAAACCTTACCATCTTAGGCTAAAACAATATCAAAAGGCTCAGGCAAAAATTTTCGCTTCGGCGGTCAAGACTCCTGAAGGTCAGTGTGGAAGATTTTCTAAACCCACTAAATCGTTTAAATCTCATCGCTCTACATTGCGCTTGCGTGCGTTCTGGAGACGAGTGAAGGAGAATAGAAGGAAAATATCTACAGCTTTTGTGTCGGTTCCCAAAGATGTGAGGCCTTACGCCTCAGTCCAAATCTTAGGCCAAAACCTAGTGGGCTTGCTAGACAGTGGGGCTAGCATTAGCATATTGGGAAAAGGTACAGAAAGCTTGTTGCAAAATGCTGGTTCAAGATGGGTGAAGTATCGTTCTACGGTTGAGGTGGCCAATGGTGCTCGACCTGAAGTGCACGGGCATGTCGATATGGAAGTAACGTTCAGAGGTGAGACTAACATTTTACGACTCTACGTTGTACCTAGCCTCACTCAAGAATTATATCTAGGAATAGATTTCTGGAAGACTTTCAAGTTGGCTCCCGATGTTCTGGGTCTAGTCTCATCATTGGACACCCCAATCGTGGCGAAACCCAACTCCGCTGAACATATATTACCCCCACACCTCCAAAAACGTTTAGAACAAACCAAAGCGTTATTTCCATCTTACGCAAACCTCGGCTTAGGAAAAACGCATTTGCTTGAGCATTGTATTGATGTCGGCGACGCTACGCCAATCAAACAAAGATTTTATCCCATTTCACCTGCAGTACAGAAATTGATGGACGCCGAGCTAGAGCGGATGTTATCGCTCGGGGTGATTGAGGAGAGCCAGAGTCCTTGGAGCTCTCCAGTTGTGCTAGTAAGGAAGCCGGGCAAAGTCCGACTGTGTTTCGATGCCCGGAAGGTAAACTCCGTGACAAAAAAGGACGCCTATCCGCTACCGCAGATAGACGGAATCCTGAGTCGCCTTCCGCCGGCCAAGTATATAACTAGTCTGGACCTAAAGACGCCTTTTGGCAGATTCCCCTAGAACAGAGCTCCAGGGAAAAGACCGCATTTACAGTGCCTGGCCACCCCCTTTATCACTATACGGTGATGCCATTCGGTCTGTGTAACGCTCCTCAAACTATGTGCAGGTTGATGGATAAAGCCATCCCTTACGACCTTCGTGATAATGTATTGGTGTACCTTGACGATTTATTGATTCTATCCCAAGACTTTGATTCACACCTGATTCTTCTCGCTCGAGTGGCGGACTGTCTGAGGAAGGCGGGTCTAACCATTAACGTGGAAAAGAGCAAGTTCTGTTTAACCGAAACAAAATATCTCGGCTTCATAATTGGAGAAAATGGCATGCGAATGGACCCCGGAAAGATCTCTGCTATTGTTGAATACCCTGTTCCCAAAACCGTAAAGCAAGTACGGCGCTTCATGGGCATGGCAGGATGGTATCGTAGATTTATTCCGAACTTTGCAGATCTTTCGGGGCCCATAACGGATACTCTAAAGAAATCTAGCCAATTCTCTTGGACTGAAGAAGCCCAAATTGCCTTTGATAAACTTAAACAGCTCTTGACCACTGCTCCCGTTTTGGTAACCCCCGACTTCTCCAGACCGTTCATCATTCAATGCGATGCAAGCACTCATGGTGTAGGTGGAGTTTTGCTGCAGGTTGACGATAACGGCAATGAAAGACCAATTGCCTACGTGTCACAAAAATTGAATTCAGCCCAAAGAAATTATTCGGTTACCGAACTGGAGTGTTTGGCAGCCATCACAAGTGTCAAAAAATTTCGTCCTTATATCGAACTCATGCCGTTCAAGATTATCACTGACCATGAGTGTGTGAAGTGGCTTATGTCACAAAAAGATCTTAGTGGCAGATTGGCAAGGTGGAGTTTAAAGCTTCAACGCTACGACTTCACAATCGAACACCGAAAAGGGAGTCTTAATGTGGTACCCGACGCGTTATCTCGAGTGGAGTGTGACGCTTTGTCAACTCCGACAGAATTCGGACCTGAAGTCGATCTCAGCTCTCCACATTTTGCCTCGGCAGAATATGTAGAGCTGGGCCGACAAGCAGAAGAAAATCGAACCAAATTTCCTGACTTGACGGTTCGTGACGGTTTCATTTACGTACGCACCATCCCACGTTCGGGTGACCCAATGCAAGAGAGTGAAGCTTGGAAGCTTTGGATTCCTCCAGGCCTAGTTGCTGATGTAATTTCCCGTGCTCATGACCCTCCATTATCTTCTCATGGTGGAGTCGGTAAAACACTTGAGCGAGTACGTCGCTATTTTTATTGGCCACGCATGGCAGCCGATGTTCGATCTTATGTTCTGTCCTGTGACACCTGTAAAGAAACCAAAGCGGCTAATACCACACTCCGACCACCGATACAAACACAACCTGTTGCTGAACGACCGTGGCAAAGAATTTATATGGACCTTCTCGGCCCATATCCTCGCACAAAGTCTGGCTATGTCTGCATTTTAATAGTGCTAGATCATCTTTCGAAATTTCCATTGTTGAAGCCCCTGCGGAAGGCTACGACATCTCAAATTTGTACTTTTGTCGAAGAGGAAGTTTTTCACATGTTTGGTGTCCCTGAAACCTTGGTCACCGATAATGGTACTCAATTTCGCTCGGCCCATCTTGCAAAGCTTCTGGAACGCTATGGAGTCAAACACATGCGTACCGCGCTCTATTCACCTCAAGCTAAAGCCCCGTTTACACTGGCGAGTTTACAAGCTAAAAGCCGGCTTTTTTACACGCACTCGCCTAGTGTACACGACGCACTCGCTCTAAAGCTGCTTTTAAACAAGAACAAAATGCACTCGCCGGCTTCTTACTCGCCGGCTTGTAAACTCGCCAGTGTAAACGGGGCTTTACGCTTCAGAGCGAGTTAATGGATCGATATTGGCCGGTATCCGCGCCTATATCAAGGATGAACACCACAAGTGGGACGAAAACCTCAGTAGTATCGCCAGCTCCTTACGGAGTTCTGTACATCAGGCAACTGGTTTTCCCCCTTATCAAATGTTGTTCGGACTCCATATGATTACTCATGCGTCCAGTTACGAGTTGTTACGCCGTTTGCAAGGAATCGACGAACCCTTAAGCATTGATACTTCAGATAAACTTAAGCTCCTTCGAGCTAAGGCTCAAGAAAATTTAAAGAAAGCTTTCGACCAAGATGCAAAAACCTATAATCTGAGAGCAAAACCTGTAGACTTCAAAGTGGGTGAAGAAGTTTATCGACGCAATTTTCAACCAAGTAACTTCGAAAAGCAGACCAGTGCGAAACTCAGCCGTAAATTTCTTAAATGTAGAGTCAGAGCGAAGAAAGGTAATGCCCTGTACGAATTGGAAGACCTGCAGGGAAAATTAATCGGTACCTTCCATGCGAAAGACATCAAAAGTTGAGAACGAGATCGTTGAAAAATTTGGGTTTTAGTTATTATTATTAGATTTCGTGGATCAAGACTTATTAAATACGTAAAGCATAATTTCTAGTTAGGTCGGATATTGTTTTTAGATTTGAGTTCTCTCAGAAACTCCTTTCGGTGGCCCTAAAACGGCATCCGACCGGCATCACTGGTAACATTTGTGGTCCTGAAGCCGCCTCTGCTTGGCCAAGCGGTGGACACACTTTGCAACACCTTTCCCTTCCTAGTTAGCGTACCCATCCCTAATCCTAGTCCTTCCCACACCTATCCCTCAACATTTTCTCATTTTTAGCCCACCTTCTTTATCTGACGGGCCCTGCCTGTTGTTCTCTCGGTCGAGGTTGACTCGAGACCTCTTTAGAACTACAGCAGTTGGCTATGTCAGCCAGCCAGCTGTCTCGAGGTCTCGACCCCTCCTCTGCCTTGGGTGGAACAGGCAGGGAGGGACCTCTCTGTCTCGCTCGGTGGAACCAGCGCTTCGGAGACTACCGGCGAACTCCCTGGAAATACAGGAGTTGGCTGGTGTTTCGAGCCAGCTACCTGTCCGGGAGATCTCTCCGGTCGTCGTCCTTGCGCTTGGTTGCCGCGGTGAGAGCCAGAGCGGCTCCCTTTCCCCGAAGAACCTCTCTCTTCCTATCCGGTGTCGCTGGAACTAGTCCAGATATTCCGTCTACAAGTTTCAAATGTCATCCTTAGCAACCACTCCTCCAGACATGACGGTCTCACCGTCATCTAGCTGAATCAACACTTTTCAAATTATAAATCTTTATAGCGTTAAATTTTGTTGTCTCGTATGAGAGTTTTCTAGCTAACGATATAGTTATTATTCCAATGTTCCTTCGGTAGAGTTATCATTCCATTGCTTGATATTGTATATATATACTTAGATAAGTCTCCACGATCTCTTTCTCACTCCTTGACTGGGCGTCAACAGGTTGTAATGGAACCAACGGTTTTCCGAGGTGTATCTCTCTGATTTTTCCAATGTTAGCTCTTCGAGCTCAAAGTTTGTTCTCTCCCGTTCTCCCATTTCAACCTTCCCCATTTTCTCACCACCCCTTCAATTTCTTAACGAACCGACTTGGAGCTCCTGTACTCCAACCATTCCATCCCTTGGCAAAGACTGCACAACAAGGCATCTGACAGGGGATGACCTTCCTGTAAGCTAAGCTTTTTTCAACGCAAATTTCACGGCAACTCCCACCTCTGGACTCCCGTGAACAGCAGCGCCCTATCGTTGGAGTCTGGAGGGAGTCGGGTCCGAAGAACGGACGTTCATCCTGGGACTGGGATGACCGCGGGGGTTGTGTTACAGCCAACACATGTATCCTTTTTATTTCGTTATTTATCATCGGCCCAGTGGCGATCCACGCTCAGGTCGATCGAGATGAGTTTAGCAGCTCCCTCTCACTGTTGGGGAGACTGGCCTCTCATTAGGGCCTGTTCCCTCCGCCAGTGCGAGAGAGTGGTGAAGTTCGTACCGGACCAACTCGACCTCTCATTAGGGTACGGGAAGGTCCTGTACGAATGTTAGACGGCTAGCTCAGTATGGGCGAACTTGGGTCGTGGGTCGGACCACATGTTGGGCACCCTTAACTTAGCCTGCCCATTCTTCAGCTCCGTTGTCCTGCGATGCGCGGCCATCGGACCTGTGGTGTTGTGGTCAGGGAAAAAGATCAAAATTCCCGACCAAATCTGAAAGCAAAAATATAATTTTCACGCCGCCTATGGCTGGCGTATATTTTCCATCACGGGATCTCGACCAAAGATGCACGGCGGCAGTGGCGAGTCCCGCTAAATTTTACCGTCCCTTGAACGGCGGACGGCGAGTTTCGGGCTAAAAATAGCACAAAACTCGCCAATCGCAGCTCGAGGGCTAATTCATGCGAAAAATAATTGCGGCGCGGGCCATGTGGTCGATGCAGTGGTGCACCACGGGCTCGGTCGGAAGCAAAAACTTCTCGGGACCGAAACGCTGGAGCCCGGAGAAGCTCACGGTGCACCCAAAATGCATGAGATCAGGCGGCAGGCACGGCGGGCAGCGAAGCTCGATGCCGTTGCCGTCTACTCGCACACCGGCGGTGTGCGCGCTGATTGGCTGCTTCCTCGGTGTGAGAGTGGACGGCAGCGGGATCAGCAACTGTGATCGCTGATATCGGGTCGGGAGTCGATGGCGTGATTTTCAAAGGGCAACAAAATTTGGGCAGTCGGGGGACGAGATTCAAAGAAGACAAGTCAGTAGGAGCAGCAGAAGGAAAAAGTAAAATTCGGATCGAGGAAAAATTAAAGTCGGCGGAAATAGTTTTATTAAAAAAGAAAATAAAAGGTGGCGGAAATAATTTCGGTTTTAAAGTAATAAAAGTCGGTGCCGAAAAGTCATACTGATCAACTAATCGGAAATTAACAGAAAAAGGTGAAATCGGAACGGTCTACTGGAGAAGAATTCGTCCGTGTGATTTAGTGCGAAAAAAAAAGAAAAAAAAAAAAAAAAAAAAAGAAAAAGGACAAAGTAGATTTCCTCGGGCAAAGAATAAGTGTAGTAACTTTTCCCGGGCAAAGAGAAAAACGAGCCCCGGCCACGACGAGTTGAATTAGACCGTGCTCGCGGATTGCTAAGATCTGTTCCGACCCTGTACCAGACTTGAAAAGAAAAGAAACCGTTTCAATTGAGCGTTAATTATATTTCAAATAAAGTGACTTGCCTTGTGGTTTGGTTCCGATCATATTTCTGAAACAAAATTTAGACCATTTAACGGGTGTCCCGGGCAAATTGCATACGCAGTGAATATACTCATTTTGAGTTTTCCCCTCCAACATATTTTCTTTGTGCGAAAATTTCGAGTCGGAAGAGAACCTATAGGATATCCGTGAGTGAAAATGTACCGGTACCCCGGCTCAGAGAAAAAAAAAAAAAAAGACAACTCCGGTTCGCTTGTGCTGACCCTGAAGGGGAGATTTTTGTTAACAATCAGAGCTGTTCCAAAATAACAAGACTGATTTGTTGTGAAAAGATTTAGTAAAAGAAAGAAGCAAACAAAACAGACTGTTTATTTTCTCTTCAGCGGAGTGTAATTTTGAATTAAATAAAAAGTATTTAAATACGTATGTACATGAATAAGTTATTAAATAATTGTGTAAATTTGTTTAAAGCCATTAGAGGAAATCACTCAATAGACAAAGGTGTAGACTAATTAAGTGCTTTAACGTAACATTGAACTGAAATCAAAGAATAACTACGTTTACTCATAAGTCAATAAAGTGGAACTCTGGACTGATTCAGTTAATAATTGAAATTCATAGATAAATGACCATATAGTTGTGTAAGTTGGCTAAATAAGACAGTAATTAAAGAAATAATTGAATGAATATCCGGAATAATTTGAGTTAAATAACAGGTAGAACGATAATCAAGTAAATAAAATAAAATAAATCAATATTTGAAAATATAATAATCAATATTTGAAAACAAAAGAAGATAATAAATAACCAAAGCATAGAAAAAAAAATCAACGATTAATGACCTGGGGGAAATCATCAAGGACACACCGGTACCACGACGGGGCCAGAAATGAAGAGGCAGGGTACCGGGCGGCGGCTTCAGCAACAGCAGCCACATCGGCTTCAGCAATAGTAGCATCAACATCATCATCAATAGCAGCAAGGCGCCCACCGTCCCTCAATTCTTTTGTAAGGTCTTCTTCTTATGTTAAGAAGAATATAGAAGGTATGTTCAATTTATACTAATTTTTGTATTTTCTCTGGTCACCTCTCCTCCCTCCACTGACAACATCGACATCGGGGTTTTCCCCATGGTAAGGGTCATGCACTGATTTTTTTTTTGTTGATTTTCTGAAATATAACTAGGGACCTCCCCAAATATTTTTGGGCCAAGGGGAGGTCGAAGGGAGGTTGGGGCATCGGCCAGTGTGGGCGTTCATGTCACCAGAACCCCCCCCTGAGAGTCATTCACCGCAGTGGCAGGGGTTCGTCCTGCCCTGCTCATTTTCCCCCGTTACCTTTTGTTTCCTTGGCGCGAGATAATTTCGTTATGGGCATTCTCGCTCTGGTGGCTTCGGGTGGCCTACCGGCAAAACCCCCCCACAACTACCGCAATGCTAGCCTGCCAGCTCGCGCATGCCACACACCACCAGACCAGCCGCTTTAGCCGGGCCCTGGAGAGTCAGCCCCCATAACAAATTTTCCACCCTTAGAAGTGAAATATTTTAATGAAATTTAAATGGGACCACCCGTGAGGCATAATCTATCCATTAGAAAAAGAATGATTAAAATCGGTCCACAATTGACGGAGAAATCGGTGAACGTACATAAAAAAAAAAAGATTCCGATCAATTGAGAACCTCCTTCTTTTTTGAAGTCGGTTAAAAAGTGTGTTAAAAATATTGAATTTATTACTAGCCGCGAGGGATCGACTCCCATTTTAGACCTAGAGACTAGTGTTAACTTAAATTTAGTAAAAAGATTAAATGATGTTAAAATGCTTACGAGACGAGAGATCTTTTTGAAGGCTTAGGGTCATTCGTAAACAATTTTCATATTAAATTAAAACAAAAAGCAACACTAACTGCAAAATCAGCCAGAACTCCGTTAGCTTGGAAAGAAGCTATGGGCCCTATTGCGAATATCGTCATTTCTGCGACTAAGAGTCGATTATAAGAATCGAAAAGAGCTTTAAAAAGCCCTTTTTCGGTAAAAATTCCTTAATAAAATTTAAAAATTCTCATAAATTCATTTCAGTAACCTTTGACTTCAAATAATTTTTTGTTCAAAGTGGCTAAAAAAAGTCGATCGAGTGACCAAATAATTCGACTGGATTTTTTTAATCGAATGATTTTGACACTTTGAAAGAAAAAATTAATTGAAATCAGAGGTTACTGAAATGCATTTATGAGAATTTTGAAACTTTATTAAGGAATTTTTAACCAAAACGGGCTTTCGTAAGCTCTTTTCGTCGCAAAAATGACGATATTCGCAATAGGGCCCTATATTCCAATAAAGAACCCACGACGGGCGTCGTAATAGAAAAAAGATTAAATAAAATTTTAAAACCCCTCGACTAAAAGGAGGTAAGTAACTAAAGAAAATTCGTCGGGGGATGCCATTCCCTGCCCTGAATTAAGAATAGGAGAATATCAATTTAAGACTACATGCAATATTTACAAAATATTATTTCTATATCTGGCCGATGAATCACAAACTCTTTACAGAAAACCGTATCTAAATCGGTCAAACCGTTTTGGAGATACTTGGCAACATTCGTTTTGCAGTTCTCGCAGCGCCCCTGGCGGGTTAACACCTACCTAAGAACAATCGCCGATGAATCACAAACCCTTTATAGAAAACCGTATTTAAATCGGTCAAACCGTTTTGGAGATACTTGGCAACATTGGAGTGCACAAACAACCTCTCACCCTAAACGCATATACCAGCTCCGTTCCGTCGTGGGTAAAAACGGAAAAATTTAGAAAAATTAAAAATAATAGAAAAGCTGATGGGCAATCTGAGTGGACATTAAATGTGATAATTGTGGAAAAGCCCAATAAGGAAAAAAAAACTTTGTTTAGACCCCAGAAATTTTTGTTTGGTTATAAAGCCCTTAATTTATCCTATGTCCACTTTTGAACTTGAACAAATAACCGCCCTAATAGCGAATAAATCGTAGTTCACAATACTAGATTTGAAGGACAAAATGAACTGGATGACTAGTCCAGTCGATTATGTATATTTAGTATACTCCAAATGGTACCTTCACATTCCAGAAATATAATGAAAACAATTTCAAAGATATCCAAGGAGTTGCGGTCTACCCTGACGATACTTATTTATGCGAAATCAGGTAAAGAACGTGATAAAATTGTTAAAACAGTAATGGCAAGAAAAATAAATTTGAAATTTAAATAACCTTCAAAATAATGTGGTCATTAAAGTTTATGGACCAAATTCGAGTAGTGTCTGGGAATGACATATCATGTGATGCTAAAACAATCAAATTAATCTGGAATACCAAACGAGCATATCCCTTTCGAAAGGTAAAAAACAGCTTCAATGCTTACTCAGCATGATAAACATACGTCTGAGCTTTTCTGCCACACTTGTTTGATTCTTCTCAACCACTCAGGGAATTACTTAAAAAAGATTTTAGATCTGAAAAGTCGCACAAATTGTGCCTGAATATGAGTATAAAAAGGTCTTAAAAAATGCGCCGACATTGACAGTATTTGATCCCAAACAATAAATCACTTTGCAAATTGATGCTCCAAAATATGTATGCTGTAAGAGGGAAGGCCCATTTCGTTCGCATCTTGAAATTTGTCCGACACCGAGAAAAGATATTCACAAGTAAAAAATAACGACTCGGAATTGTTTTCGGATGTACCAAATTTCATAATTTCATTTAAGGAGAAAAATTCGAAGCAGTGACAGACTATTAACCGTTGTTAGGCATTTTAAAAAAAACATCTTTAGAAAGTGCCCAATCCACGTTTACAACTAATGATGTTAAACTATTTAAATATCAAATATGTACTGAGTTGTCCTAGTGCCTGCCAGATTAGCCTTCTTCCTCAAATCCTCTTCTTCCTCATTCTGGTGACCGCATCTTCCTTTTTTGGAGTCTCCTGGGGAGGATTCGGACGAGTGCACCATTTTCTGGTCCTTCCTCTTTTTCTTACAACCCCCCCCCTTTTTTTTTTCTCCACGGCCTGCTTCTTCGCCGTTTGCTTCTCCTTTTTCTTCCGTCCTCTTTGATACAGGGTTTTCGAATTCGATGGTTTTAATTGATACAATAAAAATGGGAAAATTTGAAATTGTCTGATTTAAAATCCTAAATTACCATTTCAAGAAAAAAAGTGTTTACCAACTGTGAGAAGGGCATGAGTTTTCATAAATAAAAAGTAGTTTTTAAAGCGAATGCATTTCGCAAAAAGTTAAATTACCTGCGATTGCTAAGAATGTTTAAATGACGAGCGATTTATTACCCATTGTATTCATTGAACTTATACAATTTAAATTAGAATATACTAATGTAATTGGAATTAAACTAAAGAAACATTTAACTTTCTTTTTTGATTTACACATTTTTATATCAATGGTTTCTTAATAAATTGAAATCAAAAAGTAAAGTACATTTTACAGTGTTGTGAAAATTTTCAGGATCACTTCAATGTTTCGGGAGCTTTTAATTTTCGGAAGTATACTTTCTCTAGGTTCGACACAGGAGGGAAATCAATTCAGGGCTAAATTCAAATTTCAAAGTTTCCTTTTCCATTGATTTTCCCCCCTCTGTCCAACTTAAAATGGCATAATTCGGAAAACTAAATGTTCCCGAAAAATTAAAGTAGCCTTAATAATATTCACAGTACTGTATTTGTAACGCCTTGTAATTGCATTCAATTAATAGAGAAACACTCATAGACCATATTTATCTTGTATAGATGACATAACATCATTAGCTAAAGAACTTAATTTTCCTGCTACTTTTGAAACCCCTTGACGTACACTTTCTTTTACGTCATCTAGATCCGGAGGTGTAAACGCAGCCGTATTGTAACCTAAAATGAAAAGATGTAAGTGAATCGGTAATTAATAAAATGAGCAGTTCTCAACCTTTGTTAAATGTTTTATTAGAGTTGTCATCTTGAAAAAAATCTGAAGATGCTATACAATTACTTCCTTGAAAACGCGCTAAGTTGACTGATTGGTCAGCACTTACTTTCTCCGTTAAATCGAAAAATTGGTCTGAAGAAATGCCTTTAGCATTACCAAATTTCTTTTGAGCAATTTCTTCATTGTTTGATGGACATTTAATTGCAGTTTTTATTGACGTTTTAACTTCATTTTGATAGGTATTTGAAGACTTGTTTAACTGATCTGATGAGAAAAAACCGGTGTCAACTTTAGGTGATTCGATAGGCTCAATGATCTCAAAGGTATTAGTGTTAAATCCTTTGCTTCTAAAATTATACATAGGTGTAGAATATTCGTCAAAATCTGCATTATCAGGTTCTTGTTCCACGACTTTCAAAACAGTCGACGCCTTTTCTTGGGTAATCGTTTGCATATCGCCCATAACCGAATGTGAAATATCTCTGAAAGGTGATTTAATTATCTTTAAAAATGTTAAAAACATGTCTACTTACCCTCTTATTCGAGAACTAATTCCCAATCGCTCTAATTGCTTTGCTTTGTTGCGATCAGTGCATTTAGTTAATTCTTCATTTTTGTTTAAAGAAAGAGACTGATATGAAAGTCGTAGACTAGTTAAATTGCCCATTTCGTTATCCGTGAGGTTTTCGTCCAAAATAACATTTGATTGCTGGGTCAAAAGATTAGCTCGCTTCTCAATATCCGCAAAGTTGGTCTTAACTTTAATTGCCCCTAAACCAACTCTCTTAGCACCCAGCTGATGAAAAAATGTATACAATAATATTGAATATTAATGGAAATGTATATTACATTAGGTTTTCTTGAGGAGGCTTTCCTTACTCCAATTGTAGGTTTCGGCGTATTGGTTGAAGAAGTAACATTGACAAAATTTAAATTAGCTTCAGAGTTAAGAGCTGTTGTTGATAAATCTGCAGATTTCGTTGGGAAGTCGATCTAAAATAAATTGAAGTTAATGTAGTTTATTATTTTTTGTTGACGCAATTGGGCAGCCATGTACTTAAAGGCTAGTATTTATAAAAAAGAAGAGAAATTCGAATTTCCTCGCATTCTGATTTTCAACCAATGAATAATAGAAAACGAACGAGCACATGTGGTTCTGGAGAGAGACTACTACTAAGAAAAGTACTGGGCAAAAATGGATGGGGGTATGTTGTAACACATTTGTTCTGAATCCAAATAACCTTGTAAACTAAGAAAATGGCAACAGATTGGTAATTTAGATGAAATAAGACTTCACATTTTACTAGGCGTCCTAGCTCAGCATTGCTTTTTATTGCAATATGGTAGTGTCGTGCTTTTCTAAAAGGAGCTCAATGGGAAATGCAAGCATTCTATTTTACATATATGTATGTATGTATAAACGAGCACTGTTTGTATGTAATCGCGTTCTACAATAAAGCTCATTTCGATAAAAAAAAAAAATTATGTTTTATGCAGTTGTTTTTGGGGATGATAAACCGATCTACAATAGATAAGTAGATGTTATCCCTGGGAAAATTAGGATTTCAAGATTTCGGGTCTCTCAATTTCATGATAATTTCTATGTATGTATATGTCGATTTTCGACGTCGCTGATTTCAAATATGTATGTTTTACAAAGTTATAAATTGCGGATGGCGGAAAGTCAAAATCTTAATATTTCGAGTAATTTATTGCCAAAAAGGACATTTTAAATCAAGGCTTGGTGTAGATGTCAAAGTGAACTCGAAAACTGAGAGAAGAAGCACAAAACATTTGGGGTCAGATTAGCCGGTTATAGTACAGTACAGCTATACTTATTTTCTATATTCATAACTAGCTGAACCGTTGACCTTCGTACCACCTTAAATGGATTTGATTGCAACTCTTCATGGGCCGTTCCACACTGGGTGCATAAAATCGGCTGGGTTGCACCGGATTCACTTTGGTTTCGAACATGCACACAAATAGGATCGTGCGTGCAAACACATTTTTGAGAGACTATTTTGCGAGTGTATGGGTCTTTCGAAAATCATTGCGGAGCGAAAGAGCCGATTTTGAGAGACTTAGGGTAAGAACATAACGAGCAGGTTTCGGTCGCAAAGTAAGTATAATAAGTGGGGAAACACATAGCGCGGCAGCTGACTAATCAGCTCGCGATTCAGCTAACTATCGGGTTTTGCTGACTTCAAATCATTTTGTTTTTCCCAGCTAGTTAGTCTGCTGCGATGAGTGTTGTTGAGAAAAAAGAGAAATTGATTGCTGCCGTGCAGCGGAAAATTGGCATTTGGGATGCGAAAAATAAAGAACATTTCAATAGGTACAAAATGGACAAGTACTGGAAGGAGATTGCAAAAGAAGTAGGCATACCAGGCAACTTTATTTCAGCACAGTTTATTTATATAATGTATTTTTGGCATAAGTCAAGTTTACAACAACCTAACGGATTTTATTAAAACTTTTTATAAACATTGAGTTCCTTCTAAAAGTGATAAATATGCAAAAAATTTTCCACGGAAATGATTATTTTCCGAGAAATTAAATTTTTCATTTTTGAAATCGCAAGCCATACAAGCCTGCCATTTTTGCATATTTATCACTTCTTTTTCACTTATTTCACTCTCGTTAGGTTGCACTACACTTAACTTATGCCCTATGCGGCATAATTACCTTTGAACCTGCAAATGAAATAATTTATTATGATTTTAAATTAATAATTTAAAATATTTACCTTTTTCCTAGTCTAACAGGTCAGTCAGGTCAGTCACACTGACATTTGAGATTTCCTGCATTCGTCAAATTTCGTTGCGGGTGCGTTCCAAAAATTAACACGAATTCGTCAAAAAACTGTTTTTAAGGGAGAATTTCCGTTGAAAAAGATTTCGTATAAGGGAGGATTTCCCTTATACAAAAAGTTTTTTAAGGGAGAATTTCCCTTATACAAACTGTTGATATAAGGGAGAATTTCCCTTATACAAAAAGTTTTTTAAGGGAGAATTTCCCTTCTACAAACTGTTTGTATAAGGGATAATTTTCCTTATACAAACTGTTTTATAAGGGAGAATTTCCGTTCAAAAAGAGTTCGTATAAGGGAGAATTTCCCTTATACAAAAAGTTTTTTAAGGGAGAATTTCCCTTATACAAACTGTTGGTATAAGGGAGAATTTCCCTTATACAAAAAGTTTTTTAAGGGAGAATTTCCCTTATACGAACTGTTTGTATAAGGGATAATTTTCTTTATACAAACTTGATTAAATCCATTGAAGTTTTTTGACGAATTCGTGTTCATTTTTGGAACGCACCCGCAGCGAAATTTGACGAATGCAGGAAATCTCAAATGTCAGTGTGACTGACCTGACTGACCTGTTAGACTAGGAAAAAGGTAAATATTTTAAATTATTAATTTAAAATCATAATAAATTATTTCATTTGCAGGTTCAAAGGTAATTATGCCGCATAGGGCATAAGTTAAGTGTAGTGCAACCTAACGAGAGTGAAATAAGTGAAAAAGAAGTGATAAATATGCAAAAATGGCAGGCTTGTATGGCTTGCGATTTCAAAAATGAAAAATTTAATTTCTCGGAAAATAATCATTTCCGTGGAAAATTTTTTGCATATTTATCACTTTTAGAAGGAACTCAATGTTTATAAAAAGTTTTAATAAAATCCGTTAGGTTGTTGTAAACTTGACATGTTCCCGCAGTATACCCTCGCTTGACCTGATAGTTAGCTTATTAGTCAGCTGAACAGTCACCTAAACCGCGACCGAAACCTGCTCGTTATGTTCTTACCCTTAGGGTACGTTCATGCTCCGCGCATAGCGAATGGAAACAAAAAATTTTGTTTAGTTGAGCTGATATCGCAGCACTCTGAGTTAGAAGATCTGTTCCATGACAAAGTCGTTAAAAAAAACCTGGGGCGACCCAGGGCGCTCCAAGTACTGTCAAGAAAACCCAGGGCGACCCAGGGCGCCCTGGGTTTTGGTTTCTCATGGAACGACTTCAGAGCGCAAAAGAAGAACAAGAGTAGTTGTCAGTTGCGTTTGTGACTTTGCGCAGAGTTTAGTTGAGGTGAAGTGTTTTTAAAGAAATTAAAGTGTTTTTTGTGACAATTAGTGAAGAGTTTTAACATCAGCCCTGGGATTCCCTAACGATTTAGAGTTAGAATTTAGAGTCTAAAATCTAAATTTAGAGTAGTTTGCGATTCCGTAACAAAAATTAGTCTAAGTTAGAGTCCGTTTGACAACTCTAAGTTAGAGGAAAATGCGAAAGTGGCGCTAACTCTCGGTAAATAGGTGAATTAAATAAATGTACTAGTTCACTCTAAATTAAGAGCAATATTGAGATTCTCTGAACGTTTTTTCTCTAACTTAGAGCTCTAAGTTAGAACGATTTTACTCACATATCAATTGAGTGTGAGGACTTAGACTCGTTGAACTCAAAATTGAAAAATAATGATGTATAGCATATGAATCCGGAAAACCGGCCTACCTGGCATAAATAAAGCCTACTACGGTATGAATGTACCGGATATTGAATTATTATTTGTATTTTTTCCCTTCCGCCTAAGCAGGTAAAGTTTACTGAACAATTTTATCATCTGCACACTTGCGGTTGACCTGTACAGGTTCCGAAACGTTTGTAGCAGGCGGTTGAGAATGTCTTCTCCCATTCCAGCTACATATGTAGTAATAAAAAAGAGTTTTTATCGGACGAGGCGGTTGCATGCAAAATATTAGACAGAACTTAAGGCTTTTAATTGCTCTTTAATTAATTAATTAGTCTTCTTAATCATTGTTACAATGTAAGTATGGATTTATTTATATTGATTGCTATAAATGAAAATTGCAATATTTTTCGGATTTTCTTAAATAAGTTTCATTTATTTTTTCTTTAAAGGGAAACTAAAACCAATCGGGAGCAATTCACTCGCGGAACTGTAATTTTTCCTGCAAAAATGTAATATCTCGTCTCTAATCTAGTACATCACTCTAAGGGCCAATTTTTCAATCGTCAGATAAGTTTATTCCTCAGATAAGAAATCAAGTTGGCCGTGAGGAATAATTATTTTTCACTCTATTTGTCAAAATTAACTGACGAATAACAGGCCTATCTGCCGGTTTAAGGAGCAGATAACTTTATCCGTCTGATAGCTATTTAAAATCAGAGCCAAGTTGATTATTGGGACAATTTTATTCGACGGATAAATTTATCTGACGATTGAAAAATTGGCCCTAAGTGGTTTAGGGAATTCCGATTTGCTCTAAGTTAGAAAACCTTGTGTGAGTTAGAGAAGCTCTAAACTCTAAACTCTAAATCGTTAGGGAATCCCAGGGCAGGCTTCATCCGCTCGTCGTCGATTCGCAAAGTTGCCGCTGTGTCTGTTCGTTACATTTCAAACTTAACAGCTCTCTTTTGCTCCAGCATACAACCCAGAGTTAGTTGGGGCGCCCCAGGTCGCCCTGGGTTTGCTGTCAAAAGCTGTGTTTTTTTCACCCGGGTCAGGTTCTAGTTCTGTGTCAAATGAAAAAGACGATGCTGGTTATAAACCCAGAAAAGGATTTTTGTTTCTTAAAGGTTGATGTGCTTGCCTTTCAGAAGTAACAAATAATTGAAATTTATGAAGAGTAATGCATGCAAACATCTTTTATTTCACAAAAATAAAATTAAATTGCCGGAATTTATACCCAGTTTGCGTCAAAAACTTAATCCACAAATTTACCTGGTTAAAGGTTTGAGTTTTGGATATGTAAAAATCATGGCAATTTGATGCACTTTTCACAAATTTACAAATCTCGATATAATATACATATTTACGTGACGGCTTTTTTATTGTTTTCCATTTTTTCGCTGTCACAACAAACTAAACGTTCACCAAGGGGCAATGCTACCAACAACGCAAAATGAAAGTAGGTGTACAGCGCAATCTGGTGGAATATTTTCGAATTCATCCTGCAGTTCTTAAAACTACAACCCGATAAATCTCTGGGTTTCATGTTGTTGTTGTATTTCTCTGTTAAAGCAGAGAACTAGAACCTGACCCGGGTGAAAAAAACACAGCTAAATAGTCATGGAACAGCGAGCAAAAAACCCAGGGCGCGCTGGGTCGCCCCAGGTTTGCTGTCAAAATTCTCATGGAACGCTTTCAGTGCAACCTGCGGCGACCTGGGGCGCCCTGGGTTTTGTCATGGAACAGACCTAGAATGTTTTTTAGTGGAGTGCAAAGTCGAGCAAAAGAGCAAAAGAAAAAGAAAAGGCACGGCCGTAACATCCTTTTCTCGAGGCCATTCGGGCCATTTTCGACCCCCTGTAACTTCGTTGCGGAAAAAACTAGAAGCCTAAATTTTCAGTGACCAAGAGGGCATTACATAGCTAGATATATGTATTTCCAAATTACATTAAATTTGAACCAGTAGTTTACGAATTATCGCTGGTTAAAGTTCTTTAATTTTGTCACTGACACACTCACCGATCATCAAAATTCTAAGGTACTTCTAGCAGACGCACAAGCTCCAAATTTGGAACACAGTTATTGTTTAGCCTACAAAGGAAGGAAAAACTAAAAAATCCCGAAATTTCATTATATGTAATGAAAAATAATGATTTTATTAAAAACTACGTTCATTCAAAAAATAACGCATGCGCTTGTACTCATGCTTGCCACTGGCCGCGATTGAATTTTGAAAGGATGAATGTAGTAGGCTATCGTTCTGGGGGCACGGTAGTGCACCCGCCAAGTCAATTAGTTTGTTGAAATTTTGAATTTTAGTTAGCGTTAAGCCCATAGAGGAAGGAAAAAAAGAAAAATCCCAAAATTTCATTATAGTAAATGAAAAATACATCAAAGCATCTGAGAAAAATCAATAGAGACAGGGAGTGGGCTTTAAAAAAATCAGTAGCTAACGGACAAGATATATTACTCTCTAAAAACAAGCAGGATGACCTACAAAAAGAAATGAGATCCCATCAAAAAGATAAAATGTAAAAAAATGCCAAGTCTCGCAACGCAGTTCTTCTGCCGTAAAAAGTTGTGAGATCTTAATGTAAAACCAAGTCAGTTATATTAGTTAGTGTCTATGGAAGCACCTATTCAACAACTTTGTTATAAATTGTTATCTAATCAATTACCCATCAACATTTATAGTGACCGTATCAATATTAGACATCTTTATTTCTATAATAATTATAATTACTTGGCAATTGCACGGCCAGTATTTTAATTAGTAGAATATGTTACTGTGCAATTGCCAAGTAATTATAATTATTGAGAATTAATGAGATTTATAAATCATCTTTATTTGCAGTAAGTGAAACACGCTCTTCAAAATGATCATCTGATAAGGACCCACTAACAGGCCGATGATTTTTATTTCGGTGAAGATAACATTGTCGAGACATTGTCATTAACACCATCACTGGAACTTGAAAGATTGTTTTAAACAGCGTTTTTTACGTACTGTAAATAAAGATGATTTATAAAGCGATTTCAATTTTAACTGCTTCCCATTGCAAACACTTTTCATTTAAATTGTATTTCGTTTGCATTTACAACGTGATTAACCCAAATAAAACATTTTATTTCGCGTGAAGAGAGATTTTACAATTAAAGATTATTTTTTTGTATTATTTGAAATAAATTATTATTTCGTTAAAGTTTTATTTCATTTTTAAATAAGCAGTTATTTAAATTAAATTTTATTTTAATTAACATTCATTTTATTTCAAATAACTGATTATTTGTAATAATTGAGCTAGTTCATTTTGAAATAACTGAATATTTGAAATAATTAGGTTATTTCATTTTGAAATAAAATTCTTATTTTAAATAAGAAAGGAATTCAATTTGCCCAGACAAAAGCGAGACCGGTTTAGAGATTCCCAAATGTCTTTATTGTACCCGACCTGGCACTGTCCAATGTTTCAACCTGCTAGAGGCAAAACATTCATTAACACATGCGTAAACAAACCGGGGAAATTCTACCTGGCTCGTTCATGCACCCAGTGACCAGAGCATCGCTTCAACGAGCCTTAGCACTGGCCTCGTTGCTGGCTGGCAGGCAAATGAGGACGATTTTCGAATTTGTTCGAAATGAAATTCGAATTTTTCGAAAGACTCCGATTGCGCTTGCACCGGGTCAAAGACTATGGAACCTTCGTTACAAAGACTGTTCACTCCTGCAATTTAGATCTTATCTTTTTTTGACCTTGGTACCGTTATTCCTCCCAACCCCACGATTTTGCTAGAGGATGATACACTGCTTAAGCACTTTGGTCGAAGAGAGAAGAAAAATTCAGAGGCGGGGCTTGGAATCTGAAGAAATTCGTACAGAGCTACAGGGTGTCAGGATTTGCAGAGGAAATATGAAAATCCAACCAAAAGAAACACTCTGTCAAACCGATCGCAAGAGCGCCTCACCATACAAGCGCATTTGCTTCCTGTACTGAGCAGGAGCGCCTAAGAAATCCTATGGTGAAAAACCGTAAACAACCGAATCCGTGTACTCCTTCAATGTGTGGGTCAGGCAGTTTCGTTTTGCCTGTTCCTATTCGAAAAGCACGGGCGTCCTCGCACCAACACAGTCTCACAAAATGCAATGCTTGAGCAGGAGCGCTCCGTAATAGGTGAACTCTCGCTTCGTGGTGTTTGCCGCACTTCTCCCTATTGCCGTCCTTGTTCATTATTAGGCGATTTAAATGGGGATTCGGACTTGGAACAAACACGGCGAATTTTTCTTTTCGGCTAATGGGCATTTTGTTGTTGTAATTTTCTGAAAATTGTCCATGGTGGGGGTAAATTGCGTCGCAGAATTAGAGTGAACATTCTTTGTAACAAGGTTCAATATTCTTTGACCGGGTGCAAGAAATGAGGCTAGTGTGGGACGGCCCCATAAGTCATAAGAGATTGTGAATCCCAATCAACCTTCCCTCTCCAATTCACTGAGATCGGCAATATTGGCCGCACCATGTAAGTACGGTTTGATTTTCGTTTGGTCGTTTTGGTTTTGGGCCTTGCAAGGCAATATTAGGAGTATGCATAAGTTTCCGCCGTTCACATTTAGGTGTCTCCTTTTATGAATTTCGAACATTGGTATTTATATTATTGGTTTTTGTTTTTTTTTTAACATTTGGCAATAACATTCTGTGAATTTGTTTTTTGTTTTGCGAAAGTTGCGTCTTTTTATATCGTTAAAAATGTAGAAATTGGAGCACGAACGAAATCTTTTGAAATTAGGTACCTTGTTATTGTTCACTGAGAACTTTACAATCTTGAAATCCTCATACACCAAAACTGATCGAGTATCGCTAAAAAACAATAGCTGATCAAAGTAATTGTTTGCAAAGTGCAATTAATTTCGCTTTAACCTAATCTTTCCTCAAAATCCAATATTTTTTATGAAAATCAATTTTAAATTTCACAAATTCCCGCGCAGCTGTCAAACGATAGGTCCAACTCCTCTAAAACTACTTTTCTTTTGAATTGAAATTCCGTATAAAATTTCTGTCGTAAAATCATCTTAGTAAACCTTGAAATTTCTTGCATTCAAAGTGTTACTTTGATTTAATTTTATTGTGCTTCAACATAATAGCCAACATAAATTTCAAAAAATTGAATTTTTAACTATTTCCCAATACCAATCGTTTGTGACACTTTTAATTTTGTTTGTGACTAATTAGTTATTTAGAAATTTAATTGTTAGTTAACGCGTACCGATTAGACAACACTTTTTGAAAATTGATTATAAAATAGGCTTCCGGGTACTCAATCGATTGGAAATCGTTTGTGAATTCCGAATATAACTATAAAAAGGTTTGTGACAACGTAGTTTTCAAGAAAAATAAAAAAAAAAATAATTTTAGTTCAATGCAAAATTATGCTTATTACTGTGGCCACTGGGTTCAGTTGGCGCTGATGCTTGCATTTTAATGCCCTCTTGTGTGATTATTCGTAATTACCAGAGCTGGGAATTTAACCAATAAAATGTACTGCAGTACCGTGCCAGTACCAGTACCTATATTGGCAACTAGTTGGCAGTACCAGCACCAATATTGTACTGGTACTGACAAATTTTGCCAGGGGTGGGATTCCGTATCTCGAAACGCTTAAGTCGTTTCAACATCGTTCAAAGTCTTTTCGAGCAAATTGGATACGATTCGAGCTGAAATAATGCTCGAAACTAGTACTTGCTTTGATTTCGAAGATGGATTGAGCTCGCTTCGAAATAGCTGATGCCATTTTCAGTCGAAACGAATAGAAATGCTTCGAATCGAGATACAGAATTCCACCCCAGTACCAGTACAATATTGGTACTGGTACTGACAGCGACAAAACCAATTTTCATACTGGCATCTTTCATACTGCCAGTACTCTGACTGAATTTTGCCAGCACCAGTACATATTGGTTCTGGTACTAGCAGGGACGTAACTGCTATAACTTATATTACAAAAATCAGAAATTAATCATTATGTTGAAACTCATATGTTTTAAAACAAATATTACCAATCTGGGTCCCGGACCTGCGACGTTTTGGCGTCGCGGACCATGGGGCGGGCGCTGGCTTCGTCTGGGTGAGGAGCAATGACGTCACTTACGTCAGTTGCTATTTCACCCCGAACGAGCCAATAGCGGACTTCCAGGCCAAGTTAGATGGCTTGGAGGACGCGGTCCGCCTCATGAACGGGGATCTGGTGGTGGCTGGAGACTTCAACGCGAAGGCTTTGGAGTGGGGGGAGCCTGTGCCCGACTCGCGCGGAGGGCGTGTCCTGGACTTTGCGGCCAGGACCGGGCTGGTGGTTCTAAACACCGGCTCGACGTCCTGGATACAGGGGGACGATTATTGACGTCTCCCTGGCGACAGAAAATCTGGCCGCACGAGTGCAGGACTGGCGGGTGATCGAGGACTACACAGCCAGCGATCACCAATATATCACGTTCCGCGTGCGTGATATAGCGCCAGTGCGGGCCCGGCGCTTGCAGGGCCCGCCCAGATGGGATGTCTCCAGGATGGATGTCGAAAGGCTGTCTCAAGCCATCACACGCGGCCGGCGAACCGTTGCCGGGGTCCCGGAGGGATTGCCACCTCTCGAGCGGGCCGCCAAGGTGGTAGACTCCACAATGAGTTTAATCCACCGGGCTTGCCGAGAGGCCGTGCCGAGGAAGAAAGGAGGCAGGGAGGGGCGCCGTCCTGCGTATTGGTGGACGGACGAAATCGCGGACCTGAGGCGGACATGTCTCCGTCTCAGGCGGTTGGCTCAACGAGCTGACCGGCGTGATCCCGACGCAGCCCGTAGATCCGCCGAACACAAGGCGGCGAAGAAGAGCCTTCGTAGGGCCATCCAGCAGAGTAAGCACCGATGCTGGCAGCGGTTGAGAGAGGACCTCAACGAGGACCCTTGGGGACTAGGGTATAAGATCGTCCTCCGCAAGTTGGGGGCATTCAAACCGAATGCTCCCCTCGACGCGGGGACGGTCCGATCCATAGTGGATGCTCTTTTCCCCACCCACCCGCTGGAGCCTCATTACGCGGCCCGCGAGGCACTCGATCCTCCTCCATTCACGATGGAGGAGCTCACGGGGGCCTCGCAAAGTATTCAAAATAAGAAGGCGCCAGGGCCCGAGAAGCTCCTGAAGCCTCGCCTCCAAGCAGCCGTCGAGGCTGCTGGAGACCTTTCCGAGAGACAATATGGCTTTCGGAAGGGGAGGTCGACGGTTCACGCTATCCAGGAGGTAGTCGACGCGGCCCGGGCCACCGAATGCGGGAATCATTATTCTCGCCCGGTGTGCCTGCTGGTCACCCTGGATGTGCGCAACGCCTTCAACTCGGTGAGGTGGGGGGACGCGCTCAATGCGCTCGACCGTGACTTCAGGGTCTCTCAGTATCTGTTGCAGATGATGAGGGATTACCTGAACGATCGCACCCTTACCTTCGAGACGGAGGATGGCCCGGAGACAAGGGCTCTTTCGGCGGGGGCGGCCCAGGGCTCCATACTGGGTCCCGACATATGGAATTACACATATGACGGGATCCTTCGTATGGAGATGCCAGAAGGGTCTTTCCTGGTTGGGTACGCCGACGACATCGCAGCGGTTATTACCGCCAGAGATGTCGACAAGGCTCAACAGGCCGACAAGGCGGTTGCGGTAACGGCGGCGCTGAGTAGGGTCATGGCCAACATTGGTGGTCCCAGACCCTGCAAAAGGCGTCTGTTGCTCCGCACCGCCGAGGCTATAATGCTCTACGGAGCAGAAGTCTGGGCCGACGCGATGCGATTTGAAAAGTACCGCAAGCGCATGCTTGCGGTGCAACGCCGCGCGGCGCTCCGCATCGCGTGCTCCTACCGCACGGTCTCGGAGCCGGCGGTGCTGGTGGTCGCGGGGGTCATCCCAATTGACCTCCTAGCCAGGGAGCGGCAGTCCGTCCACCGGGAGAAGTCTGCCCTGGGGAGGAAGGAGGCCGCGAGGGTGGCCCGTGCCAGGACCATGGCGTCCTGGCAGGATAGGTGGGATGGGGAGTCGCGGGGCCGGTGGACAGCTCGGTTGATCCCCCAGCTGGACACCTGGCTGAACCGTCAGCATGGTGAGGTGGATTACTACCTCACCCAAATGCTGACGGGGCACGGGCATTTCCGGGCCTTTCTCCACCGTTTGGGAAAGGTGCCGAGCCCGGACTGCTCGTACTGCGATTCCTCATCGGACTCCGCTCTCCACACATTCTTTGAATGTGCCCGTTGGGGAGCGGAGAGGGCCGAGATGGAGGCGGCGACGGGCAGCGTGACCCCGGACAATATAGTCGGGGTCATGCTGCAGAGTGACGATTTCTGGCGGAGGGTTGCCTCCTTCGTGAGAGGGATCCTTCGCCAGAAGGAACACGACAACAACAGGGGCTCGTAAGGAGCCTCTGTTGGCTTATGAGTGTTATTTATTATGGTGTGGAAATATTTATTATTTATTATGGGGGAAGCTGACAAAAGCGGGTGCCCGGCACCGGAGCACCGGCTGGCTAGGGACGGGGTGCACTGACAAAAACATGACTCCCGTGAGGAGTCCGTGTTGGCTGCGTGTGTGAGGACGGACGGATGTGTCTGAGTGTGTGGTGTGCGCCCGTTGTGGGCGGATGTATAGGACTCCACCCTGAAGTAATGTCTACTAGATGGTTCCGGGGTGGAGTTCCTGGAGGTGGGGAGTGGGGTTTTAGCCGGTAGGCCTGGCATTGTGGCCAGGGAGTCCGGCACACGGGTGGCTTCGGTCACCTAGGTGCGTAACGGCATTTCCCCACTCCCATAAAAAAAAACAAAAAAAAAAACAAATATTACCGGTTAAATTTCACAAAAAATTGTTTCAGTTATTTTTAACTACACATAATATCTGCCTACTATTATTTTAAATCTTGACAAACTGTTATGAACGATTGTTTTTTTTGTTAAAAATAATGATTTACAGTGGACTTTTATTTCTTAAATCAAAAATAGCTGTTAAAAAAGACTTATTTTTTTCTGTCTTAAATAAAAGTCTTTTTAAGATTTTTATTTTTTCGGTTTTTTATAAAAGTCTTTAAAGACTTTTATTTAAAAAAAAAATAAAAGTCTTTTGTAGAAAACAGATAGAATAACGATCATGATTAGGAAATCACACTATAAAATGATAAAAGTATTGGAGGTACTTAATTGCTTAAGGGGGGAAGTCCATGTAAAATTTTCAAAAATTCAATTTTTTTTAAAAATATTTTTAACGGTGATAAAATAATTGTATTGTTTTTAAACTTTAACACAACTTTATTGAACCTTTCTAGAGTACAAAAGTAATTTTTTTTTCTTTTCAAAATGGCGGCTCAGGATAATTTATCTCGAAACTGTATTTTTAAAAACTGCTTGTGTTGTAACTCAAAAAGTTATTGACCGATTGTCTGAAATTTGGTGAGGCCTTTCTCTACATTACTATCGGAAGGAAGCTATTAATCCAAAACTAAATAATTAAGGCAATCAGTTTGCTGTTATTAGTATGTAATATAAAATAAATCTCTCGGAAAGGAAAGCGTCTTTCTGTGAAGTTTAGGACAGGCAACAGAAAACTCAGGCCGATGGGAACAATAAATTATATTTTTCCGTTGCCGCAGAAATTGCACAATGATTTAAATAATTTAAATTTCCCGCTCAGGCGCCTCCTCGCAGTTCTCCCTGAACATTAAGTTCAGTGGCCATTTCCCGCCATTCCGCCAGTAGGAAGTGACATTTTCTGAAACTGCGCGCCCAGCATCGTCTCGGAGTGAGAAAATCTATTTAAATTAATTTAATCCGTTTGATTAGTGCGTAAGTATAGCCACTAAAGAGTTTGCCGTCATAATATTATTAAATTTTTTAAAATTGGACGCGGAAAAGTTCTTAAAATTCCATGCGAAGAAGTGTTGAGTGCCGAGATGCTCGCCGCTCCGGATGCGGTCATAAAGTTAATTAATTTGGTGCTCAGGTGGAAGTTCGTGGCATTAAATCGCGTTTTATCGGAATTCGCAGGCTGGGCGGCAGCGCGGGTGCAATTTGAGTGAATTATTTAGATGATGATTTAATTATGTAAGTAAGTTGCAAAATCCTTTGTTCTCATTTTCGTAATAAATCCCAGTGATGTTCCCGAGGTTGGCTTCTTTAAGTCGAAAAAAACCGCACGAAAAGTTTTGGATTAGGGATTAGCCCAGATTTTTTGAAAATTTTTATAATAATACTTTCTAAGAGGCATTTAACAGGTTTAAAAGAAAATCCAAGATAATAATGAAAAAGGTGTTTTCTCTTCTTTCTTTCCTTAGAATAATTATGAACAAATGAGATGAAATAAAACTGCATCTTTGAAATGTTTAAACATTCGCTTAAGGAATCGGTATCAACAAACTTAAACCACAGACTGTATAACTATCAGACTATTCATGTGGCTGAAATCGAGAAAAATTTTCAAGTCCCAAAGATGCAAACATTGGGTTGTGCTTTCCAATGAGACTTCCACGCACAAGCAATCGGCGAACAGCGCGCTGCAGTCGCAGAGCCTGTGCTGTGGAATTGGAATTTGGAAAGGTTCCTTTTCCTTTCCCTTTTATCCCTTGCACAGCGTTGGGGCTTGTGGGGTTGCGCTGAGGTGAAACGTGAGGGGGATTCATTTGAATTTTTCTAGGAATCCTCTGAGTTGCGTGCTCTGCTCAACTCAATGAATGAAATCTTCAAGAGCTTTTTGGTGGCTAGGTGTTTTTGACTAATTTTAAACAATTATTTAAAAAAAAAAACACTTTTAGGAATCGTTTTGGATACTTTTATCTGAAACCATTTTCAAAGAGGATTCTTCGTTAACGTTTATTTTCACTTCAAGATTCAACCAAGATCTCATTGAAAACTTTTTTGCACTTATCAGAGCTAAAAATGGTAACAATAAAAATCTGTCTGCATCAATATTTAACATATATCGGTAGCTAGGCTTACGTCTGCAAAAATTACCAAAATGAAATGCAGTGGAAAAAATTGTGAGGATGATGACGATATGCTCTTAGATGTGAATACAAACAAATGTTATGTATTCAATCGAAAATGATCTAGTCAGTGAAATTGGACATTTTGAAATAATACCTCTAAATGAAAAAATGAGAAGGTCATTATACTAGAGAAATTGATTCAGGCAAATCTGGATAGATATTTACAACAAAAATTTAGAGTTTCCGATGCAGCGAAGCTATACTTTTTAGGTTATGTTATTTTCAAAACATCAAAAAAATTAAATTGTGAAGTTTGTAAGCAAAAGATGGTGAAGCATTCTTCAGAAAAACTTGAATTACCTTCAGAATTCATGATTATAAGTAAAGATTATGGAAGTAAAACTCTTACTTGATAAAAAAAACAATTATTGACAAATGCATAGAGGACTAAAAAAGATTTCCCCGAGTGGTTTCAGGAACACGATGCGTGGTATCAACATAAAATACAGATATTGAACTTTATAATCTTAGTTCTTTTAAGGAAAAACTGTACGTGGTTGGCCAAAAGTAAATCTGTGAACTCTGCAAATTCAAAATATTGTATTCTTAAGCAATAAAAGTTAAAATTAAAAGATATTTTCGATTGAACTCACATAAACATTCTACACATTCTCACATAAACATTCTACGTCGACTTTAAATATAATTTAAGGTTTTCAGACTCCCTTTAGAAGTTTAACTTATTTTATTCCTTTGTATAAAAATATGTTTCACCACAATGCACGAATTTTTGCAGATATAATTTTAAACATATATGTATATTCTTTAAGCTGATAAAAACCTATATTAATTGAATTAACTCTTTCAATCCAATAAAAATAAAACCCTTTGCAAACTTACATCCAAAACGATTCCTAAAAGTGTTTTTTTTAAAAAAAATTTTTAAAATTAGTCAAAAGCACCTAGCCACCAAAAAGCCCTTGAAGATTTCATTCATTGGGTTGAGCAGAGCACGCAACTCAGAGGATTCCTAGAAAAATTCAAATGAATCCCCCTCACGTTTCACCTCAGCGCAACCCCACAAGCCCCAACGCTGTGCAAGGGATAAAAGGGAAAGGAAAAGGAACCTTTCCAAATTCCAATTCCACAGCACAGGCTCTGCGACTGCAGCGCGCTGTTCGCCGATTGCTTGTGCGTGGAAGTCTCATTGGAAAGCACAACCCAATGTTTGCATCTTTGGGACTTGAAAATTTTTCTCGATTTCAGCCACATGAATAATCTGATAGTTATACAGTCTGTGCTTAAACGTATATTTTTGAAACTATGTATGCTTTGCAAGCAACCCCTAGAGAATTATGTAGAAATTTATTATCGACACTAAGACTCGACTCCTATGCCAGGATCTAAAGTAACAATTGCCCGTTGTTATGTTCTGTATTCCGATTGAAATGAAATCGAAAAGAGACACTCTCGAACGTAATTGGGACATGCCAATACTATTTTCACTATCCGTCGCGCGCTGGTCATCAGTGCAGTTCGAACGTAAAGTAGTTCGCCGCACATTTGACTGATTGCCACACCACGACTTACGTCAGCTCATCCTCTCTTTGGCATTGTAATGGGCACTGTAAAATGACACGGAATTTTTTTCCCAATCACTTGTACACGAACCAAATCTGTCGAAATTACCTTGTTATTCTTCACTCAGAACTTTACAATCTTGAACTCCTCGTGTATCAAAACTAATCGAGTATCGCTAAAAAACAATGGCTAATCAAAGTTATTGTTTGCAAAATGCAACTAATTTCGCTTACACCAAATCTTACCTTAAAATTCACTATTTTTTTATGAAAATCAATTTTTCCACCTGCTCTAAAACTACTTTTCTTTTTTAATTGAAATTCCGTATAACACTTCGGGCGAAAAATCATCTCAGTAAACTTTCACATAAATTTTTTGAATTGAAAGTGTTACTTTGACTAAAATTTTTGTATACATAATGTTATAATCTAATCGAAGTATGTTTTCTGCTGTTTTTCGATTTCTTTCTTTTTTAGCTTTTCCTTCAGGTTTTTCCGAATTTTCTAACCTTTTAAAAATACCCTGAATAGAGACGAACAAAACAAAAAAAGAATCATCAAAATCGGTCGACCCGTTCTCGAGTTTTTGCGAGCCTAACGCACGGCACTCATTTTTATATATATAGATTATTGTAAATGCAAGATGTCCGCCGCCACAAAGTGGCGGATCACATATTTCTTCACAACCCCCTCAATATGAGTATCAAATGAAAGGGCTTGACTAGTAGAATACAGTACACAGAATCTAAGACTGTCGCCGGTACAAAATGGTGGATTTCATATTTGTTTCAATCCCCTTAACAGAGTAATGGGTATCAAATGAAAGGGCTTTACAAGTATAACACAGTACATGGCGGATCATATATTTTAGACAGTCTAGTCTATACATTAAAACTGAAATCTAGGTATATAATTATTTTTTAGTCTTTGGAAGGATTATGTATTGAGGAGTTAGACTGCAACAAATTGACAGGAAAGAAACCTAGTAATAATGAGGCACTAAATGAACTCAATAGAATGAGAAATATTAAGTAAGGAAATAAAAATTAAAAACTAAAATAGGTAAAAAAAATATTTAAGTTAAACGGTTTTATTGATGTAGATAATGTACTAAAAGCTAAAAAATAATTAAGTAGGTCCTAGGTACAAGTCACCATACTACTCTCTCTCTTCATCAATCTAGGGCGTTGATCAGACTCAAAAATAAAATCGTGGGGAGTGGCGTGACCTAATATGAACGATTGACTGTTGATACGTGCCTCACGATTTTATTTTTGAGTTTGATCAATGCCCTAGATTGATGAGGAGAGTGGTGTTATGATTTGTACCTAGGACTTACCTAAATATTTTTTAGCTTTTAGTACATTATCTACATCAATAAAACCGTTCAACTTAAAAATGTTTTTTACCTATTTTATTTATTGAATTTTTCCAGGCAGTTTGGTCATTATTTATTTCACTTATAAATTTATGACGACAAAATTTGCATTCGTGTATGTTTATTTTTTATACCTGTGGTCACAAACCATTTGCATTCCCTATTCGACTGGGCATCTGTATTATTTATCTGTGCTTTTAGTTTAGATGTTCTTTGGTTATATCCAACTGCAAAAGCATTACCGGTTATAGGATTTTAACCAAGTCTCAAGGGTTGTGTCGTTAATAAGACTTGCACTGTAATGTCGACATTGTAGTGAGCCACGCAGAACAAAGTCGCGGGTATTAACTAGTAAATTTATATTATTTTATAATGATAGTGAAACGTTTGCTCTGAGTTGTGTATACTGCAGACAAAAGATGAATAATTATGGGGTACGACGGTTGGAGGATGATAACTGGAATTAATTGTTGGTCTGCGTATTGGGGTTGTGAGAATAAGAAAACTAATTGCTTATGCAAGTTTGCCCCATCTAGATTCCAAATCGATCCAGCCCGGCTAACTAACCAGTATTAGGAAGGAGTTAAATTCAGTTTCATCATATACGCAATCGGAAGTCGTGCTTAAGTTGTTAGAGCATAAATTAATAATATCGGTAAAATTGATACTTACATTTCCTTGAAACTCATCTTGAGTACCATCTTTTTGTCCACTATCATTCACATTTTCGAATTCAGAAAAGAAATCCTCTTCTTGAACTGATTTTATACATTCTGGCTCGAGTTTTTGCTCTAAATTGATCTGAAAATCGAAAATGTAACATCAATTAAAATACTTGTGGTAGAATTATACAGGGTGTTTTACTAAGGTCTGAACAAGGGTATGCCAATCGATTCTACATGGTCTCCTGATCAACGTTTGGTCGGACCCCCCCCCCCCCAAAAAAAAAAAAAAACCGAATTCCGAAGCTATTCGTGTTATAACAATTAATACAACAACAAAATCTGCTATTCGCAATGAAGTCCAAGACCAATTGAAAAGTGCGCGTCACATTGAGCATCTCCTCCGTAGGGCTGAACCACGTGAACACGAATAACTTCGGAACGCGCCGTCGGCTTCGAGTACGGTTTCTTTCCTGAGAAAGGCTACGTGACAGGAAAGCTTTTTCCCAGGAAAAGTTTCGATCTTTCCATTAAAAACACCGACAGAATAGCCCGAACTATAATGGCCTTAAGGCTGAGTAAGATTGCTTAAGATTTGTACGCTCGGGATCGTACGCTTAAGACTTGACGACAGATTCGGAAAGTGAACGAAAGATAGAATAAGGCCATTTCCGAATCTTTCGTCAAGTCTTAAGCGTACGGTCCCGAGCGTACAAATCTTAAGCAATCTTACTCAGCCTTAAGGCCATTATAGTTCGGGCTAATGAAGGGTCAAGGTTAAATTTTGGGCTTTGGAATGGCCATTTTAGAAGTTTGACGCGGTCTCTCCCGCTTGTTTGTTGGCGGATTGGGCCGTGGGTGGTATCGTTGGATCTTTGGAAAGCTTGAAGGCTCAGCTCTCTAATACCAGTATCCTAGGATGGCTCTGAAAGAACTTATAACGCATTCTCTAGGTTGACCCCCTCCAAATCTTCAATTGCGATTTTAGGAGTGAAGGACCGATGTTAGCAGGGGGGTCTCCGAACAAACGTTGATCAGGAGACCATGTAGAATCGATTGGCATACTCCTGTTTAGACCTTAGCAAAAACACCCCTTATAATCACAAAACTGGAAAGGATTAACAGTTTGTTGTCTTCGCTATTGTGTCGTGTCTAAAAATGGCAATTATGAAAATACGATACAATAAGAAATACGAGTGTGAATGCTTCCAAAAGCATACCACTTTTAGAAAAAAATAAAATTTCATGTTAAAAGTCTAAATTGAACTTAGTGCTACGCACTTTTCGTTATGTAAATTTCTTCTAACTCGTGAAATTTTCATTTTCCTTCTTGAATTTTCGAAAATATTAAATAGCCTTATATTGCTAGTAAGAATTTCAACGAACCTCATTTCCATAAGCCTTTGCCGCGTTCTTCGCTGCTGTAGCTAATTTATCGCGGTATAACTGAGCGGCTCGTGAGTTATATTTCTGTTGCGCATCAGTGCTACTGCAGTTATGCTGGCGAAAAAACTGTGAAGCATTAGCGTTACCACCAATAATCATTTGACGTAACTGCAGCCAAGTCCAATTGGTATCTAAATTTGTTGAACGAACGAAAGTGATATGAACCCCAAGGCTTCTGTGAACTGCAGAGCAATCAATGCATATAAAAATGCCATAAGTAACTGAAGCCCATGTTGGATTTTTTGCTCCACAATCGAAGCAATTCTGTTGAAAAAAAAGAAAGCTAGCGACTTATGTTAAGAATATAAAACATACCTTGTTGGTTGCTTGGCCCTTTAACCTACTAAACACTAGCTCAATTTCCTGTTTTGTGGGTTCCGCATTTAACATTGTAAAAAATTGATTCCAAGATTGCTTCGTTAGTACGTTTTTATCCTATTACAAAGTAAAACGTCAGTTTTTCAACATCCTACAACACAATGCAGAAAACTATTTGACGTGTTCTTTTCAGTCATCCACATCACTTGCGACATCCACTGCACTACCTTAATTGCCTTCTAGTACCTCTATTACAAACTTACGTGGTGTGTTCGGAAACCACTGACACATAAGGCCGTTCTCCAATGCGCGAACCACCCAATCACGAATCACCGAACGAAAATGCTGAATCCCGTGTAAAGTATAAGCCCTTGCCTGTAGTTGTGCCTGTCAGCTGCGAAAACACAATCGGGCAAATGTTAAATGTGGAAGTTTTTACCACTTATTAAGCTGACAAACTTATCAATTTAACTTTTAATATTCTCCTGAAACTACCGTGCACATTTTTATAAGTGCTTCGTGTTATAATTAGTGCACTGATGTTTTGACAACCGGCGGAGAAGCTGCGGCGATGTCACTATTCTGGTACAATATCTTGCTGAATGGGGGATTAGTACTATGGCTGTGTGCCAAACCAGCCCTGGGATTCCCTAACGATTTAGAGTTAGAATTTAGAGTCTAAATTCTAAATTTAGAGTAGTTTGCGATTCCGTAACAAAAATTAGTCTAAGTTAGAGTCCGTTTGACAACTCTAAGTTAGAGGAAAATGCGAAAGTGGCGCTAACTCTCGGTAAATAGGTGAATTAAATAAATGTACTAGTTCACTCTAAATTAAGAGCAATATTGAGATTCTCTGAACGTTTTTTCTCTAACTTAGAGCTCTAAGTTAGAACGATTTTACTCACATATCAATTGAGTGTGAGGACTTAGACTCGTTGAACTCAAAATTGAAAAATAATGATGTATAGCATATGAATCGGGAAAACCGGCCTACCTGGCATAAATAAAGCCTAATACGGTATGAATGTACCGAATATTGAATTATTATTTGTATATTTTCCCTTCCGCCTAGGCAGGTAAAGTTTACTGAACAACTTTATCATCTGCACCCTTGCGGTTGACCTGCATAGGTTCTAAAACGTTTGTAGCAGGCGGTGGAGAATGTCTTCTCCCATTCCAGCTACATATGTCGTAATAAAGAAGAGTTTTTATCGGACGAGGCGGTTGCATGCAAAATATTAGACAGAACTTAATGTTTTTAATTGCTCTTTAATTAATCAATCAGTATTAAATGAATCATTGTTAAAATGTAAGTATGGATTTATTTATATTGATTGCTATAAATGAAAATTGCAATATTTTTCGGATTTTCTTAAATTCGTTTAATTTTTTTTTTCTTTAAAGGAAAACTAAAACCAATCGGGAGCAATTCACTCGCGGAACTGTCATTTTTCCTGCAAAAATGTAATATTTCGTCTCTAATCTAGTACATCACTCTAAGTGGTTTAGGGAATCCCGATTTGCTCTAAGTTAGAAAACCTTATGTGAGTTAGAGAAGCTCTAAACTCTAAACTCTAAATCGTTAGGGAATCCCAGGGCAGCCCTGAGATTCCCTAAAGGCCGTTCTCCAATGCACGGACCACCCAACCACGAACGAACCAAAATCGCGCCATCTCGTCCCACATGAATGTGGCGTCATCTTCCCTCTCGCTCGTGTTTTGGTCGACCTGGCTAACTTTTTCTTGGTGTGTTTTAACCACATAGTATACTAGTCCCCCATTCAGCAACGATATTGTACCAGAATAGTGATATCGCCGCAGCTTTTCCGCCGGTTGTCAAAACATCAGTGCACTAATTATGACACGAAGCACTTATAAAAATATGCACGGTAGTTTCAGGAGAATAATAAAAGTTAAATTGATAAGTTTGTCCGCTTAAAAAGTGATAAAAACTTCCACATTTAACATTTGCCCGATTGTGTTTTCGCAGCTGGCAGGCACAACTACAGGCAAGGGCTTATACTTTACACGGGATTCAGCATTTTCGTTCGGTGGTTCGTGGTTGGGTGGTTCGCGCATTGGAGAACGGCCTTTCCGCACCGTTCCGTTGAGAAAGCTGGTTCCAATCATGGAGTTACAAACAAAAACGGAGAGGCTACATCCAGAAAAACTTTAAGCATTTCTCCAGGGGTACGTTCAATATCTCGACTCGAGTCGACTCGGGTAAATCTGACTTACTCCGGAGCGTTCAATATCTCACCCATAGAAATATAAACTAAGCACGGAATGGCTGTAAGCCAAAAAAAGCGTACACTTTCTCTAGATGTGTTAGAATTCGCTATGGATGTGTGGTCAGCCAATGCAGGCGTAAATATTTGTATAAATAATAGGAGGGACGTTTAAAGAAACTTGAATGGTTTGAATTTACTGCAAAATTGAAGAAATAAAGACGGCAAATGAAGCAATATCAAAGAAAATTTGAGAACATATTCATAAAAATTAATTGCAAAGTTCCTGGCATAAACCAGACGCCCCTCCGAATATTGACTTTGCACGCCACCATTCACTCAATAAGAGACCCTGTTTTGCGGAATGTAAACAAAGCAGCAGAGTGAAAAAATTGAGGGTTTTCTCAATTTTCCGAACATAATTTAACTCAATTTATCTTCTTTTATTGAGATATATAAACTATGTTGCATTTCCATGACTTCACTTGCCTAAAAAACGATTTTCCACGCGAAACTTTCGAATTATTCAGACAACCCAACACAGAGCACTTCATTTCGCAAATTAGCGTATATTTTAAGTTAATTGCACTGAAACGAATAACCACCAAAAGCGTCAACAGGATTTTAACACAGCTTTTATTAATTTATCGCGAAAAAATAGTTTAAAACCGTAAAACTATGCACTTTTTCTAAATTACACCCAACGAGTACAAATTTCATTTGACAGTTCGGTATCAGCGTCCCTCTTGCACACTATTGCTGTACTAGTTGGACAAGATACTTTTGAGTGTACGCTCACGTACAGGGTTTTTACACGGTACAGCCGTTCCGTGTTTAGTTTATATTTCTATGATCTCACCCGAGTCGACTCGAGTCATTTTTACTCTTACTCTATGTCGTTCATTATCTTACTCGAGTTCACACGAACTATTGTGTGTGAACTCTTAGATTAGGTTGCATGCGTGAGATGTTTGACTCGGCGTTGCCGTTCATTATCTTACTCGAGTCGATTAAGCTTACTCGAGTCAGTTTAGACAGTGGTAAAAAGGTCGAAGCAAAGTGACTCGACGTTAAATTTGACGTCATCATGGAAGAGCTTGGGGTACTTGTAACGTACCAAGGAGATGCTGTTGCGGAAAATGGGGAGATAATTACCCAAGAAAAGGCAAGGTGGAGCAGAAATGCTACTCTTTGCCTTATTGATGCCTATATATACCTACAAAATGATTTTTCGTCAGACAGAGTAAGGCGTGAAGTATGTAGTGTGGAAAAAAGTTGCAGCGAAAATACAAGAAAATAATTTTAACTATATATTCTCCATTGCAACACTTAAAATATTTCATATTATTACTTTTCTCTCCATGGTTATACGCTGTTATGACAAATTTGATTTTTCTATGACATTTACGCACACATTTGTAAGGTTGAACTCACTGACATATAGAAATGGACCACTCGCCCCATACAAAATGCCTATGAAGCGATGGTGCACTTTCTAGTTCCCTCTTGCTCACACCATTAACGGATTTTGAGCAGTCAGCTGTGGATTTGAATTGCTGTCAAATGCATTTTTGGGGCATTAGTCCGTTTTAATTGCATAAATCCATCAAATATTTACTCCAAAAATTATAAAATAATTCCTTTTGTATCTTAAGTCACTTCAAAGGAATGCAAACATTAAATTACTCCGTTGTAAGATACAACTGAATGTTACACAATTTCTCATTTTGCGGTAGAAATTGTGTTATTAAATTATGAAAATTAGTCTTTTCTTATCTCATATTTCAAATCCTTCTTATCTTATGTCTGATTTACGGCAAAAATGGCACAAAAAACACAAAAAAACCTGAGTGACGTAGTACGGCAAACCAATTCGGAATTAATTGCATTTATGTCCTTTTACTGTAACTAAATTAAGTGGAGTATACAGCAAAAACACAAAATTGTTCTAATTTTTACATTTGAGTTCTTAAAACAGTTGTTTAGCGATATAAATCGCATATCCAGAAGAGAGCATTTCAACGTTTTGCTGAGAATTTTTCAATGAAAAATGTGTTATTCCACAAACTTTTCGCCACGAAACTATTTTAGATTCGATGCTACTTTTAGGGGAATCAGATTTAAGCGTGCAGGTTACAAATAAAATTAATATAATTTTTAAATTTGCCGCCTTTTGAAGCCCCCTATCTCGCGTAATGCGAAAGAAATAGACAGATATATGCCTTCTATATCTGAACTCTCCTTAAGGTGGGTCCACACTGAGCCACCGAAAGCGAACATATGTGTTCGAGTACAAGTTTTCGCTTAATGTGTACGCGTTTCAAACGCGAACGAATCTGTTCTATACCCTGTGCTCTTGTTCCGTGCTGCTGCCAAATGTGGAAGCAAGAACGAACAAGATGTGAACGAACATAAATTTCTACGAAAAGCAGTGCGGACGCCTCACGAATCTTTAGCGAAGGTAATTAAAAAACCCTAAACAAACAAAGAAGAAAACCCTAAAGTCCTAAACAAACAAACAAGTTTGCCGAGTGTGTACGTCAAGGAAATTAGAACGAATGTGTGCTATACCCTGTGCTTGAGTTTCATTTCGATTGTGAAATTATAGCGACTCCAGCATATGAATTTTTGTCAGTTTTGCTCAATATATCGGACAATGAAGTTATAATTGCAATTACTGAGCCTTTACTTATATGCATACTGTGATTCATTAATAAATCAACAAAAAAAAAAAAAAAAGGCTGTTTTGATATCATGTAGGAAACGCTGTACCAATCGATTCCTTGGACATGTATACGAGTTAAATGAGGGTTCAAATTTAAAATTTACCGAAGTTTGTATAGAAAATTGGTAGAAAACACGAAATATTCGCCATATTTTATATACATTCGCTCAGATTTTCCAACTTGAATGGAAAACATGCAAATGCAAGGAAACCTGATTGACGCCTTCTCAAAAGGCGTCCACACTTAAAAAATTTCGCTTGTGTTTGCTTGCATATCTACGGACGCCTGTGCAGCACGCGTGATTATGAAAGCAAACATAGCGAACGCGCATGTTTTTTTATGTTTCTTCAGCGTACACACTAGAAAACTTGGATTGCAAACATGTGTACTCATGCGTTCGCTTTCGGTGGCTCAGTGTGGACCCACCTTTAGGTGAGAACTTTCAAAAGTGTGCACCATTTGAGATAGCAAATCGAGTGGTCCATTTCTATATGTCAGTGGTTGAACTCGATTAAAACTTGCTCGAATCGACTCGGGTACACTGACGTATAATATAATGGACCGCTCACGTACCCGATTTCCCATATAAGCCGACGATTGGAATTTTGTTCCCTCTCTTTCGCTCTGAAGCAGTGACAGTTCGTGAATTGACGTAAAATTAACGTCCTATAATGTCAAAGATTTCTCAGCGGGCTGAATTGCCGTTAAAAATAGAAAAATCCAATCGAAATAGTTTGTTTTTTTGTGGAAGTATTAATTGAAATCAAAGATATTTGTTACAGCCTTAAGAATTTTATTAAGGAAACTCAATTCAAACTGAGTTTTGTAGGCTCTTTTCGATTTCATTTCACTCGGAATGCAGAACATGAGTATTAGTTTATTTTATTTGAGTGATATTCGTTGGGATTCTTAAAATTTAGCTCTTATGCTATAAAGAGCTTTTATTTTTCCTTTAATTAAAACATAATTTATTAGTAATATATGTATGATACACCGGTTTCATAGCTTAAAATTTATCAATTACAAATGCTTGAAAATAGTGGTGCTTTTGCAAGGATAAAAATTTAAAAGCATATTTATGACATTAATAATGATTTTTATTTACATTAATTGCATTTAAAGTACAAATTTTTTACATTTTTGTTCAAAAAATATTCAATTTCAAATATTTTTGTCAGCATTCAGCAACTCCGCATTCAAAAAATCTGCGGAATCGGCCTATCCATGCAATGCGATAAAAATAGACAGCATCATATAAATTTCCATATGTCTCATCTCGTCGATCTGAAGCAGTAGGTTGTCAAATTGGCCATCGCTTGAGACAGGAGATTGAGCGGTCCATTATATTAAACGTCAGTGCTCGGGTAAGATATTGAACGCTCCGGAGTAAGTCAGATTTACCCGAGTCGACTCGAGTCGAGATATTGAACGTACCCCAGTTGTGTTAGAGGGATTAGAATGTGTGAGTTTTCCTCATTGACGTAGATAAAAAGTGGCATTTTTTAGTGGGGGCTCTTTAATTTTTAGAATGCCAATTATACGTTTTGATTAAGAAGTAACGATTATGGTCAATATTGTGGGTATTAAGCTAATAGTGACTTGACACACAGTTGCTTAATAGCCAATTAACGCTTAATTGGCTGTTAGGACTGCTGTGTGTCTAGGGTATTAAACAAATGAGAAAATTACTACTTAAAATATTTTAATTGATTTCATAATTAACAAACATGAGTGGGTTTACACGCACGCCACTTTGGGCTGACTAAACCAGGCACCCGACCTATTCTGGATAGGCAACGTTTCTTGTGTACTTACCCATGTATGTCAAAATTGAAATGTCATGTCCTTTGACAAATAAGAAGTGATGGAGATGGAGGACGAGCTCGGAGGAATGAACGAACATGGAGTGGATGGACCGTGTAAAATCCCTGTACGTGAGTGAAGCCAAAACACCTGGTTTTTAATTGTCAAAAATGGTTTTTAATTGTCAAACTCGGAGGAACGCTGTCAAATGATGAACGAGTGGGAAACTTCGGTTTGTCAAGTGTAGTGAGCAAGCGAGCTAAGAGGTAATTTTGTGCTTGGTTTGTGTTTTATTTTCAGTAAAAGTGGGTTACAAGGTGTAATTTTTATGTTTTAATTTGTGGAACGTGATAATTACATCTATTGTGGGTTATTTTATAGAAAAAACTGAGAAAATATGCCTAAAACATGTTTTGTGCCTGGCTGCAAAAATGCGAGGATTTGCGGGAACTCTGGGATTTATTTTCACAAGTACGGATTTAAGAAAATTATACTTAGTAATTTTATTTCATAAAAATTGTGAAAATGATTGGATTTTATCGAAAAATTCATTCTTAACTGAAGTGGTTTTCCCTCCAGAAGAACTGTCAGATTTGTGCGAATGAATGACAAAGTCGTCACCATAAACATTTTTTTTTGGGGGGTCAAAGCATAAATTAATATAATGATGGAAATATTACTTTACTTAATACTTTCTTTTTATTGGGTTTTAGGTCCCCGAGCGATGTCCACATGCAGCACAGGTGGCTACAACAAATTAAATCGCCTGCAAAAGTTGGCCCCTCCGCAGTGCCAGCAAAAATTTGACGCCTGTACTGAGTGATGTCAATGTGTGAGTGTTTCTACTCACACATCTTTGAAATGGCTTCACTTTTTTCGGCTCGTTTCCACTCCATGTTCGTTCATTCCTCCGAGGTTCTTAACTATGTTTGATGGAAATCGGTCCAAGATGGCCGTCGCCACAAAATGACGGATTCACTGACATCACTGACGTATAATATAATGGACCGCTCACGTACCCGATTTCCCATATAAGCCGACGATTGGAATTCCCTCTCTTTCGCTCTGAAGCAGTGACAGTTCGTGAATTGACGTAAAATTAACGTCCTATAATGTCAAAGATTTCTCAGCGGGCTGAATGGCCGTTAAAAATAGAAAAATCCAATCGAAATAGTTTGTTTTTTTGTGGAAATATTAATTGAAATCAAAGATAGTTGTTACAGTCTTAAGAATTTTATTAAGGAAACTCAATTCAAACTGAGTTTTGTAGGCTCTTTTCGATTTCATTTCACTCGGAATGCAGAACATGAGTATTAGTTTATTTTATTTGAGTGATATTCGTTGGAATTTTTAAAATTTAGCTCTTATGCTATAAAGAGCTTTTATTTTTCCTTTAATTAAAACACATTAAATGCTCAATCGTTTATATTTATTAGTAATATACCACCGGTTTCATAACTTAAAATTTATCAATCAAAAATTCTCGAAAATATTGGTAATTTTGCAAGGATAAAAATTTAAAAGCATATTTATGACATTAATAATGATTTTTATTTACATTAATTGCATTTAAAGTACAAATTCTTTAAATTTTTTTTCAAAAAATATTCAATTTCAAATATTTTTGTCAGCATTCAGCAACTCCGCATTCAAAAAATTTGCGGAATCGGCCTATCCATGCAATGCGATAAAAATAGACAGCATCATATAAATTTCCATATGTCTCATCTCGTCGATCTGAAGCAGTAGGTTGTCAAATTGGCCATCGCTTGAGACAGGAGATTGAGCGGTCCATTATATTAAACGTCAGTGACTGACATATAGAAATGGACCACTCGATTTGCTATCTCAAATGGTGCACCGTTTTGAAAGTTCCCACCTAAGGAGAGTTCAGATATAGAAGGCATATATTTGTCTATTTCTTTCGCATTATGGGAGATAGGGGGCTTCAAAAGACGGCAAATGTAAAAATTATATTAATTTTATTTGTAACCTGCACGCTTAAATCTGATTCCCCTGAAAGTAGCATCAAATCTCAAATAATTTCGCGGCGAAAAGTTTATGAATAACACATTTTTCATTGAAAAATTCTCAGCAAAACGTTGAAATGCTCTCTTCTGGATATGCGATTTATATCGCTAACCAACTGTTTTAAGAAATCAAAAGTAAAAATTAGAGCACTTTTGTGTTTTTGCTGTATACTTCATTGAATTTAGTTACAGTAAAAGGACATAAATGCAATTAATTCCGAATTGATTCGCAATATTACGCCACTCAGGTTTTTTTGTGGATTTTGTGCCATTGTTGTCGTAAATCAGACATAAGATAAGAAGAATTTGAAATATGAGATAAGAAAAGACTAATTGTCATAATTTAATAACACAATTTCTACCGAAAAATTAGAAATTGTGTAAAATTCAATTGTATCTTACAAAGGGGTAATTTAATGTTTGCATTCCTTTGAAGGGACTAAAGGCCGTTGTCCAATGCACGAACCACCCAGTGGCGGCCCGTGGTCTCCTAAACAGAGGAGGCAGAAAATTCAATAATATAATTTGTGGTCCCACGCTCGCCACAAATAGTGACAACCACCTTTGATACCATTGTTTCCTCTACACTACATACGTAGATATACAAATTCTGTTTTTACACGGTAGATACGTTCCAGAAAAAACCGTGTAAAAAAAACCGTGCAAAAAAAGACATGAAGTAGGTACATAGGTACATAGAAAAGGAGGGGACTAGTTCCATATCGTCCAATTCAACCCTGTAAGAAATACGTAAAATAAAATGATTCATACAAAAAACTATTAAGAGTCTTTTTATAAAAGCCAAATTAAATTTTTATGTGCATTCATGCACAGTTTATTTCATAAAAACAACAATTCTTAAAGTATGAACATATTATGTAGATACATATTTTTATTTAAAATTTAAATCGTGCTAAATCGAATAAAATCGTGTAAAAACGGAATCAAATTTTTTTTGCAGACCGTGTTAAATCAAAACCGAGTAAAAACAGAATTAGGTGTATACCTATTAAAAAAAACCAAAAACAAAATATAATAAGAATTCAAATTTCGCGCGATTCTGCTTTCTACTCCCAGTTTATGCAGATTCGCTTTTGCACAAATAAGCTAAATCTTAAAACTTTCGATCGGAGGCTTGCCTCTTTGGCACGCACACGCAGAATTCTCAGGCCGTGTGTTTACTCATATTTATACAAAAAGCCACACACAGCCTTACAATTGCTTTACCCAGCTTTATGCTTAAAGTCTTCTCGGAGGCAGTCGACGTAGCCTCCTCTGTCACGCACACAAAGAATTTATAGTTCGCCGCCGCATGCCTCCCAAGTGTGTTGCACATGCTATCTGTGCGGCTAGCTTTCTGTGTCACCCCCACACAGAACTCAAAGCTGATTTATCCAACTGGCCGACAAAAAGAGCTTGAGCATTCGGAATTTTCTGTTGGATTCAGTGCAAAACGAAAGTTCCGGCTGCAGAAGCTCTTTTATTCGCATATAGTGGTTTCAAAGAGGCTCGCCTCACGTTGATTTTATACAGCAATTTTCATCATACAATGCAAGGAAAGCATTACCATAGCTGCAAAAATGACAAAACATTGCCAGACTATATAAATCAATTTTCATTCTTATTTTTTTGACATTTGAACATATTTTACTCACAAAATAAGTTCTTGCATTGAATATTTTAGATTTTTTCTTTAAATTACAATTTAAGAACTGCAAAACTTGACAGAGGAGGCACTGCCTCCCCTGCCTCCTCTGACGAGCCGCCACTGGAACCACCCAACCACGAACGAACCAAAATCTCGCCATCTCGTCCCACATGAATGTGGCGTCATATTCCCTCTCGCTCGTGTTTTCGTCAACATGGCTAACTTTTTCTTGGTGCGTGTTAACCACATAGTACTAGTTGACCAGTCAGCAACGATATTGTACCAGAATAGTGACATCGCCGCAGCTGTTCCGCCGGTTGTCAAAACATCAGTGCACTAATTATAACACGAAGCACTTATAAAAATGTGCACGGTAGTTTCAGGAGAATATTAAAACTTAAATAGATAAGTTTGTCCGCTTAAAAAGTGGTAAAAACTTCTACATTTAACATTTGCCCGATTGTGTTTTCGCAGCTGACAGGCACAACTACAGGCAAGGGCTTATACTTTACACGAGATTCAGCATTTTCGTTCGGTGGTTCGTGGTTGGGTGGTCCGCGCATTGGAGAACGGCCTTTAAGATACAAAAGGAATTATTTTATAATTTTTGTAGTAGTTATTTGATGGATTTATGCAAATTAAACGGACTAATGCCCCAAAAATGCATTTGGCAGCAATTCAAACCCACAGCTGACTGCTCAAAATCCGTTAGTGGTGTGAGCAAGAGGGAAGGAGAAAGAGGACTATCGCTTCATAGGCATATTGCATGGGGCGAGTGGTCCATTTCTATATGTCAGTGGACGGATTACATATTTTTTCACAACTCCCTCAATATAGGTATCAAATAAAAGGGCTTGAGTAGTAGAATACTATACACTATGACAAATTTCAAATCCAAGATGGCCGCCGCCACAAAATGGCGAATAACTTTTTTTTTTCACAATTCCCTAAATATGGGTATAGGGTATCCAATGAAAGGGCTTGACTAGTAGAATAATGTACACTATATTGAAAGGGAATGAGGAATATTAACTAACGAAATGAAAACTAAAAACTTGAAAATTATTTTTTTGTCTGATCAATGTCCTAGCTAGATTAATGAGGAAAGTGGAGTGATGACTGGTACCTAGGACCTAACGAAGCTCACAAAAATATATATTTTATTTTTTTTATAGTTTATAACTTTATTTAAAATTAGTGGACTATCGGAATTAGGGTCCGCGAGTAATTTAAAAAGAATGAAATAAAAAAATAAAATTAAAAATTTTAAGTAACCCCCGACACAAAAAAAAAAACTCTAAAAAGTAAAAAAATAAAAATTTTCTCTCGGCCTTTTAACTTCATTAAAAGAACCTATTAATGTGTTGGTTGGTCCTTTAACTTTAATATAAGTACTTATTAATATTTTGATCCAAGCGTCGTCGCGTTGGGGGACCGCTATCTGTGGATAGTAATTATTTATTTCGTAGTCGTGTGGTCTAAAGCACACTGGTTTATTTTTTTTTGTGTCGGGGGGTTACTTAAAATTTTTAATTTTATTTTTTTATTACTCAACCGTCCACTCGGAGCACTGCAAATCATTAAACTGTCACAATTTAAATTTGTTTTTGAGGTTATGCTTTCCGTAGCATTCCGAAAAAGTTGAAAGTTAACCAACTTTTCCGTTCCGATCCGATCCGTAAGGGGAGTCTGGCTGCGACCGCCAGAGTGACTAGACGTTGATCTGAATCAGAATCAAAGTAAGCTTGAGCTGTCTAACGGTGAAATACCGTTGTAAAGTGCGCGTTTGTTAATTAGAGAATACTTCTTTTGGAAAAGTAATTGGGTGCAGTAGACTCGATAGTAAACAGTATAAAGACGCGCTGAAAAGCCTGGGCGCGAATGCGTCAGGAAGGCGTAAAAAGTAAAGCATACAGGACTCCTTATAAAATTAAAAATAAACCCACGGGGAATAAGTTCAAAAAACATATAACAAAATTAATGGAGGAGGGTGCGAAAATTACTGCACCCTCCCCAGAAGACACGGCGATCTGCAGAGGATCGGGACTCCAGGGCAACCAACAGGAGCACGATGAAGGAAGGATACCCCCTACAATGGCATACTCGCTGGACAACAGTAGTAACACGATGGAGATGTCCCAACTGGAACTAAGCTCAATCAGGACCCTGCAACATCTAGAGAGGAAGGCCCCGGCAGGAACTTTGCCGGGCCAGGTGAACCTAACCAAAAAAGAAAAAGTTTTACCGTTACAGCTATCTGGGACAACGAAGCAGAACATGTGCGAAAACTTCGAGACCCGTTATAACGGTAATGTGAACATCGGCAACGGCTTCTATTCTACACAACCTACAGCAGGAGACACAGGATTAGGACAAAAGGAGGAAGAAACCAACAAATTAAATTCAACCTACCCATTCCATGCACAGGAATGGAAAGTTATTAGTAAAAAAAATAACTCCAAATCCAAGAAGTTTCGTCAGGGAACTCCTCCAGCCGGTGGACATCTCAATCCAGCAATACAAGAAGACAACCGATTCAGCAGATTCAGCATAGATGAACTTGACGATAATGGACCTAGATGTAAGTGATAGTCCTAATGCTGGTAGTCATAGTTTTAATAAAAACACTAAAAATAGTATAAGGAAGGAGAACAAAAAGGGTCTAAATAAAACATCCATAAATAAGGAAAGGGCTGAGGGGGAGGATAAAAGAAGGGCTAAAATTAATAACAAAATACCGCCGATAATTGTTAAAGACTGTTCCATAAAAACTCTTAACACCCTACTTGACAATAATAATAAAAAAGCTAAAATTATCAATTATAACTCGGGAATGAGTAAAATTTACTGCGAAAATGAAGAAGTAAGAAGAGAGTTGATTGAGATCTTTAAACAGAAATCTCTCGAATATTTTACTTATTCTTCCCGGGAAGAAAAAAGAAAAAAAACCAATTATTATTCTACTTAAGGGAATACATGAAACTTTTGTTGCACAGGACATCATTGACGAATTTAATAGAACCTTTCCTACAATTTCCCTAATCAAAGTCAATAGATTCTCTACCAGCCTTTCAAGCAAAAATGAGAGAGAATTAAACATATGGCTTCTCCAATTCAAACCTAATGAAAATATAAAGGAGGTAATTGATACGCGTCTCTTCCTGAACCAAAAGGTTACGTGGGAAAAGGTAGTGAACAGGGATTATGTGCAGTGCAGGTGTCAGCAATATGGGCACCTTTCATTTAATTGTGGCAGACAAGTGGCTGCGCTGGTGCGCTGGGGAACATTATATAAGGGATTGCCCATTAGGGGAACTTGGAGATTACAAAAATTTGCAGCAACTGTAGTCAAGAGGGACACCCCTCTAACTACAGGGGCTGCCCCAACTTTATCAAATATAGAGAATTAAGAAGGAAAAGACAGGAAGCCCTAATAAAGCCAATACCACCTAAACAAAATTTTGATTCTGCCAAAGTGAGTAAAGGTCTAAGCTACAGGGATGTCACTGCCTACGATAACCTTAATACGGTTAATTTCCCTCCCCTAAATAATGAGGATCTAAGACGGAATCAAAATATAGGTAGACAGGGTAACAGGTTGAATGATTTTCTTAGTCTTTCTAATGATCTATTTGGGGTGCCATTGCACACTTTGTTTAATAAAATTAATAACTTTATGGCCCGTATGGACTATACCCATAATGAGATTGAAAGAAAACAGGCCATGATACTTTTCCTTTTAGAGATTTGTTATGACAAGTAGACTTGTTAATGTATTAGAACTGAATGCACAGTCCCTAATTAATACTTATAGAAGGTTGGACCTCCACCACTTAATAAACACATACGAATCTGAAGTAATTATGGTCTCGGAAACAAAACTTAATAGTCATCATAACATAGAATTTCCCAATTTTTGACTTTCAGAAATGACTCTGGGTGTGGGGTTGCACTCTTTGTGAAGGATTCATATGAGACAACTAGAATAGTGCCGCCTGAATTGTTGACACCCTTGGTATTGGCTAGTGTCACCCTGAGGAGGAGGGGCCGTAGCAAAAAATTACTACTGGGTAGTATATACATACCATCAGGTATCCCCAAAAACCACCTCCATGCTGCTTTAAATTTCATCAAAAAAGCGGGTGAAGATTTTGATTCCATAATAATTGGCGGTGATTGGAATGCAAGACATCCAAGTTGGGAAGATTTTATCACCAATACTAATCGTAATCGTTTAAATGAATGGATTAATGACAACATGGCTGCCACTAATTTGGGAGGTATTTCCCCATTATCTCCTACCTTTCCTCAGGGTGCCTCGGTGCTTGACTTCCTTCTGACTACAGAATGTAAATCTGATGCCCTCCTGGTAAGCGGTGATTCCAGGACTGTTGAATCCTTCTCTGATCACTTTGCGGTTAGATTGGTTATTGACTTAAATGACTATGAGTTGCCACTTGGATCCCCGAAAATTACTGATGACCTTAATAATGTTAACTGGAGTAGATTTGGGATGGACCTTGACGAGGCATTTTTTGAATTCCCACCTATCAATAGGAACATGACTAACACAGAAATCGACAGCTGGATTGAAAAATTCAATATAATAATCAATGCTACATTGGATAAAAATATTAAAAAAATTCCAATAATAAACAAGAAATACGCAAAAATTCCTAGGACATTGACCAAGCTAATTGTATTGGCAACTTTATAGTTATTTTACTATATTTAACGCCATTTAATTGTAAAAAGTACTCTTGCACTTAACAAGAAGATTGTTTAATAGTGCGTACAGATGTACTTGCAAAAATAATTGCAAAATTTTTGAATTTTGTGGAAATTTCTTATGAGTGAATTCCCGCCGACTGTGACATAAATAAAAAATATCCTTTGAAGTATTTTCTTTTTAATTTAAATATATATATGAATTCTAAATTAAAGTGTTTTATTTTTATATAATAATATATGAAATAAAGATTTTCAAACTAGCAATGCCTATTCATTTAATTTCCTTTTACTCAAAGCACCTTTCTTCCTTTTGTATATTGAACGGCTCAAATGTTACTCAGACATTTCAACCCGCCAAAACATATTTTCTAATACATTTTGCAAATGTAGACTGGGCAAAGTTAATAAAGTTTCGGAATATGAGAATAAGCGATTCAAAATCCTCAACCATTACGAAACGTTTTACTAAACGTACCCTTAAATTTGCGTTTGCATTTTGTGCACACTCACAATATGGCACTTTATAGCATTGTTTGCAAATATTACCGAACTGCATTTGGAAATTAGTTGTGAAAACTTAACGAGTTACACATTTTCTTCAGTAAATGCTACTTCTAAACTGCGAATTAGCTACAAATTAAAGAAAATGTGTTAAATTTAGTCTGCCAACTAGACCACTTCATCATAAACAGTGGAAACTGTCACTGCAGCCGCTGAAACAGCTGAAACTGTCAGACCACTTTGCCCTATAGATGTGTGCGTGCGCCGGGCTACTTCATGGCTTGTAATACGGCTTTGAATGAGCCGAAATCAGATTTTATTCTTGTGTGCGTAATTCTTTGAAATCGAGATTTTTCGGAGGCCCAAATGAAATTCTCGAATTTGCAACAGAGATTAGAAAATAAATTTTTTGCTTGTTCGAAATAAAACTCATTTCATTATTTAGGATGTGGAAAAGAAAACAAAACGTTGGTACGGAATAGGTATTCGGAATGATGTTTTTTCAGACTGTTAACAATTATTTATAATTTAAAAAAGTTCAAATTTGCTGCTTAGTGTTTAATTATTCAAATTTTTTAAACGATTATTATAGATAATTTTATTTTCAGCTTCTCTTTTGATTTTCCAAGTGCAATTTTTTCTTAAAAGAACTAGAATTAGGAAATCAAGAATTGTTTTTCTATGATTAAAACATGGCGATTCTTGGGATAACCAATTTGGAAAAATTTTGATAGTTTTATTAATACACATTTTAATAATATTTTCTTTTATATTAGAAATATGCAAGTAGTTATTGAAAAACTTCTCGTATATTGCAAAATGTAATTGGCATATTGAAAAAAAATTATCGGAAGGACATTTTAAATTTAAATTTTTAAGATCTTTGTTGTAATTTTTTTGAACAATAAAATGTTCGGAATTTAGCACGATGTCGGTATTTTCTTTTGCCATGACTGAAGCACAATTTTTACAATTAAGTTTTTGAAAAGTAATTTTGGAAATAGTGTACCCTACATAGTATCTTTTTGCATTTTCTTCTAATGTAAATACAGCCTTGGCCAAAAGTATTAGGCACCCTAGTTTTTTTCAGGTATCGTACAAAATAATTGCTAGAGAGATTTATTTTGTTTGTCAATATGTTCCCAGCAATCATAAATGGTAATTAATGTAATAAAATTTTTCCTGGAAGGACCATAAAACATCTTGTTGGGAAAATCTGTGATTTTGAGTTTTTTGTAAAAAAATTTAAATTTGCAATTACTGCTCGTAATGCAAGCAAGTGCCGAAATTTGTTGGTTTTTTAACAGAGTTTGAAGTGTTAGTCACTAATAGTGTGAAAATGCCTAAAACAAGGGAGCTTAATGAGCAAGAACGGATGCGAATTCGGTTTTTTCATGAACAAGGCAAGTCTCCAGTTGAGATTGCAAAAACTGTGAAATGTTTGCGTTGTGCAGTGCAAAGTGCTATTAAACGTTTTCTAGACACTGGATCACACAGTAATAGACAAAAAACGGGTACAAAAACAGTGAGTTCGAACCGTGATGATCGAAATTTGATTCGAGAGTACCTCAAAAATCCGAAGAAAACGTCTTCTGAGCTCGCTGCGGGTCTGCCTGATCAGATTGGCAGGACGATTAGTGCTCGAACCATAAGAAGAAGACTTGTAGAGGTAGGGCTGAAAGAATGCAAGGCTGGGAAGAAGCCATTGCTCTGAGCAACAAATAAAAAAGCTCGTCTAAAATGGACCTTAAAACATCAATCTTGGACGGAGGCCGTTTGGAATAACGTGATATGGTTCGATGAATCAAACTTTGAGGTAAGCTTTACTTTGTATAGTTTCAGTTATTTATAATGGTAGAATCGAGATCAGTCCATTTGTGAACACATTTCATGAATATTGAAAATTACGTTAAATTTTTTCAATTTTTCAGGTGTTTGGCACCCCTGGTGTCACGTTTATGAGGAGGAGGGTAGGTGAAGCTTACATTCCCGAATGCGTCGTGCCCACGGTTAAACACGGAGGGGGCAGCGTGGTGATTTGTGTTGTATGGTGTCCCTTGGAGTGGATGAAATGTTTATTTGCGAAGGACGCATGAATAGCAAAAAATATATTGCCGTGTTGGAAAAAGTTCTACACCCACCTATTACGAAGATTTATGGTGACACTAATACGGACAACATAAAAATCCAACAAGACAACGCGCCATGCCATACATCTGCAACCAGTATGCGATATTTAGAAAAAAAAATTTTGACCTTTTGGAGTGGCCTGCACAGTCACCAGATCTCAATCCAATTGTGAAACTTTGGTGCATACTGAAGCGGAAGATACATGAGCACAACATTACATCCAAAACCCGACTAAAACAAGTCATCCAGCAAGAGTGGAACGAAATTTCTCCTGAAGAGTGCCTAAAACTTGTACGTACAATTCCTGAGAAAATAGCTGCTGTAATAAAAGCGAAGGGCGGACCGACAAAATATTAATAGTAACAATAAAGGTCAATAAGTTAAACCTAACTATAGTCTTATTTCCCCCTAATTTGCACAAATAAACTTTATTTTACGATTTTCAGGGGGTGCCTAATACTTTTGGCCAAGGCTGTACATCGTGGACTGCACTCGTTGGCAACGCTTCAACCTCATTGAAAAAATCATTATTGAACGTATTACCAGTAACACCTTCAGTATTGTTTAAGTTACAGGTAGAGAAATCATTTTGTGTACGTCCATGTCCATCAGGTGCGTTTGAATTATTCCGATCAATTTCAAGCCATTCAAGCATAAGATCGTCATCGTTTTCACAGTTTTGATTGGGAGAGACAATATTTATGATCTTCATAGACATCAGTTTTGCAATTATATACTTGAATTCGTGGACTGAAGGATTTTTCATATTACCTCCTTTGGCGCGAATTTGCGCAAAAACATTTTCTATTGTATCTTGATTTAATCGTGCAGTCAAAAGAAATTTAGCGTTAATTTTCGAATCGGTGAGTACTTCTTCGCTAAGCATTAGTATACAATTAATAGATTGAATCAAACCTCGAATGCAATAGTTTTTGACATTTTTTACTAATTTTATGCTTTTTAGAAAGTCTAAAGAATTTTTTAAATATTTTGCAGTTTCACCGTTAAGAGTGTACGGTCTTTTATAAGGGTTTTTGTCCAACAAATTTCGGCTATTTAAGCAGTCAAAAATATTATTTAATTTAGTAATATATTCTACGGTAGGAATTGCTTTACTTTGATTTTCTTTTGAAAATTTATGAGAAGCAAGGCATGTTTTAATGGCAGCAGCAACCGTTAAACTAAAAATTTGTGTTGCATAACAAACTCTCATTTTCTCGAATGTATTCGGTTTAATATGCTTATTTATAATTTTGGGACACATTCTAAAATTTTTGGAGTCTGAGTCTAATTTATACAATTCCTCTACAACAGCCCAGGAAACTATTCCTTCCTCTGTCTTTATATCTGTAGACAAACTAGTATTTCTAAATGACTTAATTAAGTGCGGGACGTCATATAGAAAATATATTTTTTGACCATTTCTTTCTATATAAGGACATTCATTGCTGACATCAAATAATTTGAAACATTTCCTATTGTTGGATCCTTGATCGCAAACCACAGCTCGAATGTTTAAATTTAAATCAAAAGATACTTGAAAATTTTTTAGAATTAATTCTTTTAATTGCTCAGCTAATGCAACTGTCACTTACAAAATAATTTAATACATATTTCCAATTGTCGAATAATCCGCGTACCATAAAAACACAAATTGTTTTTCCTATTAGCTCTTCTCTATTGTTATTGCCCAAATCAACAAATCCATCAACTTTGTCAATGTGCATGTCATACACTAAGTCCCTTTTGATGTAAATCTCATCAAAGATCAAGACAGCTTGTTTTTGCTTAAAAGTCATATTTGCAAGTACTCCTTTTAAATTACTCAATAAATTTTCATTAAATCCTGGCTCTATCCGTTTAATTGGTGCCCATCTATGGAGAGATGATTTAGAAGGCAAGCTCAGACCAAGATTATCCCTCATAAAGTTGTATGTTGAACTTGATTTATAGTTCAGGTTATCATCTTAGAAAATTCTTTGGAATTTCTGTTAATTCCTTCTAAGTTTTCCACTTGCTGCCCAATATTTTTAAATTTATTTTCAAGTTCGTTTATTTTATTTTTTAATTCTTCATTTTCATTTAATAATAATTCATACTTAGTTTTTAAAATTTTGTTACTCCTTTTATAATAATCTAAATTTTTGGTATTAGTTTCACATCTCCTGCAAACAAACGCCTCAGCAAGGATGGGGCTTTCCGAATTTCTTCTTTTGTTTTCCGGTTGTATCAAATTATTCAGATCATACGCACTATAATTTTCATGATCATAATTCCGCTTTAAATATGTTTTATTAATTGGAAACTGAACTCTAAAATTTTCAGAACTCTCTCCATTTCCATCTGAAGTTTCAGGGATTTGGTTGTTATCAAAATTAAATATTTTCATATTTTTCCCTATAAGTTCCGCATTTGGTACTGCCCCTTTCAAAAGTCTATTTTTCCCCAAATATTTGTTATCAAAATGCCGTGCACAAATTTTAATAACCTTAGTTTCAAGGTTTTCTTGAAAACCACAGATTTGCAACCAAATTTTCCTTCTATTCTCTTCCATTGGAAACTTGAATAGTGACGAACTGATATTGGTACCATCACAAGTTTCAATGCAGCACTTATTTACATTTTTGAAAATTTTTTTTTGTGCAATGGGAACATGCATGTTTTTATGGTCGAAGTAATTTAATTCCTTGTTAGGAATAGCGCCTTTTTTTAATTTTTTTAGGCCAATAAATTTGGGATCAAAATGTTTGGGGCATATTCTTAAATATTTTAAATTCCCATCATTACAAATGTTTAAATTGTGGGCCCATTTTTTCTTAATACTTTCGTCAGCAGGAAAGCCAAATAAATTACAATTTAAATAGTTCCTACTAACGCCGCAATCTACCACACAACAGCGATTAAATTTATCTCTTCGCTTTATGTTAGCCTTTAAAAAGGCTGATTTTATGGTCGCTGAATTATTTTCCATGAGAACAACTTAACTTTTTCGCAGATGCTAACGCTACAACAATCAGTTCAAAAGTGAGATGAATTCACGGGCTGAAGTCAGTAAACCTATACATGCTATGCGCGGGCGCAGCTGGCTCACGCTCAATGCTTACCCCTTGCCCTGCCATCCCATAACCCGTAGCATAGTCTTTGCCCGTAGACAGAACTCGACTCTCGCATTGTGTTCTCTCTTTCCATTTTGCTTTCCGTGTTCGTACAGAAAAAACCGCAGCAACCAGAGAGGCCAGCATGCAGCAAAACCACCGAAAGCAGCAAAATACTTCCCATCTCGATCTACTGAAATCGGCGAATTTTTGCCAGAGCTTTCAGCTGTGAGACGTCTTCGTATAGTAAAGGTCTTTGCTTTTTCTAATACAACGTTTACATCCGTCGTGGGTTTTTTCAAAATTTTTAATTTTGTTTGTTATTTGAAACTTTTTAGAGATTTCTTACAAAATATTATTTTTATAAGTATCTAATGTGGCCGATGAATCACAAACCCTTTACAAAAAACCGTATCTAAATCGGTTAAACCGTTTTGGAGATACTTGGAAACATTCGTTTTCGCAGCGCCCCTGGCGGGTTAACAGCTACCTAATAACAATCGGCGATGATTCACAAACCCTTTAAAGGAAACCGTATCTAAATCGGTCAAACCGTTTTTAAGATACTTGGCAACATTCGTTTTCGCAGTTTTCGCAGCGCCCCTGGTGGGTTGACACCTACCTAAGAGCAATCGCCGAAAATCGCATAAACTTTAAAATTTGACAGTCCGCCATCTTGAATTCGTAAAGTCTGACAGCTGGTTTGAAATCGGTGACCCCGAAAACACCCAAATACCAAATTTAGTGCAAATCCTATAAACTTTAAAATTTGAGAATCCGCCATCTTGAATTCATAAATGTTCACAGTTGGTTTGAGATCGGCGACCCCAAAAACCCCCAAATATCAAATTTGGTCCAAATCGAATAACCTGTGAAATTTGACGGTCCGCCATCTTGAATTCGTAAATTCTGATAGCTGATCTGAGATTGGTGACCCCGAAAACACCCAAATACCAAGTTTGGTGCAAATCGCATAAACTTTAAAATTTGACAGTCCGCCATCTTGAATTTTGCAGCAAGTTAACACCGTAACACCTATCTAAGAACAATTGCCGATGAATCACAAACTTTTTACAAAAAACCCCATCTAAATCGGTCAAACCGTTTTGGAGAAAAATGGTAACATTCGTTTGCACACACAAACAAACAAACAAACAAACAAACAACCTCTCACCCTAAACGCATATACCTTCTCCGTTCCGTCGTGGGTAAAAATAAGAGTTTTCGTGGATGACATATCAGAGTGCTCAATGTTTAGTGACTTTCAAACCGAAATTATAAATAACTTAAGCAGTGTTTTGGTGTTAAAAATCAAAGAAATAACAGCGGGAGCATTAGCAGCAGAATTGTATACTAAGTTTACTTTGGAAGAAATTAGAAAAGTAATAAATAAATACATAGGTCAAGATCATTTCAATTTAAAGTGGAATAGAACAAATTTTAGACAAAATAATCCTCAATTAAGTTTTAGTAATGAAAGATATAACAATAACTTAAGACAGGAGAGAAGAAATCAAGCACACAATAATGATAACCAGGCACGACACTATGCCTTTAATAATGGAAGATATAATAATAATGTGAGACAAGAAGGAACAAATCAGGTACACAGTAATGACAACCGACCACGAAACTATACTAATACAAATCAAATGAGAAATCATAACAATTCGGCTCAAATACAGAATGGTAATCAGACAAGAAAAATACAAAGAAACAATTGTAATCAAAATAATAGACATAAAAGTAATAACTCTAGACAAAATAATATTAACCAGGTACGTAACTGACAAAATAGTAACCAAAATAATCAGGCAAGAAATAACAATCAAGCAGAACCTATGGAGGTGGATACCTTAAATACAGGAAATACAGGTGAAAATAATCAATTAGAAAGTAATGAATTTTTTATCAATTAGCCTCGGAGAGCAAAAAGGTCTATATTTCAGTGACTATTAATGGTAATGTTTATGTGGCATTAGTAGATACAGGTTCCACGATTAGTTTGTTAAATTCAAGAAATGTTAAAAGTAATATTTACCAGGGATTAGGAGAAAACCAAATTCAAATCAATACCATAGATGGGGAAGTAAAAAAGGAAAAGGAATTAGTAAAAACAAAATGTCCAGAAGAATTTAAGCAACCAGATAACGCTAGGATGAAATGGGTGAAAATACAACTTGACAAAAAGTATGATTTTTTGATAGGTATGGATTTTATTGAAGAAAATGTTAAAAATATCGACATAAAAAAAAATTTAAAAAAAAAAAATAGAACCGACTCCAAAAAATCCCAAGCTCTAAAAAGTATAAAATAATTATATTAAAAGTCCTCTGCTACTACTTTGAACATTAAATACCAAGACTTTCCTAGACTTTTGAAGTCGGTGTGAAAACCTGACTGATATTAATCCAGACAAACTGATTGCATTCATTATTTAGTATTGGATTAATATCAGTCAGGTTTTCACACCGACTTCAAAAGTCTAGGAAAGTCTTGGTATTTAATGTTGAAAGTAGTAGCAGAGGACTTTTAATATAATCATTTTATACTTTTTAGAGCTTGGGATTTTTTGGAGTCGGTTCTATTTTTTTTTTAAAAATTTTTTATTTCATTCTTTTTAGTGTAATATGTTTTAGTAAATTTTTTTTGGTCCGCCATTTTGAATCCTCGCAATCGGGCACCGAATGTACAACCAAGTACCAAAACCTTATCTGTGTATATATTTTGTTTTTTGTTGATTTTTTCAAAAATCGCTGAATCAATTTCGATAATATTTATATGGGACCACCTCTGAAGTATGCCCTACCAAACAAAAAAAGAATCATCAAAATCAATTCATAATTGGCGGAATTATCGCGTAACGACATACAAAAAAAAAAAACATACAGTCGAATTGAGAACCTCCTCCGTTTTTTCGTCGGTTAAAAAACAAGAAATAATACTGAACAACGATACAGTGATACCTTTCCTGAATAAAAAAATTCAGGAAGACGTTAACTTATTGGAAGAATCTGATTTAGGTAATATAAAGTTAAACCATTTAAATAAAGAAGAAAAAGAGGGAATATCAAAACTTTTGGAAAAATTTAAATCATTAATATTTAAAGAAGGGGACCAATTGAGAAACACTAAAAGCATAGTACATGAAATAAAAACAACAACAACACAACAAATAAATTCAAAATCGTTTCGCTATCCACCACAACACGAAATAGAAATAAAAAGGCAACTGGACGAAATGGAGAGACAAGGCATAATTAGGAAAAGTAACAGCAAATACTTTTCACCTATATTCGTAATTCCAAATAAAAAAGATAACTCAGGAATACAGAAGTATAGACTAGTAGTAGACTATAGAAAATTAAACCAAATTACCGTGGACGACAAGTACCCACTTCCCAATATCGAAAGTATATTGGACAAGTTGGGGAAAGCGCAATATTTTAGCTCTTTAGATTTAGCAAAGGGCTACGGCTACCACCAAATTTTGGTCGCGGAAAAAGACAGAGAAAAAACAGCCTTTGTTTCACCTTTAGGTCTCTATGAATTTGTTAGGATGCCCTTCGGGCTTAAAAATGCCCCCTGCCACTTTCCAAAGGTTGATTAACGAGATATTGCGAGAATACATAAATAAAATTTGTGTTGTTTACCTAGACGACATATTAATATTTTCAACTACTTTAGAAGAACATTTAAAATCAATAGAAAAAATATTTAAACGATTGGTAGAACATAATTTAAAAATCCAGGCAGATAAGTGTACTTTTATGAATAGAGAGACAGAATTTTTGGGACATGTACTGACAAATCAAGGGATAAAACCAAACCCTAACAAAATCAATGACATAATGAAAGTTGAACTACCTAAAACCAAAGACCATATAAACTAAAAGATACACAACCAGGAACAAGCACTTCAACGGGCCTGGGACCTGATATCAGGTCCCATAACATGTTGCGGGCAAACTAGCTTTTGGCATCATGTTGCAGTTGAGAGACATATTTGAATCTTTCGCCACAGAGTTTTAGGTGAGAGTGAGAAGTTCCCGTATGACATTTTCGTTCGTAAAGGAGGAAAAGGCAAGGAAGGAAAGACTTCGCTTCCCTAAGGGGGTAGGAACGAGGATTGAACAGCTGAGAATTGTTTGTGAATTAGCTGCGCGGCGCTTCGAATTTATCTGTGGGGTGGGTGGGTGCTGAGATTGCGTGAATGAATTAAAACTTTGATTACACAGGTCAACACCAAATTTGCAGCCGAATAAATAGTAGGTCATTTCTATATGATTTTTTCCGTAGATTACGAATTCGAAAAGAAAAATACCCAATTTTCTTTCGTTTTCAGAAGAAAAAATGGTAAAAAAGTGAAAAGTGAAAAAATCGTTTTACTTATTATTTGGATAAAATACTTAAACGTGCAGAGACAGATGGATTTACGTAATTCCCATGAACAATGTTTGCGAAGCAAAACTAATAGCATAAAATTCAATAGATTTTTACGATGTTCGTAACAAGGGTCGTTTTCATTAAACCAGTTATTATCCACCTCTACATTCTACATTCGGACCGATAATTCAAACCTACACGGCATACTGATAAACCCATATCCCATATTTATGCGACCTGTGGGTGAGGTAAGGGAGGAGGAGCCAGGGGGCAACACGAAAGAATAATTCTTCGAATTATTCGAACGAATTCGATTTTTGTCGACTTGCGAAAATGATACTCGGCTGCGGCTGGGCATCGGCACTCTTCTCTTCAGGCGCAGACAGCTGAGCTAAGCTTCCTTTTCGGCTGCGTATGCTGCTAAAAAACAAGAATCAAGAAGAACGCGACCAAACCCAGCTCAGCAGCTCGTTTCTGTAACTCAGTTGAGAAACTTCTCTATTCTGGTGACGTGAATCGAATTCACCATGCCTAGCTTTATCAGTTGAGTTGATACGTTTCTGTGGAAAATTACGACAAAATGACGTCAAATGGAGAATGCCAGTAGAGATATTCTCTATTTGAAGTTACAGAAACGAGCTGCAGATTTAATGTTTTTTTATAAATGGTAAAAAAACGGCCTATTCACTTTTTCACTTTTTTACCATTTTTTCTTCTGAAAACGAAAGAAAATTGGGTATTTTTCTTTTCGAATTCGTAATCTACGGAAAAAATTATATAGAAATGACCTACTATTTATTCGGCTGCAAATTTGGTGTTTGACCTGTGTAATCAAAGTTTTAATTCATTCACGCAATCTCAGCACCCACCCACCCCACAGATAAATTCGAAGCGCCGCGCAGCTAATTCACAAACAACTCTCAGCTGTTCAATCCTCGTTCCTACCCCCTTAGGGAAGCGAAGTCTTTCCTTCCTTGCCTTTTCCTCCTTTACGAACGAAAATGTCATACGGGAACTTCTCACTCTCACCTAAAACTCTGTGGCGAAAGATTCAAATATGTCTCTCAACTGCAACATGATGCCAAAAGCTAGTTTGCCCGCAACATGCTTTGAGGAGGGAACTAAAGGAGGCGACATCCCATAGTAAAGAATATGTATCACAGCGTAGCCAAAAATTCTCGCCATCTTGAATTTTGAAGGCCCTTGACTGTCACATTTTTGTAAACAAACAGCCATCAAAGGTTCTTTGGCGCAGAGACGTAGTCAGAAAAAGGTATTTTTGTAGGTTACCTCGAGATGAAATTTTGAGAAGGAAATGGTTAATGGCTATTGGACGAAGTGAAAGTGATGTAAAAAAAAGAATTAGATATGCTCGAGCCATTTTCTTTTCAAGGATCTTTTTTCTTTTGAAAATAAAACAGCCATCAACAACTTTTAACGCCGCTTCTGACTTTTTAGAAAATCAAGAAGAAGAACGAAAGTTGCCACGGTTTTTTCATCACATGTCATCTCCTTTGGTTCTCTCCTCAAAGGCAACATGTTATGGGACCTGATATCAGGTCCCAGGCCCGTTGAAGTGCTTGTTCCTGGTTGTGTATCTTTTAGTTTATATCGTCTTTGCTAAAACGGAAAGACAATTGAGAGGCTTTCTGGGTATGACAGGATACTACCGAAAATTTATAAAGGATTATGCTCAAATAGCATATCCTCTAATAAAATATTTAAAGAAAGATACGAAAATAAATATTAATGATCCTCAGTACATCCAAGCGTTTGAAGAATTAAAATTGTTGTTAATATCTCACCCAATATTAAAATTTCCTGATTATGAAAAATTATTTGTTGTCACAACAGATGCAATTGATTATGCAATAGGAGCGGTTCTTTCACAAGACGGTCATCCGGTTTGCTATGTGTCAAGAACACTAAATAATCACGAAAAGAACTGTAGTGTAACGGACAAGGAATTTTTGGCTATTGTGTATTCCGTAACATACTTTAGACCTTATTTATATGGCCGAAAATTTAAGGTGGTTACCGACCATGCATCGATTAAGTATCTCAATTTAAAATATAAAGGCAAAGAATTTTCTCAAAGGAACCAAAGATGGATCCTAAAACTTCAAGAATTTAATTTTGAAATTGATTATCTTCAAGGGAAGGAAAATAAAGTTGCGGATTTTCTCAGTAGATTGGAAAAAAGCCCGAAAATTAATAATAGGAACAGCAGTGAATCCAATATGGACCTGTCTGACACTATACATTCGGTAAAAGAACAACTGTTGGACCACATAGGTATTAGAGAAGAAATAGTGGATAAATACAAAACCCAAATTATTTTAACATACAACCCAGATAGAGAAGTAGAAATTATATATGGAAGAAAAATTATAAAAATTAACCCCCAAATTGAAGAGCAAGCAATTAAAAAAATATTAAAAAGACATATAAAAACAGGTCGTGTAGGAATTTATGCAGAGGTAGAAGATACAGAATTCAATAAAGTTCAGCAATGTGTCATATAGTTATAGTTATTTTCAGGGGATAAAAAGCTTGTAGCGTGAACTAACTAAAAACTCCGGCTAGGTGAGAGAAGCGAAAGACTAGTTAGTCGAATAAACTTTTTAATGCGAGAAAACACAACTGCCTAGATTTAGTTACAGAGAAAGAATGAATTTTTAGGAACAAGAAAAACAAAAAACTATTAAGCGACTGACATATTTTCAAAGGAGCCGGTTGCTGAGACGATATGTAGACAAATTTGAAGAACGGGTTGCTGAGCCGATTCTTTCCTTTTTTAGTTGAGTTGATTACTCAACATTCTCCCCCCCCCCTCCCCCCCCCCCCCCCCTTTGGCAACAGCGTTGACAAATGAATCTTCAAAAGCGGAGACTGGTAGAACACAAAGTTTAGCGATTGGCCTCGTCAGCGTAGATGTAGCGGTCTTGATAGTCACCACCCTGGTAAGCCCATCCTTGCCAGGATGTAGAGCGAGTACTTGAGCGAGAGGCCACTTAGTTGGAGATAGTCGTTCATCAGTTAGCAGTACCATGGAGCCGATTTTAATCTCATTAGAGGGGTGATGCCATTTTGATATCGACTGGTAGCGATGTAGACACTCAGCGGACCATCCCTTCCAAAAGTGTTCGGTTCTCTGTTGTATAAGCTGCCACTTAGAGAGTCTCGTCTCAGCGATCTCACTCAGCGAAGGTGAAGGAAGAGAGGTTAGCGGCTGACCGATAAGAAAATGACCTGGCGTAAGCGCTGCTAGGTCTGCAGGATCTTCAGAAAGCGGTGCCATGGGCCGAGAGTTCAAAACAGCTTCGACTTGGTTCAGAAGTGTAGTCATCTCCTCATAAATTAAGAGGGTTTCACCAATGACTCGTTGTAGGTGGAACTTCAGCGATTTTACCGCGGCTTCCCATTTACCACCAAAGTGGGGTGCTCCAGGTGGGTTGAAGACCCAGTTGGTGCCGTCACTTGAGAGGAGCGTAGCGAGTTGTCCCAGTTCTTTCGATCCCATCTTGAAGAGGCTTTTTAGAGTTGCATCTGCCCCAGCGAAATTGGTACCACAATCACTGTAAAGCGTATGGCAGATGCCTCGACGGCTAGCGAATTTTCTATATGCAGCGATGAAAGCGTCCGAGGAATAGTCGGTAACGACTTCCAAATGCACAGCTGATGTAGCGAAGCACACAAAAACTGCAATCCATCCCTTGTGCGTTTTGGAACCACGGCCTTTCCAAGTTTTCAAGGTAATTGGACCAGCATAGGCTATACCGGTATGAAGAAAAGCACGTGCAGGCGTTATTCTTGCAGCGGGCAGTTGCCCCATCAACTGTTGAGCTCGTAACCCTCGGTGGCGAGTGCAAGTGACGCAGCGAAGAATGAATGATCGTACCGGTGCTCGACCACCAATAATCCAGTACGAACGTCTTAGATAAGCGAGTGTCAATTGAGTGCCGCCATGTAGAGTGCGGTGATGAGCGTCAGCTATCAAGAGAGAAGTTAAAGGCGATTCTCGAGGCAAAATAGCGGGGTGCTTCTGTTCAGAATCAAGCAGCGAATGTGTCAAGCGTCCGCCAACTCGTAGTACACCTTGATGATCAAGGAATGGTGTCAGCTTGATTAGATGACTCGATTTAGCGAGCTGATTGCCTTTTGATAGCGTTCTCAACTCCTCAGCGAAAAAAGATTTTTGTGTTATCTTGACGATCAACACTCTAGCGGTTTCCAGGTCAGCGGTAGTCAGCGGTGTGGTCAGCGAAGAGTGTGGTACCTTTTGCAAGCGAGCGATGAAGCGTAAACAGATGGCTAACGTTCGTAGTAGGCGTGGCAGTGAAGAGTAGCGAGTAATAAGTTCCCAGAGAGGATGCTGATCTGTTTCTATAGCGACATTGAAGAAAAGACCTGGTTTTTCTTCAAGGTGAGCGGTTGTTGTAGCGGGAGGATCAAATGTGGGCCATTCTTCGCAAGGTTGTAATAACCATGAGGGCCCATGCCACCAGAGTGAATGCTGCTTCAGTTTCAGAGTACAGAGTCCTCGAGAAGCACAATCAGCGGGATTTTGCTTCCCAGCAATGAACCGCCACTTAGCTGAGGGTTGAAGGTCTTTAATTTTCTGTACTCGATTGCAGACGTACTCCTTCCAACGAGATGGATGACTTCTGATCCATGTAAGAGCGACAGCGGAGTCTGTCCAGAGAAAGGTGGGAACGTCACCAAGCTCAAGCGTGGTCTGGACGTAGCGAGTAAGCCTAGAGAGAATTACTGCAGCGTTGAGCTCTAATCTCGGAATAGTGAGATGCTTAAGTGGAGCAACTTGCGTTTTTGCGCACACAAACGAAGTCGTAAAGCTGCCATCAGGAGCGACGAATTTGAAGAAAACTACTGCAGCCAGCGAGGTATCTCAAGCGATTCAATGTGCAGTAGTAGTAGCGACAGGACAAGTAGAGACTGCAGGTAGATCATCAGCGAATGTAACTCTCTTGAGCGAAAAACCACCAGGTGCATGTCTCTTGTAAGTGAAACCAGCCGTAGTAGAGGTAGGACTCGTAGCGGAAGATGACGTAACGAGTCAGTGCTGAGATTGTTTCTCTGGAGCGTCAGCAGCGGTTTGGGTAGCGGCAGAAGACATTGAGTCGATGGAAGTGGATCGCCTGAGAGGAGTCCCACGTAACTGGGAATCACGGAAAGGCCGGTCAACGTGAATCGAAGTGTGGTGGTACTCACCACACTTCTGACATGTTTGCTTGGTTCTGCAGTCAGCGATGCGATGTCGTCCCAAACAATTGAAGCAGAGCCGGTAATGCCTCACGGCCTCGATGCGCTCTTCAATAGATTTTGCCCGATAAGTAGGACAAAACAGCACGAAATGCTTCTCGGAACAAATGGCACAAAGTCTCGGAGCATCTGTTGCAGCAGCGACTGACGAGAGGCTCACGGAAGCGGATGACCTTGAAGAGGTTGACCTTATAGCGGAAGCTCGTAAAGAATATGTTGGCTTAGCTGGGATTTGTCTAGGTTCAGATGGTGCAGCAGTGGTGACCTCAATTGTCTCCATGGCCCTAGCTCGACCAGTCAGAACGGTCTGAAGCTCTGCGTACGACGGGATGGAGTTGGATGATCCCAACTTGTTTTCCCAGCTCTCCCTCAGTCGATCATCTAGACGGCTGACTGTCAGGTGAACTAGCAGTGAGTCCCAGGAAGCGGTGGGAACATTGAGAGCCTGGATAGCGTCCAAGGCCTTCGTATTTGAGCGGAGCAAGTCGTCAAGTGCTTTGGCAGAGCGTGGAGCGATTTTCTCTCGAGCCAGGAGCTTATCCAGATGAGCGGATAACAGGCGGCGTTGATTGTCGTAGCGGGTGACAAGAAGGTCCCACGCGGTAGCGAATGCCTCTCCGGTAATCGGTAGATTAGCGACAACATCAGCGGCTTCCCCCTTCAGTGATGTTCTTAAATAGTGCATTTTTACGACGGGGGTAACAGCCTCGTTTGCCCCAGTAAGTGAAGTGAACATTTCATGAAAATGTGTCCACTCCAAGTAGTCGCCACTAAATGTGGGTAGAGGAACTTCTGGAAGCTTCTGCAGCAGCGAACCTCCCAGTTGAGTGAATGAAGTCTCGAGCATTGTGGCACCTGTAGGTATGTCTCGTGTACCTTCAAGTTCCTCCTTGCGTTCCAACAGAGCGACCTTGGCCTCATTATAATGATTGAACGTCAAGATGTACATGTCCTCTTTCACGTAGGCAGTGTCTAGCTAGAAGTCCGTCAAATAAGGAAAGGTGAAGAACGTCAAACGAGTTCCAAGCCGTGTCTAGCGCCCCCATCTTGAAGGCGAGTGCTGAGCGGTTAAGAGAAGCGAACGAACCAGCTTTACCTTCAGCAGCGATATTTTTTATCGCAGTGGAGCGAATCTCCTGCAGCCTAAGCCGTTGCTCGAGCTTTTGGTTGACAGGAGGGGTCGGTGCTGGAACAGACATGGTTTAGCAATTTCACTTGCTCACACACGAAAAAAGTCAAATGATCTCCGTCGCAACACAACGTCCAGGGTGTTCCGCAATGCGACGGAATGAGATCCTCAAGCGAAAAACCAAAAAAAACGGCACTTAATTATGTCTCACCTATCCGGCCTCGAAGCACCAATAAATGTAGCGTTAACTAACTAAAAACTCCGGCTAGGTGAGAGAAGCGAAAGACTAGTTAGTCGAATAAACTTTTTAATGCGAGAAAACACAACTGCCTAGATTTAGTTACAGAGAAAGAATGAATTTTTAGGAACAAGAAAAACAAAAAACTATTAAGCGACTGACATATTTTCAAAGGACCCGGTTGCTGAGACGATATGTAGACAAATTTGAAGAACGGGTTGCTGAGCCGATTCTTTCCTTTTTTAGTTGAGTTGATTACTCAACAAAGCTAAAGTTCGTAAAAGCCACTAAAAGAGCCAGGGAAATGGAAAGTGAAGAACAATGTCATAAACAAATTTCTTTATATCATACAAAAGAATCACTTCATAGCGGAATCAATGAAACTTATAAAACCTTGAAAGACAAAATTTATTATCCAAAATTACAAGAACAAGTACAATTGATCATCAATAATTGTGAAAAATGTCAGGCGATTAAATATGATAGGAATCCACTAAAACCGAAATTCAACATAACAGAAACACCAAAGAGAAAGAATGACATTGTTCATATTGACACCTTCCATTACAAAAAACAAACTTTTATTACAATAATAGATAAATTAACTAAATTCGCTGTAGCTTATTGTTATATATGAATAGAGATAAATACTCGAATTCTCCGAGTCAGCATCCAAAATTCTGTTACCGTTAAAAAAGTTTTGGCGTTATCGGCGCGAGCTCAACTTTCTAGTGATAACTCCTTCACTTTGGTTTTGGAGCTGACCCAGTGAAGAGAGTTAAGTAAAGAGGAGCCTTGTCTAAGTACTTAAAAATACCTTGTGAATATTATATTAGAAATTAAGTGAATTAATGAAGTGAAGTGGATTAATAAAGAACTAACTACTAAAGCCCGCGATACTTTTAATTATAACACTTATCTAATAAATGACAGAAATTGGGTAAAAAAGATTGCCATACTAGAGGGATATTTGGCTTCATTTGATAAACCAAGAAAGATAGTTATGGATAATGAGTTTAAATCAGAACAGGTGAAAAGATATCTAAGGGAGAAAGGTATAGAAGTCCACTGGACAAAGCCGAATAGTCACACTGGAAATGCAGACATAGAAAGACTACATTCTACAATAATAGAGAAAATACAAGCAATAGAGGAAAACATATCGACGGAACAAAAACTACAAAAAGCAATAGGCAATTATAACGATAGATATCACAGTATAATAGAAATGTCTCCAAGAGAGGCAAATGCATTGGTAGATACAACTCAGTTAGCAGAGAAAATAAATAGAAAAAAATTAAAATATATAAATAAATTAAATAAAAGCAGAGAAAACTATAGGGAAAATAGAAAAGAAGGATTTATAACAAATTACAAACGAGTTAGGCATAAAGATGAGCCGTATTTCAGAAAATATCCATTACAAAATGTTCATGTACCCAATATTAAAAGAGCAACTAAATTTTCAGGTAATAATGATATTTCTAATAATGACAATAACGACAGTGCAAGGGGCACTGCAGGTACTACCAATCAAGGAGGAGAGCGGATATGTTAAAATCAAAATAAGACAAGTAGAAATAACAAACGAAACGGACACAATATTACACATAATAGATCCAGTCGAAATTTCAGACATATAACAAAATTTAGAGAAGAATATACGCTAGTAAAGTATCTCCACTAGCGCCAACTACAGGTTTTTCCGCGCAAAACTTCTAATGCCAGCCATGTGCTCAGTCAATGGAAACAAACGCAAAAAAACGAGTGAGTGGAACGCAAAAAAACGAGTGAGTGCGACGTCGGTGCTGCGTCCCTCTTTGCGATAGTGATAGTGAGAAAGACAAAACCTTGCATTTTTATTAATTGGCATTAGAAGTTTTGCTTGGCGGTTCTCACAGGTGGCGCGGTTGTCGTTGATGAGAGATACTTTACTAGCGTATAGAACATCTAAAAGTGGAGGACAGAAAGGCACTTGTTACAGAAATTAAAATTATTAAAAGTAAATTAAGAACGATACAAAATCCAAATAGACAAAAACGAGGACTAATAAATATTGTATGATCTGCTAGCAAATGGTTATTTGCAACAATGGACGACTTAGAAACAATAGACCAAAATAATCATAAAGCAATACGTAATTTAAAAAAACAGATAAAAATTAACGAACATTTCAATAGGACTCTGATGGATTTGAAAATACTAATAGAAGAAGACGAACATAAAATTTTAAAAGCAATTAATACAACCACAGATAACGTTAGGGAATTACATTATAAAATCTTGTTTTTAGACCAGGAAACCAAACTTAGGTACCTAGAAAATAAAATAAACCAAATTTTGGATAACATATGGGCAACGAAACATAATATGATTCACCCAAGTATGTTAACATTAGAAGAGTTGGATACATATAAGGTTGATCTTTACAAAATTAAATTATTAAAAACCGGAGTAATGAAATACAAAGATAATCTTTTGATTTTTGCAATAAAGATTCCTAAAAGTTACATTTTAAAAGAAATTCAGTTAATCAAACCAATGCCAAACTCAGAAAATTTCGAAATAGATGAACCAGAAGAAGTCGTAATAGAAATAAATAACAAAATTTATCAGTATGAAGAAGGAACTCCTGTAAACAAGTTAAAATTAAGCCAAAGTTGTGTAGTTCAAAATAATTGTAAACTAACAGATAATAATATTACCAGCCAAGAAGAAATAGACGACGAGACACTTTTGGTGAGGAACAGTTTTAACGATGATCTACTACAAAATTGTGACAAACGAAAAATTAGTTTAAGGGGAAATTATATGATAAATTTTAATAATTGTACCATAGGAATAAGAGATAAGAAATAAAATTAAGAAATAAAATTAATATATTTAATTCGAAGTCGGAGACTTCTGACCTAAAAAGGGGAGGAGTTACATATATAGATATGCAACGCGACCAGGGGAAGACAGACTGCATGGAAATGCAAGGTGGCAGAAAATGCTCGTTACCGGACACCCACAAAATTAAAACCAAGCCAAAGCCAATGGCTTGGTAAAGGAAATAAAATATCAGATGGCACCATAAATATGCAGTACGGCGAATTTCAATATGCAGTACGGCGAATTTCAAATGTGCTTAGGAAAGCAAAAATAGGAGACTTAACGAATAGAAGGTGTCAGGAATGGGGAGTCGGTCGCTAACCACGGTATCAAAAAGAACCTCGTCTTTTAGCTGTTGAGTACTAAATTAAAAGTCTTGTTTAAAACTGTTCACTCTTAAAATCAAAAGTGATGTTCAAATTTGTGTATTATTAAATAAATTAAAAGTCCTGTTTAAAACTGTTCATTCTTAAAATCAAAAGTGATGTTCAAATTTGTGTATTATTAAATAAATTAAAAGTCCTGTTTAAAACTGTTCATTCTTAAAATTAAAAGTGATGTTCAAAATTGTTTATTTGTAAAGAAATTAAAAGCCTTGTTCCAAACTGTTTATTTTAGAGACATTAAATGTAAAAGAAAAGGATGTAAAAAGAGTTAATAAATTGGAATAAAACAAGAATAAAATAGTGAAACAAAGTGATTAAGGTTCCCATCCCGAGTTCCCCCAAAAAACTCCAAAAAATATAATTCGCGCGGTGTAACTTGATTCCTGTTCGGGCATGTCATTGGCGCACTCACCACCATGTGGGGCTGATGGAGTACCTGTTGGGGGGATCCCAGCTATCATCGAGCCCAGAACTCCAGCTAACGAGCCACAGGCTCCGCTCAGCGAGGCGCGGCTCCCAATGAGTCACGAGCTGTTGCTGCAGGTTTTGGTGAGGGGGTTGAGGCGATTCACCACTGCAAGGTGCCGCCTTTCTGGGCAACAAACCCGGATCTTTGGTTTTTCCAAGTGGAGTCGGTCTTCAAGGCAAACAACATCTACTCTGACGTGAGTAAATACCACCTCGTGGTCAGTGCCCTTGGCCCTGACGCCCTGCAGGAGGTGTCTGACATTCTGAGGGCACCTCCAGGTAATGACAAGTATATTAGTCTTAAATCTAAGCTTTTGGACCGACTGTCGGATTCGGCTGATCGTCAGCTGCACAGAGCTCTCACGGAACTTGAGCTGGGGGACAAAAGGCCCTCTCGACTTCTCCTTCTCAGACAAATGAGGAGTCTGGCTGGTGATCGGGCTTCGGAGGTTGTCCTTCGTGTTAGGTGGCTCGCTTTGCTTCCTGTTAATGTGCAAAGCGTCCTCAAAATTTTTAGAGCAACAACCCTCGATGACCTTGCTGCAGGGGCTGATTCCCTTATGGAAAATGGATCTCGCCCATCGGTCATGGCTTTGTCATCTCGATCCGAACGAACGCGTTCCCCGGTCGGAGGGACTGCTTACTCATCATCAAGCACAATTTCTCAGGAGCTTGTTGAACTTAGGCGGTCATTATCTCACCTCATTACGCTCAACCGGGAGGTTTTCAGCAAGCTGTCAACCAACACCAGTGCTTGTTCACGTTCAGTTTCTCGACCACGAGCTGCCTCACCGTCGCCCGTTGGGGTGTGTTTCTTCCATAGCAAGTGGGGCGCTTCTGTTCGCAACTGCAAGCCGCCATGTGCTTTTACCCAGCTCTCAAGCACTGCCCCGAATCCCACGGGAAACTAAATTCGCTGTCGTCAGTTCAGGCAGTTGGCGACAGCAACTTCAACAGCAAAATTACTGCCGAATACCGCCTATTCCTGCATGATCGGTGCACTCATATGAAGTTTTTGGTTGACTCGGGATCTGTCATCTCCATCGTGCCACGAGCATGGAAGGATCGCAACACGAAGCCTACAGACTTCAGACTCTTCACTGCTAACAACACACCAATCAACACATATGGCCAGCACACTCTCATCCTCAAACTTGGGATTCGACGCCCTCTTCGATGGACCTTCGTCGTGGCTGATGTCAAGACGGCCATCATCGGAGCGGATTTTCTCACTCATTATGGTCTTCTCATTGACCTCAAAGGCCGTTGCCTTATTGATCGGCTGACTAAGCTCACTGCCACGGGATAGCTGCAGTCGGCCTTGGTACACAGCGTCTCCACGGTGGGCCCGACGGAGGACTCTGGTGAAGCCCTGGCTCCTGCTTACAGGGAGTTGCTCTGTAAATACATTGACATTACTAGGCCCACACCCATTAGAACACAAAATCCTGTTTCGCATCACATTCTCACTGCAGGTCCTCCAGTCGCAGAACGTCTGCGACGCCTCACGGGCGACAAGCTTAGGGCAGCCAAGGAGGATTTCGAGCTTCTGTTACACCACGGTGTAGTCCGCCCTTCAAGCAGTCAGTGGGCCAGTCCGGTACATATGGTGCCCAAGAAATCTGGAGTCTGGCGCACTACGGGTGACTTTAGACGGCTAAACAAACAGACCGTCCCGGATCGATACCCGATTCCATTCATTGAGGATGTGCTTCAAAAGAGCCATGCGCGTTGCATTTTCTCGACCATCGACTTGGTGAGAGCGTATCACCAGATCCCTGTGGCTGCAGAGGATGTTCATAAAACTGCTGTCACGACCCCCTTTGGGCTCTTTGAATTCGTGGGAATGCCGCCTCGCCTACGTAACGCCACTCAGATGTTCCAGCGACACATGGACAATATCCTGCGAGACATTCCTTTTGCGGCGTGTTATATTAATGACATCATCATTTTCTCGGAGGGTGCTGAGCAACATCAACGACACCTGAAGACTATCTCCTCGGTTCTTTGGAACAATCACTTAACCATCAACCCTGGGAAGTGTCAGTTTGGCAGGGATTAGGTGAATTTTCTGGGCTACACCATAAATAAACTTGGTTACAGGCCACCTTAGGACAAAATTCAGGCTATTCTGTCGTACCCGAGGTCGGAGTCAGTCTCTGATCTTCGACGTTTCTTAAGCATGCTGAACTATTACCGTCGATGTATTCCGCATGCAGCCGAAATACAAGCGCCTCTCAACACCTACCTCAAAGGGGCAAAAAAGTGTGACAAGCGCAAAATCAATTGGACCACTGACTCTGAGACTGCATTGACGAGATGCAAGGACAGCATTGCCACGGCCGTTGGGGCCTCATTTCTATCGCCTTCTGCCCCGCTGGCCCTTTCCACAGATGCCTACGATTTCGCCATCGGTGCTGCTTTAGAGCAACTGGAGGATGACCCCTGGAAACCGATTGGTTTTTTTTCTCGTAAGCTGAGTCCGGCGGAGACTCGATATAGCACGTATGACCGAGAGCTTCTTGCTGTCTTCGCAGGTATCAAATTCTTCAGGCATATCCTGGATGGTCGTTGCTTTGTCGTTAAGACGGATCATCGACCTCTTATCTGCGCCTTTTCACAACGTTTAGAAAAGTCTTCGCCTCGGCAGCTTCATCAGCTGATCATATCTCAATACACAACTGAGACCATCCACATCAACGGTGAAGCCAATGTGGTTGCGGATGCACTTTCGCGCATCAACACAATTTCTATGCCTCAGATGTTGGATGCAGAGACCATTCATTCAGCCCAGCAGAGTGATGAGGAGTTGCGACAAATTAAGGGTCAGCGCCCTCTTGATTTGCAGCAGCGTGACATTGATGGCTATCCTTTTTACTGCAATGTTTTCGCCGGCCGAAACGGACCATTCATCCCGCACTCCCTTCGCAAACGCGCTTTCAACATCGTTCATGGTCTCGCTCATCCCCGTGGCCGGACCACTTCCCGACTTCTCAGAGAGAAATTCGTCTGGCCAGGCATCAGACGTGATGGCCTGCACTGGTCACGTGGATGCCTTCCGTGCCAAAGGTCAAGGTTCAACGACACAATCGCATTGCGCCGATGCACATCGATGTGCCTGATAATCGTTTCGACCACGTGCATCTGGACCTCATTGGGCTTCCCAGTGTCAAAGGTCTTCGCTACTGCCTCACCATGATAGATCGATTCTCAAGATGGCCTGCTGCGGTGCCACTTGCCAACATGGAGGCTGGCACGGTTGCTGCTGCGTTCTATGGGCACTGGATTCCCAATATGGCACACCTCTTACCATCACAATAGACCAGGGAACCCAATTCGAGTCCAAATTGTTTGCAGCTCTGGCAAATATGATTGGAGCCAACAGGATACACACCACGCCCTATCGACCTCAGTCTAACGGCCTCATTGACAGATGGCATCGCACCGTGAAGGCCGCTCTTATGTGTCATTCTCCAACACCTTGGTCTAATCTGCTGCCGACAGGCTTGCTTGGTCTGTGCACACGTTTTAAGGAGGACCTTGGTGCTTCTCCGGCCCAGCTGCTCTATGGTACAAGCCTCAGAATTCCGGGTGAATTCTTCGACTCCACGAGTCAGCCTGCCAATCCTGTCGCCTTTCTAGACAAGTTTCGAGAGCATATTAGGAAGCTGCGACCTACACCAACTGCTCATCACACGCAGCCACGCTGCTTCATTCTCAAGGACCTTCGCACTTGCTCTCACGTCTTTCTGAGGATAGATGCCATTCGACGACCCCTGGAACCTCCGTACTTCGGACCACATAAAGTGATCAGACGAGGCAATGATCGGGTTTTCATCATAGATATCAGGGGCTCTGAGAGGGCCATCTCAATTGACCGTCTCAAGCCGGCCTTTTTCGTCAGCCCTGACCCTATTCCGGAGCTTCAGTCTCAGCCTGTCTCAGTCCCATAGGCGGACCCGGCTTCTACAAAAAGAGTTTCCTTCTCTTCCTCTCCGAGCCAGCTCACTGAAGGGGGAGTGGATGTGGCAGCACTGCTTCGTGAGTTGCCTTCTTTCGCCACCCAGCGCGCTCGCCGCGCCAGAAAGCAGATTTTAGTTCCACGCCCTGAGCTGTCAGATTTTGAATCGTAACGACTTGCTATTTCACAACTTCTCGAAACTTCTCTCGTGCCGCCGCTGTCTACTTGTTCTGTGTAATTTTCTTTAATAAAGTGAGCCATATAGCTCGTGGAAGTGTAAAGAGTGTTTTCATTAACTCCTAAACCACTTCACATATATGTAAATAAAATTAATTCGGTTGATAATTTGATTTCCAAGCCATTTGCTTCGCGTTCTCTCGAGGAAAAATTAGAAATTAAACGTTTAGGTCCATATCAACCCTCCAATTTTGCAATAAATACCTTTGATAAAAGGCAAACGCGTAATTTTTCTGCTAATTGGTTCAGTAAAAAACTAACGGCTAGTGAGACAAAGAATTCTCTTTTTTGTTTTTATTGTTTATTGTTTGGAGGTGAGGCGGCATGGACAAATATTGGCTTTCGTGACATTAAACATTTATCCGAAAGGATTAAAAACCATGAAACCAGCTCCCGGCATTTGCAAAATGCACTTAGTTTTCAAACTTTTGGCTCGGTTAATATCATGTCACAGCTGGATTCCGGTTATGCTGCCTCAATTAAAAAGCATAACGAAAACGTAAAAAAAAATCACCATGTACTAAGCAGGATGATTGATATTTTATAATTTTGTGGTAGTCACAATTTGGGCTTGCGGGGACATGACGAAAAAGAAACAAGCTGTAATCGAGGAATTTTTTTTGGATATGGTAGCATATACAAGATCTATTGATGTCGTTTTGGATGATTATTTAAAGAGCAATCATGTAGCTCAAAACACCTCAAAAACTATTCAAATCGAACTTTTAGATCGCATTTTCAAAATTTATTTAAATGAATTAAGAGCAGAAATCGATGCAGCAAATTTTATTTCATTTCAAGCAGATGAAACCACAGACATATCCTGCACTTCTCAAATGGTAATAATTTTGCGATTCGTGAAAAACAAATTGCCAATAGAAAGATTTTTTCATTTTTTGATCTGCACGATCGTTCTGCACAAGGGATGGTTGATGTTATAACGGGCGCGCTTAAACAATTTGATTTGGGAAACAAATTAATCTCTCAAACGTATGACGGAGCTGCCGTAATGAGTGGCACAAACGCGGGTGTCCAAACATTAATGAAAAATATATATCCATTTGCTCATTTTGTTCACTGCTATGCTCACCAACTTAATTTAGTTCTAAAGCAAGCTTCTTCGTCTATTAAAGAGGTACGAATTTTTTTTGCGAACATTTCTGCATTCTCGTCTTTTTTTCATGCTCGCCGAAACGTAAAGATTTATTTCTTAAAGTTTCTGAAAAAAAAAGGTCTTCCTAGGACTATGGAAGTTCGATGGAATTTTCAATCGCGTGTAGTACAATCGGTTTTTCAATGCCAAGAAAATCTTGTGCATTGTTTCGAATTAATTCAATTTGAATCGTGGGATCCCATAACAATTCGGGAAGCTACCGGGCTTTTAAGCCTGTTAAAGGATGACAATTTTAATGATTTCTTAGAATTATTTAATAAAATTTTTTATCATGTAGACATTTTGTACAACATTTTACAGTCGCGTAATACTAACAATATTTTGGCTTTGGAAAGTGTGAAAATATTTTGTAAATCTATTAATGCTATTAGAAATAGCTTAGATATGGCTGAATGTTCACAAATGGTAGATTCAACTCCAACAAAAAGAATTCGTACTTCAATGCATGGCCTTCATTTGATAGGAAAAGAAATTTGTGACATAATTACTATACAGGTGCAAACAAGATTTGAGAATTTTGAACTCATATATGCTTTTAGTGTAGTAAATCCGCGAGAATTTTCGAATTACACTAAAAATTTTCCTTTAAGTAATATAAAAATCGTAACAAAAAGTTATCTATTTTTCGATCAAGAAATATTAAAGAACGAGTAGTCGGTGATTTATTCTAACGAGATGTTTCAAAACATGTCATCCGTTGTTGAGCTGTTTAGTTTTTTCAAAGATAATAACTTATGTATATCTTTCGAACAGACTACTAAATTAATGGAAATAGTCTTGGTAACTCCAGTCACAACCGCAGAGTCCGAAAGAAGTTTTAGTACGCTTAAAAATATTAAAACATATAAATCAAGCACTATGGGTCAAAATTGTCTCAATTCTTTAGCAGTTTTATCTATTTGCAAAGAAAAAATTTTGAATATTCCAAATTTTAATGAAAAGGTGATTGATTTGTTTGCCCAGCTTAAAAATCGACGTGCTGATTATCTATATAAATAGTAATATGCCAAATAATATATTGATTAATATAAGTATTATCACAGACTGTATAATTATCAGACTATTCATGTGGCTGAAATCGAGAAAAATTTTCAAGTCCCAAAGATGCAAACATTGGGTTGTGCTTTCCAATGAGACTTCCACGCACAAGCAATCGGCGAACAGCGCGCTGCAGTCGCAGAGCCTGTGCTGTGGAATTGGAATTTGGAAAGGTTCCTTTTCCTTTCCCTTTTATCCCTTGCACAGCGTTGGGGCTTGTGGGGTTGCGCTGAGGTGAAACGTGAGGGGGATTCATTTGAATTTTTCTAGGAATCCTCTGAGTTGCGTGCTCTGCTCAACTCAATGAATAAAATCTTCAAGGGATTTTTGGTGGCTAGGTGTTTTTGACTAATTTTAAACAATTATTTAAAAAAAATAACTTTTAGGAATCGTTTTGGATATTTTTATCTGAAACCATTTTCAAAGAGGATTCTTCGTTAACGTTTATTTTCACTTCAAGATTCAACCAAGATCTCATTGAAAACTTTTTTGCACTTATCAGAGCTAAAAATGGTAACAATAGAAATCCGTCTGCATCAATATTTAACATATCGGTAGCTAGGCTTACGTCTGCAAAAATTACCAAAATGAAATGCAGTGGAAAAAATTGTGACGATGATGACGATATGCTCTTAGATGTGAATACAAACAAATGTTGTGTATTCAATCGAAAATGATCTAGTCAGTGAAATTGGACATTTTGAAATAATACCTCTAAATGAAAAAATGAGAAGGTCATTATACTAGAGAAATTGATTGAGGCAAATCTGGATAGATATTTACAACAAAAATTTAGAGTTTCCGATACAGCGAAGCTATACTTTTTAGTTTATGCTATTTTCAAAACATCAAAAAAATTAAATTGTGAAGTTTGTAAGCAAAAGATGGTGAAGCATTCTTCAGAAAAACTTGAATTACCTTCAGAATTCATGATTATAAGTAAAGATTATGGAAGTAAAACTCTTACTTGTGCACTTCAGCCGCACAGATTATTTTTTTGATATATGTAAACGGTTTTTCAATGTACATATATGAACAAATTTTTGATAAATATTTACATATCTCAAATATAAAAAAAACAATTATTGACAAATGCATAGAGGACTAAAAAAGATTTCCCCGAGTGGTTTCAGGAACACGATGCTTGATATCAACATAAAATACAGATATTGAACTTTATAATCTTAGTTCTTTTAAGGAAAAACTGTACGTGGTTGGCCAAAAGTAAATCTGCGAACTCCGCAAATTCAAAATATTGTACTCTTAAGCAATAAAAGTTAAAATTAAAAGATATTTTCGATTGAACTCAAATAAACATTCTACACATTCTCACATAAACATTCTACGACGACTTTAAATATAATTTAAGGTTTTCAGACTCCCTTTAGAAGTTTAACTTATTTTATTCCTTTGTATAAAAATATGTTTCACCACAATGCACGAATTTTTGCAGATATAATTTTAAACATATATATTCTTTAAGCTGATAAAAACCTATATTAATAGAATTAACTCTTTCAATCCAATAAAAATTAAGCCCTTTGCAAACTTACATCCAAAACGATTCCTAAAAGTGTTTTTTTTTTAAATAATTGTTTAAAATTAGTCAAAAGCACCTAGCCACCAAAAAGCCCTTGAAGATTTCATTCATTGAGTTGAGCAGAGCACGCAACTCAGAGGATTCCTAGAAAAATTCAAATGAATCCCCCTCACGTTTCACCTCAGCGCAACCTCACAAGCCCCAACGATGGGCAAGGGATAAAAGGGAAAGGAAAAGGAACCTTTCCAAATTCCAATTCCACAGCACAGGCTCTGCGACTGCAGCGCGCTGTTCGCCGATTGCTTGTGCGTGGAAGTCTCATTGGAAAGCACAACCCAATGTTTGCATCTTTGGGACTTGAAAATTTTTCTCGATTTCAGCCACATGAATAGTCTGATAGTTATACAGTCTGTGGTATTATGTCCTAAGGGCTTCAATTAATGAATAAAACAGGCTTGGTTCACTGTATACTTTATTAAGTTCTTTGACACAACAACACAAGCGGCCATTACAAGAAAGAGAGCTAGGATGAATTTTTGACAGGACTGAAGTTGGTTGCGCTTGTTACTTCGAATACACAACATTTCTTCCCTCTCTGCTATTAGGGTGAATACCTCCGTGGACCACGACGAATTCTGGCTGATCGTCGGGGTTGCTGGAAAGCACGTCTCTCCGTCCGCTGCCCGCCTGGCTGATCCGGAACCCTCAGCTCTTGTTGTTGTTCCCTCTGCGAACCAGCTCGTCTTGGTGATGCTGCAGTAACATCCTGATGGTCATCATAGAAATGAATCCTTCGAGAGCCTCCCGTCATCCTGTCGGTTTGATTGTGCTGATAAAGTCTCGACTCTGTTGTTTGACGAGGTCTGATTTGATCAATATGTCGTTTAAACCGCTTCCCGTTATAATCGATCTCGTAATGGATGTCTCCCAATCTTGTTTCGATGAGACCGGGATCCACTTTTCCATACGCGGGTTGCCCGACAAGAAATACACGAGCTGTCCCGACTCGAACTGACGAAAGGATGAATCAAATAATGCTCGTTGCTTTTCCGTAATTCTCGTATACATACTATCTGGTCTAACCAAGTCTAGCCGCGTCCGTATATCACGACCCAGGAACAACAAAGATGGTGACTGACCAGTTGTGCTATGAGGAGCTTTTCTAAACTGTTGTAGAAACCTATTTAGGTTTGACTGTAATGATTCTCGAGTTGTGCCCATTGACCTAAGTGAATCCTTGACTGTTTGTACGTAACGCTCTGCTTGTCCATTCGTTGATGGATGGTACGGTGCGTTGAGTTTATGATACTTCACTCCACTGGTGCGTAGAAAATCCTTAAATTCTGCTGCTCTGAACTGTGGTCCATTATCAGACACAACGGTGATTGGAACTCCATATGTGGCAAAGAAATTGTCCATAATTTTTATTGTTGCAGCTGTTGTTGTAGATATTGTAATTTCAACTTCAATCCATTTGCTGTATGCATCTACTACGATAAGAAGCATCACTCCAGCAACAGGCCCAGCATAATCTATGTGAATGTGTTCCCAAGGACCTTTCGGGTATTCCCAATGGTGATCTCTAAATTTTGGTGGAAGATGCGACTGTTGAGCACACTCGCTGCATGCTTTAACAGCATTCTCAATTTCAGTACTGATTCCCGGCCAAAATACAAATGAGCGTGCCATTCCCTTCATTTTTACGATCCTGACATGTGCCGCATGCAGATCGCACAAAACTGCCCGACGAAGAGTTGACGGAATTACCACACGGTGTTCAAACATCAAACACCCAGCAGACAAAGTGTAATTACTTTCTGGTGTCTTGTAGTTATTTCTAGCCAGACTTTGACCATACTCCAGCAGCTTCACCATTTTTCCCAAATGCTCATCCTTACGAGTTTCACGAGCTACATCTTCGGCTCGTACCGGTAACTGCTTAATCTGGCAAAGAGTAAACCGATTAAACTCATCCACCTCTTCCCCCTTCGCATCACCAGTCATCAAACTATGTATATCCTCACGAGGCAATGGAAGACGAGAGAAATAGTCCGCGTTGGCATTCATTTTCGTTGGCTTAAAAACAACGTCAAAATCGAAATGTGAAATATGATCCGCATAATTAGCCATTCTACTAATACACAGCACCGGTAGGGATTTTTCAGGGTGTAGAATCTGCGACAATGGCTTATGGTCCGTGAAGAGCGTGAAATGTCGTGCGTATAAATATCGAAAAAATTTTTGCACTGCCCAAACGATCGCAAGCGCTTCTCTATCCATCTGAGGATAACGCTGTTCTGTTGCTCTCATCGTTCGGCTAGCATAAGCAATCGGTCTTTCCTCTCCATTTTCCATACGATGGGAGAGTACCGCACCAAGTCCCGTCTTGCTCGCATCCGTAGCAAGCAGCAACGGTAGCGCTGGATCATATGTGACGAGAACCTGCGGAGAAACCAAAATATCTTTAATATCATTGTAGGCTATAGTCGCCTCCCGTGTCCATTCAAAAGATTCTGCCTTCAGCATATCTCTTAGGGGTCGATCCTTCGTTGACCAGTCTGGGATAAATGCACTATAATAGACAGCCTTTCCCAAGAACAGCTGTAATTGTTCAGATGTCGCTGGTTTTGGAGCGTCTCGAATCGCTTCAATGTGCCTATCTGACTTGTGTATGCCTTGACCGTCCAGCCTATGTCCCAAGAACTCTATAGAAGTTGTGGCGAAAACGCATTTCTTTGAGTTCAATCGTAGTCCACTCCTTTTTAATCTATTCAAAGTTGCATCAAGAGAAGATAACAAACTCTTGAATCCCTCGGCGAAAACCAGAATGTCATCGTAAAAACTTTCCACGTTAGGCAGATCTTGCAATACAGCTTCCATCCTCCTCTGCCAGATCGCTGGTCGCGCACCATAAACTGCACGAGTAGGGCGGACAAGCCCATGTGTTGGTGTGTTCAACGTCAACGCATGCCGAAATTTCTCATCTACTGTTAGATGAGAATATGCGTCTGTGATGTCTAAATGACAGAAAAATTTCGCACCCTTCATACGATTGAAAATGTGCTCAACCTTCGGAATGGGATGTTCATCTATAATCATCCGCGGGTTAAGGGTGTTGCGGGTTGGTGCCTCGAGGACCCGGCTAAGTTCCTCGTCCGGGGGTGTGCGGCTGCGGGAGCTGGCAGGCTAGCATTGTGCGGTAGTGTGGGGGGGTTTGCCGAAAGGTCGCGCTGCGCCACCCGGAACGGCCCACCAACAACGAAATTTTCTCCCGCGACGGAACGACAAAAGCGATAAGGGGCGGAAAAGGACAGTGCAGGCCGAATCCCTGCAACTGCCTGCGGTTGACTCTGACGGGGGGTTCTGGTCGAAATGAACCCCCACTGGCCTATGCCCCAACCACCCTTTGACCTCCCCTTGGCCATTCAAAAATTATGGGGAATTCCCTTAAAAAACAAATTAAATTTTAGATCATCTTAACGAGATCATCAACACTACCCACGCTAGCTGAAATAGAGCGGAGAAGGAGGACTCAGAGAAAATAAAAATTAAGTTACGTTGACATACCTGTTATTTTATTATTTTGTTAATTTTTCTTTTTACAAACTAGATGTACAAACTTGAACCGGTGGGCGCCTTGCTGCTTCTGATGCGACGATGCCGCTGCTGATGTTGTTGCTGCTGATGTTGCTGCTGATGTTGTTGCTGTTGATGTTGCTGCTGCTGCTGATGCCGCCGCCCGACACCCTGCCTCTTCTTTCGGCCCCGACGTGGTGTCGGTGTGTCCCATGTGCTTAAGGCCGGTCATAAAAGGTTCGTATTTTTATTTATTTATTGTTGTCTTTAGGTTGTCGCTTATTTATTAATTTGGTGGGTTTTATGTTGTCACTTATTTGTTCATTGATTGGTTTAACTTTCTTTATTTATTTCCAAAGGTCCACTTATTTAAGTCTGAATGTTCAATTTATATTTATATATGTCTTTATTCCAAGGTTCACTTATAGGTCTAGTTCGTGGGTTTAATTGTTCACTTATATCCGAATTTATTTGCTTCACTGTCTTATTTATTATTACTAGTCTATGTATTTACTTCAGTCACGGGATTATTGTCTTATTTAACGTATTATAAATTTAGGTATTTATGATATTCACTGCTTACCTCGTTTAATTATTTGTTCGTAATCTTATTTAGTTAGATATAGGTTCCATTATTTATTCACGCACTTATTTGTATATTATGTACTTCACTGTCTTATGTAATTGAGTCTATAATTAACGGTTAATGTATTCACCCGTAAATTATCAACTATATAAAAATTCAGAATTAAATTTTTTGTTTTTTCTTTTACTAATTTGTTGCGCCCATAATTAACATATAGCCCAGGAAAATAACTATGTTCTAAAACCACTGTCAGGCTTACAGGTGATATTATTTCTAATTCTTTATGCGGTCCAGTTAACGAAGGGATATTTATTCATGCCTCTTACATACATATTTACTGAGGAAAATGCACAAACTGAGAACAAACTATAAGTCTTACAATTTTGAAAAAAAAAACTTGAACTTAGAATATACTTTTAACTTTTATGAAGAGTTTTACAATTTTCGTTGAGTACAGTTTAACACAATCTCTGGCCTAAGAACTTATTTTACAGGCCTCATTGTCCACAAGTTTCTTGTTATTTATTTTTTTTGTTCTTACAGGTTCGGCACAGGGGAGGGATGAAAATCAACTGGTAAGTCACTGGGTTTTTCTCTATTCACGGCGATTCCCGAGATTTCGTTATTAGTCAATGTTTTTTTTTTCTCTTCTTTTTCAGGTTCGGCACGGGGGGGAGGAGAATCAACTGGTCAATCACTAAATTGTCGTATTTTATAGTTTTTTTTTTTTTTTATAGGTGCGGACACCTCACATTCACTTTTTCGCGAGGATCGGGGATATTTCGGATAGAACGCTTTTTCCATTCTTTTTCATCCCGAATTTTCTAATTTTTCTGCTCGCCGACTCTCGAATTTCCGTCGCGCGCGTCTTTGTCTTTTCCTGAATCCGCCGAATTTTACACCAATTAACCTTTTCTTCCCGGTACTAAAAAAATTAATTAAAACTCCGGCCGAACTACACCACTTTTGCCTCCAGCTCTCGTTACCGACCCAACTCCTGCAGAACCTCAGACCGACTCCTCGAAAAATCCACGCCACGCTCGCGATCTGCCGGCCGGCCGTCCGCGTGCCTCCAGCGCGTGCCGTTGCAGATCCCGCTGCCATCCACTCACACATCGCCGCGCCAGCCAATCAAGCGCTTACCGCCGATGTGCGAGTCGATGCCAACGGGATCGAGCTACGCTTCTCGCTGTGGCTGGGGCCTGGCTCGAGGCAGCTGAGTGCACCGTGCACTTTTGGTGCCGGCTCGAGCTTCTCGTTCGCGTGAATTTTTCTGTGGGCCCGGGCTCGAGGTGCACATTTTGCCTCGATCGCCAGGCCCGCGCCGCAATTTTTCTTCGCTTTAACTGTCCCTCGAGCTGCGAGCGCCGAGTTTCGGTGCTATTTTTAGCTACAAAACTCTGCGTTCGCAGTCCGAGAGACAGCCCTTTTGCGGTACCCGCCAACGGGCGCCGTAAATTTTTTTTGCTGAGCTGCCGACGTTAAAATTTTTCGCCAGCCATAGGTGGCGTGAAATAAAAATGATGTTTTATGCTTTCCAGGACAGAGAATCGGGGCCAAGGTTTGGCCCTGACCACAACACCATCAGGTACTTTGAGCTCGGCCCCCGAGCTCAAAGGAGCTGAAAAAAGGTCAGGGGCTTTGTGCGGGTGCCCAACATGTGGTACGACCCACGACCCGAGTCTAGCCCGAGACTGAGCTAGCCGGCCAAAATCAGTGCTGGACCTCCCTGTACCCTAATGAGAGGTCAGCTCGGTCCTGCACCAACTTGGCCACTCTCTCGTACTGGCAGAGAGAGCCTGCCCTAATGGGAGGCGGGTCTCCCTGTCAGTAAGGGAGAACTGCTATCTCATCTCGAGCCAGCCCTAAGCGTGAGGGCTCATAACAGTCAGAATTGTACGATGACGAGATGTGTCGATACTTTTGGGTATACCTTGAAACGTAAGGATCATGAGACCATTAAACCTTGAGACCATGAGACCACCCAAGGGCAAGCACGCAGGTTGCAGACAAGGGTGGTGAAAACAAAATTGAAAATTGGGATGATTTTCCAGAAGATTGAAAAATATCTATATAGAGCAAGAATAGATCAGGCTAGTACAATCGATACGACAAAATTGGTTGAGTTGTGATGTTATTTATTCGGCGATGATGGCGGTTAACCATCATATCTGAGGGAATTTTCGCAAAGGATAAAATGTTGAATATAGGAATAGCTGGCGATGAACTTCCAGCGACACCGAATGGGAGGGAATGGTATCTTCGAGGAAAGGTAGCCTTACCGACCCACTCCGCGAGAAGCCAGCAACCGACGACGACGGGAGGGAACTCCCGGTCAGGTGGCTGGCACAACAAAAAGCCAACCCCTGCAATTCCGGGGAGTCCTCCCGACGTTCCCGGATGCCAGTTCCGCAGAGTGGGCAAGCAAAGCCCCTCCCGACCTGTTCCCCTCGAGGTAGAGAGATCCCCGAAACCCCGAGTAGGCTTGCTGGCTGACGAAGCCAACATCCTCAGTTCTCAAGAGGTTCCGGGTCACCCTCAACCCCGAGGGTTGCAGGCCGGGCCTCTTGATTGGGAAGGTGAGAGAAAAACAGACAAAAATTTAAAGGATGGGTATTGGATAGGATGGGATTATGGATAGGGAACTCTAATTGGGATGGGGTAAAGGGGGTTTAAAAAGGGTGTGTCCACCGCATAACCAAGCAGAGGCGGCCTCAGGACACACTCAAACGCTACCAGTTAAGCTGGTCGGATACCTTCTTAGGGCTACCGATAAAACATTTGGATAGAAGGAGAAGCTCCATTACGGATTGCCGCGGTGGAGTTTCCCAATTTATAACGGAATCAAAATATTTTTAGAATTGATAATTAAATTTACAGGACAGATTAATAGGAAGTCACGGTTTGATATCCTTGGCATGGAAAGTGCCAATTAACTTGCCTTGAAGGGTTTCCAACTCATACAGTGAATTACCTTTCCTAGCTCTAACTCGGCATTTGACGAACTTCTTTCCAAGTTTGGCGTTGAAGCCTTTCCCGAAATTACTCAACTGGAAGTTTCTTCTGAATACTTCTTGTCCTACCTTGAACTCTACAGGTTTAGATCGTAGATTATACTGCTTGGCGCCTCTGTCAAAAGCCTTGTCTAAATTATCTTTTACCTGTGCACGAATTAGTCGAAGTTTGTCGGAGGTATCCACATCAATAGGTTCATTCACCAATCACCCCTGATAGTTGTCGTAATAATGCATAGGCAGAGCCATGCTCAATCATATTATTGCCGAAAAAAATTTTATAAGGAGAGAATTTTGTGGCTTGGTGAACCGAACTACGTAGCGAACTAGCGATACAACTTAATTTCTCATCCCATTTGGTGTGCTCATCTTTTAGGTAGGCTCGAATGCCAGACAAAATAGATTGATTTTCACGCTCGGAGGCGTTGGCTTGAGGCGAGTATACCGCAGTGCGAAAATGATGCACGCCATATCTTTTCAAAAGATTCTGAAATTGAGCTGAACGAAATTGTGTCCCATTGTCAGTCACCACTGTTTCAGGGACTCCAAAGTGATGGAAAATTGTTTCTTCGACATAGGTGCAAATGTTCGAGGTACTAGCTTTTCGCAAAGGTTCAAGTAGAGGATATTTAGAGAAGTGATCTAAAGCGATCAAAATACAAACTTTTCCTTTCTTTGTTCTCGGATAAGGACCCAGGAGATCGAGATAAACTCGTTGCCAAGGTCGTTCGGTCTTGACTTGTGTGCCCATGGGTGGTCTTAAGGTGGTGTTAGATGGTTTCACCTCTTTACAAATGTCGCAAGACAGTATGTATTCACGTGTTTCAACTGTCACACCTGGCCAATAGAAATGTCTGCGAAGTCGTGCTAAAGTTTCACCAATTCCGCCGTGAGCTGCTAAAGGTGGATCATGAGCTCGAGATATAACGTCTCTAGTTAATGCACTAGGCACCCATAACTTCCACGCCTCTTCTTCCTGAACGGGATCACCTGATCGTGGTTGAGTTCGTATGTAAACATATTCATCACGAACTATTAAATCAGGGAAACGGTCTTTATTTTTCTCGATACGTTCTCTAAGTTCGGTATATTCAGAAGATTGGAAGTGTGGTGAGTCAAGATCAATTTCAGGACCATGGTCTTCTAATGAGCTAGCATTTATTTGGTCGCAGTGAATTCGTGACAGGGCGTCTGGCACAACATTCAGTGTTCCTTTACGGTGTTCGATACTGAAGTTGAAACCTTGTAATTTTAGGCTCCATCGGGCCAGTCGACCACTAAGGTCTTTTTGATTCATGAGCCACTGCAGGCTAGCGTGATCAGTTATGATCTTAAATGGCATTAATTCGACATAAGCACGGAATTTTTTTAGACTTATAATGGCCGCAAGACATTCTAATTCAGTTACTGTATAATTTCTCTGAGCAGAATTGAGCTTCTGAGAAACGTATGCGATTGGTTTTTCTTTTCCTTCGTCGTCTAATTGTAAAAGCACGCCTCCGACACCTTGACTGCTCGCGTCGCACTGAATAATGAAAGGTTTATTGAAGTCAGGACTCGACAGCAATGGAGCGGTGGTAAGTAATTTCTTTAATTCTTCGAAAGCAACCTGAGCTTCGTCAGTCCACGTATATTTATTAGATTTTTTCAACGTGTCTGTAATTGGAGCGCTCAGATCCGCGAAATTTGGAATAAACTTACGATACCAACCGGCCATGCCAAGAAAGCGACGAGCCTGCTTGAGCGTTTTAGGCGACGGGTAATTTACTATCGCTGCGATTTTGTCTGGGTCTGTCTTGATTCCCCCTTCTCCAACTATGTACCCCAAGTACTTAGTCTCTTTCAAGCAAAATTTGCTTTTTTCGACATTTATTGTCAGGCCTGCCTTTTTGAGACAACTGGCCAATTGAGACAGAAGTTCTAAGTGGGTATCAAAGTCTTCGGACAAAACTAAAAGGTCATCAAGATACACCAAGACATTTTCGCGGAGATTATACGGTATTACTTTGTCCATCAGTCTGCACATCGTTTGCGGAGCGTTGCAGAGACCGAATGGCATCACTGTGAAAAGTGATAGAGGGGATGGCCAGGTACCGTAAAAGCGGTCTTCTCTCGGGAGCGTTCCTCCAGTGGTATTTGCCAGAAAGCGTCTTTCAAGTCCAGGCTGGTTATAAATTTAGCCGACGGAATGCGACTCAGGATACCATCAATGTGTGGCAAAGGATAAGCATCCTTTTTGGTCACTGAGTTCACTTTCCGGGCGTCGAAACACAGCCTGACCTTTCCGGGCTTCCGCACCAGTACCACTGGGGAGCTCCACGGGCTCTGGCTCTCCTCGATCACTCCAAGCGAGCGCATTCGGCTCAGCTCGGCATCCAGCAATTTCTGGACAGCTGGTGATACAGGATAAAAGCGTTGTTTAATCGGGGCGGCTTCACCGACATCAATCACATGTTCCAGAAGATTAGTTTTTCCTAAACCCAAGGTAGCAAAAGATGGAAAAAGAGATTTGACGTATTCTAGCCTGCGTTGTTCAGCAGGTGGAAGAATATGTTGTTGGGAATCAATCGATTCCGCGATCGGGGCATCCAACGAGGCCAACGACCCTAGGACATCTGGCGCTAAACCAAAAGTCTTCCAGAAATCGACTCCCAAATATAAAGGTTGTGTCAGACTGGGAACAAGATAAAAACGGAGTGACTTGCTTTGGCCACGAAAAGTAACATCTAGGTCAGCATGACCGTGTACTTCGGGCTTGGCCCCGTTGGCTACCTCGATCGTGGATCGATATTTTGCCCAATTCATGTTTTTGTCGGACAACAATTTCTCCGATCCTTGACCAAGTACGCTTACACTAACTCCAGTGTCTAGTAAACCAGTCAATTTAGTTCCCAAAATCTGAACTTCAGCATAAGGTCTTACATCCTTTTGCACTGACACGAATGCAGTGGCTAATTTACGTCGGTTTGACATAACGCGTCGCCAAAAGGCACGTAAACGTACTGACGAGCGTTTGATTTTTGTACTTTGTCGTACCCGGGTTTCAGAATATTTTGAAGGGTTTAAAGTCGACATGAAAATTCTCTCCCGAGCAGCTCGATACTCTTTTAACCGCTGATGGAAGGGTTTACGAGGGTAAACAAGCGGAACGGTATCCTGAATTTTAGCGGGCTGTTCTGGCCTCGCTAGAATCGTAACGGCTCGACAGGGAGTAATACATGGCGTCTCGTCTTCAAACTCTGACTCCAGAACATCTTCTATCGTAACAACATCGACGACATTTGATTTAGGTGGCAAGGACACATCAGGTAAAGTAGGCTTTTCCGAAAAGGTAAGTAACTCATCTGGACGAGAGGTAACCTCAGGGCTTCGAGTTACGGTTGCGGACGGGAGGGAAGAGTCTCGCCCGCCTCCGCAGCTGACAGGATCGCTCGTTGAGGTCGAGAGCTGGTGTTGCTGCTCTCGACCCGAGTCTTGTTTTTTTGTGAGCAGTTGGGGCAGCGGGGTTTGACTGTCCCCTTCCTGCCGCAGCCGTAGCAGAAGAAGCCCGTTGGCTCCCTGTCACAATCGTGATAGTAATGCCCTTCGGCATCGCAATTCCAACATTTGGGCTTAGGTGGCTGGTATTTTGCCACGACCCCTACAGCGTCAATATAAGGTTCGATAGCGTCTACAGGCTCTGTACACCAAGGCATAATTTCTTCAACCCGGGCACGAGGTTGAGCAGACGACGGCAACATAGCTCTGGATCGTTCTTTCGTGGCTTGTATTTCCGTTACTAAAGCCCTCAACTGACCGATAGTGTCTGTCCGGTGCAGACATAATTTATCCTGAATATCAGGGAGTAATCCCGTTCGTACTCTCTGCACAAACTCGGGTTCGGGCATTGGAAATTTAAGTTGATTACGCAAACTAATCAAAGCCTGGTAATACATGGCAAAAGTTTCGCCAGGTTGCTGTCGCCTGCCCAGCATCTGCCGGTGGATGTCTACGTCCAGGGTGAGACTACCCCAATCAGCTTTTAAGGCATTTTTGATTTGCTGCCAGGTAGGAGTAGGCGTACCCCGTAAAAATGTCCAGTACCAGTTAAGGAGCGAGTCGCTCAACAACAGGTGAAAATTCTTGACCAGGAGCGAAAAATCACTCCGAAGAGTGTTATGGGTTAGCAATTCGGCCCGGAAGATGAATTCCTCCAGACTTAACTTTTTGTTATCACCGTCGTATTGCAGCTTCCAGTTCCGAACTGGGCTACTGCATCGTCGGTGGCTTGAGTGGGACCCATGAGGCTCAAACACCGGTGGTGGTGGTATGGGGTAAAGCGGCGGTGGTACTTCTACTCTGCCTAAAGGCGGAGCCGGATGGGTTGTCGAGGGAACCGAGGTAGTAAAACTTGGCTTAGGAGTCCTCATAGAGAGTTCTTCCCGAAGGTCCTTCAAGCCTTTGGCAACCTCTTTCTTGACAATCCCCGAAATTTGCTGAGTAAGGCTCTCAAGCAATGTTTGGGTGGAAACCCACCCTGAATCATCAGGGCCAGGTTTGGTGGTAGGCGGTTTTTTTGTTATTTTTAGGGGCTGGTGCGACACCGTTGGCGGGTCACCCAAGCTGAGAGGCGACTCCTGCTCGGCTGTCTCGATTTCGGTGTTGCGCAGCTGTTCTATGGGAGGCGGCTCGGCCCGCGGCGTGTCGTCGTTCGCGCCCTCCAACCCTTCAGGCGGAAATAATTGTCGCGCCGATAGCCTCGTGTTATACGGGTTTTTCGCCATCTTATTTTAAACGCGTGAACCGACGATACCGAAACGACTGAATTCGATGAGAACAGCAAAATAAATTCCGTGTTGTGTTATTCGGAGCGAGAAGTCCGATGCTCACCGATATTCAAATTCTCGACCCGAAATAGAATTACTGTCGCAAGACGACCCGAATCGCCAGTGCCAAGGAATTACAACCAGGTTAATACAATATTGTTACAATTGTACTTAATTCTTATCAAATAGTATGGCAAAAGAAATTCGGATTAAATATTTCAAATACACTAGATTGACAAGGTTTTCTTTTGGGTTGTCCTATAAAAATTTATAAAATTACCACATCAAAATTTTCTTAAGTTCTCATAACACTTTCCATTAATATTTTTTTGAAATTTTACAAATATAATCAAAATATTTCATTAGACCTTTTAGTTTTTTTATCAATTTTTCTTGATTGTTATATTTTTATTTTCTTTCCAATATATACGAAATTAATATAAATTGTTAAATTTTTCTTATTACTTTACAATTTCCTTTACGTTATATTTGATTGATATTTTGAATAAATGCGATCAAATTTACTACAGACTTCAAAAACTTCTCTGGTCCCACCTAACCTTCTCTCTTTCAGCACAATGATAAAGGTAAGTGAAATGAAATTATGTTAAATTAATTTTCAGAGTCAACCACAAGCCACCGAGCATTCAGCCTACGATGGGATGTGGTGAGGGAAGGAGCCTTTCCAGTTTCACCTGTAGGGACTGCGAGGCAGGGAACGACCAAAGTATCCTCCCGGTCAGGTGGTTGGCTTGTACACCAGCCAGCCCCTGCAATTCCAGGGAGGACTTTAGAAGTCTCCACCACGCAGGCCCGACAGGGTCTGCTGGCAAGGCCCCCCCACTACCAGTTTCTCCCTAGGATGGAGACTCCCGGAGACCTCGAGTAGGCTTGCTGGCTGATGAAGCCAGCATCCTCAATTCTCAAGAGGCCTCCTGAAGCCTCCAGCCACGGGAGTCATCAATAGGGCCTCGATGGAAGAAGGGGAGGTAAGTGAAACATGGGAGCCCTTGGCTCAATAGGAAGGGATAGGATGGCCCCACGTTGGGCGCCATATTTGTTGCGGGTTGGTGCCTCGAGGACCCGGCTAAGTTCCTCGTCCGGGGGTGTGCGGCTGCGGGAGCTGGCAGGCTAGCATTATGCGGTAGTGTGGGGGGGTTTGCCGAAAGGCCGCGCTGCGCCACCCGGAACGGCCCACCAACAACGAAATTTTCTCCCGCGACGGAACGACAAAAGCGATAAGGGGCGGAAAAGGACAGTGCAGGCCGAATCCCTGCAACTGCCTGCGGTTGACTCTGACGGGGGGTTCTGGTCGAAATGAACTCCCACTGGCCTATGCCCCAACCACCCTTTGACCTCCCCTTGGCCATTCAAAAATTATGGGGAATTCCCTTAAAAAACAAATTAAATTTTAGATCATCTTAACGAGATCATCAACACTACCCACGCTAGCTGAAATAGAGCGGAGAAGGAGGACTCAGAGAAAATAAAAATTAAGTTACGTTGACATACCTGTTATTTTATTATTTTGTTAATTTTTCTTTTTACAAACTAGATGTACAAACTTGAACCGGTGGGCGCCTTGCTGCTTCTGATACGACGATGCCGCTGCTGATGTTGTTGCTGCTGATGTTGCTGCTGATGTTGTTGCTGCTGATGTTGCTGCTGCTGCTGATGCCGCCGCCCGACACCCTGCCTCTTCTTTCGGCCCCGACGTGGTGTCGGTGTGTCCCATGGTGCTTAAGGCCGGTCATAAAAGGTTCGTATTTTTATTTATTTATTGTTGTCTTTAGGTTGTCGCTTATTTATTAATTTGGTGGGTTTTATGTTGTCACTTATTTGTTCATTGATTGGTTTAACTTTCTTTATTTATTTCCAAAGGTCCACTTATTTAAGTCTGAATGTTCAATTTATATTTATATATGTCTTTATTCCAAGGTTCACTTATAGGTCTAGTTCGTGGGTTTAATTGTTCACTTATATCCGAATTTATTTGCTTCACTGTCTTATTTATTATTACTAGTCTATGTATTTACTTCAGTCACGGGATTATTGTCTTATTTAACGTATTATAAATTTAGGTATTTATGATATTCACTGCTTACCTCGTTTAATTATTTGTTCGTAATCTTATTTAGTTAGATATAGGTTCCATTATTTATTCACGCACTTATTTGTATATTATGTACTTCACTGTCTTATGTAATTGAGTCTATAATTAACGGTTAATGTATTCACCCGTAAATTATCAACTATATAAAAATTCAGAATTAAATTTTTTGTTTTTTCTTTTACTAATTTGTTGCGCCCATAATTAACATATAGCCCAGGAAAATAACTATGTTCTAAAACCACTGTCAGGCTTACAGGTGATATTATTTCTAATTCTTTATACGGTCCAGTTAACGAAGGGATATTTATTCATGCCTCTTACATACATATTTACTGAGGAAAATGCACAAACTGAGAACAAACTATATAAGTCTTACAATTTTGAAAAAAAATCTTGAACTTAGAATATACTTTTAACTTTTAAGAAGACTTTTACAATTTTCGTTGAGTACAGTTTAACACAATCTCTGGCCTAAGAACTTATTTTACAGGCCTCATTGTCCACAAGTTTCTTGTTATTTATTTTTTTTGTTCTTACAGGTTCGGCACAGGGGAGGGATGAAAATCAACTGGTAAGTCACTGGGTTTTTCTCTATTCACGGCGATTCCCGAGATTTCGTTATTAGTCAATGTTTTTTTTTTTCTCTTCTTTTTCAGGTTCGGCAAGGGGGGGAGGAGAATCAACTGGTCAATCACTAAATTGTCGTATTTTATAGTTTTTTTTTTTTTTATAGGAGCGGACACCTCACATTCACTTTTTCGCGAGGATCGGGGATATTTCGGATAGAACGCTTTTTCCATTCTTTTTCATCCCGAATTTTCTAATTTTTCTGCTCGCCGACTCTCGAATTTCCGTCGCGCGCGTCTTTGTCTTTTCCTGAATCCGCCGAATTTTACACCAATTAACCTTTTCTTCCCGGTACTAAAAAAATTAATTAAAACTCCGGCCGAACTACACCACTTTTGCCTCCAGCTCTCGTTACCGACCCAACTCCTGCAGAACCTCAGACCGACTCCTCGAAAAATCCACGCCACGCTCGCGATCTGCCGGCCGGCCGTCCGCGTGCCTCCAGCGCGTGCCGTTGCAGATCCCGCTGCCATCCACTCACACATCGCCGCGCCAGCCAATCAAGCGCTTACCGCCGATGTGCGAGTCGATGCCAACGGGATCGAGCTACGCTTCTCGCTGTGGCTGGGGCCTGGCTCGAGGCAGCTGAGTGCACCGTGCACTTTTGGTGCCGGCTCGAGCTTCTCGTTCGCGTGAATTTTTCTGTGGGCCCGGACTCGAGGTGCACATTTTGCCTCGATCGCCAGGCCCGCGCCGCAATTTTTCTTCGCTTTAACTGTCCCTCGAGCTGCGAGCGCCGAGTTTCGGTGCTATTTTTAGCTACAAAACTCTGCGTTCGCAGTCCGAGAGACAGCCCTTTTGCGGTACCCGCCAACGGGCGCCGTAAATTTTTTTTGCTGAGCTGCCGACGTTAAAATTTTTCGCCAGCCATAGGTGGCGTGAAATAAAAATGATGTTTTATGCTTTCCAGGACAGAGAATCGGGGCCAAGGTTTGGCCCTGACCACAACAAGGGTTGGCTTGTAATTACCCGTAATTCTTAATTTTCCGTCCTTTTTAGTAACGATATGAGTTGTTGAAGCCCACTCAGAAAAGTCTACCCTTTCGTATAACCCAGCTGTTATTTTTTTCTCTATTTCTTTAGCGTATGCTGCGCGCAATGCCAGCGGAATCTCACGAGCTCGGGAGAAAACTGGCGTAGCTCCCGGCTTTAAATGTACAGTCGCCGGTGGACCCGTAAGCGTACCCGGCACCTCACTGAAAATGTCACTATAACGCGATAAAAGTCGATCGAGTTGAGCACTTTGCTCAGGAGATATCTGCGGTGTCACCGAACCGATTGCGTGCACTTCTCTTGCCGACGAGAACAACTCAGCAAAGTCAATTTCGCGCGAGTTAGATTTTGTGGCCTTTTTTCCTTTTTCATTAAGAAATAAAAAACACAATGTAGAGTTTTTCTTTTATTAAAACTTCGTTTTATTCTACACAAATTTTAGTTTCAAGACAGTTTCTAAAAAAATTCACTTTACAATTTTTATTTTCAAATTAGTTTCTAAAAATCACTTTACAATTGTTATTTTCAAAACAGTTTTTAAAAAATCACTTTACAATTGTTATTTTCAAAACAGTTTCTAAAAAATCACTTTATAATTTTTATTTTCAAAGTAGTTTCTAAAAATCAAATTTTTATTTTCAAAGTAGTTTCTAAAAATCACTTTACAATTTTTATTTTCAAGACCGTGTCCAAAAATGACTTTTCAACCGGACGATCAGCGACAGACTCAACTTTATCAAAATCTCCACGACCCAAGCTTCCTATCATATTTTGCAACCTAATCATATTTTCTGGTGAGAGCCTTAATGTGAACAAAAAGGCTTTTTAGCTAAGTCAGGTAATTTAATATCTGTCTAGACTTTAGGAATGCTTACCATGCCATCGGATTGGGCTTGGCTTGAATTTCGTGTGACTTAAGCAGTTTGTCATCGGATTCCAGGGGTTGCATATCAATATATGTAACTCCTCCCCGCCTTGACTCAGAAGCCTCCGGCTTCGCATTTATTATATTGATGCTATTACTTTTTTTATTTTTATTTTTTTTTACAAATGTATAAAACCATAACCAATAGGACCGAAACCAAAACCACAATTATGCCCACGTTAGTTCCGTACACAATATTTCTATGATATTTAAGTTCTTTAATTTCTTTTATATTTTCTATATTCTCTAAAGCAATTTTATCAAAATTTATTGGTTTTGTGAAATTTTGTTTAACTTCTCCAGAAGGATAATAGAATTTATCAAAAAATAAAGTTTTCTTGTTATGAAATCTTTTATCTTTTATTCCCAAAGAACAATTATTAAAATTAATCAAGTAGTTTCCAGTCAATGTGAGTATTCTTTTATCGCAATCTTGTGTCAAAACTTCTTCATACATATTTTTTACTAAAATCGTCTCGTTATCTATTTCTTCTATGGTTGTAACATTGTTATATTTTAGTTTACAATTCTTTTGGACAATACAATTCTTGCTTAATATTAAATCTTTTAAAGGTATACTTTCTTCATAATGATATACTTTATTATTTATTTCTACTATGACTTCCTGAGGTTCGTCTATTTCCAACTTTTCTGAATTTGGTATTGGATTAATCAATTGTACTTCTTTTAGTATATAACTTTTCGGAATTTTAATTGCAAAAATCAAAAGGTTCTCATATCTCATAACACCTGCTCTTAATAACTCTATTTTATGGAAATCGATCTGATATGTGTTTAATTCTTCCAATGTTAGCATACTAGGATGTATAATAATATTTTTTGTTGCCATTATATTGTCTAAAATCTGGTTTATTTTGTTTTCCAGGTATCTAAGTTTTGTTTCTTGGTCTAAATATAAAATTTTATAATTTAGCTCCCGTACATTTTCGCTAGTTGTATTTATTGATTCTACAATTTTATGTCTGTCGTTTTCTATTATCTGTTTTAGGTAGGCTAATGCTTTGTTGTACTGTTCGTTTATTTTAATCTGTTTATTTAAGTTATGAATGGCATGATGATTGTTTTTGTCTATAGTCTGTAAATGTTCTGTAATTTCTTGTCGATCTGTGTCGTCCATCGTTCCGAATAACCATTTGTTAGCTGCACCCACTATATTTATTAAACCCCTTTTGTTTCTAATTGGATTTTGGATTGTCCTCAATTTAGCCTTTTTTACTTTAATTTCAGTATAGAGTGCCTGTTGATCTTCGACTTTTAAATTTTCTATGTTCCGTTCTAATTTTTTTAAAATATCTGTTATCTCCCTTGGATCGATTATGTGTAGAATGGTGTCGGTTTCCTTGGCGATTTCAACTTGTTTGATTCTTATTTTAACGTATCCGTTGTCTTCCTTTATAGGATGTACCTGCAGTCCCCCTTGTACTGTTGTTATTGTCATTATTAGAAGTATCATTATTACCTGAAAATTTAGTTGCTCTTTTAATATTGGATACATGAACATTTTGCAATGGATATTTTCTGAAATACGGTTCATCTTTATGCCTAACTCGTTTGTAATTTTTTATAAATCCTTCTTTTCTATTTTCTATATATTTTTCTTTCTTTTCATTTAGTTTAGTTACATATTTTAATTTCTTTTTATTCAATCTTTCTGTCAATATAGTTGTGTCTACTAAGTTATTTGCCTCTCTTGGAGTCATTTCGATTGTAGTGTGATACCTATCATTATAATTACCTATAGCTTTTTGTATTTTTTGCTCCAGTGATATGTCGTCTTCTATTGCTTGTATTTTCTCTATCAGTGTAGAGTGTAATCTTTCTACTTCTGCGTTTCCAGTGTGGTTATTGGGTTTTGTCCAATGGACTTCTATCTCTTTTTCCTGCAAAAATCTGTTTACTTGTTCTGACTTAAACTCGTTATCCATGATGATGTTTTTTGGTTTACCGAATGTTGATATGTATCCTTCTAATATTGCAATTTTTTTTACCCAATTTCTATCGTTTATTAAATAAGCTACAGCGAATTTCGTTAATTTATCTATAATTGTAATGAAGGTTTGCTTTTTATAATGGAAAGTATCCAGATGAATAATATCATTTTTACTGCTTGGTGTTTCAGTTATATTTAATTTCGGTTTTATGGGATTTCGATCGTATTTACTCGCTTGGCATTTTTCACAATTGTTAATGATTAATTGTACTTGTTCTTGTAATTTTGGATAGTAAATTTTGTCTTTTAAAGTTTTGTAAGTTTCATTGATACCGCTATGGAGTGACTCTTTTGTATGATACAAGGATATTTGTCTATGACATTGTTCTTCGCTTTCCATTTCCCTAGCACTTTTAGTAGCTTTCACAAATTTTATCTTTTGATCTCCTGAAAATAAGTGTATAATGCACTGCTGAACTTTATTATAATCTGTATCTTCTACCTCTGAAAAAATTCCTATACGACCTGATTTTATATGTCTTTTTAATATTTCTTTGATTACTTGTTCTCCGTCTTGAGGGTTTATTTTTATAATTTTTCTTCCGTATGTAACTTCTACTTCTTTATCTGGATTATATGTTAAAATTATCTGCGTTTTGTATTTGTTAATTATTTCCTCCTTAATACCTATATGATCTAAGAGTTGTTCATTTACCGAATGTATAGTGTCAGACAGGTCCATATTGGATTCACTGCTATTCCTATCATTAATATTTGGGCTTTCCTTTAATCTACTAAGAAAGTCTGCTACTTTATTTTCTTTTCCCTGAAGGTAGTCAATTTCAAAGTTATACTCTTGAAGTTTTAGAATCCATCTTTGATTCCTTTGAGAAAATTCTTTACCTTTAAATTTTGAATTGAGGTATTTAATTGGTGCATGGTCGGTAATGATTTTAAATTTTCGACCATATAAATAAGGTCTGAAGTAGGTTACAGAATACACAATGGCTAAAAACTCCTTGTCTGTTACACTATAGTTCCTTTCGTGATTATTTAATGTTCGTGAGACGTAACAAATTGGATGACCTTCTTGGGAAAGAACCGCTCCGATTGCATAATCACTTGCATCTGTTGTAACGACAAATGGTTTTTCATAATCCGGAAATTTTAGTATTGGATGAGATGTTAATAACAATTTTAATTCTTCGAAAGCTTGGATGTATTGAGGGTCTTTAGTATTTATTTTCATATCTTTCTTTAGATATTTTATTAGTGGATATGCTACTTTGGCGTAATCTTTAACGAATTTTCTATAATATCCTGTCATTCCTAAAAAACTTTTCAACTGTTTGTCTGTCTTGGGTATTTCTAATTTCATTATAGCGTTTAATTTATTTGGGTTAGGTTTTATTCCCTGAGTAGTTAGTACATGTCCTAGGAATTCGGTCTCTTTCTCCATGAAATTGCATTTATCTGCCTGAATTTTTAGATTATGTTCTCTTAAACGTTTAAAGATTTTCTCTATAGAATTGAGGTGTTCGTTTAGGGTAGTTGAGAAGATAAGAATATCGTCTAAGTAGACGACACATATCTTTTTTTTATTTTTTTTTATTTATTTATTTACGATCTACAGCAAAAGCTTACAGATTTCAGAAATCAAAGCAGTTGATAACATACTAGGAACTATGACGAAAAGTTAATCTACTAAACTACGACTTAAGTTTAAAAATTTAGTCTAATTAAATCTTTAATTGAAGACTTAAACGACGCTCTCTGCCAACATAAGTCCACTGAGTCGTAAACAGAGTTAAATTGGCGGATACAATTGCTTAGAGGTTCACGCGAACCGTAGCAAGTTCTATGAAACTCTTCGTAGAGAAAAGTCCTGGATCTTAGCGGCCGGGACGGGGTATAAATACTTATGCTACTTAAAAGCTCAGGTGATATAATATCAGAGCACAGAATATCCCTAATGAACATAACTTGATGTAGTTGTCTCCTGGCTTTAAGAGATTCCAGACCCAGGCAAAGGCATCTGCTTTTGTAAGAGGGAGAGGAGCACGACCAATTTAACCTAAAGAAAACAAACCTGGTAAACCTTTTTTGAACGCTCTCGATGCGGTTGATGTGAACACCCTGATCAGGGTTCCAAACAACCGAGGCGAATTCCAGAATCGATCTAACCAAGGACACAAACAGGGATTTAAGCGTATATGGGTCAGTGAAAGACTTTGAATGCCTCTTTAGGAAACCCAAGCAAGTGTTGGCTTTCGCAATAATATATTCGTAATGGTGTCGAAATGATAGAGAGCTATCAAAGACCACGCCCAAATACCTAAATTCGGATTGACGTGCTATTACGATATCGTTAATACAATATGTGTTAGAAAGGGGATTATGGATACGGAAAAAAGACACCGCTTTGCACTTTGCCGGATTAAGAGAAAACGCATTATCATGGCACCATCTATATAAATTGTTCAAATCGTTTTGCAAAGAACGAACATCTTCATCTTTCTTTATAATAGAAAATAATTTTAAGTCATCCGCATAAAGCAGGTGCCTGGAAGTTGAGAAACAGTCACCAATGTCGTTGACAAAGAGGATGAAAAGTAAGGGTCCTAGATGACTACCCTGAGGGATCCCTGAGATAGCATGGATAGGTCTAGACGAAGAGTCGCCGATTATTACACTCTGTACTCTACCCACCAAGTAAGAATGGAACCAGGATAAGAGAGAAGAATGGAAACCTAGTTCCTTAAGTTTTTTTAGGAGAAGCAAGTGATGTACCCTATCAAAAGCCTTGTTGAAGTCGGTGTAAATCAGATCAACCTGATGACCGCATTTGATGGAGTTAGAGACAAACCTTGTGAAGCTCACTAGGTTAGACAACACAGATTTGCCAGTGACAAAGCCATGCTGATAAGGCTTTCATAAGTTTGAAGATCTTATTCTTGACCACGCAATCCAATAATTTTGGCACAATAGCCAATTTAGTTATACCTCTATAGTTTTTTACGTCAAATTTATGACCCGATTTGAAAATTGGCATAATTGAAGAGATCTTCCAGATATCTAAAAACTGGCCAGAACTGAGCGATTCATTAAACAAAATCGTCAGAGGGCAAGTGAGGGAAGGACATCTTTGAAAAGAGCCTGACACAAATTATTAGCATCCTTAGTATAAGACAGATCTAAGCCTCTAACAGCTTCGGTCACATCAGACTCGTCAATAGTTAAAAACCCCAAATCAACACGCTCGTGATGTCTCCTAGGACTGCCAAGCAGGTGAGAGACATCTTGATCATTGTAAACAGACTCAAAAAAGTCTGCAAACAAATTGAAATTGCAAATGTATAAAGGATCTTCGGCTTTAACTCCATCCAATATCATAACCTGAGGAAGACCTGATGATTTCCTTAAGGTATTAATATGTGACCAGAACGCTCGGCTATCCGATTTTATATTACATTCAATTGAAAACAAGTATTTTTTATACAGGTATCTATGCAGGGTTGACACTTCCCGTCTGAGTCTTTTGTAATTATGTTCATTAGACACACTCTGCTCTCTTTTGTAGGCTTTAAAAGCCTTATTCTTAGCATTTTTTAAACGCACTAAACTTTTGGTAAACCATTTAGGATGAGAGCCCCTCACGTGCTTCTTCCTTGGGACCATACCAGTGAAAGCATCCTCTAAGCAATTTAGGAAACGGGAAAACATATCAGATACATCACATTTATTAAAAATATTCGGCCAGTCGATAGAGAGGCAATAGTCGTTTAAGTCATCAAATTTAGCCTGAGAAAAATTAAATTCTAAGCCAACGTCACTAATAGGTAATTCAGCGAAAGCATAAAATTTTAAGTCCATAACAATAGGTAAATGATGAGAATCAGTTTTAAGTAATGAATGATCAACTTTTTGAATAGAAGAGTCCAATTCACAGTCAACAAATACTAAGTCGAGGATTCTACCTAGGCAATTTTGATAGCAATTTAATTGTTTTAGATTTAGAGACAACAAGCTGTCTACTACATATGATTCAGAGTCAGCCGAAATGGCTGTGGGTAACAAACAGCAATCTTCATCCTGATCTGACCAAATCAGATTAGGTAGATTAAAATCACCGAGTACACACAGCTTAGCGTCACTAATGAAAGATTCCGATAAAGAGATAATATTATCAACATGTAGCTTATAAATATCAATATTACTTGAGGGAGGGATGTAACTGACACTAAGATATAAGTCATACTCATTCCTAATATTAACAATAAGTTGTTCGCAAAAGCTATTACTAATTAAAAAAGGAACCAAGGATGATATGATGTCAGATCGAACAGCGATAAGTACTCCGCCACCTCTGGAAAGATTAGTCGCCTCAAGGTCACGATCACGGCGATAGACATTGTATTGGCTTTCGTCTATAAACTCCGATGATGCAATGGCTGGGGTTAACCACGTCTCCGTTAGGACGATAACATCATAATCATTCTCCAAAACTGAGCAATAGAATTCATTTAATTTCGTGCGCATACCGGTAACATTCGAGTAGTAGATAGATAAGTTAGCGAAGAAGGGAGAAGACGGATTATATTTAGTTATGGTTGTTTTTGCTCCATCTTGTTGCTTACTTCGTTTTTTGGAGACGAAGAAAAATCTCTCAACGTAATACCGGCAGGCCAATTCTCTGGTTCCAGCGCTGCCCGCGACAAGTTAGCAGGGATACCAATTTTAAAATTAACGAACTTTAAGGAGCCCAGTTCGCAATCCTTTTTAACTAGCTTTACGCAGACAATCGATTCTTTAGGCAAGTTCAATTTGGATTTTACGTAGTCTCTCAAAGTCTCCGCATCCGTGTCCGGATGGAATCTGGACGCATGAAACCATTTCATTTTAGAAACCACCTTGATATCCTTGAGATTAGAGTCACGACCAACAATTGTACGTTTGATCAATCGGGCACGCTTACCCACTAAGTTCCAATCGTTAGGGGGGTTCGCCGAATGTAAGACTTCCGCACCATTGACAGGCTCACAAGGCGCGGTGCAAAACTTGCCAGCGATCGGTCCGCCTGGCTGACCAGCTCCAACAGCAGTAATTGCATTATGAAGCTCCAGCCCATGTAAGCTGATTGCAACGGACTTAGCGATGTTCACAGAGTTCATCGAGGGCAAAGCACAGGCAGTTGAAGCACTCTTATCGAGGTTCTTTTCCACAGAATTTGATGCATTAACAGTAGCAGAATTTGCAGCAGCAGCGGTCGAAGAGGAAGGCAACGATGAGAGTCTCGATCTCGTTTTTGATGTCGTTAACGAATTTGTGATCGATGTAGACACGAGTGATGATGCTCCGCTAAGTTTACCAACCGGTGGTCTTCTAGAACCGCTAGACAATGACTTTTTAGATTTCACCTTTTCAGTATCATTATCAATTTTCAGTTTCTCGAGGATTACACTCATATCATTCAGCTTGTTTATAAACCCAGAGATGCTGAACGATTTACATGTGTTACAGATCCACACAATGTTAGAGCAAGATTTCATTGATGAAAGAGCACTATCGCTAATAGCTGCACATCTTTTATGAAACACTAGATGGCATAAAAAGCACGCTATGTCAGAGTCCTTAAAGAGCTCCTTATCACATTTAGCACAAATGTTTAGGTTCATTATAGTGAAAAAATAGAAATACACAAGTACACCTCAAAAAATCGCAAAATTAGAAGAGGAAGAGACTAACGCGACCGTTCTCGACGAGTTCTCAACGATGCATGCTCTATGACTCATATCTTGTTAATATATTCCCTTAAAATTTCGTTCATTAGCCTTTGAAAGGTGGCAGGGGCATTTTTCAGCCCAAAAGGCATCCTGACAAACTCGTAAAGGCCTAAGGGTGATATAAAGGCAGTTTTTTTTATATCCTTTTCAGCCACTAATATCTGGTGGTACCCTTTTGCTAGGTCTATAGAACTAAAATATTGGGCTTTCCCCAACTTGTCCAATATACTTTCTATATTGGGAAGTGGGTACTTGTCGTCTATTGTGATCTGATTTAGTTTTCGATAATCTACTACCAACCGATATTTTTGAATTCCTGACTTGTCCCTTTTCTTTGGAATTACGAATATTGGTGACGAATATTTACTATTACTTTTTCTTATAATACCCTGCTTTTCCATGTCATCCAACTGCTTTTTTAACTCTGCTTCATGTTGAGATGGAAAGTTTTGAATTGATTTGTTCAGTCGTTGTTGTCCTTATTTCATGAACTATGCTTTTCGTATTCGTTAACTGATCGCCTTCTTTAAATATTAGTGTTTTATATTTTTCTAATAATTTCGATATTCCCGATTTTTCTTCCTCATTTAAATGATTTAATTTTATATTTCCTATATCGTTTTCCTCTAGCATATTAATTTCTTCCTGAATGGTTTTATTAAGAAAAGGTAGTTTTACGTTATTAGTTAGTGTGATTTCCTGTTTCTCCATATCTATTATTTTTACATTCTTTTCTATCCAATCCATACCGACCAAAAAATCGTATGTTTTATTTAAATTTATTTTAACCCATTTCATTCTGGCATTTTCTACTTGTTTAAACTCCTCCGGACACTTTGTTTTTACTAGTTCTGTATTTTTTTGAACTTCCCCTTCAATAGTGCTAATTTTTATATTTCTTTCTCCTAATTCTTCGTAGATGTTATCTGCTATAGTTTTTGAATTTAATAAACTAATTGTCGATCCTGTGTCCATTAACGCCACATATTTTTTATTGTTTATCGTTAAAATGACATATATTTTCTTGGTTTCCGAGGCTAATTGATAAAAAATTCCTTGTTTAATTGTATCACTTCATTTTCATTCATTGTGCTTAAGGCATCTACTTCCATTGGTTCTTGTGCTGTGCTAGTATTATTCTGTTGAACTGATTGACCTCTAGGTTGGTTAGTTAAATTATTGTCATTGTTTGGTCTGTTTCGTCTATAATTGTTATTATTTTGTTGTCTATAGTTGTCGTTATAATTGTTATTGTTTTGTTGTCTATAGTTGTAGTTATAATTGCTATTGTTTTGTTGTCTATAGTTGTCGTTATAATTGGTATGTCGTGTTTGTCCTGAATTATTATTATTGTTTCGTATTTGTTCAGAATTCTGTGGGGTTAGTCTTGAATTGCTGCTATTGTTGTTTCTTACTTGTCCTGAATTTGTATTTCTGTCTTGTCGAAAATTATTATTACCATAGGAATTATTTTGCGAATTATTAAAATTTTGATATGGGTAATTTTGTCTTAAATTATGTCTTTCTTTTGATACTTGATATGGTCTATGCCACTTTAAGTTATATTCGTCTTGTCGTATATATTTATTTATTACTTCCCTAATTTCCTTTAATGTAAATTTATTATGCAATTCTGATGCTGGTGCACCGGCCGTAATTTCTTTTATTTTTAATATTAACACACTACTAAGGTGATTAACAATTTCTGTTTGGAACTCGCTAAATACTGCACATTCTGAGATATCAATAACAAATCTTCTTCTCCAAATAATTCTTTGCATGTCCCAGGATCTTCTCATTATAGATGATAGTGTATGCCTGAGGTGCCTGTACTCCGTAGTCTGTGAGAGTCCTGTCCACTGCTGCTATGAATGCTGGTAGTGTTCCAGGTTTTCCTTCGAAGTTTGGTAGATATCGGAGATCCTTTTCTATATTTCGTCTTAATGATGGTGGTTGAGTCTGCCTGTTCAGTATTTCGGTTAGGGCCACTAGGCAACGTCTTAGTACCTCGCCGTTCTCCGGTTGGGCCATTTCTCGGTTTTGATCAATAATCTGATTCCTCTGATTCCTTCTTTCCCTGTTTTCCAGCGTTAATTCGTGTTCGTTTCTTCGCAACTTACTAAATGTTTGCTTAAATTACTTCGTATCGCACTTATTTTAACACTGAGTTCCTTATTTGGCTCCTAGTTTAATTTAATAGGGCCAGCACCGACTGCGCCAGTTAGATTTTGTGGCCTTTTTTCCTTTTTCATTAAGAAATAAAAAACACAATGTAGAGTTTTTCTTTTATTAAAACTTCGTTTTATTCTACACAAATTTTAGGTTCAAGACAGTTTCTAAAAAAATTCACTTTACAATTTTTATTTTCAAATTAGTTTCTAAAAATCACTTTACAATTGTTATTTTCAAAACAGTTTCTAAAAAATCACTTTACAATTGTTATTTTTAAAACAGTTTCTAAAAAATCACTTTACAATTTTTATTTTCAAAGTAGTTTCTAAAAATCAAATTTTTATTTTCAAAGTAGTTTCTAAAAATCACTTTACAATTTTTATTTTCAAGACCGTGTCCAAAAATGACTTTTCAACCGGACGATCAGCGACAGACTCAACTTTATCAAAATCTCCACGACCCAAGCTTCCTATCATATTTTGCAACCTAATCATATTTTCTGGTGAGAGCCTTAATGTGAACAAAAAGGCTTTTTAGCTAAGTCAGGTAATTTAATATCTGTCTAGACTTTAGGAATGCTTACCACGGCTTGGGCTTGGCTTGAATTTCGTGTGACTTAGGCAGTTTGTCATCGGATTCCAGGGGTTGCATATCAATATACATATGTAACTCGCGTGAATGGCATTATCCATTCTCGACCGAATAAGGTGTCAAAATTACAATCTACCACATATAAATCTAAGAGCTTAGATGTTTGTCCAATTGTCACATTGTAGAACATCAATTTGTTCAGTTGGGCTCTCTGCATCTGTTATCTGTGCTGTATTTTGCTCAGCACTTCCTGATCTGCAAACTTTTGCGATATGACCCTTTTTACCGCATTTGTGACACTTAGCTGCAATAAAAGGACAATTCTGACGACCATGCTTGCCACCACATCCACCGCACCAATTCCGACCCCCATCTCCGTCTTTTCTGCCCGAAGTACTACGAATATTGGTCTCATCTTGTTTTTTCTGATAACGCGGTGTAGACCTCTGGTGGTGCAACTTATTGTTTTTGACCCTTGGCGGTGTATACCCCAATTTGTGGGTTGATTCCCATGTCGTCGATGCACTTGCATTTTTAACCTCATTCGCAGTGTTACGAGTAGCCTCCAATGTATGCGCAATTTTGTAAGCCTCATTAAATGTCATTGGGTTCTTTGCTACGATTTCATCGCACATTTCCCTACATTCCAAGCCATGAAGTAGCTGCTCTATTAGCATACGGTCTATGAAATCTCCGTATTCGCACTTTGCGGATCCCTGTTTGAGACGAAGAGAAGAACTTGCGACGCTTTCTTCCTTTCTCTGTACGATTCTGCGAAATTTGATGCTCTCGACATATTTATTTGTAGCTCGATCAAAATGGTTCGTTAGTGTTTCCTTTAGTACCGCGTAATCAATTGTATCTGGTTCTAATGGACTTACCAGAAACTTCAATGCATTATTCATCTCGGTTCCCATATGCACTCTTGCATAGCTAGCCCGAAGATTGTTGGTATCTTACTTAGATCCAGTGCCCAGTCGAATCTGCGGAAGTAATCCTCTACGGATGCTCCATCTGACAGACGAAATTCTCCCATGGAAAATTGTGGTACCTTAACGTGTGGTGCTGACTGCTGAGCGACGTTTGTTGGCGGCATTATTGTTTTAAGGGCATCTGCTAACATATCTGTTAGACCCTGCAGGAGCTCTGCTGTTGTCATTTTTGGTATTCACTTGAACTGCCAATTGTAGATACGTGCAAACGTGAAAAAACCTTGCTTTTTCGCCTTGTAGCGATTGAGCGAAAAATCTGTTGTAATCCCCGCTTAGGACGTTTCTTATCTTAAGAATCCTACTCCTGACACCACTATTATGTCCTAAGGGCTTCAATTAATAAATAAAACAGGCTTGGTTCACTGTATACTTTATTAAGTTCTTTGACACAACAACACAAGCGGCCATTACAAGAAAGAGAGCTAGGATCATAGAAATATAAACTAAACACGGAACGGCTGTACCGTGTAAAAACCCTGTACGTGAGCGTACACTCAAAAGTATCTTGTCCAACTAGTACAGCAATAGTGTGCAAGAGGGACGCTGATACCGAACTGTCAAATGAAATTTGTACTCGTTGGGTGTAATTTAGAAAAAGTGCATAGTTTTACGGTTTTAAACTATTTTTTCGCGATAAATTAATAAAAGCTGTGTTAAAATCCTGTTGACGCTTTTGGTGGTTATTCGTTTCAGTGCAATTAACTTAAAATATACGCTAATTTGCGAAATGAAGTGCTCTGTGTTGGGTTGTCTGAATAATTCGAAAGTTTCGCGTGGAAAATCGTTTTTTAGGCAAGTGAAGTCATGGAAATGCAACATAGTTTATATATCTCAATAAAAGGAGATAAATTGAGTTAAATTATGTTCGGAAAATTGAGAAAACCCTCAATTTTTTCACTCTGCTGCTTTGTTTACATTCCGCAAAACAGGGTCTCTTATTGAGTGAATGGTGGCGTGCAAAGTCAATATTCGGAGGGGCGTCTGGTTTATGCCAGGAACTTTGCAATTAATTTTTATGAATATGTTCTCAAATTTTCTTTGATATTGCTTCATTTGCCGTCTTTATTTCTTCAATTTTGCAGTAAATTCAAACCATTCAAGTTTCTTTAAACGTCCCTCCTATTATTTATACAAATATTTACGCCTGCATTGGCTGACCACACATCCATAGCGAATTCTAACACATCTAGAGAAAGTGTACGCTTTTTTTGGCTTACAGCCATTCCGTGCTTAGTTTATATTTCTATGGCTAGGATGAATTTTTGACAGGACTGAAGTTGGTTGCGCTTGTTACTTCGAATACACAACAATAAGGTGCTTGAATATTTTTTGCTGAATTGTTTTTGTTATTTACTTTTAAGAAGAGTCATTTATTTTTTTCGACCAAGAATTTTGTTGTTTGTTTGTCTCTTTTTCTTTTCTTAAATACTAATTATATTATAATTTATTTATTGTAAATGAAAAGGTATTTTGTTTTTATAAGTGGAATAGGCCTAAAAGGAACTTTACAAATAAATGTAATTCCTATAGTATACCTACTATAAGAGATTCCGCATTTTCTAATTTTAACACTTTCCCGTGAAATGTAAAATTCCTTTTAGGGAAACCGAACACTTAAATTCGGTTAACGCTCTGATTGTGGTACCTCTTGGGTAGAGCGGAAACCTGCATGAGTTCATTAAATAACCTTACGTCTTTTTCAGTAGTTAACCCCACCAAACAAAACTTCCACGAGCCGCCACTGCCACATTCAATTAGAATTGGATCCAGAAATGCAACTAGTGAAGCTAGGGCAATTAGAGATAATATAAAAAGTATTATTATTATTATTATTATTATTATAATTCAAATATATTTATTATATCTAGTAGCTGACCCGGTAAACTTCGTACCACCTAAAATTGATTTGATTTTAACTTTTCATAAGAGATTATGAATCCCAATCAACTTTCCAACTCCAATTCATTGAGATTGCAAATGTTGAAATTAGAGCACAAACGGAATCTATCGAAATTACCTCGTTAGCCTTCACTGAGAACTTTACAATCTTGAAATCTTTGTGTATCAAAACTAATCGAGTATCGCTAAAACACAATGGCTAATCAAAGTTATTGTTTGCAAAATGCAACTAATTTCGCTTACACCAAATCTTACCTCAAAATTCAGTATTTTTTATGAAAATCAATTTTTCCACCTGCTCTAAAACTAATTTTCTTTTTTAATTGAAATTCCGTATAAAACCCCGGGTGAAAAATCATCTTAGTCACGGCATACAGAGTACAAGGTTATTAATTTCGCTTTAGCCAAATCTTACCTCAACAATCCACTACTTTTTTATGAAAAACTCCAAAGCCTTAAAAAGTATAAAATAATAACATTTATCAAAAGTCCTCTGCTACTACTTTCAACATTAAATACCAAGACTTTCCTAGATTTTTGAAGTCGGTGTGAAAACCTGACTGATAATAATCCAAAACTAAATAATTAAGGCAATCAGTTTGCTGTATATGTATAAGTAATTATAAAATAAATCTCTCGGAAAGGAAAGCGTCTATCTGTGAAGTTTAGGACAGTCAACAGAAAACTCAGGCCGATGGGAACAATAAAATATATTTTTCGATTGTCGCAGAAACTGCACAATGATTTAAATAATTTAAATTTCCCGCTCAGGCGCCTCCTCGCAGTTCCCCCTGAACATTAAGTTCAGTGGCGATTTCCCGCCATTCCGGAAGTGACATTTTCTAAAACTGCGCGCCCAGCATCGTCTCGGAGTGAGAAAATCTATTTAAATTCATTTAATCCGTTTAATTACTGCGTAAGTATAGCCACTAAAGAGTTTGCCGTCATAATATTATTAAATTTTTTAAAATTCGACGTGGAAAAGTTCTTAAAATTCCATGCGAAGAAGTGTTGAGTGCCGAGATGCTCGCCGGTGCGGATGCGGTCATAAAGTTAATTAATTTGGTCCTCAGGTGGAAGTTCGTGGCATTAAATCGCGTTTTATCGGAATTCGCAGGTTGGGCGGCAGCGCGGGTGCAATTTGAGTGAATTATTTAGATGATAATTTAATTACATATATATGTAAGTAAGTTGCAAAATCCTTTGTTCTCATTTTCGTAATAAATCCCAGTGATGTTCCCGACGTAGGCTTCTTTAAGTCGAAAAAAACCGCACGAAAAGTTTTGGATTAGGGAGTAGCCCAGATTTTTTGAAAATTTTTGTAACAATACTTTCTAACAGGAATTTAACAGGTATAAAAGAAAATCCAAGATAATAATGAAAAAGGTGTTTTGGGCACTTTCCTTAGAATAATTATGAACAAATGAGATGAAATAAAACTGCATCTTTGAAATGTTTAAACATTCGCTTAAGGAATCGGTATGAACAATCTTAAACGTATATTTTTGAAACTATGTATGCTCTGCAAGCAACCCCTAGAGAATTATGTAGAAATTTATTATCGACACTAAGCCTCCTATGCCAGGATCTAAAGTAACAATTGCCCGTTGTTATGTTCCGTATTCCGATTGAAATGAAATCGAAAAGAGACACTCTCGAACGTAATTGGGACATGCCAATACTATTTTCACTATCCGTCGCGCGCTGGTCATCAGTGCAGTTCGAACGTAAAGTAGTTCGCCGCACATTTGACTGATTGCCACGACCTACCTACCTAATGGGCACTGTAAAACGACACGGAATTTTTTTCCCAATCACTTGTACACGAACCAAATCTGTCGAAATTACCTTGTTATTCTTCACTGAGAACTTTACAATCTTGAACTCCTCGTGTATCAAAACTAATCGAGTATCGCTAAAAAACAATGGCTAATCAAAGTTATTGTTTGCAAAATGCAACTAATTTCGCTTACACCAAATCTTACCTCAAAATTCACTATATTTTATGAAAATCAATTTTTCCACCTGCTCTAAAACTAATTTTCTTTTTTAATTGAAATTCCGTATAAAACTTCGGGCGAAAAATCATCTTAGTCACGGTATACAGAGTACAAGGTATAGTAAAGATGAAGTGCTGTCGGCTATCTTTTGCGTCACGCCGACCGAAGGGAGTAAGTTATTGTGCGATTTTTAGAAGTTTTTTAAGTGAAATAAATAGCTGTGTTTAATAAAAATGGTGAAGTGTGCAGTGAGGAACTGTAAGAACTACCAGGGGAAAAAAACTGATGAAAAAACAATTAAATATGTTGTTTTCCCTAAAGACCCCAAAGTGGTGGCAGAGTGGTTAAAAGTGTGCGCTAAAAAATATAAATGTAAAAAGTAGCGATATAGTACGTGTTATTTAGAATTTTAAAAAATTCTCATACAAGATCGGTCCGCGTGACGTTACAGCCATATGTCAAAATTTTCTTTACTATACCTTGTACTCTGTATGCCGTGATCTTAGTAAACTTTCACATAAAATTTTTGAATTGAAAGTGTTACTTTGACTAAATTTTTCATACATAGTGTTATAATCTATTCGAAGTATGTTTTGTGCCGTTTTTTTGATTTCTTACTTTTTTAGCTTTTCCTTTAGGTTTTTCTGAATTTTCTAACCTTTTAAAAATACCCTGAATAGAGACGAACAAAACAAAAAAAGAATCTTCCAAATCGGTCGAGCCGTTCTCGAGTTTTTGCGAGCCTTTAGGCACAGCACTTAATTTTATATACATATATACATAGATAGATAGATTGAAGTAATATATTTTTATTTTAGTTATTGCATTAAATTGAAATCTTTTCATATAATTAAGAATATGAAACGAAAGAAAATACCCAGCTGTGTCCCACAGATAAAAAATTTGTATTTTTGCACCCGCAACCCACAGCAAAAATTGTACCTCTCGGCGATGGTAAGGGAAATATACATTTGTGTGAAAGAGCGAGAAAACCTTACACAGTCGCTACGTATGTTGGAAAGAGAAAATATATATCATCCCCAGACAGTTTGAACCGATTCTTATTGCTACAAATAAGTTATAACCAAATTGCAAGTGCATTCATTCGACTGTGAATAGTGAAAGTGTTAACAGCTGAAAAAATTTGTGAAAATATTGTGTTCAATAATTATGGAGAATATTTGGGATGGTACTATACTATCATTATTGAAAGTAGTTTTCATAATGCACTTGTATATATAATATATTTCAGATTGGTTCCACGAGCAATTGGTGGAATACGTCGAGTGCTATCCATCTCTTTGGAATAAAAATAGGCCAGATTATCGACGCACTGACCGGAATAACATTATATGGAATGATATTGGGAATTCCTTGGGTACTACTGGTAAGTGCTTTACAATAATAATAACAAATTTTTTTTTAATTGTTGTCATGCCGCTACTAACCAGATGTAAATTATGTTCCACAAAGCGTAGATTTCTTTAATTATGTTAATATACTTCTTCTTATAATTTTTTAACAGGAGAGGAGGCTCAGCATCAGTTTGGGCTATTAAAAAGGCGTTTCCAACGGCACAAGCCTCAAATTGAGAAAGAAACTCGAAGTGGAGCAAGTGGCAGGAGAACAAGGCCGTTCTTCTTGGCACAAAAAATGGAGTTTTTAAATGTGTCTCTACACTCAAGACGGTATACAATATATTTCAAATAAACCAAAACAATTAACAAATTTACTTTATTTAGAACTGAGGATTCACTTAATAACAACATGCCACCAGTGCAGATTACACTACCGGTGCCTTCCCAAACGACATCGTCAACGATAATTGAAACGCCAACTGAGGGAGATTTGGAACAATCGCAGATACAACGCCCATCAACATCTGGGTATAGAGCCAGTACGCCAACACGTATTAGGCAACAATCAACATCAGCGTCACAACCTTTCAGAACTCCAACGCCTCGAGTTGAATGCTCCATTTCAGGTCGGCATACACCATACCACTCGTCGGGTCGTAACCCAGAAATTACGAGGAATCGGCAAACATCAATTTCAACTGAGCCACTATATTCACCAGAGGACCCTTTTGTTCCGTCTCGACCTCTGCAGGCGTCTAGATTAAGAACGCAGTTATATGCAACAACCACGGCTGCAATGGAAGAAATTACCGATTCAGTAATTAAGATGCGAAGAGAAAGAGCAGCTAGAAGAACTGCATCTCGCGATCGGTATGAGCAGCAATTTATTGATTTCATGATTACTGGATTGTCAACGCTGCCAGACACGCACAAAGCGCGTTTTCTCAATAATATTTTGGAAGAATATCTAAAATTAAGGCGAGAGCTTGAATAAATATTTACTTATAGCAATTATTACCTATACGTGAATTATTCCTCTATATAATGTAACGTCCTTATATTGTTTAACCCATGTATGATCACACAGATTTGCTGGCACAGTGGCTTGTAGCTTCCTCGAATGCTTCAACTTCTCTTATAGCGTTAGTTGCTAAATTGGCTAAATCCTGCTGTATAAGATTCCAGGCGTTTTTGGATATTGTTGCTGTTGAGCTCGAAATAGTGAAACGAAATGGGCAGCCCCTCGGGAGCGAAAAATTAAAGTCTTCGTTGAAGTTGCAGATGCGAAAGAGAGATTTATTTGAACAGCGCTCCTTTATATATAATTCACGGGAGATTAAGGGCTGTTGTGTAGGCGGGTGTAGGCCTGCTGTGTTGCAACAATAAATTTGTTTGCAACACTCGGGATGGTCCAACTTTACTGCTTCGTCTCTGGCTTGCTTCTTGGATGTCGTCCGGCTTCTGTGTTATCGTCGAGTCGGTGGTACCCTTCTTGGTGTTCGTGTTCACGGGGTTAATACCTTTGGGGTGTTTTGGGTATTAATTTGGAGCAGCCTGGTGGCTAAGACTCCGGTGGAGCAGCTGAAAAGCTAGACTCCCGGGAAAGTGTGGAGAAGGAAAAGTCTGTGCACTCTTTCACTCGATATACACAACTTTATTTAAACTTATTCTCTATTACACACTTTCCGTAACTTTACTTAGCGAGATACTTATTTAAGTATATTTATCAAAAACGTCCCGTGACCGAACTTATTACTGGACTCTTAGTTTGAATATTACTTTACGACTCGAAGGCTGAGTATTTGCTCCTGAGCTTAACTATATTATTTCAATATTGGACTTCGACTTATTGATTTGAATATCGGACTGCCACTGACCAGTGCTCAATTTTCCGATCGTAGGAAACCTCGGTTTCCGGTGACGATCGCTTATCGGTGAAAATTGATCCAGCACATATTGTTGCGCGAGCACTTTCGTTCTTGCGCATGTGCTGTGATCGCACTTTCACCGGGCACTTGACTTTGGGTCAGGTTGTCGCCCTCGGGGTAATTTACGCAAGTCGTAAATTATGCCGTGGGACAATATTACCGCCGGCGACGCCTTGAATAGTGCAAGGGGTGCACATTGGGTAATTTTTAGGCTGAAGTGTTAAGCACTTCAGCGTCATAAATTAAGTTCTTTGTGCTAGATATTTGATGCTTGAAACGTGAGGCGCTTCAGCATCATTTTTACTTAAATTGTTTGCAAATGTTTAATATTTTATCTCTGAAGTGTGAAGCACTTCAGAGTCATAAATTGATACATAACAGGGCTGACAACATAAAAGTGGGAAAAAGGGCTGACAACACTCAAGTTTAAATTACTACAGTTCAGGGCAACATTAATTGAACTTAAAATCAAGAAGAAATCATAACATGCCGCCCGCCTTGGAGGGCTTAACCGTCAATTCACAGGTCTGCCTATTCGTCTCCATTGGTAATGGGCAGATGGTTGCAGCAGCGCGCTTGAAGATTCCGGTGGATGTTTTGAGGCTGGCGACTCGGCGGTGGTTGTATGATCCCGGATGCACTTCAATGACTCTTCCAAGCTTCCACTGTAGTGCAGGTACGTTGTCTTCCTTCAGCAAGACCAGCGAGCCAAGAACGATGTTTGGAAATGGCCGAAACCACTTAGCCCTTGCTGTAGAGATTGCAAGTATTCGTGGTTCCATTGTTTCCAGAATCGTTGATGCATGGCTCTAACTCTCTTCCAACGAGTCAAAGTATTAATGTTTAAATCAGAAATGTTAGGCTCTTGAAGCGACACTAGGGGGGCACCTATAAGAAAGTGCCCCGGTGTAAGAACATTGAGATCGTTAGGGTTATCTGATAACGGAGTTAAAAGCCTAGAGTTGATCACAGCTTCAGTTAGGCAAAGCAATGTATGTAGCTCCTCGTATGTAAGCAGTGAATTGCCAATTACACGTCGAATGTGATACTTAGCGGACTTGACTGAACTTTCCCACAACCCGCCAAAATGAGGAGAGCGGGGTGGGATAAATTTCCACGATAATCCATGCTCCTGACACGCCTTTTCCAGAGAATCTCGATGATGCTCAGATAGAAAAAGTTTGCGTAGGGCCTCAAGTTCATTGCGCGTGTCACGTCCACTTCAAAAGCACCAAAGCTGGTATCGTATCACCAAGGGGCCATTAACCTCCCCATAGATTGGACGCAATAAAATCGTCGACCCCAGCGACCCGAAAAAAAAACTGCAGACGCTAAATCGGCAATTCCCGGTCACCAAACACCTCCGTTAGCCAACTCCGGCAACGTGACTGCAACCTTGCATTTTCGACACCTGGAATAAATTAGATGATCGGAGGTCAGAGCGAAGTCAGTTCTTGGATATCACTCAACGACATTATATCGCGGATTTTTTATACGGGTCTTTCTATCTGTTCTTGTAAAGTCGTTTAAGGTTGTAATAAAGCTTGTGTGTGAAAGTTATAGTCCAGTCATTTGGGCCGAAAAATAGCGTTTACCTGGAAAGTTTTCCGGGAGTTTTGAAAATTGGTAATTTTATAGATTTTGAGGTGCTCTTTTCGAATTTAACTTTGCGACCTCGTATCTTTGCCGCTCGCGCCGCCACATTGGAAAAATGGCGCTTAAAAGCAGTTTTTTGACAATATCTCCTTTCCGACTCATTTTACGATAAAAACAGTTATATACAATATGAAACTAGAGACAATTACCTACAATTTATGTATCTACCTTTTTTTCATAAAGTCAATAGTTTAGGCGTACGAGCGCCGCAATGTGTACTCCAACACGCATTTTGGCCAAAACACTCATTTCCACACCACCTTGATGTAGAGAAAGCGGCGCGTTTTTTTTAATGTGGCCATAGTAAGTAAGGCCATAGTAAGTCGGGTTTTCAACGTATAGTATAATATCTATATATTATATATATAGATATCACATATATAACATCTAAGTTAACACGACCCGCATCGAGAGTGCACGCGCCGCCGCCACTTCCTGCTGATGCAGTAACCCAATATCGAATATTGTAAAATTGTTTAGTCATAAGAGAATTATATTGCTTAGTTGTAAAAATCGTAATTATTGGAAGTCGAAAAATATTGAGGCAGAATAAATCGGTCGCTTGTCTAGATCAGACGTGTTTTTTCTATTCGTACGAAAATTAGTTCCGTTAACTTCTATTTCAAAGCCCAAAATTTTACCTTGACCCTTCATTCTGCCGATTTTTTGTATGGGAAGATCGAAACTTTTTTTGAGAAGAAGCTTCACTGTCACATAGCCTTTCTCAAGAGAAAAACCGCACTCGAATCCGACGGCGCGTTCCGAAGTTATTCGTGTTATAATATTCAATAAAACACAAAACCCACTACCCGCAATTTAATAGCACTCCGCGGTTTTTTCATCCTTAATAACCAATTGAACGATTCATAAAATAAAAACCCATCAACGTTGTAGTTCCTTACCAAATGACAAAATCAATAGCCTATTATTTCATAAGAAAAATATAATTATTCACTGAAACTTTAAAATTAGGTCTGTTTCAACAACACAGGAAAAAAAGGTCTGATTCAACAACACAGGAAAAAAAGGTCTGATTCAACAACAAAAGAAGACGAAAAAAAACTAATGGTGAGACACTTATACTGGAAATAATGTTTGACTTTTAATATTATTCTGTTTTTTTTTCTAGGTTCAACAGGTTCACTTCACAAGAAGGAACTAGCGGGAAGGCACTTAACCGTAACCAGGTCCTGTCTTTTTACACTTGGGTTCTCTCTTTCTAGGCACAATTGGGCATACTGTACAATAAAATTACCGGTAGGGCACTCAATCGGAACTAATTTTTGTCTTTAAAATGCGTCTGTCTTTTCAGATTCTGTACGAGGAGAACACTTAACGGAAAGTCCTGAGTTTAGCTAATTAAATTGTCTTCTTTTAATATAATTTTTTTTCTTTTCCAGAGTCGCACTAGCGGAAGATCTCACGGTGGATCACTTAAAATGTTTTTTCCTTTTGATTACTTAGGACAATTGCAAGCACGACCTAATTGAATTTCGGTGCAGCCGGGAACTTGGGGATCTAGTGTCAGGTAAATTGTCGATTAATTGCGCGAGGGAATTAAACGGTCTTGTCTTTTCTTCACAGATACTGTCAACTTTGCGGGCACGGTCTAATTTAAACTCGGCGCGGCCGGGACTCGTTCGGTTATCTCACGGTAAAATTCACTACAATAATTTTTCCGCCCGAGAAACTTAATTTGTTCTTATCTTTTTCTCCAGGCAGCTTTCGATTCCGGGCGTGGAAGACACTTCAACTTTTCTTAATTCTTGGTTCTTTATTTTATTTTCAGCACTACTCAAACGGACAAATTACTTTTCCCGCAGCCAGTCCCGACTTTACTTTTCGATTTCCCGACTCTACTCTCTAAAAAAAAATAAATTTAAAAAATCAAAAAACCCGACTGTGTAAAAAATGAACTTTAAATAAAAACTGAAAAGAAAAAAACAAGTCCAGTAGCCTAGAATTCTGTTAATTGAATAACTACACCATTGAGTAGTTTCATGATCGATACACACATAAAACAAATAATAAATTCTAATGCGGAACATAGCGACTTTAACAGTCGGGACCCATTATTGGGAAATTTTGATCCGGTCTAGAATATTTAATGGGTGTAGTTATTCAATTAACAGAATTCTAGGCTACTGGACTTGTTTTTTTCTTTCCAGTTTTTATTTAAAGTTAATTTTTTACACAGTCGGGTTTTTTGATTTTTTAAATTTACTTTTTTATTTTACACTTTTTAGTTAGGATTATAAGACGGTAAATTCCTCAATCTTGTCATTTCATTGAGGGTGTTAATATCGTGGGGATTATTAAGCAGCTTGCGGTGGTCTAAACTACTGATTGTGAATCCATCTAGAGACCTAACCCGGCTCAAGGCTACAAATGCGTGAACTTAAATCAACCACAGCTCGGTCCAAAGTAGTTCCTTATAACTTATGTACAGCAACACCCCAGCACAATATCAATGGCAACATTTTTCGTTCTATTTTGCCCTGTCCATGGTTCGATTCTGACTCCTACTCCAGTGACATTGTTTTTAATAGCTTTGAGCTGGCCACTCAATTGTCCTTACAACTAAAAAATTCTGGGTTTGTCATTCGATTTTGAGAATTATATTATGACTAGCGAATACCCGGCGTGTGCTACTACGCTGAAAAAAGAAATACATTTTGTGTATTTGTTGGAAAAAAAGGAAACTTTCGTCTCGTCTCGTCTCGTCTCGTCTCGTCTCGTCTCGTCTCGTCTCGTCTCGTCTCGTCTCGTCTCGTCTCGTCTCGTCTCGTCTCGTCTCGTCTCGTCTCGTCTCGTCTCGTCTCGTCTCGTCTCGTCTCGTCTCGTCTCGTCTCGTCTCGTCTCGTCTCGTCTCGTCTCGTCTCGTCTCGTCTCGTCTCGTCTCGTCTCGTCTCGTCTCGTCTCGTCTCGTCTCGTCTCGTCTCGTCTCGTCTCGTCTCGTCTCGTCTCGTCTCGTCTCGTCTCGTCTCGTCTCGTCTCGTCTCGTCTCGTCTCGTCTCGTCTCGTCTCGTCTCGTCTCGTCTCGTCTCGTCTCGTCTCGTCTCGTCTCGTCTCGTCTCGTCTCGTCTCGTCTCGTCTCGTCTCGTCTCGTCTCGTCTCGTCTCGTCTCGTCTCGTCTCGTCTCGTCTCGTCTCGTCTCGTCTCGTCTCGTCTCGTCTCGTCTCGTCTCGTCTCGTCTCGTCTCGTCTCGTCTCGTCTCGTCTCGTCTCGTCTCGTCTCGTCTCGTCTCGTCTCGTCTCGTCTCGTCTCGTCTCGTCTCGTCTCGTCTCGTCTCGTCTCGTCTCGTCTCGTCTCGTCTCGTCTCGTCTCGTCTCGTCTCGTCTCGTCTCGTCTCGTCTCGTCTCGTCTCGTCTCGTCTCGTCTCGTCTCGTCTCGTCTCGTCTCGTCTCGTCTCGTCTCGTCTCGTCTCGTCTCGTCTCGTCTCGTCTCGTCTCGTCTCGTCTCGTCTCGTCTCGTCTCGTCTCGTCTCGTCTCGTCTCGTCTCGTCTCGTCTCGTCTCGTCTCGTCTCGTCTCGTCTCGTCTCGTCTCGTCTCGTCTCGTCTCGTCTCGTCTCGTCTCGTCTCGTCTCGTCTCGTCTCGTCTCGTCTCGTCTCGTCTCGTCTCGTCTCGTCTCGTCTCGTCTCGTCTCGTCTCGTCTCGTCTCGTCTCGTCTCGTCTCGTCTCGTCTCGTCTCGTCTCGTCTCGTCTCGTCTCGTCTCGTCTCGTCTCGTCTCGTCTCGTCTCGTCTCGTCTCGTCTCGTCTCGTCTCGTCTCGTCTCGTCTCGTCTCGTCTCGTCTCGTCTCGTCTCGTCTCGTCTCGTCTCGTCTCGTCTCGTCTCGTCTCGTCTCGTCTCGTCTCGTCTCGTCTCGTCTCGTCTCGTCTCGTCTCGTCTCGTCTCGTCTCGTCTCGTCTCGTCTCGTCTCGTCTCGTCTCGTCTCGTCTCGTCTCGTCTCGTCTCGTCTCGTCTCGTCTCGTCTCGTCTCGTCTCGTCTCGTCTCGTCTCGTCTCGTCTCGTCTCGTCTCGTCTCGTCTCGTCTCGTCTCGTCTCGTCTCGTCTCGTCTCGTCTCGTCTCGTCTCGTCTCGTCTCGTCTCGTCTCGTCTCGTCTCGTCTCGTCTCGTCTCGTCTCGTCTCGTCTCGTCTCGTCTCGTCTCGTCTCGTCTCGTCTCATCTCGTCTCATATCATATCATCTCATCTCATCTCATCTCATCTCATCTCATCTCATCTCATCTCATCTCATCTCATCTCTCGGTTATTAACGCGGCAAATGACAATTGTTAATATGCGGTGCCAGCTATCGGAAAGCTAGCACAGCCACTATACCCTATACTCCTATCGTAAAATCATCTCAGTAAACTTTGAATTTAATTTTTTGCATTTAAAGTGTTATAATCTGATCGAAGTAGGTATTATAAAGTTTTTCGATTTATTATTAGCTCTTTTATTTTACCAAGAAACACAATTTTTTTTGGGCTAGGAACCTTCACGGGCGTACGCAGAACAACTCACCAAAAGTTCATCACAATCGGATAAATTGCTTAGAAACGCATAGAGGATATACATACATACATACATACATACAGACAAACATTCATTTTTATATATATAGATAATTATTTTTCATCAATTATATAAGAACTTTATCACAGCTTTATTATAAATATTGAAAATTTAAGTGAAAATGGTTGCTAACCAACTTTAAATCGTTACAGATCCTAAACAGTCATTCGAAATGAAAAATGATAAAAGAAACCTAAAGATGATTTTCAAATACCCATTCATTGATACCCCACTTAACATAGTTCGTCTACTTTCTTTTTCACAATATGGCGTCTAATTGCCGCCATATGGAATTTTGATTAGTGTCATGTCTTTAGTAGCACTCGCAAGATTAAGACAAATCGATTGACGTAAGAATCATCAAAATCGGTCAACGCGTTTGGTCTCTAGTGTGCCACAAAGGTTCAAACATATATAGGTTCCGAAACACATTACCCTCCTTTGCGTAGCGCAGTCGGGTAAAAATTTCCACCGACTTGATTTTGTTAACAGCTGGACGCCGACTGAAAATTTTTGCGCCGATCGCAATTCACGCCGCCGACCACCGACCCGATGATTCATCGATAGCCGTTGCTGATCCCGCTGCCGTCCACTTCCACATCGGCAGACGACAGCCAATCGCGCGCACGCCGGCGGTGTGCGAGTAGACGGCAACGGCATCGAGATTCGCTGCTTGCCGTGCCTGCCGCCTGATCTGATGCATTTGGGTCAAAGAATATGGAACCTTGTTACAAAGAATGTCCACTCTATTTCTGCGACGCAATTTACCCCCACCATGGCCACTTTTCAGAAAAAAAAACAAAAAATTTACCCATAAGTCGAAAAGAGAGCTTGTTCCAGTTCCAAATTCTCATTTAAATTGCCTAATAAGCAAGAAGAACGGCAGCAGTCACAAATGCCGACAAACACTATGAAACAAGTGTTCACCTATTACTTTGCGGGCCGAAGGCGAATGCTTTTTCATGTCATTGTGTTGGTGGCGAGCCGGCCGTGCTTTTCAGATAGGAAATACCGGAATTCGAATGCCTGCCTCACACATTGAAGGGGTTCACATATAAGTTTGTTTACGTTTTTTCATCATAGGTTTTCCTTATGCGGGCCGAAGGCGAATGCTAAATCAAATGCGATTGTATGCCGGCTCGCACCGGTACTCCGTTTGCTTCAAAGGACAGGGTGATTAATTCTGATTGTGTTTTAAGAGAAGTTCTTTATAATTTGTGAAAGTACGACTAAGCTTTTTAAAATTATAATATTTTGTGGTGAAATGTATAGTGGCATTAAAACAGATATTTTGAAATAAGAGAACAATTATAAAACAGGTTTACTTTTTTATTTATGAACGTTTTAATTTAGTTTTAAGTGCACGGCAGTCGGCACCCTGTAGCTCTGTATCAATTTCTCTAAATTCCTCTGCATTGTTTCTCTCGTTTCCACCACAATGCTTGAGCATGCTATCGACTTCTAGCAAAATCGTGGGGTTGGGAGGAATAACGGTACCAAGGTCACAAAAACTGAAAATCTAAATTGCAGGAGTGAACAGTCTTTGTAACGTAGGTTCCATAGTCTTTGATTTGGGTGCACTGTGAACTTCTCTGGGCTCACGCATTCCGGTCCCGAGACATTTTTACATGCGACCGAGCCCGTGTGTTACATCAGTATCTTTAAATAAGCAAGAAACTGAACCAACTGTGCAAATGACTAACAACCGATCTCTTTTCTAAACAATGTTATGTCCTTTCTAGAACATTTCTTTTAATAAATAATTAAACACCAAATGTATCCAAGCATCCACTCAAGATATCTTCTAAACAAAACATTTTCTAAACCAAATGTATCCACTCAGGACATTTTCTAAACAAACAATATCCATTAAAACATTTTCTAAATAAAACACCAAATGTATCCATCTGAGGATATCCCAAACAAACGAAAACCCTGCCTTGCTTAACCATGCTTCACGATTAATATAAAAGGAGCTAGATAAGTCCTAAGAGAGGAGACAAGTATCAACTGTTAAGAAGTAAGCGTTCGCGAAATTGTTCGAAGTCTTGTAAGAACTAAGCAACACATAAAATCTGAGTTTTGTCTGAGCAATAGAAGTCTTTTATTTCAAAATTGTAATTCGTGGTGCACCACTTTTGCTTCGACCATCTGCTCGCGCCGCAATTATCTTCCGCTTGAGTTGGCCCTCGAGCTGCGACCGCCGAGTTTTGTGCTATTTTTAGCTACGAAACTCGGCGTCCGCAGTTCGAGGGACGGTAAAATTTTACGGTGCTCGCCACAGCCGCCGTGAAGTTTTGGGCGAGCCCCCGAGATGAAAAATTTACGCCAGCCATAGGCGGCGTAAAAATATGTTTTTGCTTTCAGGTTTTGCTTTTGGGATATGATCTTCTTCCCTGACCACAACAAGCTCCATTGGGAGAGACTCATCCCAATCCAAACCTAGTTTCCAAAGCTGCTGCATAAAAACCTTAGCCCTTACAATGATCGGATTAAGTAATCCCAAGGGGTCGAATAGACTACCTATATTCGATAAGACCTTCCACTTTGTCTTCACGCCGCTCCAGTCATCGTTAGATAACGTGTAACGAAAGGTATCATGCCTAGGATCCCACATCAAGCCAAGTGTTTTGATTATGTTGCCACCCGTAATTTGAATGAGCCTTTCCTGGTCACTAACGGATATAGTTTCCAGAACTTGTTTATGATTAGAGCACCATTTACGCAGTACGAAGCCTCCCCTTTCAAGCACGAGCTCTATTTCAGTACGTATCTTGATGGCATCTTCCAATTCCAAGGCGTGAGCGCCAGTGAGCATATCGTCAACGTAAAAATCTCTTGCTAATACTTTTGCGCCAGTTGGAAAATTGTGGGCTTCATCTAGGGCTAATTGAGCTAGGCAGCGAGTTGCCAAAAATGAAGCGGGTGAAGTGCCATAGATAATGGTGCGAAGTCGATAGACTAGAAGCGGTTCATCCACTGAGGGCCTGTCCGAATCCAAGTCTATGTCTACGTCTTCGTCTAGTTATAACAGTTCGTGACGTCAGCGAACAAGCTGAGCTATTATAACAATTAAGACGAAGGCAAAGCTAACCTGTCCGAATTGGTTTGCTTAGCTTGAAATTTGACGTTGGAAGTTAACCCAACGTAAGTTATTTGTCTGTGCCTAAGAGGAGGACAAAAGTGTAGCGTTCAAAATATAAATTAATAATGGAGGGAAGAGTACAAGAAAATATGAATGCAAACATTATTAATTTTAATACATTTTCTTTAGTCCCTGCAATAAAAACATTGTTCTTCAGAACATGTCCATAACAATTGCAATTCATTTTACTTACATTTTGTACCTGACATTTTTAATTTTTCTTAAAAAAGTCCTATTTTACAACCAATTGCCCGTTGTCTACTTCACGACTAGCGACCGACATTGGTTCTACAATAATTCTCAACGAAATGCTGCTCACAGGCTACTTCCTCCGACGAACGCTGATTATTCGGAGATTCATGATGCTCCACTTCCCAGAATGCACGCAACTGTGCATCAACTTGCGAGTGAAGGCCTGCGCCCATACGATCCAGCGCCCTGCGTTCATGCATCGAGCTTTAAGCTGTTGCTGCACGAAAATATTGAAATCCATGCTTTCTTATGGAGCTTCGCCCATAAGCGATGCATGGCGATGCATCGACGCATGGAAATGTTGAACATTTCTCAATATTTTCATGCATCGGGACGCATCAGCCGGTTTGAACCTAGGGTGGACTTTCAAACTTGCAAGTTTAAAGTTGTGCATTCACAGCTGACTGTTTACATCCCGGCAAAGTGTACCTGAAACATTGGACGCACCTAATAGCAGAATTCCTATTAAAAGAAATTTAATTAATATAGTAAGATCCATTTTTATCCTTTTAATTTTCAAAATTGCCCCTTTAATAAAATTCCTGCGCTGTACTGTGGCTGTGCTGCGGCTGTGCTGTGACTATTGACAATTTGTGGCATTGTGAGATGACGGATCTTATGGGCGAACCTCTGAATTGCCATGCAGCGGCAGGCATCGAGATCCATCAACAGCTTAAAGCTTGATGCATGAACGCAGCCCGCTGCATCGTATGGGCGCAGGCCTTAAGGTTCAGACTCTGTTGTGCTTGCGAGCAGTGAATGACATATTGGATTGAGCTTAGCAGACTTGTACGGTCCCGAGATTATCCATCCTAGCAGAGTTTTTTGCAGAGTGGGAAGATTTTCTTTTAGTTTAATTTGACCGACGGACAACAGATCAAAAAATATTCCTGCTCCCAAAAGCATGTCAATTCTCTGCGGGCGATTGAATGATGGATCTGCTAACTTTAAGTTTAAAGGTATTTCCCAATCGCTGATATCAACAAATCTTTCAGGTTGATTAGAGGCAATAGTTGTTAGTACTAGAGCAACGACATTGGTTGAAAACTCATTTAGGCGCGATTTTATGCTAAGGCTCGCCTTGAATTTCGCGGATAGGTTGATCATACCAATGCCAGATATCGGGGCGTTTATTCGAACCTTTTTTTTTAAATTAAGTTGCTGGCGTAAACGCTCCGTCATAAAATTCAACTGAGAGGCGGAATCGAGAAGGACTCTACAGGGTACGAAAGAACCGCTGTTGTCTTGGACTAGTATTACTGCAATGGCTAAGAATATCTGATGAGGCAATAGGGAGTGATGCCTCGACTAACAATGACGGCACCTACCCGATTTACATACCTTGACGTTGTGCCCTGTTTCAACATGACCATGACCATGTTGATGAGGGCTTCTTTAATTAAAATATGCAGTCTGGCTGTAGAATTCATTTATTCTCTTAGACTGTCTCTGAACGACTGAACTGCTTAACAGTCCTGAACTACTTAACAGTAACTGTGTTCTATCTTGATATTAGTTCTGTGCTAAATATGTATAAGTGAAACTACAACATCTCCCTTTTTAGAAAATATAGAGACTCTTAATTCAAAAATTCAATAGCTGTGTTTTTTTCGCATTTGTTCCGATTCTAGGTTTAACAGGAAATTTTGCATTGAATTGAAATTTTAAAGACTGTCACGTATATAAAGATTTTAAAATTTGCGAAAGCGCATCAAATTAGCCATGATATTTGATGATTGCGTAATTAAGTATATTTACTAGTATCGTAACGATCAACATAACGATCGTATAGGTCTTCCAAATCTTGAAAAATTATTTTGTAGTTTATTAGTTGAGGTTTGATCATTACTTTCTATTTGATGGGGATCAGCCGATTCTTCACCATTAGATGTTGTTGTTTGATGTTGCTGTGACAGCTCATTGTTGGACGATTCAGGGCGATTTAGAATTAGTTTCCTATTTCTTCTGTAGGAATTACCAAATTCATCTAGAATTAAATATGACCTTGGGTATTGTAGTCTTTCTGTGACTGTTCCAGAAGTCCACTCTGAAGTTGGAGATTTTTTAAAATAAATCTTTTCTCCTTTTTGAAGAGGCTTAAGGTCTTTAGCGCCACGGTTATAATTTTTTTTACTCTTTTTTGATATTTTTCCAACATTTCTTTTTGGACTTTCTGATTAATTAGTTTTGGTTTAAGATTAAGTTTAAGAGTTGGAATTTTAGTTCTTAAATTTCTGGACATTAATAGCTGTGATGGTGAACTAAGATTGCCTTTGGGTTGTAGGCGAGAGAGTGAGGCCGTGGCCTTAGTCTCCAAAAAACTAAATATGTGGCAACACTGTATAAGGATGAAAGTATTGATCTGGGCGATGACGCCATGTTAGGATCACTTATTAAAGGCGAGTCATACAGTGCGGACGTGTTTTAATTCTTGAGAGTTTCCCAAGTTTCTCCCAGTTTATTTCCCTCCCTCACAGTTCAGAAGTGGAATTACCCGGCGAAGAGACGCTTGACCGAGTGAAAATTGTGCGTGAAAAGACAAAAGGAGTTAATATTGTCGTGTGCGATCCACCGAGGAGTTTGGGCTTGCCGGTCAGAAGTGACCAAAAACCGGTCAGAAGTGACCAAAAGCGGTCAGAAGTGACCATATTAAGTAAAGGTAAAGTACATTTAACTCGCTATGGATCCACGGGTCGCCAATTTTTTGGGAAGGGCGACGGTCGCCCAGCTGAAGGCGAAACTACATATAATGGGACATCAGGCCTCGGGGAACAAGGCGGCGTTGAAGTTTCGGTTGGAGGAATCGGTTCGAGATCTTTCTGAGGGGGACATCGCGGATTTGTTTCCAGAAGATCTGTTCACGATGGGTGATGATGATGCGCATCAGGATGACGAAATCTCGGTGCATGATGGCGGCATGTCGAATCCTTCGGCAAATGGCGGCGACTTAGACGCGGAGCTGGAAAACCTACGAGAACAGGTGAAAAAGAGACGGGAAATTAAAGATCTGAAGAGGAAGTTGGCCGAGTTAAGCGTGTGTGAGGAGACCAGTAGCAGGGCGAATTTCAGTTTTCGCGATGTGGAGGAGTCTTTGGCAACGTTCAGTGGGGAGGATGGCCTCAGTTTCGAAAAATGGCTGCGTCAGTTTGAAGAAACTGTAGAGATGTTGGGCTGGGAGGCGAAGCAACGTTTTATATACGCCCGTAGGCTACTCTCGGGTACAGCGAAGTTGTTTGTTCGCACGGTTTTTGTCAGCTCATGGTGCGAGTTAAAGTCAGCACTTAAGGACGAATTTGACAGAAAAGTTTCTTCGGCGGAAATTCATGATAGCCTGCGGAAGCGGAGGAAGAAACCGGACGAGACTTATCTGCACTACCTTCTTGCAATGCAGGAAATCGCCTCTTTGGCGGACGTGGACGAGAGTGATGTTATCCACTACGTTATAAGTGGCATAAATGATTCAACTGTCAACAAAACGATTTTGTATGCTGCTAACAACATTGCTGAATTAAAAGACGCATTACGAAAGTACGCCAAAATCAAAGCCGGTGAGAGCTACCTCCGACCGAAGCAAGGTCAACCAGAGGTGAAGTCAAAATTGGACAACAAGGTGAAGTGTTTCAACTGCGGCAAATTTGGGCACATTGGGAAAAATTGCCTGCAGCCGGTACGTGACAGGGGTTCTTGTTTTCGATGTGGCAAGATGGGCCACCTAGCCAACAAGTGCACCGAAAAGGCAGCTCTGATGCTGTGCGCTGAAGGAATGCACCAGGACATGACTGACTGCACCCGGGAGCAGTGCAAGGAGCCCTTATACTCTACAAATGGTTTCGAGTTCAACATCAAGTACATTTTGAGCAGCGGGGACAGCACGACGTCGTATGAGTGCAGCTTGCCAACATTACTGGACTCAGGAAGCCCCATCAGCTTCATGCAGCAGAAGTACATCCCAGCTTACCTCTCATCTCCGATAGAACAAAATAAGTATTCTTTCTTTGGCATAAATAATAGTTTTCTTAATATTTTGGGGGTAGTTAAGGTTCAAATTCTTTTTAGGAATTCCGTAGTTGTGTTGGATATTTTTGTAGTGGGCAATGGGACTATGAAACACCCAATTATTCTGGGCAGGAATTTTTTGAATTTGAGCAATCTGGAGTTGAAGGAAAAAACCGTACATAAGGCAGGAAATTCGTGTATTCGCGGTGTTGAGGCGCCAGTCTCATCGGAGGCATCGAGCATTAATGGGAATACTCAAGGTACTGTGCACTGTCTTCCGATTCAGAATGACCATATTGACATTTTAAATATTGAACTTAACGATTTTGATAACGGGATAAATTTGAATATTAATGAGCGGGTACCTCGGGAGGTCAAAAACCGAGTTGAAGATATTGTTGGGCCGGTTTGTTTTCGGGAACAAAGGAGTGAAGGTTGTTTGCCTAAAATTGATTTTGAAATGGAGATAAAACTTAGTAGGGACCAACCATTTTATTGCACGCCTCGTAGACTTCCCTTCGTGCACAGGGAAGAACTTAAAAATATTTTAGATGATTTGTGAGTTGAGTTTGCACGGGGTAACCAGCCTGTTGCTGGGAATCCTCCCGCTTTACAAGCGGCCGGGGCTAGGATTGTGCAGGTCCCACTTCCATGTACTGCCAAGGTGGCGAGTCCAGGCCAAGGAGGAAGTTCTCTTCTGGACTCCGATGATAGAATGTCGCAAGACGGACTATCATCGATTGGCACATTGACACAGTCAATGGAGAGCCTTCTTCTGGAACAGGAAAGGACCGGAAAGCAGCCTGCTGTTACTACGGTTAATCCCGCTCCCACTATGGTAAAGATCACCCCCCTCCAACCAACACCGAGAAAAAGGAGGGGTTGTCCAAATGACAGCTGCGACGGCTGAGGAGCAGGAAAACAGGGCTAAGGCAGAGGAAGCGAAAGCCGACTTTGTCAAGGGCTCCGTTCCTTCCTCCTCAACTCCGGTGCCAACAGCCACCAAGAGAGGTAGGTCGGAGGTGGATTCGTCCACTCCGAGCACCTCGACTGGTGCGGATGGCACTGGGGCAGCCAAGGAAAAACCACCTACGCAGCCCTTGAGCAAAAACAAACGGAGGAAAGTCGCTAAGACCGGTCTCCCGGGACAAAGCTCACCGGACGAGGTAAAGGGGAAACCCGATCCTCGTACCGGGTCGTCAGAGGGTGCGGCTCCGTCGGACTCAAGTGCGACGGCCGGGGGGGTGGGAAAAAGCTTCGCTGAGGCTGCTTCTCAAGCCCTGGTCGTTGTAATTGAGGCCGACAACCCACAAAGGGAAATGTCACAACGGCACGTAACCTTTGTGGAGGACCACATTTGGAAGCTCTTGGGTGAAACTAAGGAGGCTCCCAGGTTTGAGGGAATGGTCTTTCGTGACGGAACCCTAAAAGTTCAATGCACGAATGAACATTCCCTCAAATGGCTGCTTACAAATGTGGCAAACTTTCCAGCTTTTGACGGCATTAAATTTTCTGCTACAAAAGGTAGCGACATGCCTAAGCTGGTTCGGGCAGTTGTTTGGATCCCAGGCCCTCGCAAGGCACCTGGGGAGATACTTGCCCGCCTCCGTAACCAGAACCCAGGACTGGACACTAAGTACTGGCGGATACGTGCGTTCAGTAGCAAGAGGAAGAACCCCGGTGATCCCGAAGGCTCCACTCTTGCGCTGGGCATTGACACGGAGTCGCTGAAGGTCCTGGATTCTGTTTACGGACTTCGTCCCCATTTAGGTTTTGGGAGGGTGAAATTTCACGTCTCCGGGAAATAAATGCGGACAACGAGTGTATTGCGGAGCAGTCGATTGCTATGTCTACTGACTTGAATATCACTCAAATTAACCTGCAGCACAGTAAATCGGCCACTGCTATTCTCAGTGGAAGGTTAAACAAACTGCGGACATTCCCCCAAATAACACTAATACAGGAACCATGGATATGCAGAAAACGTATCTGCGGTTTCGGTATGGTCAACTGGGGGCACCTCTTTCATTACGAAAGGACGGAACGACCGCGAGCTTGCGTGTTTGTATCGAACACAATTGAGGCCACGATGTTAAGACAATTTTGCAGTCAAGACGTCGTTGCGGCGAAAGTATCCTACAAGATTGCGGGGGCCAGGCATGAGATCATTATTGTCTCAGCCTATTTACCCTATGACTCCATCAGTCCACCTCCTTCACGGGAACTTATGGAAATTGTAAGATACACAGAATCTAATAATTTAGGTCTGGTGATTGGATGCGATGCCAATGCCCAGCACACCATATGGGGTAGCAGTAAATGCAACCCTAGAGGAGAAAAATTATTAGACTTCGTTCTGTCGCACGATCTCGTGGTTAACAATGTGGGCAATGATCCAACCTTTGTCACGAGTAGGCGACAGGAAGTAATAGACCTGACACTTACTAATAGGAAGATGTCCAACCTTATTACTAACTGGCGAGTTCTAGATGAGGAATCTCTCTCGGACCACAGATACCTAAATTACAGAATAGCCATTGATGACATTTACATCCCGGCTGGACGTAATCCAAGGAAAACTGACTGGGAGAGGTACAAACAAAATCTTTCGGAGAAAGAAATATATGTACCCAAGCTCCGATCAACAAAAGACATTGAGGATGAGACTGAGAAATTGAGTCGGACCTTGATAGATTCTTTTGAGAGTGCTTGTCCCGTTAGAAAGAGCCGATGTGGCAAGAGCGTCCCCTGGTGGAACAGCAATCTTTCGAGGCTCAGGAAGAATACCAGGAAGCTTCTGAATAGGGCACTAAAAACCCAAAAAGAAGATGACTGGACGGCCTATCGAACCCTACAGCGCTAATATAAGTACGAGATAAGGACTTCCAAGGTCTCATCTTATAGAAGATACTGTGAGGAACTGGTAGGAATGAGAGAAACAGCTAGGCTATTTAAAGTCTTCCAGAAGGACGACACAGCCAAACAGAATTCCCTCCGCAAATCTGACGGCGGATATACGGGTTCCAAACAAGAAGCCTTTGAGATCCTGGTTCAAACCCACTTTCCAGGCAGTCACCAGATTCAAGCGAATCAAAGTTTAGAAAGGTATCCAGAAGGGTAACCATTACTAGACAGGACAGATATATAGCATCCAAAGTTGTGACGGAGGAGAAGATCGAATATGCTTTGTCCTCCTTCGAAAACTATAAGACCCCAGGTCTGGATGGTATATACCCGGCTATGCTAAAAGCAGGAGGCCATTCCCTAGTTTCAGCACTAAAGAAAATATTTAGGGCCTGTTTAACCTGGGGATATATTCCAACTGCATGGCGAAAGGTCAGAGTAGTTTTCATTCCCAAACCAGGCAAGGAAGACTATGCTCTGGCGAAAAGCTTCAGACCAATCAGCTTGACATCGTTCCTGCTGAAATGTCTGGAACGTCTGGTAGAAAAATACATTAGAGGAGAAACGTTGAGACGGCATCCCCTTAATGAGCACCAGCATGCCTATAGGAGTGGTAGATCCTGTGAGTCCGCATTGCACGATCTAGTCTCTAAGATAGAAAGTGCTTCGGACGAGGGGCTCTACGCTCTCGGGGTTTTTGTTGACATTGAGGGGGCCTTCGACAATGCCACGTTCCCATCGATGTGTAATGCTGCCACTGCATATGGTGTAGATACCGTGCTTGTAAGATGGATCTACTCTATGCTATCTCAGAGACTACTTTTCGCGGAATGCGACACCGACACGGTAATGAAAGTGGAGAAAGGCTGTCCGCAAGGAGGAGTACTCTCCCCATTACTATGGTGTTTCGTAGTAGACTCCCTTTTAGACGAATTGCAAAGTCTAAATATACACATACAGGCGTACGCTGATGATGTGTGTGCACTCGTTTGTGGTAAGTCACTTAGGGTCGTCTGTAGTAAGATGCAGAAAATCCTAGACAAGATCCAGAACTGGTGTGAGAGACATGGCTTATCAGTGAATCCTTTGAAAACAACACTTGTGTTGTTCACTAGGAAAAGGAAACTCGATAACCTTAAGCTCCCAATTTTGAAAGGTGTAACCATTCAACTCTCCAAAGAAGTGAAATATCTAGGGGTAATTCTAGATAGCAAACTGACTTGGAAGGCTCATGTCGAACACAAAGCATCTCGAGCACTGAATGCTTTCTGGCAATGCAGGAGAGCTTTTGGGAAGACATGGGGTCTAAAACCCGCTATTGTGCACTGGATGTACACAGCCATAATTAGGCCCATAATCACATATGCGTCAGTGGTCTGGTGGAGTAGAACGGAGATAAAGACTACTTGTTCTATTCTTAACAGAGTACAAAGGGAAGTTTGCATTGGGATAACAGGAGCTTTTAGCTCGACCCCTGGTGCGGCCCTCAACGCAATGCTCAATTTGCAGCCCTTGGACCTCGCAATCCAGGAAGAGGCAATGAAAGCTATTTGTCGACTTAAAAAGTGTAGACTATGGCAAGATGGAAATGCCACCGGACATGGCGTCTTATCCCGAAGACTTGAAGAGCACTGCACCCTCTTTAGCATGCCGACGGATGATATGACGCAAATTACCATGTTCCGAAGAAGATTTCAAATTAGTCTTCCGGTAAGGGAAGAATGGGATGATCCCAACAAATTACTGGATGGATTAGATGACATCTTCTACACAGACGGATCGAAAACCTTAACTGGTACGGGCGCTGGATGGTATTTGAACGAGGCAATCAAATACAGTATATCACTCGGAACAACCGCAACGGTTTTTCAAGCTGAAGTGTTTGCCATTCTCGAAGTGGCCAACTGGATAATTGCCCATGGGTGGCATAATAAGAGGATTGGCATCTGCAGCGATAGTAAGGCTGCTCTTGTCACCCTACTTAACCCAACCACCAAATCAAAGATTGTCCAGGAATGTAAGAATAGACTTAATTCTGCTGCCAAGCACAACCAGGTCAATCTTATATGGGTCCCCGGTCACCAGGGAATCGATGGCAATGTGGCCTCTGACGCTCTAGCGAAAGAGGGCGCAAGCTCTCCTCCCCTGGGACCGGAGCCCATTATTGGTGTCAGCTTTACAGAGTTGAAAAACTGGATAACTAGATTCATGGACTCAATACATGGTCAGAGATGGTCCAGTACAAGTACATCAACCTGCAAATTCACCAAATGGTTCATTAGCCGTCCAGACAATAACAATGCAAAACTTTTACTTCGCTTAGACAGAAAAGATTGCAGAACGCTTGTAGGGACGGTCACAGGGCATAACACATGCGGCAAGCATCTGAACACCTTAGGGATCATCAGCGATTCAACGTGTCCTTCGTGTGGGGAGGACGAGGACAGCATGGAGCACTTCCTCTGTAACTGCCCGGCCTTTTCCCGCGCGCATGACGACGCTTGAGCTTGCCGCCGATGTAATGAGAATGGAAGATTTCAATTCTCAATCTCTATCTGATGTTCTTAGTTTCGTCAAGATGACTAAAAAGTTCGGATAGGGTAGGGGAAGAGTGCAATGGACCGTGGTCTGAGCGCTCGAGGTTGACACCCCCCTTTTCTTTTAAGAATAAGAATAAGAATAAGAGTCAGCGTATGCATCACCGATAGTACTAGTACAGAAAAAAAATAAAGAGCTGCGACTATGTGTGGACTATCGCGAGCTAAATAAAATAACTATTCGGGATAACTTCCCCTTGCCGCTCATTGAAGATCATTTGGATACTTTGAGAAATAAGCGTTATTTTTCGACTCTAGATCTTAAAAAGGGGTTTTATCACGTAAGGGTCGCTGAAGGTTGCACGGGCTATACGTCTTTCACGACGCCATTAGGCCAGTATGAGTTTCTACGGATGCCTTTCGGGCTCAAAAATGCACCAGCGATATTCGAAAGGTATATGAAAAAGTTATTTAGGAAACTAGTTGAGGCCGGTAAAATTTTAACGTTTATAGATGATATTCTGGTCGCCACTGAAACTGTGGAAGAGCATTTGCAAATTTTGGAGGAGGTTATGACCATTGTAAAGGAGAATTGCTCCTTTTTGCAGGACGAAATTGTTTATCTGGGGTATAGAGTAAATTGCCATGGTGTTAGACCAAACGAGGAAAACTTAAAAGCTGTAAAGAATTTTCCAGCCCCAGTTTGCGTGAAAGGTGTACATAGTTTTTTGGGACTTTGTTCCAATTTTAGGAGGTTCATTCAAGGTTTTGCTACCTTGGCCAAACCTCTTTATGACCTGCTTAAGAAGAATTCTGTTTTTAGGTTCGGACCTGAAGAGGAGAAAGCGTTTGAGACTTTGAAGTCTGAATTGTTGAACACTCCAGTCTTGGCTATATATAGTCCTCGGAGTGAGACTGAGCTCCATTGTGACGCTAGTTCTTTGGGGTATGGGGCGGTGCTTGTGCAACGGCAGTCTGATGGAAAGTTCCATCCGGTGGCCTATTTTTCAAAACGGGTGTCTGAAACAGAAAAGCGATACCATAGTTTCGAACTTGAAACCTTGGCTATAATATATGCGCTCAGACGATTTTGTGTGTACCTCATTGGTCTAAAGTTTAAAATTTTGACTGATTGTCAGTCTTTTGCGCTCACCTTGAGCAACAAATTAATAAATCCTCGAATATCACGTTGGGTTTTGGAATTACAAGGGTTTGACTATACTATTGAGCATCGACCTGGGAATAAGATGCTCCATGCGGATGCTTTGAGCCGCTCAATTAATGTTTTGAATGTTAGGGATGAGACATTTGAGTACGTTTTGGCCGCTTCACAGAGGCTGGATCCGAAAATATCTGCCATTGTATCTGAGTTGGAAAGGGGTGAAAGCTCCTTGTATGAAATGGTTGATGGCCTCATATACCGTAAAGTGAACGACCAGATACGGTTTTATGTTCCCAGGGGTATGGAAGGTCGGGTCATTCAGACCCACCATGAGGAAATGTGTCATTTGTGGGAGCACAAATGTTATGAAAAATTAGCAAGGACGTATTGGTTTCCTAAAATGAGAGAGAAAATAAAAGAATATATCAAAACATGTTTAAAATGCATATATTTTTCCCCAAATTCGGGAAAAACTGAAAATGTTTTGCATAGTATTCCGAAAGGTGAATGTTCAATCGTTGAACATAATCACGAACAGAAAAGACGATCGCGCCGCGCACCGAATGTAAACAAATGAGAACTGTCAGATTCAGATTCAGATTAATCTTTATTCGTCTTGAATTGTACATGTACATAAATCACATTAGACTATGAGCGTGTTAATACACTTATACATTTATGAGCTGTCTCGTTTAACTCAATGACATTATGTATTTGCTATTTTCATACAGGCGAGACCTATTAGTAGTGATTGAACTTTGTATATACAATGTTACGTACACGCTTGCGACCGGCGTGTTTGATCATATACTGTGACTCAAATGGTCGATAAAGAGTATAATTCTATTCTAAAGGAATACACTTACATATGACTGGTCACACATATACAATATTACAATGTGTGCCAAGTGTGTATTCTATCACAAGAGCGAAGTACAGTCATGACAAAAATTTTTGTATTATTCAGGTACAGTGTCGTACATAATTATTACAGTAAAATTTAAAATAGATTTCTTTATAATGGGTTTCGAAACCGGACTCCAAGGAGAACCCTGGCTATCCAGTAAACAAATCCATTTTACAATGGCATACAATAAATTGTATTCATGTTAATATACTATTTACATGGTATAGATAGTGAGAACACCTAAGCTTGCTCGAGCCGCCGGTGTCTACATTTTATATAATTATACAATAATTATAACACAGATCACATTACATCATAATGTTAGGATAACATTCCTGAGTCTTACTTATTAAAATATAACTAGACAAAATCATCTCCTGTTTTGAGGTCCTAAAAATATTCTCTTGTAAAATTTTGGTATGGGGTTATCTTCATTAATATCTTCCAGCAGGTCTTGTGCATTATCATTTATTAGGGCTAGAGGGGAAGGGTAATAATCATCAAGTTTAGCATTTATTCCTTTATCAAATATGTCTTTAATAAGTGAGTTATCAAGATTTACCGACCTGTTAAGAAATTTTTTGCTTAGTGAGACTACGTATTTTATAAATGGAGATAATCTTGCTTTATTATAAATATATTTATTAGAGTATTTTTTTCTTCTAGATTTAAAATGTTTTCCAATACATAATCTAACCATTCTTCTCTCGAAAACTTCACATTGGTGTGCCAACGTAGGCGATATAGAATACCAACAGGTAAAGCCATAGGACATCACCGGACGAATCAGTTGCTTGTAAATTAGTAATTTGGTTTTTTTATTCAAATCCGGATGTTTTAACAATGGCATTAATATTCTGGAGGCTTTTGTAGCTTTGTCAAGTGCGTATTTGCCGTGTATATTAGGTTTGAATAGGGTTTCAAAGTTTACGCCTAGGTATTTAATTTGATTTTTAACCTTAATTTCAGTATCATCCATTAATAGCTTCAATTCCCTAGCCCTTCTCACTGTTCCGGGAGGGGAACGACCAGAGGAGTTCCTAAAGCAAATAAGTTCAGTCTTGGACGTGTTAATACTAACACCCCACGTTGAGTAATAGTCCTTAATATCATTAAGATGGATATTAACCTGATTGAGAGCATTAGATGGATTCTTATTATGCGCATAAATCAGAGTATCGTCAGCGTATAGTATTGTGCTAGAAATAATTTTTCCGTTGTCATCTACCTTAGTGTGTGGAAAGTCAAGCAGATAAAAATTATAAAGCTTAGGCCCTGTTATAGAACCTTGTGGAACCCCGGAATGTATGTCAACCACTTTAGACCATTTATTCTCCAAAGAGACTACCAGTTTCCTATTTGTTAGAAAACTAATAAACATTCTAATTAGCGGAGGAGGAACCGCATAGGCCAACATTTTATAGATCAGACCATCAGACCATACCCTATCAAAGGCCTTTTCAATATCCAATGCACATGTTACTGTGCATTTCCTTTTCCTAAGGTTAGATGATATATCTTCATGAAATTTTAAGAGGGCATGATTAGTGGAGTGGCTTCTTTTAAATCCAAACTGATGGTCTGGTATAACTTTCTCCTCCTCAGCAAATATATCAAATTCATCAGCAATAATTCTTTCTAGTAATTTGCCAACGTTAGAAAGGAGTTGAATTGGCCTAAAATTAGATACATCGACAGATTTATTATTTTTCTGAATTGGAATAAGTTTGGCAATCTTCCAAGAATCAGGGAAATATCCATTATTAATACAGTGGTTAAATATTATGGTTAGAAAAATAATCGCATTATTAGAGAGCTTTTTCAAAACAAAATTTGATATACCATCAGGTCCACTTGACTTTTTACCATTTAAGCGATATTTTAAGATGCCTTTAATTCTATTTGGCTCTATGAATATGTCATTCTCATGATTTACTGCATTATTAGTGCTGTTAAAATCCACCAGCGTACTACCGCTCCCATGGTCAGGATTGTTTTTGAAGGACTGAATACACTCTCGAACCTCCTCGGCAAGCTCAGGTACATAAGATGGCACTTTTTCCTCATATAGGGTGCCATAGTAAACCCCAAAAGCGGTCAGCTTCTCCTCCAACTTAGTAAATTCCAAGCGGCCTACTTTTATTTTGTCAGGGATTTTGAGTCTATTCTTGCCCGTAATTCTAAATATTTCTTTAAAGGCATCAGGGCCTGGTTTGATTTTACGGAGTCTATTTTGAAACAGCCTATTATAATGTAAGGAAGACCTGTCTGCAATAATTTTCCTTAGACATAAAATCCTGGACGATAATGATTTATATTCCCAACTATTCCTATTTAGTGTTCTATGAAATATTGTTTTGAGCTTTTTGCTCCATTTTCTTTTAGTTTCAATTAACTTTATCAAAGACCTGGGAATATTTGCATACTTCCTGTTTATTCTTGGAATTTTTTTAATATTTCTATCCAATGTTTCATTAATTATTTTATTGAATTTCTCAATCCAGCTGTCAATTTCTAAGTTAGTTATGTTCCTATTGATAGGTGGGAATTCAACAAATGCTTCGTCCAGGTCAGTCCTAAACCTACTCCAGTTAACATTATTAATGTCATCAGTAACTTTCGGGGGTCCAAGTTGCAACTCAAACTCATTTAAATCAATAGTCAACCTGACCGCAAAATGGTCAGAGAAGGATTCAACAGTCCTGCAATCACCTCTTACCAGGAGAGCATCCGATTTACATTCTGTAGTCAGAAAGAAATCCAGTACCGAGGCACCCTGAGGAAAGGTAGGGGAAAAAGGGGAGATAACTCCTAAATTCGTGGCAGCCACATTAGCATCGATCCATTCCTTTAACCTGTTACCATTAGAGTTGGTGACCGGGTCACCCCAACTTGGATGTCTTGCATTCCAATCACCACCGATCAACACTGAATCAAAATCTTCGCCAGTTTTTTTAATGAAATTTAAAGTATCATATAAATCTTTTTTGTGAATACCGGATGGAATGTATATACTTCCCAATAATAATTTTTTGCTACGACCCCTCTTCCTCAGGGTGACGCTAGCTAATATCAATGGTGTTAACATTTCAGGCACCGCTATTCTAGTTGTCTCATACGAATCCTTCACAAAGAGTGCAACCCCACACCCAAAGTCATTTCTAAAAGTCAGAAAGTTAGGAAAATTGATGTTATGATGACTTCTAAGTTTTGTTTCCGAGACCATAATTATTTCAGAATCGTACGCTTTTATTAAATGGAGGAGTTCCAACCTTCTATAGGTATTTATTAGAGACTGTGCATTCAGTTCTAATACGTTTACAAGTCTATTTATCATAACAAATTTCCAAAATGAAAAGTAACATGGCCTGTTTTTTTTCAATTTCATTGTGTATACCGTCAATACGGGCCATGAAGTTATTAATTTTATTAAATAAAGTGTGCAATGGCACCCCAAAAAGTTCATTGGAAAGCCCAAAAAAATCACCTAACCTGTTACCTTTCGTTCCCATATCTTGTCTCCGTCTTAGATCCTCTTTGATCAAGGGGGGGAAACTAACCGCATTAAGGTTATCATAGGCAGTAACATCCCTATAGCTTAAACCCCTGCTCACTTTAGCAGAATCAAAATTTTGTTTAGGTGGTAATGGCTTTATCAGGGCTTCCTGTCTTTTCTTCCTTGATTCCCTATATTTAATAAAATTGGGGCAGCCCCTGTAGTTGGAGGGATGTCCATCCTGTCCACAATTACTACAAGTATTAGTAATTTCCTCATTCCCCTTTAATGGGCAAACCCTTGTATAGTGTTCCCCAGCGCACCTTCTACAAGCCACTTGTCTACCACAATTGAATGATAGATGACCATATTGTTGACACCTATAACACTGTACATAATCCCTATTTACCACCTTTTCCCAAATAACCTTTTGATTTAAAAAAAGCCGCGTATCAATTACCTCCTTTATATTCTCATTGGGTTTGAATTGTACAAGCCATATGTTTAATTCCCTATCATTTTTCCTGGAGAGGTTAGTCGAAAATCTATTAACCTTTATTAATGAAATTGTAGGGAAAATTTTACTAAATTCGTCGATGATATCCTGCGCCCCAAAGGTTTCATGTATTCCTTTAAGCAAAATACTGACCGGTTTTTCTTCCCGTGAAGAATATGTGAAATATTCGAGAGACTTCTGCTTAAATATCTCTATCAACTCTTTTCTCATCTCCTCACTTTCACAATAAATCTTGCTCACTCCCGAATTATAATTAATAATTTTTGCTTTTTTGTTGTTATTGTCAAGTAGAGCGTTAAGAGTTCTAATTGAACAATCTTTAACTATTATCGGCGGTATCTTTTCAACAATTTTAGCCCTATTAATATCCTTCCCCTCAGCCCTCTCTTTATTAACAGATATTTTATTTAACCCCTTGCTTTTTTCCCTCCTTATATTATTTTTCTTACTCCTATTAAGACTATGACTACCATCATTAAATCTATCACTCACATCTAAGTCCATATCGTCAAGTTCGTCAATGCTGAATCTGCTGAATCGGTTGTCCTCCTGCATATTTAAATTGGGATGTCCACCAGATGGAGGAGCTCCTCGATGAAATGCCCTTTCCAATTTGGAGTTGTTATTTTTTTTGCCAATGACTTTCCATCCATCTGCCTGGGATGGATACGTTGAGCTCAACCTATTGGCTCCTTCCTCCCTTAGCCCTGCTCCTGCATCACCGTTATAACGGGCCTCGTGCTTCGCGCTCGTGCTCTGCCTCACTGTCCCAGCTAACTGCAACGGAAAATTTTCTTCATTCTTGGTTATGTTCACCTTTCCAGACGAGGTTCCATGTGCTGCCGGTGCCTTCTTCTCCAAGTGCTGCAGAGTCCTGATCGCATTCAACTCCAGTTGGGATAACTCCATCGAGTCACCACTGCTGAACATTGAGGATGCCCTCGTAGGGGGTAACCCCTCTTCATCATGTTTCTGTGGACCGCCCTGGGTTCCCAATCCTCCGCAACCCGCCATATCTCTAGGGGAGGGTGCAGTAACTTTCGCACCCTCCTCCCTCAATTTAGTTATGCGTTTTTTTATTTTATTCACCGTGCTCCTGTTCTTACTTTTGCGAGATGACTTGTGCGTTTTACTTTTACCACCTTCCTGGCGCATTCGCGCCCAGGCTTTTCAGCGTACCTTATATATTTTCCTTTATTACTTCTGCTGCACTGATTATTTCCAAAAGAAATCTTTCTGGATGATAGTCAATAATCCCGCACTTTACTACGGTACAATACCGTTAAACAAGTCACGCTATCTACTCAACAATTCAGCTAACACGTCTGATCAATGAGAACTGTCAAGTTAAATCAAAACACGCAACAAGGTTATGCGGCAACCGGGTGCAACTTCACACGGCGGCAATGCAATTCTAACCTTGCACGGGCGTGGCGTGGCAAAAGAAGAACAAGATCACTTGCAGGCGACCAAAAGGACATAACGGTCACCTCCGCTTATAAAAGGGCCGCGCCGGGCGTAGAGCCTCATTAGCTTTTGGGCGATCACTGGAGCTAATAACCATCTCAGGGTAATTACCGAGATTTTTTCTAATCCTAACAATCTCTGGGTTATCACCGAGATTTTCCTCCTCAATACTTTCAATCTTTGGGATATTACCGAGATTTCCTATTTGGTTTTGGGCTATTACCAAACCCGATCTCTGGGAAATTACCGAGATCATTACTCCCTCATAAGTACCTTTGAGCAAGCGTTGGGCATTTACCGCGTTTGCTCGAGGTATCAATTCTTTCTACCGCGTTTGTTTTTAATTTAAGGAAATTTAAAAATATTTGAAATATTTCACTGCGTCTATTTTCAAATATAGGAATTTTTCACCGCGTTATTTTCAATAATTTAAAGCATCAATTTAGAGTTCCTTTTATTTCGAACGTTTAAATCTTCAATTAATTTCATCGAACCAAATTGGTTTTGCAACTCCCTAACTCGAAAGATTAATTTAGGTTAAATTTGTATTTAATCAATTACAAAAAAAAGAAATTGAATTATTTGTGTAATTTAATACTTGGTACTCGGTTTGAATTCGATTGTACTGTAATGAAATTTTGAATTGTAATAATAAGCAATAATAATAATTAAGTAATAGAATAAGCTTAGAGATAAATAATTATAAACGTTTACTTTGAATAAAGAAGTATTTTTTTTATGCGTTGAATTACGTTTTTTATTTATCAACTCATTCCACTTTGTTTTGTATCGCTTTATATGCAGAATCAGATGCCCTTTTGGATAATAATTTATGTTCGACTCCAATCAAATCGAAACATTGGTCCTTCGAGCCGGATAATAAGGAATTAAAACCGGATAATTTTATATTATTACAGCCAAATTTCATTACAATACAATCCAAAGATTTTAAACTAACAAATCTAACCAAAACGGTACTCTTCTGCTCAAATAAGTCAAAATGAAATCCACAATCCGAAGTCAAACAACCTTAAAGAGTCTACTTGATCAAGCGCGGAAAAATTATGAAAAAACAGATAAGGAAAAAAATAAGAAAGGGTTATTTAGAGGGTAGAATAAATCAAATTGAAAAATGGTGGTCGCAATTTAAGGAAAATCATCTGGAAATATGTTCAGGTGATAACGAAAAACTGGTGTCTAAATATCAGGGTAGTGCTATCTATGAGAATTTCGAATTAACCTATTTCGAATTTCTTGGCGAATTACAGGAAAAGTTGAGCAGTACGGAGAGATCAAATCCAGCCGTTCATCATTTACAGTCGACAACGCGAGCCGAAGTCAAACTTCCTCGCATAGACCTTCCAAAATTCAACGGCGAATACGCTAACTGGAGAGCATTTCATGACATATTTCTCGCTCATACATTCCGACCAGCGTATTCCCCAAATACAGAAGTTGCACTACTTAAAATCATGCCTTACTGGGGAGGCAGAAAGGTTTCTAAACCAATTTGATATGGTAGGAACGAACTATCAATCAGCTTGGGAAACATTAGTGAAAAGATATAGTAATCAAAGGGTACAAGTTTTTTCACATCTAAAACAATTGGTTAACCAACCAATCATCAAACACGAGACCGAGAGGTCAATTAAGGGAATTTTAGACACCACTAGGTAACAACTCCATGAGTTGGAGGCCCTCAAAGTAGATGTTACGCACTGGAAAGCGATAATCATCTTTATAATTACACAAAAGTTACCTGAAGAAACCAGGAAGCTTTGGGAACAAAGAATATCAGAAACTACTGATATACCCACTCTGACTCAATTTTATACATTTCTGGAATCCAGATACCGTACACTGGAAGCCATGTCTGAAGCTAAGTTAACTAAACCAATTCAGACGATCCAGAAAAGCACCACGAATTATCACATTGGTACCGGCGAAAGTGCAATCTGTAAAGCGAGTCACTCAATACAGCAATGTAATAAATTTCTTCAAAGGGAATTAGACGAAAGGCGAAAAACGCTATTAAAGCATGCCATTTGTTTTCATTGTTTTCAACGACATGGAAAGAAACCGTGCAAGACTTTACGCACATGTTGCCTATGCAGTGGTTCACATCCGTTGTACAAATGTGATAAATTCAAGCAAAAATCGCTCAGCGAGAAACAAGGCTATATACAGAGAAAAAATCTCTGCTTTAATTGCCTAAGTCCACATACTAAGCAGGCTTGCGTTAGTAAAATTAGTTGCTATAAGTGCAAACAACGCCATCATACATTACTGCATGATGACAAGGGCAACTCTAGCCCAATACCAAACCTTGAAGCAAAGGGTCAGTGTCAGACAGGAACCACAAACTGTCACTACAATAAAAATACTACTCAATCTCTGCTGGCAACCGCCATCGTAAACGCGGAGAACGACTACGGAGTCACAACTCCTATTCGGGCCCTCATAGACTTGGGGTCACAAAGTTCTTTTATATCGGAAGAAATTTGCCAAATTTTACAGTTGAAGGGCAAGGCTACTTCACTGCAAGTAACTGGGCTGGGTTCAACTAAGGTAGCTTCTTCCACGAAAGAAGTATCATTATTTTTAAGGTCTACTGTCGACCAAAAAACTTCAATTCATATGAACGCGTATGTCCTAAAGAAAATCACAAATGTATTTCCTCCTATACACACGAATCAAATAGATTGGTCACACATTCAAGGTCTTCAATTAGCCGACTCAAACTTCATGAAGTCCGGAAAAATAGATATGCTATTAGGAGTAAACATATTTTCAAAAATTCTTTGCGATGGACTTCGGAAGGGGAAAGGCAATGCACCAGTTGCGCAGAACACCTCACTTGGATGGATCATCTTCGGTGAAATACCAATCAATGCATCACCCGGAGCTACAGACACATTTTCAGCACTAGCAGTAAATGATCAACCTAGCATACAACAATTAAATGAACAGATGCGCAAGTTTTGGGAAATCGAAGAAGGGCCACAAGAAAGGAAACTCACCAGTGAGGAAGAAAGGTGTGAAGAACATTATAACACAACACATACTCGGCTACAGGACGGCAAGTACCAAGTCAGGTTACCTTTTCACCCTGAGCCTCCAAGGCTAGCAGATTCCAAGCAACAGGCTATGATGCGATTCCTTCAACTGGAAAACAAATTTTCAAAACATCCAGAACTCCAAACGGAATACTCAAAATGTATAGAGGAATATATACAATTGGGACACATGAGCATGAGCGTAGATTTATTAGCGATGCCCATTGATGATCCAGAATTCACTGCGTATGGTATTGAGTGTCAGTTGCGCTCCTCCGTGCAAGGTTTCCAAGTGGTATTTATCAATAATTATGTTGGTTAGATGATGTCCTTTCGGCAGAATCATTGGGTGTTTGGCATCGTGCGATAGCTGGGAGTGTTGTAACCGTCCGCCTACTCTGATTGTCCCGTCGTTATCGAGGAAGGGGTTTAACTTGATGAGATGGCTATTCTTATTTAGGTTTCCTTTCCTTAATTGTTTGTACTCCTCTGAGAATACTTCCTGTTGAAGTAGACGTATTATGCTGGTCTGGTCTTAGCTTGTTTGAGCTCCTTAGGTTGAAGATATCCAGTCAATTTATTTGACTTGGACTTGGCGTTGTGCATAAATCTCTTACAGTAGGCTATAACGCGAACCAATGTTGAAAAAGAGGAGTATTTCTCCATAAGAATGAAACCTTCGTTTGCTTGCGTTGTTAAGGTTACATTCTTATTGAGTTTCATCTCTAGAGTGGTTTCGAGTTCTGTTTTGTTTTCCGTTGGCCAGTTCCTTTGATCCTCGTATAGCCATTTAGGACCGTTCCACCATATTGAACTGTTGAGTAGTTGTGAGGGCATAATACCTCTAGAAGCAATGTCTGCAGGATTTTCTTTCGTTGATGTGTACTTCCAGAAGTTGTTTTCTGATGTTTCGTGAATCTCTACTACTCTGTTGGCTACAAATGTACGCCATTTATTTGGATGTCCCCTTATCCAAGCTAACGTTATTTTAGAGTCGGTCCACGAGAAGCTGGGAATATCAAGTTGCATATCCTTCTTGACTTGTTTAATAAGCCTGCTCAATAGTACTGCACCACATAATTCCAAGCGAGGGATGGCCATCGGCTTTATAGGAGCTACTCTCGTTTTGGCAGTTAGCAAACTTACAGAAATTCTTCCATTACTGTCTACTACCCTAACATAGACAACCGCAGCATAAGCATTTTGAGATGCGTCGCAAAACCCGTGTAGCTGACAATCTCCTTCTGGGCCATCTATTTGAATCCAACGTGGAATCCTTATATCCGTTAGACTGTTGAGTTCCTGTTTAAAGGTTTCCCATTGTTGACATATTTCATTGGGTGCCCTTTCATCCCAGCTGCATCCAGAGATCCAGAGTTTTTGAATTTGAATTTTTGCTAGGTTAATACTCGGTGATATCCATCCTAGTGGGTCGTATAATTTTGAAACTTGCGAAAGTATTTTCCGTTTGGAATCTGCTACATTCTTGAACTCCTCTACCTTTATTGCGTAAGTAAAATGATCGCTTCCCGGATGCCAATATATTCCCAATGCCTTTATTTGATTGTCCTCTTCAAACGTTAAAGGTAGTTGAATTTCGCGTTGTTCCGGCGGTATTAACTCCAATAGACTTGGATGATTGGCTGCCCACTTCCTAAGGGTAAAACCTCCTCCTTTGAGCAAGGATATTAGTTGTGTTTGCAAGGACTTGGCTTCAGTCAGTGTATTGGAACCTGTAAGCAAATCATCTACGTAGAAGTCGTGCAACGTCGCACAAGAGCCAGCAGGATATTTATCCCTATCGTCTACCGCAAGTTGTTGTAATGTTTTTATCGCAAGGTATGGTGCTGAAGTTGTACCGAACGTTACCGTGCTCAGTTCGAATTCCTGTATGGGTTCTAATTTGTTTCTCCTCCAGAAAATTGTTTGGTATTTTCTGTCCCTCGGATCCACTTGTATCATTCGATACATTTTCTCAATATCTGCGGTCATAGCAAACTTGTATTTCCTCCACTTTAGTAGGGTTGAACAGAGCTTCGGTTGCAAGGTGGGTCCGGTCATCATCTGTTCGTTTAGACTCCGGCCATTGGAAGTTTTCATCGATGCATCGAAGACAACTCTAAGCTTGGTCGTTGAACTTTCCTTAAAGACAGCATGATGTGGCATGTAGTAGCGATTTGATTCTGTGCACGTAGATTTATTAGCGATGCTCATAGCGGTCAAGGCTAGAATCCTAAAATGCGTTAAATGCGCAAGGTTACAGGCTAGGCAATCAAACCAAATAATGGGAGAACTCCCAGCAGCAAGAGTTACCCAAACACGTCCCTTTGAGAATACAGGAGTTGACTTCGCTGGTCCCATTCAGCTGAGAATGTCGAAGCACAGAGGCTCAAAAACCTATAAGGGCTATTTTTGTATATTTATCTGTATGGCAGTCAAGGCAGTACACCGGCGTAGTAGTACAAGGCGTACAGGCGATTCACTGGCAGAAGAGGCATTAGCGCCAACATCTACTCTGATAATGGGACAAATTTTGTAGGAGCAAATAAAATTTTAATGAACGATGCAGCTAAGGCAATTAGGGATGGTGTTACTCAAATCAACACTCAGATGGAGTATACTAGATGGCACTTCATTCCCCCAGCCGCTCCACACTTTGGTGGGTTGTGGGAAGCAGGCGTTAAAAGCGTTAAATATCACCTCAAAAGAATTGTTGCTGGAAACAACCTTACGTTCGAAGAATTGAACACACTTTTGATTCAGATTGAAGCTTGTCTTAACTCGAGACCACTGTGTGCCATTCATGCTGATACATCAAACATGGATGTGCTCACACCGGCTCATTTTCTGACTGGTACGTCACTCCTATCTCCCCCAGACTCTAGCTCTGTATCAAACAATGTATCTTACTCCGACAAATGGCGGTACATACAAAACCTAAGACTACAATTCTGGAAAAGATGGTCAAAGGAATACATATCGCAATTACAAGTTCGGCAGAAATGGCGAACGCAGACTCCAAATTTAAAGGTTGGGCAGATAGTCCTTGTAAGAGACGAGACCACTGCACCAACCAAATGGCCGTTAGGACTAATAGAGGAGTTACATCCGGGAGAAGATCAAGTAGTCAGGGTTGTAACGGTGCGAACCAGTTCAGGCACCTACAAAAGAGCAATACACAAAATTTGTCCGCTTCCCATCAATAACACACCATAAATGTTCGTGACGTCCTTGTGATCGTTATGTGTTCTAAATCCTCAAAATAGTAATATAAAATTTATTAAACAGATCAATGGAGGATATTTTGCAACTAAACCTGTGCCAGGACGACGTCGAGGGTTGGAGCATCCGATCACCGCCACGCACGCCAATCTACGAAGGTTTTGATTATGGGGAGCCACTCCTGACACCGGAACGGGCAGCTTTATTTCCGGACCAAGGACCATCAAACTACCCGACATGCCTTCGCTGGATCTTTCGCCGCAGCGGCCAGCTGAAGACACCCAACCAGGACCCAGGAAACCACCAAAGGCAACGCAACCACCAGCCAACCCAATGGTGACACCACAGCAATCGGCTGGCCCTAGTACAACACAAGTCAACAGCCTGGCGGGCAAAACGTACGAACTAACAACTGTGGAGGGCAAATCGTTTACAATCACGTACCAGCAAATGCAAACCATCCCTTTTGCGCAAATCCGCGCAGGCAAAAGGAAAAGATATACGATCCACCTAGGACCAGGACGCCGGGTGAGTTTACTGCTGCGCCGAAACAAACTTGTATGGCAAGGATACAAAGAACTCCCAAATAGTAGTGATTAAGGCTAGGAATAAGAATTATTAATAAAAAACTTTAATGAATTAAATGTCATTATCCTTTCGCTTATTGTCTTGATGTGACGGACATCAACGGGGGCGGAGAATGTTCAATCGTTGAACATAATCACGAACAGAAAAGACGATCGCGCCGCGCACCGAATGTAAACAAATGAGAACTGTCAAGTTAAATCAAAACACGCAACAAGGTTATGCGGCAACCGGGTGCAACTTCACACGGCGGCAATGCAATTCTAACCTTGCACGGGCGTGGCGTGGCAAAAGAAGAACAAGATCACTTGCAGGCGACCAAAAGGACATAACGGTCACCTCCGCTTATAAAAGGGCCGCGCCGGGCGTAGAGCCTCATTAGCTTTTGGGCGATCACCGGAGCTAATAACCATCTCAGAGTAATTACCGAGATTTTTTCTAATCCTAACAATCTCTGGGTTATCACCGAGATTTTCCTCCTCAATACTTTCAATCTTTGGGATATTACCGAGATTTCCTATTTGGTTTTGGGCTATTACCAAACCCGATCTCTGGGAAATTACCGAGATCATTACTCCCTCATAAGTACCTTTGAGCAAGCGTTGGGCATTTACCGCGTTTGCTCGAGGTATCAATTCTTTCTACCGCGTTTGTTTTCAATTTAAGTAAATTAAAAAATATTTGAAATATTTCACTGCGTCTATTTTCAAATATAGGAATTTTTCACCGCGTTATTTTCAATAATTTAAAGCATCAATTTAGAGTTCCTTTTATTTCGAACGTTTAAATCTTAAATTAATTTCATCGAACCAAATTGGTTTTTGCAACCCCCTAACTCGAAAGATTAATTTAGGTTAAATTTGAATTTAATCAATTACAAAAAAAAGAAATTGAATTATTTGTGTAATTTAATACTTGGTACTCGGTTTGAATTCGATTGTACTGTAATGAAATTTTGAATTGTAATAATAAGCAATAATAATAATTAAGTAATAAGCTTAGAGATAAATAATTATAAACGTTTACTTTGAATAAAGAATTATTTTTTTTATGCGTTGAATTACGCTTTTTATTTATCAACTCATTCCACTTTGTTTTGTATCGGTTTATATACAGAATCAGATGCCCTTTTGGATAATAATTTATGTTCGACTCCAATCAAGTCGAAACAGTGAATTACCTTTCGATAGTCTGCATATCGATCACCTAGGTCCCTTAGCTGTGTCATGCTTTAAGAGACGACACATTTTTTTGATTATAGATGGATTTACAAAATTTGTGAAACTTTTCCCGGTTAAAAGTACATGCAGTAAGGAGGCCATTAAAAGTCTAAAAATTTATTTCGAGTTCTATAGTAGACCCAATAAAATAATTTCCGATCGAGGCACATGTTTCACTTCGCAGGAGTTTCAAAACTTCCTGGAAGAAAATGATGTTAAGCATATAAAGGTGGCAACTATGTCTCCACAGTCTAATGCCCAGATTGAGAGAGTGAACAGAGTGTTAACTCCCATGATAGCGAAGGAGTGTGATTCAGTCACCACCTCAGGATGGGACAAGTGTTTAGCTGAAGCTGAATATGCTTTAAATAACACAGTAAATCGCTCTACAGGTTTCGCTCCTAGTGTATTATTGTTTGGGATAACCCAGAAGGGACAATTGTATGACAGGGTAGCTGAATACCTACAGTCGCAGCTAGGAGGGGGTACGGATGGGCGAGTCGAGTTAGTTGAAAACCGGAGGCAGGCTGGCGCAAACATAAAGAAAAGCCAGGAATATAATAAAGAGTACTACGATAGGCGTCACAAACCGCCACATTGTTATAATACTGGTGACTACGTTATGATAAAAAATAATGTAACCTTGCCCGGTGTAAATAAGAAGCTTTTTTCTAAATATCGCGGACCGTATCAGGTAGTAAAGGTTTTACCAAATGATAGGTATATAATTAGGGATTTGGAGGGCATGCAGGTGACTAGACTGCCATACCAGGGTACTTGCTCTCCGGCAAATATGAAACCGTTTCATTTTGGTGCGATTGATGATTCACCCGTTGTCGACTGTTCGGTGCCTTCTGATTCGGAACGGGATTTGCAAGGAACAATTCCTTCAGGTTGCTCAGATATCGCATGTGTTGGAAGTGACAACATTCGTTAAATAATACAGGAAGAATTATAAAAAAAAAAAAAAAAACAACCAGTTTCAGTTTATAAGTTTTGGATCAATAAGTTGGAAAAAATTAATTAATTTTATATTGTATGAGTAAATGTAAATGAACTTTTCTATATCACTGTATGAAAGAAAAAAAGTATAATAAGAAGAAGAGAGAGATTGAATTTGGAACATTTAAATGTAATAGCATAAGTAAAAGTTGTTTGTTAGGATTATAATCGGGTCGATTATAAGGTCAGGTTGGCCGAACTGTAGGCGAGAGAGTGAGGCCGTGGCCTTAGTCTCCAAAAAACTAAATATGTGGCAACACTGTATAAGGATGAAAGTATTGATCTGGGCGATGACGCCATGTTAGGATCACTTATTAAAGGCGAGTCATACAGTGCGGACGTGTTTTAATTCTTGAGAGTTTCCCAAGTTTCTCCCAGTTTATTTCCCTTCCTCACAGGGTGCAGTTCTATAATGTAATAAAGCTATGTATGGATCCGAATTTGTAATTGAACATTTATGTAAGAGTTTTTTAATTATGCCGATCGATCTCTCTGCTAAACCATTCGATATTGGATGATATGGACTAGATGTCAAATTCTCGATACCCCAGTCTTGACAAAATGTTCTAAATGGTCCCGAATTAAAAGGTGGGCCATTATCAGAAACTAATTGTTGAGGAATGCCGTGTCTGGCAAAAATTGACTTTAAATGAGTAATGATAATGGTACTACCATAACCTGAGTTCAGCTGCGCTATTTCAATGTACTTTCAGTAATAGCAGAGACAACAGAATCTATATAGATTCTGTTGTCTCTGGTAATAGCCTTGTGTATAAATATATAGTGGTTGCAACTGACGGTTGTGACTGTTGGGTACACTTCTCACTAGCGGCGCTGCCATCGGATGCTTTAAAGCCTCAGCAGAGATACACTTTTTTGTAGTCGAGACTATTTCTTTATATAACAAACAAGCATTTTTTAAAGCTCGAAAGATCTTACTGTATAACAAATTTCTGATTGAAAGTTTTACACTCTCATAATTAAATGAGAGTGTTGTTGACGGTGAAATAACCTTATCGTACGGATCGGAAAAACTCTGTTAAATCGTGGAAGATTTAAACAAATTATTTGTAAGATAGGGTGGATCCAAGGGAATATGGTCGCCAAATCAAACTCGTGTTTAAAGTTAAATTGATTAAATTTAATTCCTAAAATTCACAAACAAAATTAATTCAGGCTCTTAACTCATGATTCCATGAAGAAAAAAACTAAAAGGAGTTACAAAATAAATGAAATAAACGAAATGAAAATGTCCAGATAATGAAAAATTAAATGAAATGATCAAAACCCAAATAATGAAAAATGAAATGAGAAAAGTCCAAAAAATTAATGAAAGGAGTAAATGAAAGTGGTGACGGAGAAATAATCAAATTAATCAAGACTCCGGCGCGTTGCTCAATGAAGAAAGAAAATCCCAACTGAAGTTTGAGGCGATTCCTGATGGTCCGTGAGAGCGGTCCTAAAGCTGTGGCATGTCCCGGGAAGAATCGTTTTCGGCTGTGAATGTATCGAGGAGCTGTAGCGTCTTCCTGATTGGGGTCCCTCCACCGGAACTTACAATGAACACTCAGAACAATCACAGTTCGAGTTAGTATTTGAGGAAATAAGTTTCCTTGAGGCTGAGGCAATAATTAGGCAATCTCAGCCTTCAAGGACAGGACTTAGAATGGTTGAGGCAAGCTCAGCCTATGCATGAGATGGGGACTTAGAATGATTTCGGCAAACTCAGCCTTAAGGTCGGGACTTAGAATTTTTCAGGCAAACTCAGCCTTAAGGTCGGACTTAGAATATTCGGCAAGCTCAGCCTTATTTGGAACTTAGGATTTTTTCGGCAAACTCAGCCTTAAGGTCGGACTTAGAATATTCGGCAAGCTCAGCCTTATTTGGGACTTAGGATTTTTTCGGCAAACTCAGCCTTATTTAGGGTCGGGATTAGGAATTAGTAGCAAAATCAGCTATTGAAGTTACTTACCAAGCTCAGGCTGTTAGTTGTCAAACTCAGATGAACTACGAACAAATCTCGGTGAGCACACGCTTATATAGGGCGAAAGCTCTAGCTTAGCGCAAAGCTCCGCGATGAAAGTTCGTGAGTATAAGACCGGCTCAAGCTCTTCGAAAAGTTTGTTGATGCATTCGGCTAGCGCGAAAAATGTCTGGCCGGATGCATCCACTTTTCGTGCTCCCGAGATTTGTCATTTGTTTGACAACTTTGCCTGTCAAAGTAATGTGAGGTATAAACATCCTCCCGGCTCCGGATTGACCCAACATGTAAATAATTAATATGATGTAGTAATGCTTACGTTTGTCGGACAGTTTTGTTCGAAAGGTTCCTTTCGGGGTTTTGATAAAGCGGACGATCCTTTTTCCTATGTGTATTTTATAGGATCGCTTCGCCCTTAACACCCCTTCCCAATTCACCACGACGTCCTTTAGAAGTCGCTTGACTTTGTCGCTCATCTCCACCGCTGCCGGCATTTGCGGGGCTGTTGTCGCCGGCGTAGGTGGCGCTGTTGCTTGCGATGGAAGGATGGGTGCCCTTTTCGGACGCATGTATGGGTGGACCCTTGGACGAGGCTGGGTTTTTGAGCTCGATTCTTGCGTTGTCTTCGTCTTTTCATCTTCTGTCTTCCGCTTTACCTTTATCCTTACCTTGGGGTTACTTTGCTTAAGGCGTGCCACTAACTCCCGAGCCCTTTCGGAAATGACCCCGGTTGCTTCAAACGGAGCCAGCCGTTTTTCCACGAATCGAGGTGGTTGGTGCGTGGGAGTCAGCGGTGGAGTAAGGGATGGTTCGTCGTCAATCTGTAAGGTGTCGGATGGCGCCTTAAATGAATCAGAAGACGACGATGAAGATGACGATGTGGATGAGGAGGAGGATGTCGATGATGATGACGATGACGATGAAGATGAGGAAGACGATGAAGATGGTCGTGCCTTTCTTCCCTTGACTCTCATTTTGTTTTGTGTGGTTATAAAGTGTTTGCTATATGAAAGTAGGTATATTAGAAATTGATTTTGTGATTTTTGGTTGGACATTGAACATGTATGGGTCTCATGCAGACGTTACACTGGAAGTTTGCAGACCTTGGCGACAGGTCGGGTAAAACTTGAATTGTTAGTTTGTACTTGGAAGACCCTTACGCGGTCGTCAGTACCGGGGAAAATCTTGGTTATTCTTCCCACTGGCCATTTTGTTGAGGGTACTGATTCGTCCTTGATTAGGACGATGTCGTTGACTGCAAGATCGGTCTGGGGTTTTTTCCACTTGTGTCGTTGTTGTAAGTGATGCAGATATTCCCTGGACCATTTTTTCCAGAATTGTTGCGTCAGAGACTGTACATACTGCCATCGTCTTAGAGGGGTTTCATCTGTCAGGATAGTAGATTCTGGAATAGCAATAAGATTTCTCAGGGTAATAAAATGCCCGGGCGTAAGAAGATTGTGGCTGTGTGGATCGTTTGAAAGTGGTATAAGAGGTCTGGAATTTAAACAGGCTTCGATCTGGCACAATGTCGTTGATAACTCTTCGTACGTCAAGGTGGCGTTACCTACGACCTTTTTTAAGTGAGTTTTGGCTGATTTCACCCCAGCCTCCCATAGTCCTCCAAAGTGGGGTGCTGATGGTGGATTGAAGTGCCAATTTATACCTTCTTTTTCGATGTCATGCTGGATCTGTTTGTTTAAAATCCGGTTTGCCTTGATGAAGTTGGTTCCACAATCTGAGTAGAGGTCAGTGCAGCGCCCTCTTCTGCTAACAAACCTCCGTAATGCTGCTATAAATGCGTCAGCTGTTAAGTCGGTTACTGCTTCTATATGTATCGCGCGAGTGGCCATGCACACGAATAAACAAATGTATCCCTTGACTCGTTTCGCGTTTCGCAGCTTCGATGCCTTGATTTCAATCGGTCCTGCGTAGTCGACTCCTGAGTGTTGAAACGGGAGTGTTGTATTAACTCTGCATGAGGGTAGGTCTGCCATGAGCTGGTTCGTTAACCGTGGTCTGTTCTTCACACAGGTCACACATTTGTTTAACTGAAAGCGAATTGTGTTTCTGGCATTGAGAAGCCAGAATTTAGTCCTTAGTGTATTCAGGACTAATTGGGTGCCACCATGCAGGGTGATCTTGTGTATGTGATTTATTAATAGCTGGCTGGATGCTTTGTTTCATATGGAAGTTCGTGGGTTGCTTGCAATCGCCCACCAACTCGAATGATACCGGCGGAATCCAGAAACGGGTTCAATGTTAGCAGTTTGCTTGTATTATGCAGTTCTTGTTTCGTTTCTAGATCCCGAACTTCCCTCGAGAAGGCGCCCCTTTGCACCAATTTTATTATGAGGTTCTCGGAGAATTTGAGTTCGGCAACCTGTAGGTGATGAGTTGTCTTGGACTGTGTTGGTTTATTCCTGCAGTTGTTGATGAATCTGTAACAATAAGCTACTATGCGGGTTAGTTTAGAGAACGTCGAATATTTAGATAACCAATCTGGTTCGATGATGCTGATCAGAGCCTTGACCTTTCTGACTTCGTGCTCCGTATCATGAGTGCGGGGTTGTTGAGGCCATTCGGTGTGGTCCCTTTTCAACCATTCTGGTCCTTGCCACCAAAGAGGATGATCTCTTAATTGAGCTGCTGATGCTCCTCTAGACGCGCAGTCTGCTGGATTATCGTGTGTGTTGACGTACCGCCATTCGGAAGGTTGTGTGTTCTCTAAAATTGTGTGCACTCGGTTAGCCACAAAGGGTTTCCACCTGGATGGGTCTCCCTTTATCCAAGCCACCGTGATTTGTGAGTCTGTCCAAGCGAATGTTGGGACAGTGCTGAAATTTAAATCGCTCTTGATGTGTTTGATTAGTTGTGATACTAAGACCGCGCCGCATAGTTCCAGTCGTGGCAAAGAGACTCGTTTGATGGGCGCAACTCGTGTTTTTGCTGCGCATAATGTGATGTTTCCTGCGATCTTAAGATAGACTGCTGCTGCGTATGCTGTGTTAGATGCGTCGGAAAATCCATGGATCTCGATAGTTTGATGATGAGGTGAGTAGTGGTTCCATCGCGGGATTCTGATGGTTTCAGCCTGAGGAAGGTCCTTCCGTATAGACATCCATTCGTTCTGCAGATTGTTCGGAACTTGTTCGTCCCAAGAACATCCAGACACCCATAGTTTCTGCATCAGAACCTTCCCTTTGATGATGATAGGTGCTAACCATCCAAATGGGTCGAACAACTTGGCTACTTCGGAGAGAATTTGTCGCTTTGAGTAGGACTCTTTTGGGTCTAGTAAGTTCACTTTGAAGGTGAACTCGTCGCTCGATGGATACCACCGGATTCCGAGCGTTTTCACTGTTGTGGTGTCGGAGAGGTCCAGCGAATCCTTCATCTCTCTATACTCAGGGGGTATATGATCAAGCAGTTCCGTCTTGTTGGCAGTCCATTTACGAAGAGTGAATCCTCCTGCGTGCAGTAGTTGAGTTAGCTCCTTCTGAAGCTGGATCGTGTCGTTTATCCTGTGGCCTCCACTGTTTATGTCGTCCACGTAACATTGTGTTTGGAGTGCCAGTGATGCCTTCGGGTATCGATGCTCTTCGTCCTGTGCCAGCTGGTGCAAGGTCCTAATGGCCAGGAATGGGGCTGCGGCTGTACCAAAGGTGACGGTGGTTAAAAGATAGTCCTTTATTGGCTCGTCTGGGTTGTCTCTCCATATTATCCTTTGGTAGTTTTGATGTTCTTCCCTGATCCCGATCATCCTGTACATCTTCTCGATGTCAGCAGTGAAAGCGTATTTGTAATTTCTCCATCGTAACAACGTAGTCCAGAGGGTGCCCTGTATGGTGGGCCCGACTAACAATTGTTCATTGAGATTTTTACCGTTTGAAGTTTTGCATGATGCATTGAACACCACGCGTAATTTAGTGGTGGTTGAGTCTTCCTTGATGACTCCGTGGTGTGGCATATAATAGTGTGTAACTATGCCGTCGTTCTTTCGTTGGTGTGATGGCATTTCCTTCATGTGCCCTAGGCCTAAATACTCGTTAATGCAATTTTTATATTGTGTGTGATACTGTGCGTCTTTCTCAAACCGTCTTTCTAGTCGGAGAAATTGTGCTACAGCATTAGATCTGGAGAATCCCAAGTCGGGACCTTCAGCGTTTTTGAATGGTATGAGTACGGAATACCGCCCATTCTCATGTCGAATATGTGTGGACTGGTAAGATTGTTCGCTTTTTTGTTCGTCGATAGAACGGCGTGGTTGGGTTGGTATTTCTTCTAATTCCCAGAACCCCTTGAGAGTTGTATTAATGTCTTCTAGGGTCGTGCATTGCTGGTTGAAGAAATTTGTGGCGTTATGATCGCTGCGAGTACTTGACAATGTGCCCAAGAGAATCCAGCCTAATTTTGTGTCTTGAGCGATTGGCATATCATTACTGCCCTTGACTATGCCTGCCTTGATGATTGAGCCATATACATCGGCTCCTAGCAGTAAGTCTACTGACTTAGGTTCATTGAACGTGGGGTCGGCTAAAGCCAAATTGGTTATGTGATTAAATTTGGAGATGTCGATTTTGCTTGTTGGTAGCAAACTTGAAATGTTCTGGATCACGCATGCGTCTATTGTCGTATGAAAGGACGAACAAATAGACTTAATGCTGAGCTTGGTTTGGAATGGCGCGATCGCAGTTTGTTTGTTTCCAAGCCCTGAGATTCGGACGTTGGATTTTGTGGTTTCTAAATTTAAGCGTTTGCACGCATCTCGAGTAATTAGAGATATCTCAGAGCCAGAATCAATTAAGGCTCGTAGATTCTCTGTTCGTCCTGTAGGACCTTGTGCTTGTACTAATGCGGTTGATAATAACGCATTTTTTGGGTTTTGACTAAAGAAGCTTTGCATTGCTTCCTTTTTCGGTGAGGGTTGCCCTTCCGTTTGTTTGGGTTCGGTTTTTTGAGGCGAAATTTCTAAATGGAGCAAGGTGTTATGCTTCTGCTTGCATTTGAAGCATGTTTTCTTGCAGGGACAATCGTAAAGATCATGTTTAGAAGATAAGCAGTTTTTGCAAAGTTTTTGTTGCTTTACAAATTCGAGTCTGTTTGGGATAGAGAGTTTGCGAAAGTTATCGCAGCGGTACAAGGTGTGATTCCCCTTGCATTTGATACAACAAATTGTGTTGTTGAGGAAGGAATGTGCATCGCGTTGATGCGAAGTGTTTGGTTTGGATTTGTTGCTGTGATCCCCTTGCAACGCTTCCAAAACCCTGAAACGAGTTTCTAAAAACTTGCTCAGCTCATCGTAAGAGGGGTAATTGGTGTGATCTCCAATTTCTTCTTCCCATAATTTCTTAGTCTCTGGAGGTAACCTTTGGACAATAGAAAATACGAGAATTGCACCCCATTCGTTTGTAGACTGATTTAAAGCCTTTAACTCATGTAAGCCTTCATGAGTTTGGTCTATCAGGTTGCGAATGGATGAAGCGGATTCTGTTTTTATCTGTTGATGGCTGCACAACGTTTTCAGATGAGTGTTAATTAAAACCCGTTCATTGTTGTATCGTTTATACAGACTTTCCCACGCGGGCTTATAATTTTCTTCCGTGATTTCGTATCGGTTATTAAACCGTGCTGCTTCACCACTGACAGAAGCCTTCAAATAATGTAATTTCTCTACCTTGGACAATTCGGTGTCTTTATGAATTAGAGCATGGAATAGATCATAAAATGATCGCCAGGAACTATAATTCCCATCGAATTGTGGTAGAGAAATCCCGGGTAGTTTCATGTTTGAAACTTGAGACGGTTGAGGACTCCTTGTCAGTGGTTTATCAGCCTGAGAACTTAATCGTTTAAGTTCTTCCTTAAGTGATGTGATGTAGTCAATGTACCGATCTTGAAATTTTTCGTAAAACCCATCAGTGTGATATGACGATTCCTCGTCTTTATCCCTTTCACTGATTAACGTGTGGTTGTTTTCAAACCGAGCCCATTGTGCATTGAAAATGTCAATGTACGTGAGTAATAAACTTTGGGTTATCCCGGAAACCCTTTTTTTCTCGAAGGAATCCCAAGTTTGTTGAGCCTGGACATAATGTGAACGTTGTGCTCTTATGAGCTGATCTAGAGTTTGCTTTGGCGTCATATTGAATCCGGCTCGAAGGACCAATGTTAAATCGTGGAAGATTTAAACAAATTATTTGTAAGATAGGGTGGATCCAAGGGAATATGGTCGCCAAATCAAACTCGTGTTTAAAGTTAAATTGATTAAATTTAATTCCTAAAATTCACAAACAAAATTAATTCAGGCTCTTAACTCATGATTCCATGAAGAAAAAAACTAAAAGGAGTTACAAAATAAATGAAATAAACGAAATGAAAATGTCCAGATAATGAAAAATTAAATGAAATTATCAAAACCCAAATAATGAAAAATGAAATGAGAAAAGTCCAAAAAATTAATGAAAGGAGTAAATGAAAGTGGTGACGGAGAAATAATCAAATTAATCAAGACTCCGGCGCGTTGCTCAATGAAGAAAGAAAATCCCAACTGAAGTTTGAGGCGATTCCTGATGGTCCGTGAGAGCGGTCCTAAAGCTGTGGCATGTCCCGGGAAGAATCGTTTTCGGCTGTGAATGTATCGAGGAGCTGTAGCGTCTTCCTGATTGGGGTCCCTCCACCGGAACTTACAATGAACACTCAGAACAATCACAGTTCGAGTTAGTATTTGAGGAAATAAGTTTCCTTGAGGCTGAGGCAATAATTAGGCAATCTCAGCCTTCAAGGACAGGACTTAGAATGGTTGAGGCAAGCTCAGCCTATGCATGAGATGGGGACTTAGAATGATTTCGGCAAACTCAGCCTTAAGGTCGGGACTTAGAATTTTTCAGGCAAACTCAGCCTTAAGGTCGGACTTAGAATATTCGGCAAGCTCAGCCTTATTTGGAACTTAGGATTTTTTCGGCAAACTCAGCCTTAAGGTCGGACTTAGAATATTCGGCAAGCTCAGCCTTATTTGGGACTTAGGATTTTTTCGGCAAACTCAGCCTTATTTAGGGTCGGGATTAGTAGCAAAATCAGCTATTGAAGTGACTTACCAAGCTCAGGCTGTTAGTTGTCAAACTCAGATGAACTACGAACAAATCTCGGTGAGCACACGCTTATATAGGGCGAAAGCTCTAGCTTAGCTCAAAGCTCCGCGATGAAAGTTCGTGAGTATAAGACCGGCTCAAGCTCTTCGAAAAGTTTGTTGATGCATTCGGCTAGCGCGAAAAATGTCTGGCCGGATGCATCCACTTTTCGTGCTCCCGAGATTTGTCATTTGTTTGACAACTTTGCCTGTCAAAGTAATGTGAGGTATAAACAAACTCTCTAATATGTATTGCAATCTGTTGATGTGGGGGCCGTTTGAGCCTTCCAAGAAGGAATTCGCCGTTTGTAACGAAAATTCTGCACCAAGAAATCGCATTTCAGTCGTGTTCACGAAAGAGTTCATACTGAATTTTATACAAATTTTATACAAATTATTAGCAATTTAATATAATATTATAATATATCATTTATTCCATTATAATTATTAATATTTTAATCGTAAGAGGGTTTATACATTGTTGAATTTTAATAATTTTGTTTTCTTTTGAATATTTGAATTATTATTAATTTTTTATTGAAAATGGTTCGTCATTGTGCTTATTTGAATTGTGTTTCAGTTTTTAATTTTGGATCTGAATTAAGTTTTTTTCGTTTTCCTAATGATGAAAGGCGTGATTTGTGGGTGTTACATTGTGGTGGAGCCGCATTCCAAGAACAATTAAATAAGGTAAGAGAAACTTATATTTGTTCAAAGCATTTTCGTTCTGAAGATATATTGTATAAGGGAACGAAGTCAACAGCTGTACCCTTGCCGTTTGATGGATCATTTTGCAAATGTAATGAATGAATATATTATAGATCCAATATGCATACCGCAGGTTATAACGAAGCAAAGAATTAGTAGGAAAAGAGCTTCAAACCCCATTATTCAAGATTTTTCGAATACTTTGGAGGATTCTATTGGATATAATTCGCCACCCTCACCTGAATTGAAAGTAAATCGTACTGAAAATGTAAGAACATATATAAGGAACTACAGTATACCTAAAATTCCCCAAAGAAATACGCCATCACCATCGCAATTTTTAGAACCATTGCAGAAACGAATTGTATCACCGGATATTTTTATAAATAGAAGTTATATAAATGAAATCTCACAGGAAACTGAAAAAGAAAATTTTGAAGACAACAGGAATAATAATGAAATAATAAATATAATTGAAAAAAAGCCTAAAGATGTGAAGGCATTTTTAAACGCACAACTATTCCATAAACCTGGTCCGGGAAAACAATGGTCCCAAGAAGAAAAAGTGTGTTTTTGAAAATTTATTTTAAATCGCCTTCTTGTTACAAAGGTATGCAAAGTATGGGATTTTCAATGCCACATATATCTACAATTGCACGATGGCAAAGTGAGGTATTATTTTCACCGGGTAAAAATACCAGTATAATTGACTTATTAAAATACAAGTGTGAAGAATGGAACACTTCCGAAAGAAAATGCATATTATTGTTTGATGAAATGTCTATAAAAACAGAATTAGAATATAATTCACAGGAAGACATCATTTATGGTTTTAAAGATCTGGGAAATGGAAGAACAGTAGGGGAGATAGCCTCTTCCGCACTATTAATAATGGTACGTGGGCTTAATTTGAACTGGAAACAATGCATAGGTTATTACGTAGGTTCAATCAATGCGGATCAACTACAGGATATAATATTGGAAGCGCTGGAAACTTTACACAATGTTGTTCTTGATGCTGTAGGTATAACCTGTGATCAAGGTTCTGTTAATAGAAAGGCTTATAAAAATTTGGGGTGCAGCACTAACAAGCCTTACATTGAATTCAAGAATAAAAAAATAGCTTGTATGTTTGATCCAGTTCATCTTATTAAAAGCGTTAGAAATTGTCTTTTAAAAGCTGATATTAGTTGTGATGATAAAAAAATATCCTGGAAAATTATTGAAAAAATCTATAAAGAAGAAAAAAATAACATATTAAGAACGTGCTTCAAACTTACGGACGGACATATTTACCCAGACAATTTTGATAAATTAAGTGTAAAACTTGCAGTTCAAGTCCTTAGCAGGCAAGTAGCAATAGGAATTCAATTAGGAATTGACCTGAACATCTTTTGCGAGGAAGATACTGAATCAGCAAAATACACTTCGGAATCAATTAAAAGATTAAATGATCTTTTTGATAATTTTAATAGTGTCGTTAAATATAGCCCTAATCCTCAGCGATGTGCTTTATCTGAAGATACAGAAACATTACTAAAAAATTTGGTTGACTGTCGCGCATGGATACAAAATTGGAAACACTTAGGAAAAATGACACGACCATATTGCTTCGACGGCATGGTACAAACCATTAACGGCCTGCTTCACATTTGGGAAAGCGTGCGTAGCTCTCAAAGTTATTTAATAACTTCCCATATAAATCAAGACCCATTAGAAAACTGTATTTCGATTTTGGGAAGATGTAAAGGAAGTTATGAAAGAAACCCTTCCTCATTAAGCCTTTCGAGAAATCTACGACAAGTAGCTTTTCAAAATCTTGTCCCTTCCTCGCATACAGGATATGATATATCAAGCGATGAAACATTATTAGACAAACCACATGTTTTTAAATTGTGTAATAATACCACTGAAGAAGAAAACTCGGATCATTTAGAAATAATAGAAGATGGTCAAGTTGATGAAGAAAGTCAAAATATTTACAGTTTGGTTGATGAAATATTAGTGTTAAATGAGAGTGAAAATCCTGAGGAACAAATAAGTAGTGATTCAAATGCAAACTTTACTTTGGACAACAGCGCATTAGTTTATTTTACGGGCTATATTGCTAATAAAGTAGATGGGTTATATAAATGTGATAAATGCAAATCCTTCATGACGCGTCAGAATGAAGATGAAGAATTAAATGATACGCTATTAAAACTAAAAGCTTATAAAAGTACAAATATTAGTCCCTATGGTAATTTGAAAGTACCATCAAAAACATTTGTTAATGTAGTTGAGGCGATGGAAAAAATATTTAACAATAATATAGGGCAACTTAAACACGAGACCGAGATATCCCGAAAATTTATGGATCACTTTGATAAGAGTATAAATATATGTTACTGCGCAGAACATCAGGAGTGGACGAAAAATTTTATTGCCAAAATTTTAATAAGATTCTACACAAAAAAATGTAACCAAATTCTTTCATCAAAATGTGAAACCCGACGGAGCAAACTACAAATATTGAAGGGGTTTTAAAACATAATAAAGTAGGATATCAAATTCAACCCTTGAGGAACTGGGCATACGAGGTAAGACGTTAATAGCTTAGCTGAAAATTCGCGTTGAAACGAAATGTTAATTAAAAATATGAAAGGATAAGTAATAATATTAATTATTATATATTTGCGCAATGTTATTTTTAGGAAAACAGAACATTGAATTAATATATTATTTTAATAATAAAACTTTTATTTAGGTTTGTGACGAAACGAATCCACAGAGCCTAAATTTTAGGGCCAAGGTGGCACAAAATTAGGTGAATGTTTCCAGCAAAATGCTGAGAAATGAGACACTAAATCTATTTTTATTTATTTTAAATGATAAAAGCAGTACACAGGTATAGTATATATCGTAAAACCGTAATTTTCACGATTTTGTAATTTGTGTATCCTTTTACGAATTTCTCAAGCATTTCAGTTCCGCGAGTGCGGAACGAGTTTGCGGGTGAGTGGGGAAGTGACGCTTTGCGGGGGGATGCGCACTTCACCGGTCTATTTTTCCGCGGATCGCACCACTACAAATGTAATAAAGCTGTCAATCACTAACCCAAATATGAATATCTTTTATCCTTTATTGAATTCCGCATTCGCTCAAGCATGCCTATGTAGTCTCGCATTAAACGCGGACTTAGTGCACTCAATCAGCGCTAAAGTCCGCATAGTCTCGCATTACCCATAGGATTATGTCATGCGCTTGATTTTAATAATTGTAAGTATGTGATGATCTAGTTGACTATTCTTTTTATAATCAAATTTCATTATCAATTATTAAAGATATGTAGATCCGTAGATTTGATTCAGCAATAAACAAACTTATCTCCTTGGGTTAAATCACATTAAATACCAAATCTAAGCTGTTATATGTAGCCAAGAATGAAATAATAAAACTGATATACAGCTCGCAAGCTTTTTAGAAATTATCTCAAAGTGATACAAGTGTGGCCATCTAGTGAGGTGTGTACTAGTTACAGTTGCAATCACTATATATTTATACACAAGGGTAATAGTCAACGACAAGGAGATAATTTTGTTTTTTAAATTCGAACATGTCGACTCCGACTTTAAACCATGGTATGTTTGGGATCTTATGTAGTATCAATGGCTCTTTGGAATTGTTGGGTTTATTTTGCATGCAAATTTCGCAATTAGTAACAACATTTTCAATGTCATTATAAATATTTGGCCAGTACACGACACCTCTTGCAAGATTTTTACTCCTTTCTATTCCAAAGTGACTCTCATGAATTAAACTGAGAACTTCTGAACGCATGCTTTTAGGAATAATCAGACTCCGTCCCTTGAAAAGCAAATTTTTAATACAGTGAAGCTCATCTTTAATGTTATAGTATGGTTTAGCTAAAATGTCAACTTTTTCTTTAGAATTTGGCCATCCTTGACGACAGTAATTGCTTACTTGAACCAAAGACTTAACTGAAGTAATTTCAACTTGTATTGTTTTTAGTTTTTTATCAGAGACCGACAAGCTTGAAAGTAGCAGATTGACGTGTAGGTTAATGTCTTTGTCTATATCGGTTAGTTCACAACTTTGTAATGGAGCTCTTGAAAGAGTATCCGGAATATACATGAATTTTCCGGGAACGTAAGACACTGATATGTCGTAGGCTTGCAATCTTAACATAATTCTTTGCAGACGAGCAGGCACATTATGAAGGGGTTTATTAAAAATCGAGATTAGTGGCTTATGATCAGTTTCTACTTTAACCTTTTGTCCATACACATACCTATGAAATTTCACACAACCGAAAAGGATTGCCAATAGCTCCTTCTCTATTTGTGCGTAATTCTGCTGGGTTTGCGTCAAAGAAGTTGAGGCAAATGCGATAGGATTTTTTTCGTGTAAAATTACGGCTCCAAGAGCATTTTGAGATGCGTCGACGGAAAGTGTAAGTTCTTTGTTTGGATTGAAATAGGTAAGGACTGGTGCGTTGACTAAAAGTTGTTTCAAATTATTAAATTCTTTTTCATACTCTGGACCCCAAGACCAATTTGACTCTTTTTTAAGAAGTTTACGAAGGTTAATGTTTTTGTCAGATAAATTTTGAATATATTCTCCAAGGTAATTCACCATGCCTAAGAAGCGTTGTAACTCAGTCACATTAGTTGGTGAAGGTAGTTTGCAAATTGCTTCTACTTTAGAATTATCTGGTTTGACCCCATTAGTATGCACTAAAAATATGACCAATACCAATGTATTTGACTTCTTTCTGACCTATTTTGGATTTTGACTTATTAAATTTTAAACCAATTTCTTTTGCCTGTTTTAATACCATTTCTAGCCGCAAGTCATGTTCTTCTTTCGTTGTGCCCGAAATTAAGAACTCATCTGTATATATAATCAAACCCGGAATATCCGCAAATGACTTGACCATTTCTGCATGAAATATTTCTGGTGCAGCATTTATTCCAAATGGTAATCTTAAAAATCTAAATCTGCCGAATGGAGTAATAAACGTACAAAGCTTAGAAGAATTTTCGTCTAAAGGAAGGGTCCAAAAACCCGAATTACATGAACACATGTGGGCAGACCGAAGACTGTTTGACATTGTAAATCAAGTATATGAAAATTAATGGTATATTTTTGATTTTTTATTACACACAAAATTTTGCACTGACCGATTAATTTTAGAGATTCTCTGTTGAAAGTTAAAATATTTACGTTGGCTCTTTTGATATCATTTGAATTCAATTTTAATTCGCGAAAAGTTTGAATTGACATTATATTTGTCTGCGCAGCTGTGTCCAATTGAGCTTTAACAGCTCTATTATTGACTAGAAATTCTGAATACCAGGCACTGTTACCGTCCGCGTTGAGTATTCCGATGAACAGATCTGCAGAATTCGGTTGAACCACAGACTGTATAACATAGTTATACAGTCTGTGGTTGAACTGATGCCTCCACTATTCCGACGTTCTTTACCTTGCACATTGAAGCAAAATGATTTTTTCGCTTGCATTTGTGACAAACAACTCCGTTAAGCCCCGTTTACACTGGCGAGTTTACAAGCTACAAGCCGGCGAGTAAAGAAGCCGGCGAGTCGGCGAATTCGCTTCTTGTCGTGTACACACGAAACTTTCCACTAGCTCAGAAGCCAAGTAGCTGGCGTGTAAAAACATGTGTTGTTTGCACTGCAACTCCCGCTAGAACCAATTCCTCCGACATCTTAAAGGCCAGTCAGTCGCTAGTGCACAAGCTACTGTGTGTACACTTGGCTACTTTACAATCCCGCTCGCTCAAAAGCCGGCTAGTGGCGTGCGAAGTCGCCGGCGGAGTCAGCTTTTTCCACAGCGTTTTTAAAAGCAGCTTTAGAGCGAGTGCGTCGTGTACACTAGGCGAGTTTACGAGCTGCGTGTAAAAAAGCCCCGCTTTTAGCTTGTAAACTCGCCAGTGTAAACGGGGCTTTAGCTGGACAATGATGATGATGAACTTGACCACAGCGAGTGCATTTCGGACCGACTTCATTGGAACTCTGGCTGATCTTTGTTGGTCTGTTTCTGTCGTTACTGTTCTGGCTCCGGTAACTGTTGGGCTCTGGCAAAGCCTTCTATATTACAAGCCTCGTGGCCTTTTGCATGTGTGCGTAAGTGGTCTGACAGTTCTTCAGTTGACGGCCATTTCTCATACAAAGCGCGTAAATTTTCGGGGTTCTGCAGTTATTTAAGCAGTTTTAAAAGTGAAATAATCAATTTATCCGGTAAATATTTCTACAGGAGGTGTACAAAAGGATATCAGTTGTAATGGAAGTGAAAAATTGTGAAAAAGTTTGATCGAAATTAAAAAAATCATCTATGAACCGGCAAAAGTGTTAGGTTAGGTGGCGAAGTACTGGGCAATTATTGGCAACTTTATAGTTATTTTACTATATTTAACGCCATTTAATTGTAAAAAGTACTCTTGCACTTAACAAGAAGATTGTTTAATAGTGCGTAGAGATGTACTTGCAAAAATAATTGCAAAATTTTTGCATTTTGTGGAAATTTCTTGTGAGTGAATTCCCGCCGACTGTGACATAAATAAAAAATATACAAATTCCTTTGAAGTATTTTCTTTTTAATTTAAATATATATATGAATTCTAAATTAAAGTATTTTATTTTTATAGAATAATATATGAAATAAATATTTTCAAACTAGCAATGCCTATTCATATAATTTCCTTTTACCCAAAGCACCTTTCTTCCTTTTGTGCACTGAACGGCTCAAATTTTACTCAGACATTTCAACCCGCCAAATTTTTATTTTCTGACAAATTTTGCAAGTAGACTGGGCAAAGTTAATAAAGTTTCGGAATATGAGAGTAAGCGATTAAAAATCCTCAACCATTGCGAAACGTTTTACTAAATGTACCTTTAAAGTAGCGCAAAATGTACATACATAGTTAAATATTATGGGAAATTTGAGTTTGCATTTTGTGCACACTCACAATATGGGACTTTATAGCATTGTTTGCAAATATTACCGAAGTGCATTTGGAAATTATTTGTGAAAACTTAACGAGTTACACATTCTCTTCAGTAAATGCCAATTTTAAACTGCGAATTACCTACAAAATAAAGAAAATATGTTAAATTTAGTCTGAAACTGTCACTGCAGCCGCTGAAACAGCTGAAATCTGTCAGACCACTTTGCCCTATAGATGTGTGCGTGCGCCGGACCACTTCATGGCTTGTAATATAGAAGGCTTTGGCTCTGGTCGATGATGATGTTGGCGTTGTGTTCGCGGCTGATTTGTATGTTTGTATGACTGTAGGGCACCTACAAAAGAGTTGTCCAGTTTTCGACCCTCTAGTTGCTGAGCTTGTGTGCGTGTTAACTCCATGGTCGTCGCTATGCGTATAGCTTTGTCTAAGTCGATATCGCCTTCGTTGAGAAGCTTTTCTTTTATGAATCGTAGGTTATCTTTTAGCCCACAAATGAAAACGTCTCTTACTAAGCCCTCTTGTAAAGTATCGAAGGAGAAGTTAAGACTTAAATTTTTTAAAGCTGTTACAAATTCTTCGATTGACTCATTCGCCTCTTGGTGCCTTGTAAAAAATTTATGGCGTTCCATTGCAACATTAGCTTTTGGCACAAAGTATTCTTCCAGCTTTTTTACTAAATCTGTGTATTTAATTTTATCAATGTCTTCATTAAAGGAATTTAATATCAAAATGCTTTCTGGACCCATGTGGTGAAGCAACAATGCAACTTTACGGTTATCACTTTGCGACTCGAGATCAGCAGCTCTCATGAAAATTTTAAATTGATTTAGCCAAATTTTAAATGCGACTGGTAAATTGGCGCTTTTTAAATTAAGTGGCTCTAGTGCAAACCGTATACTTGCCGGCTTAATTTCATCGTTTGACGATTGCTGCATGCTGGTGCTGGGCGTCCTACTGTCTAACACACACTTTGTCTCCTCTTTCATAAAAGTGGTTGAGTTGCGACACTGCCACTGATTTTCACTGATCTCTTATTTATAATTTTTATAATTTTGCTTAACTGCTCACTTTACGAGACCACTTCTGACACCATGTTGATGAGGGCTTCTTTAATTAAAATATGCAGTCTGGCTGTAGAATTCATTTATTCTCTTAGACTGTCTCTGAACGACTGAACTGCTTAACAGTCCTGAACTACTTAACAGTAACTGTGTTCTATCTTGATATTAGTTCTGTGCTAAATATGTATAAGTGAAACTACAACATTTAATTTGACCGACTGACAACAGATCAAAAAATATTCCTGCTACCAAAAGCATGTCAATTCTCTGCGGGCGATTGAATGATGGATCTGCTAACTTTAAGTTTAAAGGTATTTCCCAATCGCTGATATCAACAAATCTTTCAGGTTGATTAGAGGCAATAGTTGTTAGTACTAGAGCAACGACATTGGTTGAAAACTCATTTAGGCGCGATTTTATGCTAAGGCTCGCCTTGAATTTCGCGGATAGGTTGATCATACCAATGCCAGATATCGGGGCGTCTATTCGAACCTTTTTTTAAATTAAGTTGCTGGCGTAAACGCTCCGTCATAAAATTCAACTGATAGGCGGAATCGAGAAGGACTCTACAGGGTACGAAAGAACCGCTGTTGTCTTGGACTAGTATTACTGCAATGGCTAAGAATATCTGATGAGGCAATAGGGAGTGATGCCTCGACTGACAATGACGGCACCTACCCGATTTACATACCTTGACGTTGTGCCCTGACCGAAGGCAGTTGATGCATAAGTTCAATCGTTTAACGTCGTTATAGCGCTCGACGGGATTCTTTTCGATAAACTTTGGGCAGCTGGCTATATATGATCGCCCTCTTTACACAACATGCATCTCGTACTGGCACGATGCTTCAGGGTTACGACAGACTAAGAAGTGTATCAAACCCTATGCGTATACCAACGCTACTGACCTGAGCAAATCGGATCTCAGGCTGCTGGTGGGTTACTTATCTGGCCATTATGGGGTCAGACACCACCTCAACAAGTTAAGTATGTCAATTGAGACAGAATGTAGACTTTGTCTAGAGGACGAAGAAACCACATACTGTGTGACTGTCCGGCACTGGCTCGGATTAGAAGTAGGACCTTCGGTAAAGGGTTTCTAAGCCCGGCTGAGGTCCGTAATTCTTCTGAGGGTGACCTTCTGCCTTTCCTTAGGGTAACGGATCATCTACTCCACTAACGGGGCTCCGGCACAAAAGACCGTCTGGTCGCACTGCCCTCCGCCTGGGCGGCCCCACCAATAAATAATAATAATAATAAATAATAATACACAACATGCATGACCTAGCGTTATTTCTAGCTAACAGTGCAGACTTACGTGAGGTATTGGATGCTTTACATAAAGAATGCGAGGTACTTGCTGATTTAATCGCCTGCCTTTCAGATCCTTGTATATGGGCTAGGTTCTCCATGGTTTGACATCGATGCTGCATGAATTCGGCTAACTCGTCCCACGTGGGTATAACATCCAGCTGAGCTTCATCGTCCCATTTAGATTGTGTTTGTCTATCAAACTTGCGGGTGATTAGATGTATAAGAAGTCCATCGGCTATCTGGTCCTTTGTAGCCATCGAAGAAAGTGCACGCATATGCACACTTGCAAGATCACTAAGAGATCGGAGCTGGTCCACTGAACCCTTGTCAACAGATTTCAGCTTGAAAAACTCATCAATATGTGACTGAAATATAAGTCGTTTATTATCAAAGCGCCTTTTTAGCAGGGATAGAGCAATGTCATAATTATCTGACGTCATTTCTAGCGACTGTCTAGTTAGGAGTGCAGCATCAGTGAGGCACGACCGAAGATGCTGAAATTTTTCAACGCCGTTGAGATGCTCGTCATCATCCACAAGGGTTTTAAACATAGAATAGAAGTCGGGCCACTGACTATATTTTCCTGAGAATTTTGATAGCAAAAGTTTAGGAAGACGGGTTGCTGATTTACGTGCGGTGCTGAAGCTTGCCTCGGCTGGAATTGAACCGCGAACTCTTTTGCGGGATAAATGCGTTAATATTTTGGTTTTTATTTCAAAATAAATTTTCTCGAAAAGCTCGCGTTCTCTACTCGCTGCCTCTTCCTCATCCAAACAATCCATTTTTGTTTGCACCGCACTAAATTTTTCGAAATAACCTTCTAGAAGCTCTAACCTTGTTTGCAATTCAGCTTCACTGGCTTGGTCATCCACGCGGTCGATGATATTTTTTAACTTAGTCTGCTGACCTTTTATGGTACGCCTTTGTATCCTCAGCTCTCCTAACGCCTTTACTGCAGCGGGTTCTGCGGGTGTAGCCATTATGCTGGATGAACAAGAGAGTTGCCGTGCAGAGCTCGATATATTGCCCTCCGATGAATTCGGCTTCTCCCACGATGTCGGAAGACACGCAATTGATTGCTCAAGATTATTTGTACTTACGGGTTTTGGCCTTCTGAGCTTTGCACCCGTGCACCTCGAAAATTACCGCAATCTGAAGAAAATTCCACCAAAATGGCTGCTGCGCTGATGACGTTCCACGAAACAAAAAAACAAAATACCACACGCTGATTCCGGCTGCGAAGTACCAAATGTATAAGATTCCAGCGTTTTTGGATATTGTTGCTGTTGAGCTCGAAATAGTGAAATGAAATGGGCAGCCCCTCGGGAGCGAAAAAGTAAAGTCTTCGTTGAAGTTGCAGATGCGAAAGAGAGATTTATTTGAACAGCGCTCCTTTATACATATATAATTCACGGGAGAAAAAGGGCTGACAACATAAAAGTGGGAAAAAGGGCTGACTCAAGTTTAAATTACTACAGTTAAGGGCAACATTAATTGAACTTAAAATAAAGAAGAAATCATAACACCTGCAAATAAGCCAAGTCCTCGAGATACTCCAAGTGCCAGTCTGAGCCTTGCTCGAAGTTATCCTGAAATATGAATTACATTGTAATTAATTTGTATAAAATTATATATATATGGATATTTATTTAAATGATATTGAATAGCCTAAATTATAATGTCCAATAATAAAATTAAGATGAACAAAAACTTGGTACCTAAAATGAACCGAGGTAAACGGGATATTACTTGACCTCGTAAATCGGAAGTCATTCAAATTTTAATTGGGTTGTTTACAGCAGACGTACGACTGACGCCGTTCAAAGGTTTGTGCATAATTCCAATTGCACGAAATTACTTATTTTTATTGTCCTCAAATGAACATATGGCACCTAAAGAAAGCGACGTACCGGAAGGGTAAAACTTTAAATCTAAACTATCTTTTTTTGACCTGCTACTTTGCAACACATTAAAATGAAGTTGCGGGTATTTCCCTGCAACACTTTTATCTATTTATTCTTGAAATTAAATCATTATGTGTGGCATATTATCGGCACCGGATAAACACATCGAAAATTATGATATTCTCACTTTCACGGATATGGTACCATGTTAACCTATAAAATTTCTATCACTATTTCCACTCTCTTTGCACATTTATCAAGAGCATAGAAACACCTAATTGCTTATTTAAGTTAATTTACCACGAGTTTAAGTGACAATCTGAAATAATTTCGTGCAAATCAATCATATTTCACTAAATACCCTCCGATTTGCCATCAAAAATTTATCACTGTTTAGCGCACAACGCTCAATAATTTTCCAGATAATATTAATCAATGATTAATAATTTACAGCCTTACTTATAAAAACTGCTTAATTATATGTTAAACAGTTGTTTAGTTAACCAATGCTTAAAGTCTTAAGCAATGATTAACTTTCCTTCACTCATAAACAATACTTAAGCAGTAGTTAGTTAAACAGAACCAAAAGTCAAAATACCATATTCCGATATGACAACACTACTTCTCGGAGTACTAAAATTATTTAAGAATGCCGGAAATGTACAAAAATTGAAAGCAAAAATGTCAAATTGGCATTTATACGTATAAATTTTCAGTCGTGCGGAAGGTCGACGCTGGTGAAGGCAGCTACCCTTCGGTTAACACCTGTGTATGTACACTATCTGAAGCTACCAGATTACCCAACAGAGGGGATCATGAAAGAGCGCCTCCCGACTGCAACGAAAGGAAAGGGATTCATTCCATTTAAATTACATACATAGACTACGATACTCTACTCATACTAATAGTTTCCTAGGTTCAATGTAATTTAAAAAAATAATAAAATTTTGATAAAATGTTTTTGTTTTAGTGTTCTGAATTTTGTTAAAGAATTTCCAATATGAACATCTGCATTGTAAGTGTAAGGAGTTTACTTTTGCCCATTAAAGTACTTTGTACGGTGCAGTTAGAGTTAACGAGTTAGCCTAAGCAAGTGATAACTTTTGTAAAGTCTCTCTCCGAATATAGCATCCGAGCCGAACAGACGTGTTTTATTTGACTGACCAACTACCTTATCTAACTCCTACAAGTCAGAAGTGAGATTCGAACAATCGAGAAAAAAGAATAAAATCGGGTGGTTGAAGACAATTAAATTTATTTATTAGAAGTGCGGTCAAACAGCGTTCGGGAATTATGAATAATTATAAGGGAAATTATATTAAGCTGCATTAATTATGACGGAGTGGTTATTATGAGATTGTGATCAAATTATGTGGGTATCTACCAAAAAGACTTATTATCGGATTTATTAAGTGCATCAGTTGCAATAAGCATATTTATTTTAAATACGAAAATGGACGATAAAGCGCAGCTAATTAATGAATTTCTCCATAACGCGACGGTTAATTTGTTGAAAGAGAAACTCAGAATATTGGGCCTTAACACCTTGGGAAATAAAAATGTGTTAAGAATGCGACTAGAAGAGAGACTGTTAGAAGTGCAAATCGAAGACCTAAGGGAACTCATATCAGAACCTGAAATAGACACCGCTGATCCAGAGGAGAACGACGAAGCTGAAGCTGAAAATCGCAGGGAAGGTAATTCACAAATTTCGATGGGAAATCGGAATGACACCCAATCGGCAGCCGGTTCAGGTGAAAATTTGGAAGCATTAAACATAGTTTATGAAACTTTAAAAAGAAAAAAGGAAATTTTAGAACTGCAGCAACAAATCGCTATTTTGCCCCAGAGCAATATCAATCCAAGCCAGTCGTGGACTTGTAGCATTAGAGACGTGGAAAGCTCTTTACCGACATTGAGTGGAGGTGATAATTTCTCGATTAAGACATGGATGAAATTGCTCGAAGAGCACGCAGAGGCGATGCAGATGGATCCAAAAATGCGCCTCGTGGCCGCCAGAAGGCTCATGACCGGAACCGCGAAGCTTTTCCTCCGAACCGTTATTGTGAGCACATGGCAAGAGCTTAAAAGCAAGCTTATAGACGAATTTCACAAAGAGGTTATAACAACAGTAGACATCCACAACCAATTACGGAAAAGGAAAAAACGCAACGACGAATCGCTTCAAAAATATGCTCTGTCTATGCAAGAAATACTATAGCCATGCTAGGTAATGTAAGTGATGCTGACACCATACGCTATATTATCCAAGGGATACGTGATAATGAAGCAAATAAATTGGTGCTTTATAGCGCGAACACACTAAGGGAATTAAAAGTAGCTCTGCAGAAATACGAAATTTTCAAGACAAACCAGGACGAATCTAGTAGGGCTACCAATACTTATACTGAACCAAAAACTTTTACAGAAAATAAAGCATCCAGGAATTTCAAGTGTTATAACTGCAACCAACCGGGTCATCTCAGCATAAATTGCAGGAAGCCTCGGAGGGAAAAAGGTTCTTGCTTTACGTGTGGTAAGCCAGACCACAAGGCCGAAAATTGCCCCTCCAGAAAAGGTATCCATCACGTTTCTCATCACAATCGCAACAACATGCAGGAAGATGTCAACGAACAGTGTACGGACAGGTCCAATTTAAACGAATTTGAACACAAAATAAAAATGTCCTTCTTCAGAGAAGACGATCAAGGCACCTTGTTGTGGTCAGGGAAGAATAGCACCCTAACTGAGCCTGCCCATTCTTCAGCTCCGTTGTCCAGCGATGCGCGGCCATCGGACCTGTGGTGTTGTGGTCAGGAAAAAAGAGCATAACCGGGAACGAAATCTGAAAACCAAAACAGTTTTTTACGCCGCCTATGGCTGGCGAAACATTTTTCCATTCGGGGGCTTGCCCAAATATTCACGGCGGCTGTGGCTAACACCGCAAGATCAACCGTCCCTCAAGCGGCGAGCGTCGATTTTTGGAGCTAAAAATAGCACAAAAATCGACGGTCGCAGCTCGAGCAGCAACCCATGCGGAAGATAATTGCGGCGCGAGCTAGTTGAACCAAACGAAGTGGCGCACCACGGGCTCGGTCGCCTATAAAAATTTCTCGGGACCGAAATGCGTTGAGCAAGTCGAGTGCACGGTGCACCCAAAATGCTACAAATCGAGCTGCAGGCACAGCGAGCAGTGAAGCTCGGTCCCGTTGCCGCCTGCTCGCACACCGGCGGTGTGTGCTCGATGGGTTGTCGCTGCCCGGCAGCGGGATCAGCAACGGTCGGGCTGACGGCGTGGTCGATGGGCTGGAGGAGATCTGAGCGCGAAAAAATAATCATTCGGGACTGGAGCCTTAACAAGAAGAGTCGTGTTGTGAGATCGAGAGGAAAGCCACGGTAGAAATCAGTCCGGGAATCTTAAGTTGATTTGTAAAAAGAAGAGTCGGAAAATAAGTCTAGAATGTAAGATATGAAAATGAAGAACATGTAAATATGAAATAAAAATATAAGTTCATTTGAGTTCAAAGAATTTTGTTCGACGTATTTTCGTTCCCCTGAAAATCCTTCGTCTGCGGACGGGTTGCAGTTTTATGGCTCGACCCAAAGCAGGTACGATGCCGTCATGCATACCCTTTTGCCTGAGGGATGAGTTTCTGCGCAACTTGCGTTGCTTAGGAAAATCCAAAAATAGCTCGAGTCCCAGATGTGCATGCGATTCAGGATTTGACCTGATGCGCCTGGGCACGGCGAATTCTGGGGAAAATGCGCGAGAGGGTTCGCTCTGTTTGCTTTTGCCTGAGGCATGGGGGTGAAATTCGTGTTCCATGGCTCCAGCTGTTTGTGGAGTCAGACTCAGTAGCTAGTCAGATTTAATCCGGTGAAGTAGTCAGATTTAATCTAGTGAAGTAGTGGAAAATAAAGTAAGAGTTAAGTGAAGTTACGGAAATCAGGTGAACTGGGAGGAACCTGAGGGTGAGTCAGCTCACTAAGTATTTTATCCTTTCTCCTATTGATTGTAGTTCCCAGTAATTGATCTATGTAGTAATGTCCCCCGTAATTAGTGTTAAATTAGCGGGTGATCATTAGTGAGGTGTTCACTAAGGTTATTAGTTTTCCCGAATTGGGCATGTATGAGAAGGCTTGTAGCGAATGAGCCTTGATTGCGGATCATGTGCATGTGATTCATTTGTATCATGCGCATGTAGTAAAAGTTGAATATCACTAGAAAAATTCCGTTAAGGGTTGTGTTCCGTATTACGGTGGTTCTCCCAGATCGGACAACATATCGGTGAGATGTGCTTTGTCTGAGGGCTGTGTTCCGTATAGGCGGTGGTTCTCCCTTATTCGGAAGATGTGCTGTGTCCGAGGGTTGTGTTCCGAAAGCCGGTGGTTCTCCCAGATTGGGCAACACATCGGTGAGATGTGGGTTGTCTGAGGGTTGTGTTCCGGATTGCGGTGGTTCTCCCAGATTGGACAACACATCAGTGATCATGATTTATTTGCAAAATGGTGGCTTAATATAATGTAGGCTATGGTTGAAGCATGATGATTACATAATGAGTTTATTTTCCCTTGACCCAGTGGAGGGGATGAAATGCTTATTGGTTGTTTTTTTATTTTCAGAGGCGGGACTGGTGACTGCATGTTACGCTTGGGAGCTCTAGAGGCCCAATAGCAACCTGACCTCAGGAATAGTTTTTCCTTAAAAAAAAAAAAAAAAAAAAAAAAAAAAAAAAAAAAAAAATTATATATCATTCTTACAAGAAAAAAAAAAAAAAGTCGGGGACGAGCCGCGAAAAATAAAAATTGGAAAAGAAACCGAGTTAAAAATTTGTGAACAAATCGAAGAAGCTCGGCGCGAGATTTTTTTGGTGGAACAGTTGAAAAGAAAAAAAAGAAAAGGGAAATAAAGAAAATCGAAGAAAATTAATTCCGGCCGGCTATCGTTAATCAGCGGGATAAGGTCGATAGTTTTGCGGTTTTTGCGTGCCACCCCTAGAGACAAAATCCAGGACAAGGAGAGTAATTATGTGAAATGAAGTGATCTACCACTAGACATTTGTTTGTATGTGAGTAAGTGTGAAGTAAAGAAAAGAAAAAAAAAAAAAAACAGGAGAGAACTAGATTAAAAGGGACGAGATTTAATTTAATTAAAAACGAAGTGATTTGGCAATAGAATAAATTTTATTGTTTGGAAGCTGAAAAAGAAAAGAAAAAACAACATTTAAACTTAAAGCATAAAACTAAGTAATCTACTGTTAAATGTTTTTTTTTGAGTTAGACCTGAAAAGGGAAAAACTAATTTAAGAGACAAAATTTAATTATTGAAGTGAAGTGACTTACCGTACGTGATTCCTTTGGGTTTCCTTGTGGTGCTAAGCCTGAAAGAAAAAAAAAACAAAAGGAAAGAAAACAGGAAAATAAAAGTGGAAAATAGACTGAATTAAAGGAAAGCAATTATATAAAATTTGAGGGACTCACCCGTTAGATTTTCCCCTCCTGTGCTGAACTTGTAACGGAAGAATACAGCTAAATGGCAAACGGACTTCCACACGTATGGGTGTAAGTGACTGACCGTTAGAATCGTTTATGTGTAGGGAGTCGAACTGAAAATTAAGAAACGGAAGAGACAGTAATATGGAGATAGAATTAATTTTTTTTTGTGAAGGAATCAGTGGATCTAATTATCCCGAACTCAATAAATAGACACTAAAGTGAACCTAAAAATACATACGGGAATAATTAAAGAAAATAAAAGTGACAATAATAATAATAATAAACTAATTAAGTGGACCCTGACCTAAACGGTTAATTAAATAGGGGAGACCGATATAAACTAAGAAGAAAGTTTTTTTTTGTTTTTCTCAATAAGATTATGATTAACTAAATAATGGGCCAAGACATAAAATAAGTGAACATTCAAAGAAAATAACTAAATTAGTGCACGTGGAGACAAACAATTACATATATAAGTGGACATCAAATAAACAATTTCTGAAATAAGTGAACACATAAATCAATAGGACTAAATAGACTTCTGACTGAATAGATAAATAAATAAATAAATAACAAATAAATAATAAATAAATAACTCGGTGAATTTAACCCAACTAGACAATACTTTAGTGACTAATTGCGCAGTAACTATATAATGAACATATAACTAGATGGTGAAATATTAACTGCTGACACCCCAAAGCTGAGTGATCTATTGACTAGAAAAACCGTGCACTAAGTATAATAAAGATTGAAGGAAAAGACTAAGTAAATATCTAAAACCAAAAAGAAAAAAAAATTTATTAAAATTGCACGACGGGGCCATAAATGAAGAGGCAGGGTACCGGGCTGCGGCATCAGCATCACTTTCAGCAGCATCAACAGCAACATCTTTAGTATCAGCACATTCAGCCTCATCATCGTCGTGAGCCATCATCAGCAACAGCAGCATCATCCTCAATGCAGCAAGGCGCCCAACGTCCCCGAAAAATTGTTATGTCTGGTAACCTAAAATAAAAAAATATGACAAGAAACATGATCAGGTATGTGTAATTAACTTATCTTTTCTCTGGCTCTTCCTTCTCTCCTGATCTCAGCTACGTAACTTTTCTTTTCGCACTTCACTTCAAGGGACCTCCCCCTAAATTTGTTGACCGCGGGGAGGTCATAAGGGCGGTTGGGGAAATGGTCAAAGGGGGCTCAATTCCACCCGAGCCTCCCCCTAAGATGCCATTCACGGGCAGGTGCAGGGGTTCGTCTCGCAAGATCCCTTCCTTAACCCTTGCGAATTTTGTTTCGTTCCGTGGCGAGAGATTTTTTTGTTTTCGTTTTGGGGTTAGTTCGTTCCAGCGGCAAAGAGCGGCATATCGGCAAACCCCCCCCCCCCCCCACACTCCCGCAAGCTAGCCTGCCAGCTCTCGCTGCCGCACACCGTTGGACCAGGGGGCTTAGCCGGGCTCCTGGAGGACTCCCCCCATTACAAATATGGCGCCCAACGTTGTGGGACCATCCCGGAGAGCAATCACGTTGGTGACCATTACAAATATGGCCCAACGTGGGGCTTTCCTTATCCTTTCCTTTTTGAGCTAAGGGCTCACATTTTTTTCATTTCCCTTCCAACTCTTCCTTTCGAGGCCCTATCGGCGACTCCCGTGGCTGGAGTTGACCCGAGGCCTCTCGAGAATTACGGCGGTTGGTTTTTTTCGGCTAGCTAGCCGTCTCGAGGTCTCGGGGATACTTTATCCTAGGGAGGGGCTGATAGTGGGGGGAATCTTCCTCGGCAGACCCTGTGGGTTCTGCGCGGTGGACACGGCTGAGGGCCTCCCTGGAATTACAGGGGCTGGCTGACGGATGAGCCAACCACCTGTCCGGGAGGAAGCCTTGGTCGTCCTCCGTCTCGCAGCCCCCACCGGTGAAACGGAGAAGGTTCCTTCCCTCAACACCATCCTTTCGGCGGGACGGATGCTCGGTGGCCTGCTGATGGCCATCTAGTAGTGTGAAAAAAGCGAAAAAAAAAAAAAATTTATATATATAAATATATATTTTTCGCGTGTTTTAGCTGAAATTCGGAGGGGGAGATGACCCAGAGCTTTTGTTATGACCGTATTTCATTTTTTTTGGAAAGAAAGAGAAAAAAAATTTTTATTAGACATTTTTTTTATTTGCATACAAAATAATTAAAAAAATTTTAATTGCTATTTCTGAAATTGTAAATTGGCAGAGAGAACTTGCAATTCAATAAGACCCTGTAATAAATACGGAAGTAAATACGATTAAGTAAATTGAAAGAGAAAATATTGTTATAAGAACTAAATGATCTAAAGGATTTTCAAAAGAAGTTGAGAAAAAAAATACGTTAAGATTCACAGTTAAATATTGGATAAATTGAAATTAATTTTGATAAACCTAATTAACATAAAAATTTTATTTGGATATAGTCTAGATAGTCTACCTAGTAGCAAATTTTTGTAAGTCGATTGTAAAGGGTTGGCACTCTTGGGTTTCTGTTGACTTTGGGTTTTGTGACGATCAATTCCTCTACGGTAAAATACATTTTCGGTCCAATTCGGCACTTTAAATTTTCTTTAAATATCTGAGTAAAATGGCAGAAGCGAACCAAGGCGCGGTTGCAAAAAGATATAATACGCGGCAAACGGCACGCGATGGAGTGCCTGAAACACCGGCCTCGGTAAGACCAGATCGCGATCGCGAAGCATTGTCGGACAGAGCCGAAATACCACCATCGCTCGATGAACAAGAAACAAGCGAAGGCGAAAAATCCGGTCTTCGCGAAACTCTCGACGCGACTTTACGCTTTAGGGTCGTGGACATCTTCCGTTCGGAAATGGCAAGAATTGATCACGAACGACAACATCGGTTAGCGGAAATGGAAACGCCGATCACTCGACCTTCCACTGCTCGCCGTGCTGAGCAGCCTCCTCGCCCGTCGCGAGTAGTAAGGCAGCCAAACTTTAACGTCAGTCCGCTGACCAACCAAACCTTGGATATCCCAATTTTGATTATCTTGACCCCAGACCTGAACCTTTGCCTAGAAACCCGTACCAACCGAAATCGCCAAATACAAATGAGCAATGGCCAAGTAGTCCTATTCGTCACTGGAAATTTACCTATGACGGAGAAAATTCACGACTACATCTCGAAGAGTTCATTTATCGGGTTGAAAGATTAACTCAAGGAACACTTCGAGGCCGATTCGATCATTTGATCGACCATTTCTATCTTTTGCTCGGAGACTCTGTGGCAAATTGGTACCGGAATCTACAGCGAAGCAATCCTAATTTAACCTGGCAAGAATTGAAAAGTTCTCTCAGAGCAGATTGGGGAGAACGAGCTAGAGACGTGGATATTTTACAGCAAATGTTGGGTCGAAAGCAGAAGCCAAATGAGTCTTTTACTACCTTGTCTTGTTACGTAACAGGCTGGGCAGGCCCATGCCTGAGGGAGAATTTGTCGAGATTTTAAGAACAGGTTTGCTGCCATTTATTCAGCAGCAAATTTGTCATTATCGCGTTTTTACAATCTCTCATCTTCGCGACTTGGTAACAGAAATTCAAAGGACTTTACAACGAGCAGGCTATGCTCCGATGCCGGCTGTACCCCGCTCTGCTAAAGTTGAAGAGAATTTTTATTTTGAAAACCTGGGAGAGACGTCACCTGAACAGGTAGACGCTCTTATGAGATTTACACCTGCAGTAATAAAATGTTGGAATTGTGACCAAAGTGGTCATTACTACCAAGACTGTCCCTCTGAACCAACAGGGTTCTTTTGCTATGGTTGTGGACGAAAAGAGGTTGTCAAACCCCGCTGTCCTAATTGCATATCAAAAAATCAGAGACGGGTCGGGAGCAACAACAGCAGCCCCCGACCACCACCGCCGCTAGCAATCACGGCCAGCGAGACGGCGACCACCCTTTCTCGCCCCCAGACATAGCTACCCCGTCCAAACATGAGATTTCACCTGATGAGTCCAATACACCTGATAAGTCAAATCTTGTGAATGAAGATTTACCTTTGAAGAAGGAAAACCCCACTGAACCCGATGTCTCGCTCACAACACCTGAGCGACAACCGAGCCAACCTGTTTCGATATTACAGAGACCGAATAAACACCTTCCTCCGGTTCTCTTCCCAATTAAACCTTACCATCTTAGGCTTAAAGAATATCAAAAAAAATTTTCGCTTCGGCGGTCAAAACTTCTGAAGGTCAGTGTGGAAGATTTTCTAAACCCAATAAATTGTTTAAATCTCGTCGCTCTACATTGCGTTTGCGTGCGTTTTGGAGACGCGTGAAAGAAAATCGGTGGCCAACGGAGCTAGACAGGAGGTGCACGGGCACGCTGATTTAGAAGTTTCTTTCAAAGGCGAGGCCAAAATTTTACGACTTTACGTCGTGCCTGGTCTCACTCAGGATCTATATCTGGGTATAGATTTTTGGAGGACCTTCGGATTGGCTCCGGACATTCTCGGTCTGGTTTCTTCGTTGGACACACCGATCGCAACGAAGCCCAACCCTGCAGAGCACGTCTTACCACCTGATCTTCAATCACGTCTAGAACGAACCAAAGCGCTATTTCCGTCTTACGCGAACATGGGCTTGGGGAAAACCCACCTCCTCGAACATGCTATAGACGTTGGGGATGCTACACCAATCAAACAGAGGTTCTATCCGGTTTCTCCGGCGGTGCAAAAATTGATGGATGCGGAGTTGAGCCGAATGCTATCGCTTGGTGTGATAGAGGAGAGCCAGAGTCCTTGGAGCTCTCCAGTTGTTCTGGTAAGGAAGCCGGGCAAGGTCCGACTGTGTTTTGACGCCCGGAAGGTGAACTCAGTCACCAAAAAGGATGCCTATCCGCTGCCGCAGGTAGATGGCATCCTGAGTCGCCTTCCGCCGGCAAAGTACATTACCAGTCTGGACCTAAAGGACGCCTTTTGGCAGATTCCTCTGGAACAGAGCTCCCGGGAAAAGACCGCCTTTATGGTGCCTGGTCATCCCCTCTACCACTACACGGTGATATCCATTCGGGCTCTGCAACGCTCCACAGACCATGTGCCGGTTGATGGATAAAGCCATCCCTTACGATCTCGGAGATAATGTATTGGTGTACCTTGACGATCTGTTAGTGCTATCTCAAGACTTTGATTCCCACCTGGCGCTCCTCGCTCGGGTGGCGGACTGTCTGAGGAGGGCGGGGTTGACCATCAACGTGGAAAAGAGCAAGTTTTGCTTGAGAGAGACGAAATACCTTGGCTTTATCATTGGAGAAGATGGAATGCGAATGGATCCCGGTAAGATTTCTGCAATTGTAGAGTATCCTACACCCAAAACCGTGAAGCAGGTACGTCGCTTCATGGGAATGGCAGGGTGGTACCGCAGATTCATCCCTAACTTCGCAGATCTTTCGGGTCCGATCACGGATACCTTAAAAAAATCCAATAAATTCTCCTGGTCTGAAGAAGCCCAAGTCGCGTTTGAAAAACTTAAGCAACTTCTGACCTCTGCTCCCGTTTTGGTTACTCCCGACTTCTCCAGACCGTTCGTCATCCAGTGAGACGCGAGCACACAGGGTGTGGGTGGAGTTTTACTCCAGGTGGACGATGAGGGAAATGAACGACCAATTGCCTACGTGTCACAGAAATTGAATTCGGCTCAACGAAATTACTCGGTGACAGAACTGGAGTGTTTGGCGGCGATGATAAGTGTTCAGAAATTTCTTCCATACATCGAACTTATGCCTTTCAAAATTATCACGGACCATGCAAGTTTAAAATGTCTAATGTCTCAAAAAGATTTAAGTGGCAGACTGGCGAGATGGAGTCTGAAGCTTCAACGCTTCGACTTCGCCATCGAGCACCGAAAGGGGAGCTTGAACGTGGTGCCAGATGCGTTGTCACGGGTGGAGTGCGACGCGCTGTCAGCTCTGGAAGACTGTGGGCCTGAGGTCGATCTCAGCTCTCCACACTTCGCTTCGGCGGAGTATGTAGAGCTGGGACGACAAGCCGAACAACACCGGGCCAAATTTCCAGATTTGATGGTGCGCGACGGCTTCATTTATTTATTTATTTCGCTTAATACAAGCTACAGATTTAATGAGAACTTAAAAATTAAAATAAATTAAGAATTAAAATAAAAATTAAACATTTAGGGGAGGAGACTGTGAAAGGAACGTTAGGGGGGGCTATTAAGGTTACGCCTGAGAGATGTTTTACTTAGGTGGAAGTCAAAGGAAGGAAGGGAGTTGGCTTTGCGAAGCATGCGGGTAAGGGGCTCAGAAAGTCCGTAATTGGTACGGTGGTAGGCGGGGCGAAAGAGAGGGGCCGAACGGAGGTTACGGGGATTGGTGTAGAAGGAGATTCGCTCAAGTAGAGAAGGGCAGTCAATCTCGCCGATAAGCAGCTGATGTATGAAGGTAATGTCGGCGAGGTCCCGCCGCTTCCACAGGGGCTGCAGGTTAATCAGCAAAAGACGGTTTTCATAGGGGGGGGAGGTTAAAACGGTCGGACCAGGGAAGATCACGTAGAGCGAAGCGAAGGAACCTGCGTTGGATAGCCTCAATCCTGTTGATGCTGCTGGATTGGAATGGGGACCATACTTGGCTAGCGTATTCAAGGAGAGGCCTAACGAAGGTAATAAAGAGGGATTTGGCAACGTAGGGGTTAAGGAACTCCTTTGACCAACGCTTCACGAAGCCAAGCGCAGAGTTGGCCCTAGCGATCACGCTGTCGATGTGTTCACGAAAATTAAGTTCGCAGTCACAGATGACACCTAGGTCGCGGAGAGAGGAAACGGATGAGATAGGATTATAAGACAAACGATAAACTCTGGGGGAAGAAGAGGGGCGTCTACGGGAGTAAGTGATGGATTGGCATTTGGAGACATTAAGCTCAAGAGAGTTTTTTCTGCACCAAATGCCGAAATTGTCTAGGTCGTCTTGAAGCAGTCGGGAGTCGGAGGTAGAGGATATCCGTTTGGAGATTTTCATGTCGTCGGCGTAGATAGAAAGGTCCGAGTGCTTGATAATGCACTCGACGTCATTGATGGCCAGAATGAAAAGCAACGGACCTAAGTGGCTGCCCTGAGGGACTCCCGAGTTAGCCACGAAAGAGCTGGAGGAAGAGGAGCAGAAAAGGACCCTGTAGTGACGGTGTTCAAGATAAGACTTCATCTAGGAGGTAAAGAGCTGATTGAAGCCAAGGGAGTAAAGTTTGAAAAGAATTAATTCATGCGAGATTTTATCAAACGCCTTACTGAAGTCAGTGGCGATGACGTCAACCTCGTCGCCGTTTTCCAGGGCACACAGTGTTCGGGAGATGAAGTCGGTAAGGTTAGTGGTGGTCGATCGGCCTCTAAGGAAGCCATGCTGGGACGGGGAAAATATGGGTTTGCAGTGAAAGAACAAGCAATCGTAGACGATGCTTTCGAAGAGTTTCGGTATGCAGGAGAGTTTGGCGATAGGGCGGTAGTTGGAGATCTCACTCTTACAGCCCTTTTTATGGATGGGGATGATGAAGGAGTCTTTCCACTTTGCCGGGAAAACTCCTTGAGAGATAGAGAGTTGAAAAATAGAGGAAAGGGGGCCAATCAAGTGTTGAGCGCACTCTTTCAGTACGATGGCGGGAATACCGTCAGGGCCAGGGTTATGATCATCAGGAAGGGCAGCGATGGCGGTAGCAACCATTGCAGGGTCGATATTGATGGAAGCAAGGGTGGTCTGAGGGCGGGAGTCCATGAAATGGAAATAGCTAGCATCGGGCTCGAAGGCATGCTCACTGAAAGACTGACTGAAGTGGTGAGCAAAGAGATTAGCTATTGAACGGGGGTGGGAGGAAGAAGTGTCGTTGAGTTTCAGGGTGGAGGGGTAGCCACTAGATTTCCTTTTAATGTTGATGAATTGATAAAAAAGCTTGGGATCGGAGATAAGGGTAGACTGCATACGACTCAGATAGTCGAGATAAGAGGATTCGCTGCGCGCAGAGAAAAGAGAAGCCGCGGCAAGATATTCGGAAAGGTCGGGGTCAGTGCGCGATAGTAGGTATGCCTGCCACAGCTTGTTTCACTTATTCCGAAGGGATCGAAGTTCTTTGTTGTACCATGGGGGGGAGGCGGCATGATCTCTTCGCGGTCGATAGGGAAAAGATTGGGCCAGGCAGGCAAAGAGTTCGGTGTAGAAAACGTCGAGGGCATCAACAACGGAGAGCTGAGACACGGTTGTGAGGGAAGGAAGGGACGATTGGGAAAGTAGGTAGTTTAATTTGCCAAAGTCACCCCCGCGGAAATTGAAGTGGAAAGATGTCTCAAGTAGAGTGGAGAGGGGTGGACTCGAGGGCAAGAGTTAGGAAGAGAGGAGGGTGATACTGGTCAAGCGTAGATAGAAGATGAGAGCTACGAGTGACAGCCGTATTAACAGGGTCAGAGGAAAAGACCAGGTCGAGCTGTCTGCCAAGATTGTTGCTTATGCCACTAATTTGGCAGAGACCAGAGTCGGAGAGGCGGTCGACAAATAAAGTCTCCTTATCGGAGAGGGCGTTGGAAGGGACAAAGTAGAGGTCGTCGTCAGACCGAAGCCATACTAGGCGGGGGAGATTGAAGTCGCCAAGAACGATAACTTCGTCATTGGGACCAATGGTATTAAAGATGGAATCGATTGCATCGGTCGCAAGTATGTAGGCCTCGAGTGGTTGGGAGGGACGAATGTACGCGCAGAGTATGAACAAGGATTTGCAGGTTAACGTGATTTTGACGCAGACGAAATTAAAGCTTGAGGAGTTAGAAGAAGTGTGGAGGCTGGCACCGAAACGAGTATGTACAGCAAGAAGTACACCGCGGTTAGAGGGGGTCAGGTCGTTATCGCAGGCGTCGGCACGAAAGACAGAAAAATCCGCGGGAAAAAGTTCATTGTTGTAAATACTAGGAGTTAGGTTGGTTTCGGTAAGGGCAAAGATATCGTAGGGAAAGACTAGGGAATTCAGGAAAACCGAGGCGGTTTTGGAACGCAGACCTCTGACATTTTGGTAGTAAAGGGAAATACAGCTAGGGGAGTGGGCATGTTCAGACGGGGGGAGGGCTGGGGGTGAGGGAGATAAAGGAAAAGAAGAGCCTGTTGGGTTAGGAACTAAAATAGGATTTGTGAACGTTCCGGGCTCTTTGGAGGTGGGAGATACGCCGAGAACTGACATAGGAAGCGAAAGTGGTTAGGTCAGAAGATACCTTGTCGGCTGAAATGCCAAATTCGACGTGAAATTTAATAAAAAGATCGCGAAGTGTGGTCAGGTCAGTGGGGAGGCCTTCCTGGTGAATAGAAACCAGCACATTGGTTTTGGTTTTGCCGTCAATGCAGACAGAGTCTGGTTTATCGTGGAGGTAGGCAAGGAGAAGACGGACGTTGTCATATATCCTACGGTCACGAAAGCGGGACAGGAGATATCGACCTTCGGTGGACTCGGCGGAACGCATGGTGAGTTTGACAACTGGGGGGAGAAGGGGGTCAATGAAAGAAGTCTTGGGAGGAGAAGATTGAGCGAGTAGGTCTGGGTTGGGGGGAGGTAGGCCCGAAGAAGAAGAGGGGGAAGGAGGAATGGATGAGGTGGGCGGATTGGAAGTATCAGGATGTGAAGGATTTAAGGTGTGAGATTTGACAAAATTTGGGTATTTGGGAGGGGTGGAGAAGTTGAAGTTGGGGAAAAGGCCAGCCTTGAGCTGCCAGTTGGAGTTGGAATAAGAAACTGGAGCATTGGCGGGCTTGGGAGAATTGGGGCAATGCTTGGACGGATTATGGGGGGGATTACTACTTACTTTAGTTTTGCGAGGTGTTTTAATTTTAATCGAGGGCGGATTGGTCTTAAAAGGCTTAAGAATGGCGTTAGGGTTAGTGTTAGTTTTAAAGTTAGCAGTAGGACTAGGGTTAGGCTTATAATTAGCTTTAGGGCTAGGGTTAGTCTTAAGTTTAGTGGTATGACTAGGGCTAGAGTTGAAGCTTACGGACTTGGAGACCCACTTGGATATTCTGATGCTACCGTAGCTGACGGGGTTGGAAAAGAGCCACTCGTATTTGCGGAGTAAAGACACCTTAAATTTGGACGGCCTGTCAGGGCTGAGGGACGGAGCTTCACACAGTCGATGGGTGAAATCGAGAAATAATGTGCGTACTGTCCCACGTTCAGGTGATCCGGTGCAAGAGGACGAAGCGTGGAAGCTTTGGATTCCTCCCGGCCTAGTCACGGACATTATTTCTCGCGCTCATGACCCTCCACTATCTTCCCACGGTGGTGTTGGCAAAACGCTCGACCGCATTCGCCGTTACTTCTATTGGCCACGCATGGCAGCCGACGTTAGATCGTACGTTTTAGCTTGCGACACTTGCAAGGAAACCAAGGCTCCGAACACTATACTCCGACCTCCGATTCAAAAACAACCAATAGCCGAAAGACCGTGGCAAAGGGTTTACATAGATCTTCTAGGCCCATATCCTCGCACTAAGTCTGGACACGTTTGCATTCTAATAGCTTTAGATCACCTTTCGAAATTCCCTCTTTTAAAACCCTTACGTAAGGCTACGACGCGACGTCTCAAATATGCTCTTTCGTCGAAGGAGAAATTTTCCATATGTTCGGGGTTCCCGAAACAATAGTTTCTAACAACGGTACACAATCCCGTTCGGCACAGTTCGCTAGACTCCTGGAGAGCTATGGAGTTCGACACATGCGAACCGCCCTTTACTCTCCTCAGGCTAACGCTTCGGAGAGGGTAAATAGATCTATTTTGGCCGGCATTCGCGCGTATATAAAAGACGAACACCAGAAGTGGGATGAGAACTTAAGCAGTATTGCCAGCTCACTTCGGAGCTCTATCCATCAGGCAACTGGCTTTCCTCCCTATCGATTATTGTTCGGACTTAATATGGTTACACACGCTTCCAGCTATGAGCTATTGCGCCGCCTTCAAGGAATTGACGAACCCCTAAACATAGATACCTCCGACAAGCTTAAACTTATTCGAGCGAAAGCTCAAGAGAATCTTAAGAAGGCCTTCGATCAAGGGGCAAAGACATACAATTTGAGAGCAAAACCTGTAGACTTCCAGGTAGGGGAAGAAGTATATCGACGTAATTTCCAGCAGAGTAATTTCGGAAAGCAAACGAGTGCGAAACTCGGACGAAAATTTTTAAAGTGTAGAATAAGGGCTCGAAAAGGCAATGCCCTCTATGACCTTGAAGACCTCCAAGGGAAACTAATCGGCACCTTTCACGCTAAAGACATTAAGAGGTGAGAATGATATCAGTGAAATTTGGTTTTTAATTCTATTCGTAACAACCTTCGTGGTTGCTAGATTTATTAGCTCTGTGACTTACATTTATGTGGTCGGATACCTAATGTTCTTTCTTGATTAACTGATTTTATACAAAATCAAATTTTGGTAGCCCTAATAAGGCATCCGACCAGCTTATCTGGAAATATGGGTGTCCTAGAACCGCCTCTGCTCGGCCATGCGGTGGACACACCCTTGTATCTCCTTTTCCCCTTCCTAGTTAGTGTTCCCATATCCTTCATCCTATCCCAAACAGTACCTATCCTTTTCAATTTTTTTCATTTTTATCCCACCTTCGTCATTCGACGGGCCCTGCCTGTTGTTTTCTTGGTCGAGGTTGACTCGAGGCCTCTCGAGAATACAGCAGTTGGCTACATCAGCCAGCCAGCTGTCTCGAGGTCTCGAGCCTTCCTCTTCTTCGGGCGAAGCAGGTAGGGAGGGGCCTCTCTGGGTCGCCCGATGGAGCCAGCGCTTGGGAGACTGCCGGAGAACTCCCTGGAACTACAGGAGTTGGCTGGTGAGTCGAGCCAGCTACCTGTCCGGGAGATCTCTCCGGTCGTCGTCATGTCGCTTGGTCTCCGCGGAGGGAGTCAGAGCGGTTCCCTTTCCCTGAGGATCATCTATTTCTTCCTACCCGGTGTTGCTGGAGCTAGTCCAGCTATTCCGTTCGAAAGCTTGAAACGTTGTCCTTTGCTAGTTATTCCCCCCAGACATGACGGGCTCACCGTCATCGAATCAAATTAACTTCTCAAAACATTCAAAATTTCATATCGCAATTTTCTTGTGTCTCACCTGGGAGTTTTATTCCAATGTTTCATATTGTATATATGTAGGTAGATAAGTCTTCACGATCTCACTCTCACCCCTTGAGGTTAGCAGCAAGGTAACGGAACCAGCGGGTTTCCGAGGCGTCTCCTTCCTTCACAATGGTATCTAGTCAAAATTGATTCTCCTTTTTTTTCTCCTTTTCTTTTCCCATTCTCCCATTTCTACCTTCCCATTTTTTCACCACCCCTATATTTTCGTAGAATAACTGACTTGGAGTTCCTGTGCTTCAACTTATCCACCCCTAGTAAAGACTGCACGACAAGGCATCTGACAGGGGATGACCTTTCTGAAAATTTTCTTTTGCTTTGCGCAAAATTTCACGGCAACCCCCACCTCCAGACTCCCGTGAACAGCAGCGCCCTATCGTTGGAGTCTGGAGGGAGTCGGATCCGAAGAGCGGAGGTTCATCCTGGGACTGGGATGACCGCGGGGGTTGTGTTACAGCCAATCCATATAGACCTTTTTGTTTTATTATATATCATCGGCCCAGTGGCGACCCACGCTCGGTCGTCCGAGATGATTAGCAGCTCCCTCTCACTGTCGGGGAGACTGGCCTCTCATTAGGGCCTGTTCCCTCCGCCAGTGGGAGAGAGCGGTGAGATTCGTACCGGACCAACTCGACCTCTCATTAGGGTACGGGAAGGTCCTGTGCGAATGTTAACCGGCTAGCTCAGTATCGGCGAACTTGGGTCGTGGGTCGGACCACATGTTGGGCACCCCTAACTAAGCCTGCCCATTCTTCAGCTCCTTTGTCCAGCGATGCGCGGCCATCGGACCTGTGGTGTTGCGGTCAGGGAAAAAGAGCATAACCGGGAACAAAATCTGAAAACCAAAACATTTTTTTTACGCCGCCTATGGCTGGCGAAACATTTTTCCATTCGGGGGCTTGCCCAAATATTCACGGCGGCTGTGGCTAACACCGCAAAATCAACCGTCCCTCGAGCGGCGAGCGTCGATTTTTGGAGCTAAAAATAGCACAAAAATCGACGGTCGCAGCTCGAGCAGCAACCCATGCGGAAGATAATTGCGGCGCGAGCAAGTTGAACCAAACCAAGTGGCGCACCACGGGCTCTGTCGCCTATAAAAATTTCTCGGGACCGAAATGCGTTGAGCAAGTCGAGTGCACGGTGCACCCAAAATGCTACAAATCGAGCTGCAGGCACAGCGAGCAGTGAAGCTCGGTCCCGTTGCCGCCTGCTCGCACACCGGCGGTGTGTGCTCGATGGATTGTCGCTGCCCGGCAGCGGGATCAGCAACGGTCGGGCTGACTCATCGGACGGCGTGGTCGATGGGCTGGAGGAGATCTGAGCGCGAAAAAATAATCATTCGGGACTGGAGCCTTAACAAGAAGAGTCGTGTTGTGAGATCGAGAGGAAAGCCACGGTAGAAATCAGTCCGGGAATCTTAAGTTGATTTGTAAAAAGAAGAGTCGGAAAATAAGTCTAGAAAAAAAAAAAAAGTCGGGGACGAGCCGCGAAAAATAAGAATTGGAAAAGAAACCGAGTTAAAAATTTGTGAACAAATCGAAGAAGCTCGGCGCGAGTTTTTTTTGGTGGAACAGTTGAAAAGAAAAAAAAGAAAAAAAAAAGAAAAGGGAAATAAAGAAAATCGAAGAAAATTAATTCCGGCCGGCTATCGTTAATCAGCGGGATAAGGTCGATAGTTTTGCGGTTTTTGCGTGCCACCCCTAGAGACAAAATCCAGGACAAGGAGAGTAATTATGTGAAATTAAGTGATCTACCACTAGACATTTGTTTGTATGTGAGTAAGTGTGAAGTAAAGAAAAGAAAAAAAAAAAAAACAGGAGAGAACTAGATTAAAAGGGACGAGATTTAATTTAATTAAAAACGAAGTGATTTGGCAATAGAATAAATTTTATTGTTTGGAAGCTGAAAAAAAAAGAAAAAACAACATTTAAACTTAAAGCATAAAACTAAGTAATCTACTGTTAAATGTTTTTTTTTGAGTTAGACCTGAAAAGGGAAAAACTAATTTAAGAGACAAAATTTAATTATTGAAGTGAAGTGACTTACCGTACGTGATTCCTTTGGGTTTCCTTGTGGTGCTAAGCCTGAAAGAAAAAAAAAAACAAAAAGAAAGAAAACAGGAAAATAAAAGTGGAAAATAGACTGAATTAAAGGAAAGCAATTATATAAAATTTGAGGGACTCACCCGTTAGATTTTCCCCTCCTGTGCTGAACTTGTAACGGAAGAATACAGTTAAATGGCAAACGGACTTCCACACGTATGGGTGTAAGTGACTGACCGTTAGAATCGTTTATGTGTAGGGAGTCGAACTGAAAATTAAGAAACGGAAGAGACAGTAATATGGAGATAGAATTAATGTTTTTTTGTGAACGAATCAGTGGATCTAATTATCCCGAACTCAATAAATAGACACTAAAGTGAACCTAAAAATACATACGGGAATAATTAAAGAAAATAAAAGTGACAATAATAAACTAATTAAGTGGACCCTGACCTGAACGGTTAATTAAATAGGGGAGACCGATATAAACTAAGAAGAAAGTTTTTTTTTGTTTTTCTCAATAAGATTATGCTTAACTAAATAATGGGCCAAGACATAAAATAAGTGAACATTCAAAGAAAATAACTAAATTAGTGAACGTGGAGACAAACAATTACATATATAAGTGGACATCAAATAAACAATTTCTGAAATATGTTGGCAATATTGATAAAATGTCCCACCATTGTGAACTAGTTTTTGTTTTTGCCTTATGAATGTTGGCACCCTTTTTCTGTTCTGTTTTCTGTCATGTAAGCCGTGAAGTGCGGATGAGAATAAATTGTTAAGGAACCAAAGCATCGGTGTTCTTATTTAATAATAAACTCAATAGGTTATGGGCCCCATGAACACCGATTAGTTCGTTTTTTGTAATTTCTTTCTAGAATTGTGGCATCATCCTAAAAAGTTTTGAGGTTATATCCAGCCCAGTGCGAAGTGAAAATTGACCGAGAAAAACTTGAAAATGGAAGGTGAAATTGGTCGCATCACCAAGTTAAAGAACAGCGAAAACTGGCCACTATGGAAATTTCAAGTACGTATAGTTTTAAATTCAAACGACGCTTGGAGAGTAGTTACCGGGGAGTCGGTCAAACCGACAGCTCCAGAGGCGCAAGACGAGGCAGGATTGCGGGCCTTCGGGGAAAAAACTACACAGTGGACAAAGGCAGACAGCTTCGCGCAGAAAATAATTGCGACAACAATCATGGATCAGCAAATGCTTCACATTATAAATTGCGATTCCGCCAAGGAAATCTGGGATAAGCTTCTCTCGGTTCATGAGCGGAAATCAGACTCAGGTGTGCATATGTTACAGCAACAGTGGTATGCAATAACGAAGGATCCAGGAGACGACATGGCCACGCATATCTCGAAACTGGAAGACCTGGCACATCGGCTCAAAAATATGGGCGAACAGATTCCCAATTCATTAATAATTACAAAAATTTTAATGACATTGCCCGCGCATTATAATCATTTCGTCAGCGCATGGGAATCCACTCACAGTGACGAAAGAACTTAATTTCTAGGCTGTCAATTGAGGAAAGTCGGCTAACTTCACAAAGTAAACTTGAAGAGAGCGCCTTCTCTGCTTGGACACAAAATTCTAAGCGCAGTGGAAATAAGGTGAATTACCGAACTGACAGCAGCAAAACACAAAAACAAGGAAGGTGCTACGCTTGCAATAAAATTGGTCATTGGGCAAGGGACTGCAGCAGTAAGAAGAAGGCAGAGCCAACAACATTTCAAGGAAAAACACAAGGTGATGCACTAATGATTGAGACATTGGCTGCCGCGACCAACGAAGTTTTGGACACCGAAAAGGAAGCGTGGTATATGGACTCGGGGGCCACGGATCATATGTGCAATCAACGCGAGTGGTTCGTAAATCTTACCAAGTTAGATGTTCATTTACCAGTGCGAGTGGGAAACGGAGGAGTCATATTTGCAGAAGGCAGGGGTGATGTCAACATTCTGGCTTTCGACGGAAGTAACTGGATCAAGAGACATCTATCAAAGGTATTGTTTGTACCCAATTTGAAATACAACCTATTTTCAGCTGGGGCTGCCCTCGACAAGGGTTTGCGACTTGAGTCAAGTAGCTCTACATGCAAATTTTTTCGAAATGGGAATATTATTGCAGTGGGAGAGAGACAAAAGAGATTGTATAGAATGAGGTTTGAGGTGACAGCCTCTGCAGTTGAGGGGCAGGCTAACATCGCTACCATGGAATCACTTCAGGCTTGGCATGAAAAGTTGGCTCACCAAAATTTTTCTCATGTAAAAAAGATTTTGAAAACAAAAGCGATTAGTTATAAGGATCAAAGAGATGACTGTTGTGATGCCTGCATTTTGGGGAAGATGCATAGATTGCCGTTTCCGGTTTCTGACAGTAAAAGTTCTGAAATAGGGGAACTTATTCACGCTGATCTTTGTGGACCCATGCAGGAGGAATCTGTTGGGGGATCACGATATTTTTTATTATTTAAAGATGATCTTTCACATTGGAAACATGTGTGTTTTCTGAGAGAGAAAAGCGAAGTACCAGTTCATCTTGAATATTTTCTCAGAGTTGCAGACAAACATTTGAATAAGGGTGTGAAAATTCTGCGCACAGACAACGGACTGGAGTTCGTCAACAAAAGGGTAAATGATATAGCACATCAAAATGGGATCATTCATCAGAGAACCGTTGCTTATACTCCTGAGCAAAATGGAGCTGCGGAACGTGAAAACAGAACTATAGTTGAAGCGGCGAGAACACTGTTGCAGGCGAAAGGACTCCCAAACAGGCTGTGGGCTGAGGCTGTTAACACCGTAGTGTACGTGTTAAACAAAACCGGGACGAGCAATATTAAAAATGAATCACCATTCAAATTGTGGAAGGGTCAAGATGCCAGTATTGCGGACTTGAGAGTATTTGGCGAAGAGGTATACACTCATATTCCTAAGGAGAAAAGACGGAAATGGGATCCAAAAGCAAATAAAGGAATTTTCGTGGGATATGGCAGCAACATCAAAGGATATCATATAGAGTTTGGTATCCGGATTGTGATCGGATAGAGGTTCATCGGGATGTCAGGTTTACAGGAAGATTTTACCATCCCAATAATACAAATACCGATGAAGAAGCTACAATTGAACTTGTGTTGGGAAATATACCGGTGAATGACTCTTCAAAGCAAGTTCTCAGAGGGGTGGAGCCAAGCAATAGAATTTCCACACATAGTGACGAGGGGCAAGTCAACGTACAAGATCAACGTGAGGAACCGGAAATAATACATGAATCCAACCCCACTGAAGAGGAACGGCCAGAAAGATATCATTTGCGAAATAGAGAGCGAATAAAGCAACCTGGAAGATACATGGACTTTGTATCTTGTTTGACAAGTATTGCTGGACCCGTTGAACCCGATACATACGAGGAGGCACTTAAAGGCGATAATTCAAGCGACTGGAAGAAGGCAATGGATGAGGAAATGGAGTCGCTTATACAGAATAATACATGGAACCTTGTCGATCTACCAAAAAACGAACCAGTGATTGATAATAAATGGGCTTTCAAGATTAAACAGCATCCGGATGGTAGCGTCGATCGTTTTAAGGCTAGGCTGGTTGCTCGGGGCTTCAAACAGAAACACGGAGTTAACTACAACGAGACATGTAGTCCCGTGGTGCGATTTGATTCCATACGAGTGATTTTTTCCATCGCGGCTTCAAGGCGAATGAGGCTTCGACAATTCGATGTGAAGACAGCATTCTTATATGGGGAGTTGGAGGAAACAATATATATGCGGCAACCGGTGGGCTATGAGGACAAAACTGATCGAGTATGCAAGCTAAACAAAAGTCTATATGGATTGAAGCAGGCAGCGCGATGTTGGAACCAGCACTTGAAGACTATACTGCATAAATTCAATTTAACGGCAACAGACGCGGATCCATGTGTTTTCTCTACTTCCATGACTGATCATCAGCTAATTCTGGCTATATAAGTTAATAATAAAACTTTTACGTTTTTTATCGGATGAACAATTTATTGAGATGATATTCTTATGACAAGTCGACTACAACTGAATCTTAAATTTAGAGACGCGCTTCGTTAGCTGAGATGTAGAAAATAGTTCCCATAGAAAAGTCACGTACAAGAGGTTTCAGGTGACGGCGCTGGCATCCTGCAACGTAGCGTCTGCGACACTGCAGAAATGTGATATTTAGGCGTTTCGTGGAAGGCGAACGTTATTTGTGTTAACTCTTCCCCTCTCAGATCCGAATGTCCTCATTTGGTTAAAAAAATGGAGTGTCGTAAAATTTCTTTTTGGGGGCTTTTGGCAAAATGATTTTTGTTACTGCTGGTTTATCTTCAGACTGATCATTATGATCCTGTCGTGTAGCTGTGTTTTCTTCTAAAGGTTGTAACTCGACTGCTGCCGGTTGATCTGAATTGGCTGCACTGATGACAATAGGTTTCCGTTTTCTACATTTGATCATCAGGAAGATTATTAAAACGATGAAAAAAATTGCGGTGGACCCGTAGGTAATAATTTGTAGGACATTCCTTTCGATCCGAAGAGTGGCGATTTCATCTGTGTTGTTGATATGGATCTCTTTCATCATTTGGAGTGATAGGACCTCTTTATATTGACCCTCGTAGGGAGTAAGTTGTAAGATGGCTGGAAGTATCTGCGTTGTTGTCTGTTCCCCTGAGATGAACATTTTGCCACCAATTGATATGGTAGTGTTATGGAATTTTATTAGAAATGTCCCATTGAGGCTACGAAATTCGCCCTCGATGCCGATATTCCCATAAAAATTGTTTAGCAATATTAAGCCTTCTGAAATCTCTTCTACTGATCGTATGTGTTGGTCGTTACTTTGACTGCATTTCGACGGCCGGCTATCCAATAGATTTGGTAAGCATGTTGAATTACTTAAGTCTATGAGATATTCCTGATTACAAATTGACAGTGAATCCACTACTTTACATGCTTTAATTATTCCAAAAACTTTATTATGACCTCTTAATATTTTATCGTATTCTATTGCAATAGTTTTTTCGTTTCTTTTGACTGGTTTAATTAACAACTTTTCATAAGGTTCAGACGTGGTTATAGGTAAGTTAACAATATAAAGTAAACATGAACTATTAGTTATAATTTTAACATTTGCGAAATTTAGTGCCTCCTCTGGGCTAGCATATGGTAAACTCTCCTTTTCTATTTTACTAATAGCTAATTTTACTTCTGAATTTGACAAAATAAGGGAATTAATTACTCCTGCCTTTGCCCAATGAATGGCATAATTTACATTAATTATTTCTTCTTTAATCAATCTTAATTTATACTGGAGACTCAAAGCTAATGGATTATCGATACTTCCTCCCTTCTTTATTGTTGCCAATACCTCATTAGTCATTCTAGTGATATTATTTAATCTTTCATTATAAAGTTGATTTATGATTATTTGCTTATTGTTATTTTCTAATACATTATTCATTTTACTTTTAATAATTTTGAAATCTTCGTGGTCCGGAGTACCGGCAATCCACTTCCACGCAGAGCCCAAAAAATTCAAAGATCGTTTTGTCCTGTGTCTTTTCATGCCGTCTAATAATGTCTGTAATTGCGTCAATTCATGAGTTAAATATTGGTAAAGGGGATGTCTGGAAGTAATCAGCTTGTCTAGTACAAAGTTCATATTATTTGTGAACCTTTGATAATCATCTAGTTCTATTATATGGATCAATTTAAAATTCCCTTGTTGAATCCTTGCCTTTCCAATGTTTACTGCAATAATTTGTGAGTTAGTGTAATCCAGAATTTGAGCTGAGCCAAACGTAACGCCTATCATGCATCTGCAATGGAAAGCTATGTTTAGTTCCTAATATTGTTTTTATGAATAGTCTTTCCTGATTCTGTTATTACTGTTGTATTTTTATTTTCTTTTACTACCTCTCGCTTGTATCTGACAGTTAATTTTGTTCCTAATCTTTTATTGTATTTAACGAAAATAATTTGTCCTGGCTGGTAAATTTTCACTGGTTTACGTTTTTGATTATGATAGTTAATGTCTTTTTCCTGTTTTGCTTTTAACTTTTCGATGTTACTAAGACGAATTTGTTCAAACTCTGCCGGACTTGCACCCGGAATTCTTCCGTAAAACAGTTCAACTGGTTTTTTACCTGTGGTTGAATGGATTGAATGGTTATATTCGTTTACTGATCTTTCGAGTAACTCTTCGAATGTTCTTTCAACACCATCTGCTTTGAGACATCTCATGATCTCAGAGAGGGTCGAATGAAACCTTTCTATTTGGCCATTCACCTCACTCCTATATGGCGGGGCTTTAAAAATTTTGATTTTCAATCCATCCTGCATCATCGAAGTTATGGAGCGTGAGTTAAGGGATTTTTCGTTATCGATCACCACCACGCCCGGAACGCCATAGAAGAAGAGGATGTCCCTAAGGGGTTGTTTAATGTCTTCTATTGCTCTGGACTTTATGGGTTTGCAGAATGCTAGTTTAGTAAATTTGTCTATGGCAGTCAGAACCAATTTATTGTTCGTTGAGTAGATGTCCAAATGGAGAATATGACCGGGGTAGTTCGGAATGGGATTAGGATTGATTATTTGGTTGTTAGGATGTCTATCATATTTGTTCTCACTGCAAGTTGTACACCGTTTAACCAAGAATCTAATTTTTTTGTTCATTTTGGGAAAATAATATTTTTCTAGAATTTGGTTTCCATTCTCTTTAGCATTTCGGTGAGCTCGTCGATGAATAGATAGTATTTTTTCATCTTGCTCATTTTCGTCAGAAATGTCTTGTACTATTTTAGAGGTGAAACGGATTTTATAGTTCGCGAAATGGAGGGGATAAATCTGTTGTATTTTTCCCATTATAGCCTCCTCTGTTTGGAGTCCATTTATTGTTCCTGGGTTTAGGTATTTTTTTAAAATTCGTACGATATCCTCTTTGGAGTAGTGGGTTCGGGTGATTGTATGTCGTACATAACTTGGAAAGGGGTTAGATCTCTGGTAATTGTTTTCGTTACCTTGGTTAAGTATTATTTGATTGCGGAAGACATTAATAGGTTTTTCTATTGTGGGAATTAAATTGTGCGAAGAATTATCGTCACTGTGTTGTGTTGAGGACATTGAGTTAGCTTCTGTAGGATTGACTATTCTTGAAAGGCCATCCGCCACGACGTTCGTGCTACCGGGTTTATATTTGAGTTCATAATTGTATTCCTCAAGGATTGCCTTCCATCGCTTCATTTTGGAATTATTATTTCTATTACTGAGAGCGTAAGTGAGGGGTTGATGATCAGTTAATATTTTAATCTTGCGTGATCCGTAAAGGAAATTTCTGAGAGAAGTAAGAGACCATATTATGGCAAGCATCTTCTTCTCATTTGCCGCATAATTTTCTTCTGTTTTGTTAAGGGTCCTTGATAGAAAGGTGATTGGTTTTCCATCTTGGGACAGAACAGCTCCCAGTGCAAAGTTAGAGGCATCCGTGGTAAGCTCGAATTCTTTTTCGAAATTTGGAAATGACAACAACACATCCTCAGAAATTAGAGAATTCTTTACTTTATTGAAAGCGTCCACAGCTTGATCGTTTAAGTGAATTGCTTTAGTTTTAGATAGGGTTTTAGACACATGTCCGTCTTCTCCTCTTAAAAGAGTTGTCAATGGTTTTGTAATCTTGGCATAATCTTTTATGAAACGACGGTAATGGCCAGCCATTCCTAGGAATGATCTTAGATCCTTTACCGTACAAGGAAGGGGAAAATCTACTATTGCTCTAACCCTTTTAGGGTTTGCCTTAATACCGTCTTTAGATATCAAAAATCCCAAAAATTCTACCTCGGATTGAAGAAATTCACACTTATCCAATTGGACCTTCATATTGGCTTTTTCGAGAGTTTCGAAAACCAACTTCAAATTTATAAAATGTTCCTCTTCACTACTACCGAATATTATGATGTCATCGATGTACACGTAGCACCGCTTTCCGATGTGCTCCCTCAATATATCGTCGAGCGCACGCTGGAAAATGGAGGGTGCATTCTTCAAACCGAACGGGAGTCTCGTGAATTCGTACTTTCCATGATTAACGGAAAATGCTGTCTTCTCCACATCCTTCTCCCTCAACGGAACCTGATGAAATCCACTCTTCAAATCAAGGATGGTAAAAAACTCATTCCTTCCAAGATTACTGAGAATATCATTTATTTCAGGGATAGGATATTTATCGGATATAGTGACATTATTTAATTTGCGATAGTCGATAACCATTCTATATTTTTTCTGCCTGGAGGCATCTTCTTTTTTAGGTACTATCCAAACAGGGGAGTTATAAGGAGACCTGGATGGTCTAATAATTCCATCTTCAAGAAGTTGTTTTATCTGGCTATCAACTTCGTCTTTCAAGCACATGGGATATGGATAGGGCCTTGAATAAACTGGGTCGGAATTATATGTTCGGATTTCTCCTTTAACGGTTGTGGTAAAGGTCAATCTTTTATCCGGATCGGAAAACAAATTTGGAAACCTTCCTATTAAATTTTCTAATTTATTCTTTTGCTCTGGAGGAAGATGTGAGGTTCTCAAAATCATATTGTTCACAGACTCTGAAATATGCTGTTTAAGGGGAATGTTTAAATTGGGTCGAATTGTCATAAATCCTTCTTTCGTGTGTATTGTGGCTTCCAATTCTTTTAAACTATCATTGCCAATAATTCCATCAAAGGATGTGAGATTTGGCAATATAAAAAATGTTAATTTTCGGTCGAAACCGAAGAGGTCTATTAAAGAATGGTGGGTAATTCTTATATTTCCTGCTACGGAATTGGTTAGGAATGGTTTTTTGTTCTGTATAGGATTCCTTACACATCGAGACTGAATGTAATTTTTATTCGAGCCCGTATCTATAAGGAATTTAAATATTTTGCCGCTCTTCGCTACGTGCTCTAGGTAGGGGAGCGAAGAGCTCTTTAGTCTAAAAAATTAACATTGTCCAACTGCTCTTCGACTTCTTGCTGATTAGAGGCATTGTGTGGATCCGTGCCAACCAATGGTTCTAATTCCTGTGGGCCACTGGCATTTTCATCGGAAATTTGCTGAACTTGGGTATCATATTCAGACATTTGGCCATAGTAGTCTTGTAAAGCGGTGTCTTCATTAAATGATTCTGTCTGATAGAGACTTTGGAATTTCACAGGCTGAGGTACCTGATTGGAGTGGGATTTCTTATTCATAGTATTACTTATTTGTGGTCTATTTTGGTAATTTATTTGACGGGAATTAGTGGATCTATCTACGTCCATAGGTTCCGGTTTAGGTAAGTAGTTTCTATTAAATGGCTTTAGAGGTTGTTGAACGCAATTTTGAGTGCATCTAGGGGGTTGAAATTGTTGTGGAGGTTTAGTGAAACCCTGAGGTAACTGGGGATTATGTAGGAGTTCTGGATAATATTTTAGAGTTTGGGGATTATAATAGTTGGGCTGTAGTTGAGGATTAAGTCTCCTCGGTGGAAGTGGTAATGGCGAAGCAAGGTGAGAACTTCGCAGATTGCTGTGACTATGCTGCACTCGATATTGAACGTTTTCTAATTTCAAACATAAGTGGAGAGCTTCGGGTAGGTCTGTTGGTCCCTTCATACTGAGTAATCTGGGCAAGTCTCCCCTAAGACCTCTTACAAAAGTGTCTAGAGCCTTGTCTCGATAAGCCTGTGTCATTACGTTCATTGACTCCTGACTCATGTCCATTGATGATAATTTATTCAGAATAAGGGATAAATGACGGTAAACCTGTTCATAAAATTCGGGGATAGAAACATTTTTTTGAATTAATGTTGTCATTTGATATTCAAGGGTCCCTAGATCTCTTTTGTCTGCATAGTGAAGTGTTAAACACTTCGAAATTTCTTCCCAATTCAGAGGAGTATTGTACGACTCCAGTGCAGTATCTGCATGCCCTGTTATTTTATTTCTAATGACACTAATTATGCCATAATATTTGGGTGTTCCCTTTAAGTGATTATAAATTTTTAGAATTCGCTCGACACTCTTCTTCCAAGAGCCGAATTCTCCCGGTTGGCCTGAGAACTCACGTAAACTTTTAACAACATAAGGAATTTTGTCCATATCGTTTAAATTATTGAGGTATCGTGGATCTATGGTTTAATCTGAGTGCCTAGGTTTAACGTCGACATGTGTTATTTGATCAAGAATTTGTTGTGTCTCTGATCGAACGGTTTGTATAATAACTTCTTTCAGCTGTTCGAGGTTAAAATGATTTGAAGTACCGGAACCGGATGGTTGATCTTCATTCAATTGAAGGATTGATGGTCTTAAAATATTATCCGTAGACATTTTAAAGTTTTACCGTATTTTGAGATGGAATTTATAATTTAGATTATTTAATTCGATTAGTTGCGTAAAAACAAAGTATTCGTATCTGTACGTCTGTCACCGACACCTTATTAATTTGGTTTAACTTTTTGTAGATTGTAAACGTATTTCGAAATTATTTAAAGTAAGATATTTTCTTTGCTCGCAGCTAACACAATATTTTAAATTCTAATAATGCAAACAAGCTAAAATTCTATTATTCCTCAAATTGGAATTTAAATGCTGTGATTATTTTCTTTTAAAACTTATTGGATCTTAATTCACAATGATATTGGATATTTTATTTCTTTGTTTGCTCTTTTCACTGTTTTTCACACTTTTTACAATAATTTCTTAACAATTTGCTAACGTACGATAGTAATAACGAATGTAGTGTTAACATCCGGAGTTGCATCGCTGTTTGGGACTTCCTTCTGTCAGCAGTTAGGCGGCTGTTAACGCAGGTACTTTCCTCAATTCCGCCTTGGTGTCCTGAAATTGTTGCGTTGGTTAACTCCTTTTCCTCCACGTCGAGTTACTAGCTGCCGTGGTTACTAAGGGGCCTCTTTTCCTAACAATAACTGCAGAAATTTTTGTTGCGAAAAATCACACTGCGTTATTCCCACGATCCCACCGAACTTTTTTATTAAGCTCTCGGGTATCTCGCGTTCCGTTTAAGACTTATTTCTTATCGAACAACTATTGGGCTTATTTTATCGCAACGGTCCCTGCTCGGGCGCCAGTTAATAATAAAACTTTTACGTTTTTTATCGGATGAACAATTTATTGAGATGATATTCTTATGACAAGTCGACTACAACTGAATCTTAAATTTAGAGACGCGCTTCGTTAGCTGAGATGTAGAAAATAGTTCCCATAGAAAAGTCACGTACAAGAGGTTTCAGGTGACGGCGCTGGCATCCTGCAACGTAGCGTCTGCGGCACTGCAGAAATGTGATATTTAGGCGTTTCGTAGAAGGCGAACGTTATTTGTGTTAACTTATATATTGACGATGGGTTAATTGCTTCTACCGACTTTGAGATGGCAGATTCGTTAGTTGAAGAACTGAAAAGGGAATTTGATGTAAAGGTCGGCGACGCCAGATATTTTTTGGGTTTGGAAATTGAGCATCTTCCGGACGGATCATTCTTTGTTCACCAGGAGGCATATACGAGGAGAGTGTTGGAACAATTCAACATGGGAGACGCTAATCCAGTAGCAGTACCAGCTGATCGTAAACAAATCCCCCAACTGTCAAATGTCAAGGGTGATCTTGGCAGCTGCTGTGTTCTTTTTTTGCAAATTTTCAAGTAGTTCTAGTGAACTAGTGATTATTTTGTGGCCGTAGTGCTTATTCGTCACCAGCGGAACCACGGTGATTGTTTTTCCCGCAGGAGAAGGACTGGGAGGTTTCCTGTATCGAGTTTTGCCGGCCGGTACCAAGAGTGAGGTTACCTGCAGCTCCGCGATACTTTTCCTGTTTCTTTTCTTCTTTTCAGGCAATTTCCTTCGTCTCTTCGGAAGTTTCCCTCGCCGCCGTAACTGGGGTGCACCGCTCGGGCACTGTTTGGGTGCCTTTTCGCTCTGCAAGTGGCATTCCAGGAAGGGAATGGGATGGAGCGGAATGCCACCCACTGCGTTGGGGCTTCCGAGGACGAGCTTCTTGCCTCCAGTCAGGAGACAGTTCTGAGCCTGAGTGGAGCAGCGAGTGCATGTCAAAGCACACCTGTGCCGCTCGCGGCTAAAACTCCCTCCCTTCTGACGGCCAAGGCGGCCGGTCCGGGTGCCCAGTCGCAGCCCAGGAGGAGGAGGAAGTCTGGCAGCGCTCCCAGCAAAAGCCAGTACCAGAAGGCCGTCTTCATTCTTAACAAGATTGCTAAGAATGAGGAGGCTGGCACTGAGCACGAGAGGGATGCTGCCGATAAAGTGAGGTATCAGGCGGTTGTACAGGAGTACAACCGGCTGCAGGCCAGCAAAAAAGCTCTGCCGTCGGCAAAGGAATCTGCCAAACGCAATCGCTCCCGCGATGAGGACGCGCAGGCAGCCAAGAGGAGCAGGGTGGCTAGGGCTACAACTGCAACGGGCAGCACAGCCACTGGGGGCGAGGCTTCAGGGGCTGTTATCGGTCCTTCTGAGAAGGGCTCAACTTCCGGTGTTACTCAGCAGAGGAGACTGTTGAGTGACATCGTTAAGGATCATCTACAGGTTGCCCTGGTAGACGAAGGGGTCTCCAGTGGGAGACTTTCACCAGAGGCCTGGTGCAAGATTGAGGCCAAGCTTGCGGAGATGGTCATGGACCACCTCCTACAGGGCGGAGCACCCCCATCCTTCGACTCCTCTGTAGTTCTCAGAGGAGTTAGGGTAGTCAGATGCGAGGACCAGTTCTCCAAGGACTTCCTGAGCTCGTGCGTTGCTAAGATTAGCGACGCCTGGGAAGGCTTAAGGCTTAAGCTGATCCCTGCCAGGGACATTCCCAGGAGACCGAGGGCTCGCATCTGGCTGCCCAAGATGAAGCTGGAGGGTGCGAAATTCCTGAAGTGCCTGCACCTCCAAAATCCCACGGTCCCTATGGATGACTGGGCTGTCATCAAAGCCGAGGAGCCGCAAGCAAACAGCATGTCATTCCTGCTGCTGTTAAATGAGGAATGCCTGCCAGTGCTTGAGAAGGCGGATTTTAAACTTAAGTTTGGCATCAGGCATGCTAAGCTTAAGATCTTCCGTTCTGGCAACCCCGACGCCGACCTAGACCCGGCCGGTATGCTCGAGGGCATGAAGCTGGACGAGGAGGAGGAGCCCCACATCGACCATCCCGTTGCCGCTGATGAGGGTCGTGCAGATTAACCTCCAGCACTCTAGGAGTGCCTCGGATAATCTGCTGGTTTTCCTAAAGGAGGAAAACATAGACCTTGCTCTAGTGCAGGAGCCCTGGATCTGGAACTCTAAGGTCAGAGGGCTCCAGGACAGGTCTTTTAACCTTTTTTACGCTCCGAATTCCGAGCAGGGTAAACTGAGAACGTGTATTTTGGTTAAAAAGCATGTGAAAGCCTTCTTGTGCTCTAATTACAGTTCTGGCGATCTTACCGTCATTAAGGTGGAGGACGAGGGCAGAGGAGAGCTGTTCATCTCGTCGCTCTACATGGCTCACGACAAGCCTGCTCCGCCGGACGTTTTCGTCACTCTTGCTACGTCCATATCCTCGAAGAAAGCTACTCTGCTGGTTGGGTGCGATGCTAATGCGAGGCACACTCTGTGGGGAAGCTCCGAGATCAACGATAGGGGTGAGTCACTCTTTGATTTTATTGTAAATTCTGATCTGTCGGTGTGCAATGTGGGTTCCAGTCCAACCTTCTGTTTTCCCAGCTCCAACAGCTTTGAGGGCTGGGAGGAGGTGCTGGACATCACCTTGCTCACAGATAACAATAAGTATCAGGTTGGGAACTGGAGGGTGTCCAATCTGAATTCCTTTTCGGATCACAAATGGATCCTCTTTTGCCTGGACCTCAAGACTGAGACTCCAAGCCCTTTCAGGGACCCCAAACGAACTGACTGGAAGAAATTCAGTTAAGTTTTCAGGAATAAGCTCCCTTTTTTACCACCTCCGCTGTTTGATTCAGCGGAGTTGCTGGACGCGAGTGTTAAGAAATTTGAGAGGGCACTGAAGGTTGCCTTTACAGTCTCGTGTCCCGCTAGATATAGCAAGAAGACTCTGCCACCGTGGTGGAATGAAGACCTGTCGGACCTAAGGAGGCTGACAAGGGAAGTCTTCAACATCTGCTACAGACATCAGTTCTGGCAGCCCTACAAGGACTGTCTCAGGGTGTATAAAAAGGCGGTAAGAAAGGCCAAGAAGGAGGCCTGGAGGGAGTACTGTGGGTCCATTGAGGGGGTCAGGGACTCGGCTAGGCTTAGTAAGATTCTGTCTAAAGAGCACGTACCTCCCTCTTTCATCAGGAGGTTGGACGGCTCTTGGACGGAGTCTGCCTCCGAGTCTCTGGGGCTCCTACTGGATGTACACTTTCCAGGTAGCACGCCGTACCGCCAACCGACAACGAGTACCCCGAGTTTTCCGGCTCGGACACAATTGTCTCGGGAAAAACTCGAGCACATCGTAAACGAGGAGAGCACGTCGCTGGCGCTGGCCAGCTTCTCTCCGTATAAGTCACCGGGCCCGGATGGCATTCTGCCCCTTATGCTACAAAAGCTACAGGGCGAGGTAGTTCCATGGCTCGTTTCGTTTTTCAGAAGCTGTCTGATTCTCCACCACGTCCCCGACTCGTGGAGGCGGGCGCGAATTGTCTTTATTCCCAAGGCTGGCAAAAGAGGCCATGAGCTGGCCAAGGACTTCAGGCCGATTAGCCTTACTTCCTTCGTGCTGAAAACACTAGAGAGAATTCTCGACGAGTATTTACGTCGTACTCTAATAAACTCTCAGCTCAGTAGCGCTCAGCATGCGTACCTGAAGGGCAGGTCCACTGAGACAGCTCTGCATGAGGTGGTGGGCACGATCGAGCGCTCCCTGCACTACAAGCAGTACACCATGGCTGCCTTTCTAGATATTGAAGGAGCCTTTAATAACGTCAGCACGGAAGCAATTCAGGATGCACTTACTTCACTAGGGGTGGACGAGGGTTTGTGCTACTGGTTGGTAACCCTGCTACGTACCAGAATAATTCAGTCGGAATTAGGTAATACCCAGCTAACCAGATTTGCTAGCAGGGGGACCCCGCAAGGAGGGGTAATTTCACCTCTGCTCTGGCTGCTTGTCATGAATAAAATCCTGACCAGCCTAGACAGGGATAGAATTAAGGTAGTCGCGTATGCCGACGACCTGGTAATCCTGGTATCAGGCCTTTATCCCTCCGTGTTAAGCGATATCACGCAGGGGGCCCTAGTTAAGGTGGACGATTGGGCCAGGAGCTGTGGCCTCGGCATAAATCCTAATAAAACGGAGTTGATGCTGTTCACCACTAGAACCAAAATACCAAATTTCAGGCTACCCAGGCTAAATGGGGTCACTCTGACTCTGTCCCCTCATGCTAAGTATCTCGGTGTCATCCTGGATACGAAGCTCAGATGGAGACTGAATGTTGATGAGCGGATCAGGAAAGCATGCATAGCTTTCTACGCTTGCAAAAGAGCCTTTGGCAGACAGTGGGGACTCCAACCGAAGGTTGTCTGTTGGATGTTTTCGGCGATTGTACGCCCTATCCTCACTTTTGGGTCACTAGTCTGGTGGCCTTGTCTGGACAAAGCCTACATTAGGACTAAGCTGAGTAGGGTGCAGCGAGCAGCGTGCGTGGGCGCCTCAGGAGCCATGCGGTCCTGTCCGTCTGAGGCCCTGAATGTGCTGCTGCACCTCCTACCGATTGAACTCCATATTAAATACCTCGCGAGCTGTAGCGCCGTGAGGCTTAAAGAGTCGGGACGCTGGTCTGCCAGGCCGTATGGTCACAGCAGAATCCTGGACTTGCTTCCAAAGGAGCTGGCAGCCAGTCAAACGGACTACACTGTCCCTAGGTCGCCCGGGAGGAAGACATTTAATGTAAGGCTTCCCTCCAGAACGGAATGGAATGAGGGCGAGGTATTGCGATCATTCGACGGAACGGAGTGGAATGAGGGCGAGGTATTGCGATCATTCGACCTCCTGATTTTTACTGACGGTTCCAAATCTGAGTCAGGGGTGGGCGCCGGCATCTTTTCCGAATCACTCGGCATTAAGCTGTCGTATCGCCTTCCCAATCATGCCAGTGTTTTCCAGGCAGAGGTGCTGGCCATAATGAAGGCCTGCGATGCTTTGACCTGTATTGCTCCTTCACGGAACATAGCAATTCTCACTGACTCACAGGCCGCTATCAGAGCTCTTGATTCGGTTTGGGTGTCCTCCAAGTTGGTGGAGCGCTGTCGTGAGGGCTTGATCCTGTTGGGGCGAAGACATCTCATTACTCTGATCTGGGTTCCTGCGCATAGGAACATAGAGGGGAATGAGCAAGCGGACCTGCTGGCTAGAGCGGGCGCAATCCTTGACGAGCTGAGCGGGGAGACTGTTCATGCCCCCCTCGGAGCGGTCAAGAGAGAGATCCAGTTGCACTTTCTTGCAACCGCCAACGAAAGGTGGGCGAATCTAGATACATGCAGAGTGTCTAGAGTGACATGGCCTGCTTTCAATCCGAGGACGACATCAGCGTTCTTTCGGTGTTAAAAATCAGGGAGGTAGTTCTCTTTTTGAACTCCACGAACTGGCTCTGATCTTTTAACACCTTTCTTATTCACTTGTAGCTTTTTCAGTTCTTTTCTTGTGGGGTTTCTTTCGTGGTATCAAAACGGCGCTTCCTAGCGCTAATTGGTACCTGCTCGGAGCAGGACGCCACTCAAACCAACCAACCAACCAACCAGCTGATCGTCATCATCAGATGTGCGCGGCGATGCACCCAAAAGGCGAAGAAATTCTTACCGATGTACCCTACCGTGAGGCAGTTGGAAGCCTTATGTATTTGTCTATAGGTACAAGGCCGGACATCACCTATTCGGTCAATAGTGCGGGCCAGTATTTGGAAAAACCTACAAGGATACATTGGAACGCGGTGAAACGAATCTTGAAATATTTAAAGGGAACGCAACATCATGGTTTGTTGTTTGGATGTGGAGATGCTTTGGAACTCACAGCGTTCAGTGATGCAGATTATGCAGGCGACATCAACACAAGAAAGTCAACTGGTGGATTCGTCGTAAAATTGGGCACCTCAATGGTTTCATGGAGTTCTCAGAAGCAAAAGGTGGTCGCACTATCCACAACTGAATCGGAGTATCTGGCAGCTACTCAGGCGGTGAAAGAGATTATATGGATGAGGAGCTTGTTACTATCCCTATTGAAATCAAATGAAATATCCATTACCTTGCTAATGGACAACCAAAGCGCTATTCGTTTGATTAAAAATCCAGAGTACCACAAACGAACAAAGCATATTGACGTGAAATATCACTTTATAAGAGAGAAATACGAGTCAGGAACCTTTGTTTTGAAGTATGTACCATCAGAAGACCAGCAGGCGGATCTTATGACGAAACCACTACCAAGAGGCATTTTCCAGCGTCAACGAGATATGCTGCAGGTGGTTGATATTCGGTCAACAGGCGTGAATGGACATTAAGTAATACTATTGAAATAAATAAACCAGTTAGACTCAAGATATGTAAAGTAAAACATTTAATCAAAGTGGGAGTGTTGGTAATATTGATAAAATGTCCCACCATTGTGAACTAGTTTTTGTTTTTGCCTTATGAATGTTGGCACCCTTTTTCTGTTCTGTTTTCTGTCATGTAAGCCGTGAAGTGCGGATGAGAATAAATTGTTAAGGAACCAAAGCATCGGTGTTCTTATTTAATAATAAACTCAATAAAATAAGTGAACACATAAATCAATAGGACTAAGTAGACTTCTGACTGAATAGATAAATAAATAAATAAGTAAAATAAATAACTCGGTGAATTTAACCCAACTAGACAATACTTTAGTGACTAATTGCGCAGTAACTATACAATGAACATATAACTAGATGGTGAAATATTAACTGCTGACACCCCAAAGCTGAGTGATCTATTGACTAGAAAAACCGTGCACTAAGTATAATAAAGATTGAAGGAAAAGACTAAGTAAATATCTAAAACCAAAAAGAAAAAAAAATTTATTAAAATTGCATCCACCTGGTGACCTGTTGGAGAACATACCTGGCACACCGGTACCACGACGGGGCCATAAATGAAGAGGCAGGGTACCGGGCTGCGGCATCAGCATCACTTTCAGCAGCATCAACAGCAACATCTTTAGTATCAGCACATTCAGCCTCATCATCGTCGTCAGCCATCATCAGCAACAGCAGCATCATCCTCAATGCAGCAAGGCGCCCAACGTCCCCGAAAAATTGTTATGTCTGGTAACCTAAAATAAAAAAATATGATAAGAAACATGATCAGGTATGTGTAATTAACTTATCTTTTCTCTGGCTCTTCCTTCTCTCCTGATTTCAGCTACGAAACTTTGCTTTTCGCACTTCACTTCAAGGGACCTCCCCCTAAATTTGTTGACCGCGGGGAGGTCATAAGGGCGGTTGGGGAAATGGTCAAAGGGGGCTCAATTCCACCCGAGCCTCCCCCTAAGATGCCATTCACGGGCAGGTGCAGGGGTTCGTCTCGCAAGATCCCTTCCTTAACCCTTGCGAATTTTGTTTCGTTCCGTGGCGAGAGATTTTTTTGTTTTCGTTTTGGGGTTAGTTCGTTCCAGCGGCAAAGAGCGGCATATCGGCAAACCCCCCCCCACACTCCCGCAAGCTAGCCTGCCAGCTCTCGCTGCCGCACACCGTTGGACCAGGGCGCTTAGCCGGGCTCCTGGAGGACTCCCCCCATTACAACCTCAGCATTTTCATCAACCGCATTACTCGACTCAGGAAGCCCAATAAGTTTTATTAAACAAACATACGTAGCGCCGCACTTTTTTGATCGGAGAGAGCTAGGGAAACACAAATATAAGGGTATTAATGATAGTCAATTAGATGTTATAGATAAGGTCAAAAGTATTATTTTATTTGAAGGAAAAGAAATTAATTTAAATCTATATGTTGTAAATGATAATACAATGAAAAATTCCATTATTTTAGATAAGATAAGATAAGATAAGAGATAACAAGGATGAATTCGCTCGTCATCAGGAACACGGAATTCAGGATGGTTCAGGTAAACTTTCAAAAAAACACCATCGTGAAAACGAAGATAGGGACGACATTTGCATGCCTGAAATTTTTAACATTAATATACCGGACGAAATTGAAGAGGTAAATTTAAGGATAAACGAAATAATCCCCTACGATATTAATTGTAAAGTCGAAAACATTATGAGGCAGGCTCGGGCAAATAATACCGGTCACTCTTCATGTTTGCCAACTGACGACCTCAATCACGTGAAGCTTGAGATTCATCTATCCAAAGACCAGCCGTTTTCATGTGCCCCTAGGCGTCTCCCTAAGTTTTTCGCCATATTCTTCTCCGATAGTGCTAGTACAAAAAAAGAATGGGGAGCTGCGATTATGTATAGACTATCGTGAACTGAACAAAATTACATTACGCGATAATTATCCCCTCCCACTTATCGAAGATCTACTAGACCGTCTAAAAAATAAAAAATATTTCTCAACATTAGGCCTAAAAAACGGTTTTCACCATGTCAGTGTCGCTCCACAATCTATAAAGTACACCTCATTTGTCACCCCCTTGGGGCAATTTTTTTTTTTTTTTTTTTTTTTTTTTTTTTTTTTTTTGTTAAGAACCATCAGCTTAGTCAAAGCCTTGAGAAACAAAGTTAATCTAGAGCGCATGACTGATCAATCATCATTTGGTTCTATGTTAGTACACATGCGACCATAACCTTCATGCAGATTTTTCTTTAACACATGCTTACTGACACGAACATCAAACAAATCAGCATTCTTATTAACATTTAACCTCATCCGATTGATGGGTTGAAAAAAACTGTAATTATTTTTGCAAAGACTAGTTTGCAGAAGCGGCACCACCCTGAGATTGCGCTCGTTCGTTCTGAGACAGAAGTTTCTTTTAAGAAACGTTGAGTCTATCTTACCGGTTAATAACTGGTGAACAAATACAATATCAGCGATCTCCCGACGCTTATGCAGAGAATGCATATCCAGGAGTCTGAGCCGATCATTGTAAGGAGGTAGAATGACAGGATTGCTCCATGGCAAGTCTTTGAGGGCGAACCTAACAAATTTTCTCTGCACGGACTCGACAGAGTCAACATGGACTTGGTAATATGGTGACCAGACTTGACTCGCGTATTCGAGAATTGGTCTGACAAAAGAAAAATACAGCTGTTTAAAAACGAATCTGTTGGAAAATTCCTGAGACCATCTTTTGACGAAACCCAACATTGAGCTGGCCTTAGTTACCATACAGTTGATATGCTCCACGAAGTCCAGTTTACTATCTAGGATAACGCCAAGATCACGAACAGAATTAGCACGACGAAGAGCATGATTTGATAAAGCATACTCTAAACTCAGGGGGTTGCGGCCTCTATTAAAGGTCATGATTTCGCATTTATTAATATTTAATTCTAGATTGTTATGTGTGCACCACAAGTGGAAAATATTTAGGTCATCTTGAACCGCGTGGCAATCGTTAATATTTTTTACATGAGAGAATAACTTCATGTCGTCAGCATAGATTAAGATTTTGCAGGTTTTGAGAAGGAGTGAGATGTCATCAATTGATAGAATAAAGAGGAGCGGACCCAAGTGACTACCCTGCGGGACTCCTGACGTGGCTAGTATTTTACGCGAAGTGGCACGCCGAAAAGAAACCTGGTATGTTCTCCCTAGTAGATAAGACCGAATCCAGTTGACAAGTGCGGGTGGGAAACCGAGATTTAGTAATTTAAGAATTATTACAGAATGCGAAAGCTTATCGAAAGCCTTACTAAAGTCGGTATAAATGCAATCTGTTTGGAAACCTTTTTGGAAGCCTTCAGCAACAAAGGTAACAAACTCGAGTAGGTTCGTGGAAGTAGAACGACCTTGGAGGAAACCATGCTGGTTAGTTGAGACCAGGCGATTGCAAACAGCCGAGATTTGTGAGTGTACGATTGATTCAAACAGTTTTGGGATACATGAAAGTTTCGCTATGGGTCTATAGTTGCGTACCTCATTTTTATTACCCTTCTTGTGAATCGGAATAATAAAGGAGTTCTTCCAGAGAGCTGGGAATTGTTCGCTCTCAAGAGACTTTTGGAAGAGTAATGTTAAGGGAGAGACTAGTTCACTAGAACATGCTTTAAGAATAGCAGGTGGAATGCCATCAGGTCCCGATGTGAAGTCCCCAGGGATTTCGTTGATATGCTTAAGAACAACGGAGGGAGTGATATTAATGGATAAATTAATAGGAACGGGATTGTTGCTCAAATGATTGAAGTTATTGGGATCGGGTTCAAAGTTTGGGGAGAATGATTTTTCAAAAAAGGACGCAAACATATCAGAGATAGCAGATGGACCGTCATTGGAAACTCCCTCGTATTGCATATTGGCAGGGTAGTCGTCCGTTTTTCTTTTAGAGTTAATAAATTTGTAAAATGCGCGCGAATTGCTGTAGAATTCAGATGACACATGTTTTATGTAATCGTCGTATAACTGAGTGGAATATTCGTGAAATCTATTGTAACACTGAACGAATTCGGCATAAGAAGAGTTATTCCTATCCAAAAGATATGCCTTCCACAGTTTGTTCTTTTTATTTCTAAGTCTTCGCAAGTCGGAGTTAACCCAGGGAGGCGAAGAAGTATGGGAACGCTGACGTTCATACGGGACACAAGACCTAAAAATGTTGAAAATTAGGGTGTAAAAATTAGACAGGGCAGTATCCATATTATCAACGGATAAATACGTGGGAAAATCAGTGGCGGATAATCTTTTGGAAAGTTCGTCAATATCCGCCTTCCTGAAATTAAAAGCGTAGTCGCAGACATCAGCATGATGTGTATTAATATCCGGGCTATAAAAATAGTCGATTTGAATAGGCGGATGAAATTTGTCAAGCGTAGAGAGAATGATTGGACTGTGATCAACAATTATGTTGTTGCAGTCAGAAGAAAAAATAAGATCAAGCTGCCTACCCATATCATTTTTTATGGTGCTAATCTGACTGAGGCCGAAAGAGAAAACCGAACCCAGAAATGAAGACTCTTTAGAGCCCAGTCTATTAGAGGGGTGACAGCCATCGTCATCGGAATTGGCTACCCATTGAACACTGGGTAAATTAAAATCACCCAACAAGAGGAGATCGTCATCCGGATTCATTAAATTATTAACGAATTCCAGTTTTGATATTAAAATATCATAAATACTATGACCATTCCCATCTAGGATGTTAAGTTGATCGGGAGGAATATAACAGATCATAATAAATAAGGAATTTCTGGCTAATGTTACTTTGAGGGTAATTAGCTCAATGTCAGAAGAAGTTGGCAGGTCAATTAAGCTGCAATTGAGGTGTGTTTTGCAGGCTAAGAGGACCCCTCCTCCACGAGCCTCCGAATCAGTGAACCTGTCCTTACGGAATATCTGGTAGGATGAGTCAAAAATCTCTTCATCACGAAAACCATAATGTAACCACGTTTCGGTTAACGCGATAATGTCGAAATTGCAGGAAGAGGACGACTGATACAGAGTCCTAGTCTTGGTTCTGATACCCCTTACATTTTGATAATATAAGGAGATCGTCTGGGGATTTAGTTTTTTGATAATGTCGGATTAGAAGGGGTAGCTCTTGGATTCCTTGATGAAACCTTAGAGTTTGGACCACGAGGGACGAAATTTTTTATTAAAACACCAGAGGGCCAAAAAGAAGCATTGAGTAAAGTGGGAGCCAATTCTTCAGGCGTGTGTAAAATAAACGATGCAATTGGACTTGTAACTTTGTTTATTTTCCGACATGTTACGCTTTGCGTACAGATATTTCGAGCCTGAATGTGGGAGAGAATTGCTTTACAGGATGTTCCTGAATCGAGACGAGAGATAAATAGGGATCGTCGTTGAGGGACTACTTTGAGCGGTTCTTCAACATTTCTTGAAAGAGGGGGGCTAGTTTCGTCCCCAGAAACCATTTCAGAAAGAGGTACTGATGAGTCAAGCATGGGTGCAGTCACAGCTAGTGGAGAAGGGGTATCCGAAGAAGAATTATGTGTGGATTTTGTCGCGGGTGTACGATTTTGGAGCTTACTGATAGACCGATTTGGAGAATCCGAAAGATTTATTACTACAGCCCCCGAGTTTTTCTTTTTAGAGGCACGATTATTGGGTCGTTTCGGCTGATTCTTGGTTTCTTTAGGGTCCACGCTCTCAGGAGGAGAAGGGGCAGAGAGCGGGACTTCATCAGCTGAGATATTAGATCCTGATTTTGGAAAAACTTTGAGGGTATCTATCTCATTTTTAATAGAACGAAGTAATTCAGTCCTATTCGAGAATTCAGAAAACATTGAGCTTACGTTACTATTGATAGTCTTAACGTGGCTCAAAATATCGCCAATGGCAGGTGCGGTCACAACATTATCAACGGTGCCACAAGTAGATGGTGAATTACTAACTATGACATGTAAATCTTCAAGAGTAGCAGAGACGTTTGAAATCTTTGAAAAAATATCCCTGTTTTTGCTTAGAAGGGCTTCAGAAGTGCTGGTGGATAATTCAACCGCATTGATCAGCTTGTCAACCCTCTTATTCAAAGCACAGATATCCTCAGACAATAAATTGGCGTTAGAGGAAAGTGTATTATTCACCTTCTCGGCCAGGAGGTACTGATCATTAGCGATCGAACTGGTCATGTCCCTCATCAGCCTAAGAACATGACAAGGTTTTATAGCCGAACACTCTTCACAGGTAAAGGCAAATGATTTTGCTCGTCTGGTAGAGGGCTTATTTACACATGCGGTGTGAAAAATATTATTGCAAACACCATCGCAGGAAACCTCATTTCCGTTTATTAATTGATCGCAAATTTTGCAAATAGACATGTCGCTATCAATTGCCTACTGAAAAGCTAGCTACAGAAGTTAAATGAGCACGTGAGGCTCCAATTGCCTACTTGTCGGCGTTAATTTAATGTAGCTCCAAAGGGAGCTGAAGCTGCAGCGGCAGAGAAAGTATTTATCTGCAACTTTGGGGGGAGCCGAAAGAGCGTTGGCAGAGAAAGCAATTTCTCTTGAATAAGAAAGACACACAGAACGACGTTAACTCATACAAACAACTACACCGGACTCACCGTTCACCAAGCACCGCAAAACGCAAAGAACATGCGAGTTAATATATACTTTAGCAGGCACAAATGGAGTCAAGCAAGACCCAAACTTTAACACTGAGTCCGGAACCACGCACGGAACAGCTGGCACAAGAACAATTCAAAAAAACAAGCAACGCCAGATGTAAAACCACAAAACCACGAGAGCACAACCAGCAAGACGTCCACCCACAGCGACAACCACACGGTAATTTGAGTACATATGTACTTGAAAATGCCTTTTGGGCTAAAGAATGCCCCCTCAGTTTTCCAGAGATTTGTGAATCGTATTTTTCAAGAATTGATAACTGCAGGCAAGCTCTTAATATTCATGGATGACTTTATGATAGCTACTGAAACTTTACAGGAACATCTTGAAATTTTAAATAAGGTCATTCAACAAATGGCAAAACATTCACTTGAGTTAAGATTAGACAAATGCAGATTTCTTTTCGAAGAAATAAATTATCTGGGTTACAATATTGGGGTGAACGGGGTTAAACCTGACTGACTAGACGTGCTTTGCTTTGCCTTACTAATTTTTTGATTTTTGGCTCGTTTCTCTTGCTTGAACTCTGCTTATACTTGTGCTTATTGTTGCTTGGACCTATTTTCTTGTGTTTAGTGTCTTGTGCTTTGAAATATTGACAATGAAGAGTTGCTCTGCTGCATCTTGTGTGGATAACTTGGACAAATCACCCAAGATATGCTGCTTTGGATTCTGCGGAAAACTGTTCCACTGCAAGTGTATTGGCTTTACTGCATCAGTGGGTGAAGCCTTGAATTCGGCCAGCAATGGCCTGCAATGGTTCTGTAATAGTTGCAGACCGGGCTCATCAGCTGTGCTTATAAACAAGTTAAAGAAGATGACCAAGTCGGTCACTGACCTGAAGGCCGCGCTCATGTCCATAGCCGCTCAAGTGAACGCTGTTGAGAGTGAGCTGATGAACATTAACTGCAGAGATGGATTACCGCCCGACGGGAGCTGCCTCAATTTACCGTCGCTACCACACGGTTTGTCACCATCAGCTGCTCGGAGTGGCAGTGATGCGCAATCTGGCTCGTCTGTTTCTCCATCGGAAAGTAGAGGTTGCCTCGGCGTGCGATTTGATGTAGAGACTTCATCGTCATCTCAGCCGACGAATTCGACGCCGCAGTTTCCTATGAGACTACGATCATCAAATAAAAACAACCCAAATCCACTTGATGCTGGGAAATCATCGTCAGCTGCTCCAGCTTCTGAAAAACCTGCTATATCCGCCGGGATGAGTTCCGGCTCTATTAGAGGAACTCAATCCCTAAAAATAATTACTCCGCCTAAATGCTTGTTTGTTTCTCGCCTTGACCCCAAAACTACACCCAGTGACATTATAGATTTTATCAGAGACAATAAGCTCTGCGATGCTGATAATATCAAAAATATCAAGGCCGTAAAAATAAACCCAAATCGCGAAGTGGCTTTTTCCTCGTCATTTAAACTTTACGTGCCTGAAGTCTGTATTAATAGTTTGGGAAATATTAACAACTGGCCTAATGGAATTATTCTTCGCTAGTTTAAACCATATACTCATAGCGCTTTTTTACGTCCACGCCAAAAGCCAAGGCAAAGCAACTGATAAGTGATCATAGAAATGGGAAGCTTGTACTGAACTATTATTATCAGAACGTTAATGGACTTCGAACTAAAACTAACGACTTTTTTATTAATGCTTCGTGTTCCGATTGCCATATTTTAGCCTTAACTGAAACTTGGCTTCATAAGGACATTCTTGATTCCGAGCTATTTGATAATTCATATCAGGTCTTCCGTCGCGACCGTTTTAATGACTCTGTAACGCGAAAAGGAGGAGGTGTATTAATTGCAACTAAAACATTTCTGCCAACGAAACTAATAAGTTTCCCATCATCTGATGTGGAACTTATATGCACAATGTCTAATCTTGGTAAGAAGCAAAAAATTTACACAATTTGCGCCTATGTACCGCCTGATTCTGATCTGCTGACATACCGGTCGTACATGTCTGCGATCGAGTATGTGTTGGACCTTGCTGATGATGATGACGAGGTGGTCCCGCTTGGTGATTTCAACCTGCCGAATATAAAATGGTCGTCGTGTGGTAACATTGCCGGAACCCCAACCGTGGGCTCTACTCTTTCATCTCTGGAACTTTGCTTTTTGGATACCATCAGCTCCTTTGGACTTCAACAGATCAACCATATCACGAATCAACGATCTCGCATTCTTGACTTGGTATTGGTTTCATGTCCTGATAGATTTTATCTGCACCGCTATGATCGTCCATTCGTCCAAGAAGATTCTCATCATCCTGCCCTGACTTTTAATTTTATCTCTGATAGTGATCCTAATGTAGTTAAATCAGAATGTGGCCCATCCTTTAACTTTGCTAAGGCAGATTATTCTCACCTGCAAGATCTTTTACCAACTTCCGATTGGTCTTCTGTTATCAATTGTGATGACTTAAATGATGCTGTGATATCTTTTTACTGTATTGTATTTGATTGTTTTGTGAACTCAATACCTTTTACGACTAGAAAAAATGGGTCCAAGGCTCCGCCCTGGTTCGATCGTGACCTAAAACGTCTCAGAAATAAAAAATCTAAAGCCTGGAAAAGATACACTCGTAGTGGATTGATTTCTGATTATGAATATTTTATTGTCCTGCGTCGACGTTTCAATGTTCTATCTGTGACAACTCAACGTAAATATCTTGACTCGATCAATGCTAAGTTGCGTGGATGTCCGGGTGAGTTCTGGGGTTATGTCAATTCAAAGCGGGGATCTCAAAATGTACCTGAAGTTATGACTAACGGCTCGATATCATCGGATAATGCCCTTGACATAGCTAATATGTTTGTGGAATTCTTTGCGTCTTCTTTTATTTGTCATGACGAAGAGTTAGATCGAAATAGTAATAGTTATTGTCTGGTTAATTCCATGCTTGACCTTGATATTGTTGAAATTGACGAAGTTACTGTAGAAGCTTGTTTAAATGGTTTAAAAAATGGCATGTCCCCTGGTCCAGATGGTATTCCTGCTTCTGTCCTGAAAAATTGTTCTAGTTGCCTTGCTGTTCCTCTGTCATTCTTGTTTAACCTGTCTCTTAGATCCTCTTCTTTCCCGCATATATGGAAATCGTCATTCATAATACCTCTTCACAAGAATGGAAAACGGGATGTTATATCTAATTATAGGCCTGTCGCCAAATTGTCAGCCATTCCTAAATTATTTGAATCAATAATATACGACCGCTTCTATTATTGTTGTAAATCGTTGATTTCTGTTAAGCAACATGGCTTCGTGAAAGGTAGATCCACGACCTCTAATTTAGTAACTTTGATTTCATTTGCTCTTCAATGTATGGAAAGAGGCAATAGGGTGGACTGTATCTACACAGATTTTAGTAAGGCTTTCGACAGGATCTCTCACAGGGTCCTTTTGTCAAAGCTTTCGTCGTTGGGGATTCCTCCTAGGTTTCTTGGCTGGTTGGAATCGTACCTGTCTGACCGATCAGTACAGGTGCTTTTTAACTCTGCAATATCCAGACCAACCTTGGTGACTTCTGGAGTTCCCCAGGGAAGTCATCTGGGCCCGCTGTTGTTTGTGTTGTTCATTAATGACGTACAGAATGTTGTAACTAACTCGGAACTACTTATTTATGCGGACGATGTGAAGATTTATCGTGAGATTTCGTGTTCTGACGACTGCGTCTTGCTGCAGGATGATTTAAACCGCTTTGAAGATTGGTGTGTGCATAATTGTCTTCTTTTAAATATGGCCAAATGCTTTGTTATGTCTTTTTCACGTGGGGTTTTATCAGTTGATGTTGGTTATACTTTGGGTGGATCCCCTCTGACAGTTGTGGATCATATTAAGGACCTGGGGTTGATCTTGGACCGAAGATTGGACTTTAGGCGGCATATTGACTACATTATTAGTAGAAGCAATTCCGTCCTGGGTTTCATTCGCCGTTGGTCAAGGGAGTTTCGAGATCCCTACGTCCTAAAGGCTTTGTATGTGGGACTCGTCAGACCAATCCTAGAATATTCTTGTGTTGTGTGGTCTCCTTTTTATTCTGCGCATATAGTGAGGATTGAGTCAGTACAAAAGAGATTTCTCCGTTTTGCGTTGAGGGATTTGCCCTGGCGGAATCGCTCAGACCTACCGCGTTATGAAAATAGATTAAAACTAATAAATCTACAAACATTGGAGCGTCGACGTGAGATATCCAAGGTTATTTTTGTTCATTTGTTGTTGACCGGGGAGTTAGATTGCCCCGAGCTCTTATCGTCGATAAGATTTAATGTACCGACAAGGAACCTCCGAAACTTTAATTTTTTGCATGTTGGGGCTCATCGGACCTGTTATGCGACCTTTGGACCCATTGATTCCTTAATAAGATCTTACAATGACCATTGTGATAGTTTAGATTTTAATTTAAGTACAAATAAGATTAAAAATATATTAAAATAGCAGATAAGTTGATGTAATTATTAGGTACATTTTTATGATGTTAACTGTGTACAGTCAGGGCAGGTGTCTGTTGACTTGTATAAAATAAATAAATAAATAAATAAACCGAATTCGGATCACTTACGACGAGCAATAAAAGATTTCCCTATACCAAAATCCACAAGGGATGTTCAAAGTTTTGTTGGCCTATGTTCCTATTTTAGGAAGTTTATTCGTGGATTTGCAGTCATTGCAAAGCCATTATACGATCTGTTACGGAAAGATACCGTCTTTTCCTTTGGTCCAAATGAACTAGGAAGTTTTGAGCTCTTGAAGGATAAACTCCAAGAAGCCCCAATTTTATCCATCTATAACCCTACGAAAGAAACTCAACTACACTGCGATGCCAGCAGCATCGCTGTTGGGGCGATATTGATGCAAAAACAGGATGACGGGAAATTTCACCCTATATTTTACTTTTCGAAGAGGTGCACAGCAGTAGAGTCACGCTATCATAGTTATGAGCTGGAGACTCTGGCGATTGTGTATGCCCTGCGCAGGGCATAGAATTCAAAATATTAACTGATTGTCAGTCTTTAACGTTAACGTTAAACAAAAAGTTACTGAACCCTAGAATATCTCGCTGCGCTTTGGAACTCTCCAGTACAACTATACAATCGAACATCGTCCTTCTCCAAGGATGACTCATGTCGATGCTTTGAGTAGATGCTTAAACATTCTGCTCCTATCCGGGGACCCTTTTGAAGCAGCTTTGGCATCTGCACAAAAGCGAGATCCAATTATAATGCCCGTTCTCCAATTGGGAACCAACCAACTACGAACCACCGAACGAAAAAGCTCAACCCCGTGTAAAGTATAAGCCCTTGCCTGTAGTTGTGCCCTGCCAGCTGCGAAAACACAATCGGGCAAATGTTAAATGTGGAAATTTTTACCACTTTTTGAGCGGAAAACTTCTCAATTTAACTTTTTATATTTTCATGAAATTACCGTGCACATTTTTATATGTGCTTCATGTTATAATTAGTCTACTGATGTTTTGACAACCGGCGGAAAAGCTGCGGCGACGTCACTATTCTGGTACAATATCGTTGCTAAATGTGTGACTATTACTTTTGGTTAAACGCACACATTTAAAAAGTTAGCCAGGTTGACCAAAACACGAACGAGAGAGAAGATGAAACCAATATGAAAATGGAAAGCGATGGAGCGATTTTGGTTGGTTCGTAGCTGGTTGGTTCCCAATTGGAGAACGGGCATGAGAAACCAAAACCCAGGGCGCCCTGGGTCGCCCTGGGTTTTTTTGACAGTACATGGAGCGCCCTGGGTCGCCCCAGGTTTTTTTTAACGACTTTGTCATGGAACAGACCTATAAATAGATACTGGACTGCTAGTCGGCGGCGACTTTTAAAATGAGTTTTTGTACGGGACCAGCAGTCCAGTATCTATATGTCAGTGGGAGGATGCGATTCTTACATGAAAACCTTTTTAACGGGATTTTTGGAGCACGTGCTGAATTTTTGTTAATTTATGTTCTTATGTTACCTTTTTTTTGAGGGGTTTATCAAACCAGGGGAGAGTCTATGATTTTCTCTGCTTGAAGTTCGTGGGGAATCTTCAGATATGATGCAATAATTTACAGCCCGCTGGGAAAGATGTTTGCGCAGTAGGCCCCACGAAGGGGCAAAGCGCCTCCTGTAGGTAATACAGTTCGGGGCGTCTGCGTCTGTAAATTGTTTAAATATTTCACTGTTGTATAGTCTTGAAGATTAAAATTTAGAACACTGTTCAACTTTATATTAAAAAAAACTGAGTACGCTGAATTAATAAACTGAGTACAAATTGACTGAGCTCTGCTACGTGCGTCTTATCTGGTTGGCTGCTCGAAGAGAAGTCTTCTAAATGGCAGCTCGGAAAGGTGGTTCCAATGGCACTTACGGATCGGATCGGAACGGAAGAGTTGGTTTACTTTCAACTTTTTCGGAATGCTACGGAAAGCATAACCTCAAAAAAAATTTAAATTGTCACAATTTAATGATTTTTAGTGCTCCGAGTGGACGCAGGACGGTTAAGTAAAAAAAAATGAATTTAGAAGAATTTATCGAGGATATCCGAGGACATCCAGAATTGTATGTTAAAAAAAATAAAAATTATATGAATACTAACTTCATGCTTCTTTGCCTTTTTAGTTTTTTATATTCTTGATATAGCTTGTATAGCTCACAAAACAATTCAAAATATTTCAACAGCTCGCTTCTTTCCATTTTGACACTAACAAAATTGTCAAATTTCGGAAGCATTGGAACCAGGCTTCTCAACGGATCGGTGCGGAGCGGACGGATCGGAACGGTGCGGATACATTGGGATCCCGGGTTAAGAATTTTTCTTAAATAGCTGTTTAACAATTAGTTAAATTTAATCATCGTTTATAAGTAAGGCTGTTACTGTTTTACTTACCTCGATCATTTTCACAACGATTTTCTTTAATACATTTTAACTTCACATAATTCGCGAAAAATTACTTCTCAGACGATGTTTTGACATATGTAGCACAACTACAGAGACAAGGATTTGTGTTTTACACAGAATTCAGCCAGTTCAGCACTTGGTTGGCTCGTTCGTGGTTGGGTGGTCCGTGCATTGGAGAACAGCCTTTACAATCAAATCAATTTTAGGTGGTGCGAAGTTCACCGGGTCAGCTAGTTACTTAATAGATTTGTCACTAAAACTGAGTAATACTCCAAAATTGCATTTGACAAGAATTCAAACGCTCAGCTGACTGCTCAAAATCCGTTAATAAGCAAGAGGGAACAGAAAGTGTACCATTGGACTCACTGACGTATAGAAATGGACCACTCGATTTGCTATCTCAAATGGTGCACCTTTTTGAAAGTTCTCACCTAAGGAGAGTTCAGATATAGAAGGCATATATCTGTCTATTTCTTTCGCATTATGCGAGATAGGGGGCTTCAAAAGGCGGCAAATTTAAAAATTATATTAATTTTATTTGTAACCTGCACGCTTAAATCTGATTCCCCTGGAATTAGCATCAAATCTCAAATAATTTCGCTGCGAAAAGTTTGTGGAATAATACATTTTTCATTGAAAAATTCTCAGCAGTTACAGTAAAAGGACTTAAATGCAGTTAATTCCGCAATGATTCGCCGTATTACGCCACTCAGGTTTCTTTGTGGTTTTTGTGCCATTTTTGTCGTAAATCACACATAAGATAAGAAGAATTAAAAATATGAGATAAGAAAAGACTAATTTTCATAATTTAATAACACAATTTCGTCCGAAAAATTAGAAATTATGTAAAATTCAATTGTATCTTACAAAGGGGTAATTTAATGTCTGCATTCCTTTGAAGGGACTTAAGATACAAAAGGAATTATTTTATAATTTTTGTAGTAATTATTTGATGGATTTATGCAAATAAAACGGACTAATGCCCCAAAAATGCATTTGACAGCAATTCAAACCCACAGCTGACTGCTCAAAATCCGTTAATGGTGTGAGCAAGAGGGAACTAGAAAGTGCACCATCGCTTCATAGGCATTTTGTATGGGGCGAGTGGTCCATTTCCACGGTATACAGAATACAAGGTATGCTCACTTCAAAAACGGTTTTCGCCATCTTGCTTTTAAGGAGCGTCAAATGACGTAGTTCTGTCCAATTTTGTATGAAAAATCGGGAAAAGTAATTTTAATTATTTTTTAGTAATAGTACGATAAATTGCTATTGGCATAATCGGTAGTAATGAAAATTTGCAATTTTTTAAAATATAACTTGAATTCGTGAGACTAATGGTATTTAAGTAAAAAAAGATTTCTTCCGTGGGGAAAATGTAAACAAGTTAAAATATTTTAAAATATGACTTAAAAGTGCGAATATTTGCATCACATTAAATGAAATAAAATAAAATAAAATGCTTGAACAACTAATACGGATTATTAAGCTAATCAGTCGTTCTCCCCAAGGCTATAAAGAATATTTTAAAATGGTTATGAATTAGTTAAGAATACTGACAAAAAATGTAGGAGAAAGAAAAATAAAACTGTATCATAAAACTTATTATTACTTATTTTATTATTTCCCTCCACAGGTAACAAAAAAATAAAACCAGCTACCTGCGCAGGTAACATATCGAGGGACTCGAGAAACCTCTTCGCTTTATGCTATATATTTCGTAGAATTAGGGATTTTATCTGGCGCTCGTATTAAAAAACCTATGAAATACAATCACAAGGTGTTATAAGTTTAGTTACCTACAGAAGAATCCGTGCATTTTTAATTATCTTCCTCATTTTTGGAAAAATTCACAACCATATTAAAATATTCATTATAGCCTTGGGGAGAACGACTGATTAGCTTAATAATCCGTATTAGTTGTTCAATATTTTTATTTTACTTAATTCCATTTAATGTGATGCAAATAATCGCAATTTTAAGTCATATTTTAACTTGTTTACATTTTCCCCACGGAAGAAATCTTTTTTTACTTAAATACCATTAGTCTCACGAATTCAAGTTATATTTTAAAAAATTGCAAATTTTCATCACTAACGATTGTGCCCATAACGATTTATCGTACTATTACTAAAAAATAATTAAAATTACTTTTCCCGATTTTTCATACAAAATTGGACAGAACTACGTCACGACGAAGTGTCAAAATCTACATGAGCATACCTTGTATTCTGTATACCGTGGTCCATTTCTATATGTCAGTGATTGGACTACATTGAAAATCAGAGATATACCGCGCTGCAGAGTTGATTAACATTTCAAAATTATCAAAATGAGAGTGGACATTGTAATCTTCGTATTTATTCCGGCTTTAAGGAAAACATTATTCAGTTGAACAGAATTTTATTACTTACTGCACTTACTTATTCTAGTAGTATACTTATAATTTGCTTCTTGACACTTTTTTTTTTATTTTCGCTCATTTTTCTTAGAATGGCCGTGACCAATTCTCCAAAAATAACGTCTTCACACCGATGCTCCTGCGTAATAGTGTCATGGTTTAATAATTTCGTTCTTTCTTTTTGAATACTAAGGTTACACTTAGTAATTTGAGATTGCGTCTGCTCATCTGACATAGGCTTTTCTATACTGGCCGTATTCTTAGATTGACATTTATTTGAAGTAAAATCGGAGGCGGCTTTTATTAACTCTGTTGAATTTGAAATTTCAAAACTTTTATTATTTAATTCCTTGAATATACACTCATCCTCTAAGGGTTCTGTTTGCTCAACCATTTCTTCGGTGAAATCAAACTCTGAATCAAAAGAATTTTTGATTTTATCTGGTAGCTGCTGCTCCAAAAATGCAGCAATTTCAAATGGTTTTCTTCGGAATTCTACCTGCTTCGCTAGAAAGAGCAAATCAGCATAATATTTAAAATTGTTCTGTTTATCATTGTATGATAACTTCAGTTCTTTTACAAAACGCTCTCTTAAATTGTACCACCGTGTTCTGACGAAATCAGCTGCAATTATTATTAATTAATATTATATTATGTTTTTGTACAATTTACATTACAGTAAGTACTTTCAACCCCAATTATGGCAGCAATTTCTTTCCACGCAGCATTTCGCTCCTCTAAGTCCCTTACTTTTTTGCTTGACTTATTCCAGAGGACTGGACGTTTTTTTACCAAATTTATTAAATAAATATTACCATCCATTTTACCCACTATATGCACACAAAAATTATGGCAAACGAAAAACCTTAACAACTACCACGGGTTCCGCTGTGACATCTAGGAAGCAAATTGTCAACACTGACATTAAAAAAGAAATTATTAGAAAGTCCCTTGGAAGAACGAACGAATATGGAGTGGAAGAACGCAATGACCACTGACATATAGAACTGAATTTCTAATGGCGGATGAAAAGTGAGTCCATTTCACTGACATATAGAAATGGACCACTCGCCCCATACAAAATGCCTATGAAGCGATGGTGCACTTTCTAGTTCCCTCTTGCTCACACCATTAACGGATTTTGAGCAGTCAGCTGTGGGTTTGAATTGCTGTCAAATGCATTTTTGGGGCATTAGTCCGTTTTATTTGCATAAATCCATCAAATAATTACTACAAAAATTATAAAATAATTCCTTTTGTATCTTAAGTCCCTTCAAAGGAATGCAAACATTAAATTACCCCTTTGTAAGATACAATTGAATTTTACACTATTGCTAATTTTTCGGTAGAAATTGTGTTATTAAATTATGAAAATTAGTCTTTTCTTATCTCATATTTCAAATTCTTCTTATCTTATGTCTGATTTACGACAAAAATGGCACAAAAACCAAAAAAAAACCTGAGTGGCGTAATACGGCGAATCAATTCGGAATTAATAGCATTTATGTCGTTTTACTGTAACTAAATTAAGTGAAGTATACAGCAAAAACACAAAAGTGCTCTAATTTTTACTTTTCAGTTCTTAAAACAGTTGTTTAGCGATATAAATCCCATATCCAGAAGAGAGCAATTCAACGTTTTGCTGAGAATTTTTCAATGAAAAATGTGTTATTCCATAAACTTTTTGCCGCGAAATTATTTGAGATTTGATGCTACTTTCAGGGGAATCAGATTTAAGCGTGCAGGTTACAAATAAAATTAATATAATTTTTAAATTTGCCGCCTTTTGAAGCCCCCTATCTCTCATAATGCGAAACAAATAGACAGATATATGCCTTCTATATCTGAACTCTCCTTAGGTGAGAACTTTCAAAAGGTGCACCATTTGAGATAGCAAATCGAGTAGTCCATTTCTATATGTCAGTGGTCCATTTTGAGTTGAGGTGCAAACCTGCCCTGGGCCGGGATTCTGATCTCGGGTGAGTGGTGAGTGCGAGTCACCATGCTGCCTGTCAAAGCTACTCACCATCTCACTTTCAAGCGATTGCGATAAGCATGGTGAGTTCGAACTTTCGAATAGGTTGCAATAACACAAGCACGGCAATACTAAACGTCAAAAACGTCAAATGTCTATTAAATTTTGTCAAGGAACCTCGGAGGAATGAACGAACATGGAGTGGAAACGAGCCGAAAAAAGTGAAGCCATTTCAAAGATGTGTGAGTAGAAACACTCACACATAGACACCACTCAGTACAGGCGTCAAATTTTTGCTGGCACTGCGGAGGGGCCAACTTTTGCAGGCGATTTAATTTATTGTAGCCACCTGTTCTGCATGTGGACATCGCTCGGGGACCTAAAACCCAATAAAAAGAAAGTATTAAGTAAAGTAATATTTCTATCATTATATTAATTTATGCTTTGACCCCCAAAAAAAATTTTTATGGTGACGACTTTGTCATTCATTTGCACAAATCTGACAGTTCTTCTGGAGGCAAAACCACTTCAGTTAAGAATGAATTTTTCGATAAAATCCAATCATTTTCACAATTTTTATCAAATGAAAGTACTAAGTGTAATTTTCTTAAATACCTACTTGTGAAAAGAAATCCCAGAGATCACTTAATTCATCACATTTTCGCAGCCAGGCACAAAACACTTTCTCGGCATTTTTCTATATTTTTCTGCAAAATAATTAAAATATGTATATAACTAGCCCTTTCCAGAAATTAACGCAACATTAAAACATAAAAATTACACTTTATAACCCGCATTTAAGCAAAAACAAGCACAAAATTACCTCTTTGCGCGTTTGCTCACTATGGAACTGCACATTAAAGTTCCCGCTCGTTTCTCGTTTGACACTTAATTTGACAATCGATCTCCCATTTGACAATCAGTCTCCCGGCTTTTTGGCTTCACTCACGTACAGGGATTTTACACGGTGCTTCCACTCTCGGAGGAATGAACGAACATGGAGTGGAGGTTGTTGTGAAACTTGTGAAGAAAACTTAACCTACTAGAAGGGTATCCCCTGTCCGATCCCTTGATGTGCAGTCTTTGTTACAGGATGGGAAGATTGGAGTACAGGAGCTCCAAGTTGATTCTGAACTACCAAACAATGTGAAGGGTTGTGACAAAGTGGGATGGGTATAAATTGTAATTGGGAAGAGAGATACAAAAAAAAATTTATTTTGGGTTGACTATGAAGATGATTAGCTGTTCGATTACTACTGGAGAGAACGCTGTCGGTCCGCGGTATTTGCTGGTACGGACGGATGGTAAGACCCCACTGCAGATCGGCAAGGATCGTCAACGTTGCAGACAGTAGCTGTGGTGATAATTTTACATACACGCGAGAAAGATGCCTGAAGACATGTTGAGGTGAAGAGAGATTTACAATGCAGAGATGGGTTGATACCCAAAAAAAAAATGTAATCTATGCGAAAGGGAGGTTTCCAAGAAGTATAGTCAAACGATTTGGTAAATCCGCTATTAACGTTGGAGAGAGAAAAAAAATTTTAAATTTTGATGACTGCGGAATGACGAGAGTCGGGGCTCTCGTGACACCGAATATAAAAGGAAATCAAAATTCCTCGTGGGAAAGGAGCCGAGCCAATTCACTCTGCGGAAGTCAGGCGTCCGGGCGACGACCGAAGAATCTCCCGGACAGGTGGCTGGCACACCAAACAACCAACCCCTGTAATTCCGGGGAGAACTCCGGCCGTCTCCGAGCGCCGACCCCGCCGAGTGAACCCGCGAGGCTCCCCCCTGCCTGCTCCTCCCGAGGGAGAGGAAGCCCCGAGACCTCGAGACGAGCGGGTGGCTGACGAAGCCAACCATCGTAGTTCTCAAGAGGTCTCGAGTCGACCTCGACCACGAGAACACCCGCAGGGCCCCTCGGAACAAAGAAGGAGGGGAACAAAATTGAAGAAACGACCAAGGATTGGGGATGGTGATGGATGGGAATTGGGGTTCGGGAATGGGAACTCTAACTAGGAAGGATAAAAAGGTATAGCAAAGGGGCGTGTCCACCGCGTACCCGAGCAGAGGCGGCTTAGGACCCCCGAGTATTTCCAGTGAGGCTGGTCGGATGCCTTATTAGGGCTACCGAATATCATTGAGTGAGCCGAGCTCAAAAGGTTGACCTAAAATAAAGGGGCCCATACACGAGTGAACAATTTGCGCAAATTTGTGTTTGCACAAAAATATGTGATAGTCCATACACTACGCAACAAATTGTGCAAACTTCAGTTGCGTTTGGTTCTCGTTGAGGAAAGATGTCTGAGGCTTCAAAAGGCGGCAAATTTAAAAATTATATTTATTTTCATTTGTAACCTGCACGCTTAAATCTGATTCCTGTAAAAGAAGCATCAAGTCTCAAATAATTTCGCAGCGAAAAGTTTGTGGAATTACACATTTTTCATTGAAAAATTCTCAGCAAAACGTTGAAATGCTCTCTTCTGGATATGCGGTTTATGTAGTTAAACAACTGTTTTAAGAACTAAAAAGTAAAAATTAAATGCAATTAATTCCGAATTGATTCGCCGTATTACGCCACTCAGGTTTTTTGTGGTTTTTGTGCCATTTTTAATGTTTGCATTCCTTTGAAGTGACTTAAGATACAAAAGGAATAATTATTTTATAATTTTTGAAGTAAATATTTGGTAGATTTATGCAATATTAGTCCATTTCTATATGTCAGTGCTTAGTACACAACACTTCAAAATGCACCAACATCGCCATACACGAGCAAACACGCTGCCCGTTTCGCAAAAAAATTCAAACGCGTTTGAATTTTATCAAACAGTTGCGCAACGCATCAAACAGCCCCATACACGGGAAAAATGTTTGCACAACGGGCTGCGTTGTGCAAATTGTTCGCTCGTGTATGGGCCCCTTAAGGAATCCGATCAAGTTTGAAATTTACTAGCATACACAATCTCTTGAGGGTTGCCTCGAAGAGACTTGAAGAAAATTAGAATTGAAAAGCCGAAATGTGTGACTGTCTCTCTTCACCTTTTAATATCCTTGGCGTGAAATGTACCGATTAATTTACCTTGTAAGTCTTCAAGTTCGTAAAGAACATTTCCTTTCTTTGCTCTAATCCTGCATTTTAAAAATTTACGTCCGAGTTTAGCACTAGTCTATTTGTCAAAATTGCTCTGTTGGAAGTTTCGGCGATATACTTCCTCGCCTACCTTGAAGTCTACGGGCTTGGTTCTTAAGTTATACGTTTTCGCACCTTGCTCAAACGCCTTTTTGAGATTTTCTTGAGCCTTAGCTCGAATAAGTTTAAGCTTGTCGGAGGTGTCAATGTTCAATGGTTCGTCAATTCCTTGTAGGCGGCGCAAGAGCTCGTAGCTCGACGCGTGAGTAATCATGTGAAGCCCGAATAACATCCGGTATGGGGGAAAACCGGTTGCCTGGTGGACAGAACTCCGAAGGGAGCTGGCAACACTGCTCAAATTCTCATCCCATTTCCGATGATCGTCCTTGATATACGCACAGATTCCTGCTAGTATAGAGCGATTTACTCGCTCAGAAGCGTTAGCTTGTGGGGAATAGACGCCAGTGCGCATATGTCGAACTCCATAGCGATCGAGTAATTTTGCGAGCTGTGCCGAGCGGAATTGAGTGCCGTTGTCGGTGACGATGGTTTCTGGAACCCCGAACATATGAAAGATTCCTTCCTCGACGAAAGTGCATATCTGTGCAGTTGTGGCATTCCGTAAAGGTTTCAACAGAGGAAATTTAGAAAGATGGTCAAGAGCAATTAAGATACAGACATGGCCAGACTTAGTACGGGGATACGGGCCTAATAAATCCATATACACCCGTTGCCACGGTCTCTCAGCTATCGGTTGGGTTTTTATTGGTGGTCGAAGTGTAGTGTTTGGTGCTTTGGTCTCCTTACAAGTGTCACACGCGAGGACATACGATCTGACATCAGATGCCATGCGCGGCCAGTAGAAATGACGACGAATTCGCTCTAGCGTTTTTCCTACTCCACCATGGGAGGATACCGGAGGATCGTGAGCTCGTGAGATGATGTCGGGGACTAGACCAGGGGGAATTCAAAGCTTCCACGCCTCGTCCTCCTGGACAGGGTCCCCGGAACGTGGGCAGGTGCGGACATAAAGATAGCCGTCACGCACTGTCAGGTCCGGAAACTTGGCCCGGTTTTCTTCAGCTTGTCGCCCCAGCTCCATTTACTCTGCCGAGGCAAAGTGTGGAGAGCTGAGGTCGACCTCAGGCCCAAGGTCCTCCAGCCCTGACAATGCGTCACACTCTGTCCGCGACAACGCATCCGGCACCACGTTCAGGCTTCCCTTCCGACGTTCAATGGTAAAGTCGAAGCGTTGAAGCTTCAGACTCCACCTGGCCAGTCTACCGCTCAGATCTTTCTGCGACATTAGCCATTTCAGGCTCGCGTGGTCAGTGATAATTTTAAAGGGCATTAACTCGATGTAAGGGCGAAATTTTTGCACACTTATCATAGCAGCCAAACACTCTAGTTCCGTTACCGAATAATTTCGTTGAGCTGAGTTTAAATTTTGAGACACGTAAGCTATGGGTCGCTCATTGCCGTCCTTGTCGACCTGCAGTAGGACCCCACCAATTCCTTGTGTGCTCGCATCACACTGAATCACGAATGGTCTGGAGAAGTCGGGGCTCACCAAAACCGGAGCAGAAGTTAAATGTTGCTTGAGTTTTTCAAACGCGCTTTGGGCCTCGTCGGTCCACGTAAATTTAGACGATTTCTTAAGCGTGTCCGTTATCGGACCCGAAAGGTTAGCAAAATTTGGTATAAATCTCCGGTACCAACCTGCCATTCCCATAAACCTACGTACCTGACGTACGGTCTTGGGAGTGGGGTACTCTACAATCGCGGAAACTTTCCCAGAGTCTGTACGCATTCCTTCTTCACCGATGATAAATCCGAGGTATTTTGTTTCTTTCAAGCAAAATTTACTCTTCTCCACATTTATGGTGAGGCCCGCCCTCCGCAGACAGTCCGCAACCCGTGCAAGAAGGGCAAGGTGAGAGTCAAAGTCTTCAGATAAGACCAGCAAATCGTCGAGGTATACCAGAACATTTTCACGGAGATCGTAGGGTATTGCCTTGTCCATTAGCCGGCACATAGTTTGTGGAGCGTTGCATAAACCGAATGGCATCACTGTGTAGTGATAGAGGGGATGACCAGGAACGGTGAAAGCGCTCTTCTCCCTGGAGCTCTTTTCTAGCGGAATCTGCCAAAAGGCATCTTTCAGGTCCAAACTGGTTATATACTTTGCCGGCGGAAGGCGACTCAGGATGCCGTCAATCTGAGGCAGCGGATAGGCATCCTTTTTCGTCACTGCATTCACCTTCCGGGCGTCAAAACACAGTCGGACCTTGCCTGGCTTCCGTACTAGAACAACTGGAGAGCTCCAAGGGCTCTGGCTCTCCTCTATCACCCCAAGCGAGAGCATTTGGTTCAGCTCAGCGTCCATCAATGATTGAACTGCAGGGGAAACTGGGTAAAATCTCTGTTTAATGGGCTTTGCCTCGCCGACGTCTATGGTATGCTCGAGCAGATGTGTTTTACCTAAACCTCGATTGGAGTAGGATGGAAAAATTGCCTTGGTTTGTTCTAACCGACGTTGTAATTCGGGAGATAAGGTATGTTCCGTAGGGTTGGTCGTCGCCGCGATCGGGGTGTCCAATGAGGAAACCAGACCAGTTATGTCCGGAGCCAACTTGAAGGTGCGCCAAAAGTCGATTCCGAGATATAGTTCTTGAGTGAGACTAGGTATGACGTAAAGCCGTAGCTTTTTTGTCTCTCCTCGAAACGCAACCTCCAACTCAACGTGCCCGTGCACTTCTGGTCTGGCCCCATTGGCCACCTCGATCGTGGATCGGTACTTGACCCAATCACTACCCGCCTTCTGCAAAAACAATTCCGAACCTTTCCCTAATATACTAATACTTGCGCCACTATCAAGCAAGCCTACAACATTCTGTCCTAATATTTTTACTGTGGCATAAGATCTTATATCTTTCGGGACAGAGACAAACGCTGTGGCTAACTTTCGCCGGTTGTCTAATACACGTCTCCAAAAGGCTCGTAATCGAATTGTAGAGCGTCGGGGCTTAGAGATTTTACTCAATTCTAAAATGGGATAGTCTACAGCCGAAGAGAAAATTCTTTCGCGAGTTGCTTGGTACTCCTTGAGTCGTAGATGGTGAGGTTTGATAGGGAACAACTTCGGTTTTCGATCTGAATTGGATCGACGAAGTATTGAGACCGGCTGACTCGGAACTTCCTCGGGATCTACATTATTTGGCTGTGACTTTGACGTGTCTTGTTCTGACTCTACGAATGGAAATTCCTCAAACGATGAAAAGGGCTGGGAAGAAAATTTATTGTTTGGGTTCTGGTTCTGATGGGTCTCTATGTCTGCGGTCGAGAGGGTGAGGTCTCCGCCTCTCCCGCCATGATCGCTGGTGTTCTTTGCGGTCGGAAGCTGGTGTTGTTGCTTCCGAACCGTTTCTGGTTTTTTGCAGAACAATTTGGGCATCGTGGTTTGACCGCCCCCTTTCGGCCGCAGCCATAGCAGAAAAATCCTGTGGGCTCCAACGAGCAATCTTGGTAATAATGACCCGTTTGGTCGCAGTTCCAACATTTTATGGACGTAGGAGAAAACTTTGTTAGAGCGTCCACAGCCTCTATAGGCTCTTCGGAAACAGGGTCGATCAGGTTATCAATAGCAAAGGTTTCATCGACTCGAGCGGGACGCTGGGCACCCGACAGCAGCGAGCTTCTCGTTCTCTGGCGTGTCACCTGGACCTCGGTAACTAGATCTCGTAAATGGGCAATCGTGTAGACCCGGTGAAGGCAAATCTGCTCCTGTATATACGGAAGCAGATTCGCTCTCACCGTTTCCACGAATTCCATCTCCTGCATTGGAATGGAAAGCCGATTCCTCAATCCCACCAAGTCCATATAATACGTTGTGAAAGTTTCGCCAGGCTGCTGTCGCCTGCCCAGCATCTGCCGCTTAATATCGACATCGCGAGAGCGCTCTCCCCAGTCAGCACGCAACGCTGCTTTCAAGTCTACCCACGGAATATTTGGATTACTACGCCTTATGGTCCAGTACCAGTTTGCTACAGTCTCACTGAGCAAAAGATGAAAATTATTGATAAGCTGCGTGAAGTCCCCTCGAAGGGTACCATGGGTCATACTTTCTACCCTGAAGATAAATTCTTCAACATGCAAGCGGGTGTTGTTGCCATCGTACTGAAATTTCCAGTGCCGAATGGGATTGCTATACTGTCTGTCTGACACCGACTGGTCGAAATGGTATGGATTCGGGTTTGGCCCGTTACGATGAGGCCCTGAACCAGGCGGAGGCACAAAAGGTCTGTTATTTGGGTCTTGAAATGCGCTGACATTAAAATCAGGCTGTCTTGGCATGCGCGGTAAAGGACTAGGCCTATGTGCCGAAGCCGCTTCTCTATGCCTGGGTCCAGGAGTCTTTGGCGTTTCAAGCAACGTTTGCTCGCGGATTTCTCTTCTAATGTTCGCGATCTCCGCCCGTATTAAATCCTTGACACGAAAGTTAAAGCCAGTGTCAAAGGCCTCGCGAAGAGACGACCGATCCTCGCCCGCCGGCATATCCGGTTCCCGTTGAACCGTCGGGGTATTTTCGCTCGCGTTGTCAGGATCCCGCGCGGGCCTGACCGTAGCCGGGGTTTCGGATTCCATATCTCGCGCCGTTTGCCGTGTCCTATAATTTTTTGCGATCGCGCCCGTGCTAGATTCTGCCATTTCGAAGGGTAAGTCAGAAATCTCTCAATGAAGAGAAACGGGAAATACTTGAATAATTCGAAACAATATGTAATAAAGAAGGAAGAAAAGATTGTTCCCCGAACAAGTACCAATGTGTTCGCAAAAGTTTACAAAATTTTTCCCTCTTTCAATTCTCAAATCTCAACTACCGAATTCAATCGAAAACCTGACTTCTGAGTCTTTTCCATATAAACATCAATACATTTGCATACAAAATTTGCCAAAAATATTTAAATGTTATAATTTACCTCTACAAAAAATCTTAGCAATCAAAAGGGAAGATACAATTTCTTTTTATTTAATTTTTCTTTTTAAAATTTTTTTTTTTTTTCTAAAATTTTTAGGGAAGATACAATTGCTTTTTATTTAATTTTTCTTTTTGTTTGAATTTTTTCTACTAATAAGATCTCCGGTTCACCTCTCCTCCTCAATTCAGCTGAGAAGAATAGTTTCATACTTTTCTGTAAGCTGAGAGCCACTCCCCGGGCCACCGAGCATTCGGCCCGCCGACGGGATGGTTTTGAGGGAGGGAACCTTCTTCGCTTCACCGGTGAGGGCCACGAGACGGAGGCCGACCAGGGTATCCTCCCGGACAGGTGGCTGGCACACCAAAAAACCAACCCCTGTAATTCCAGGGAGGCCCTTAGGCGTCTCCGCCGCGCAGACCCCACAGGATCCGACGAAGAAGATTCCCCCGCTACCAGCTTCTCCCTAGGATGGGGTATCCCCGAGACTTCGAGACGGCTGGCTGGCTAACATAGCCAACTGCCGTAGTTCTCGAGAGGCCTCGAGTCAACCCCAGCCACGGGAGTCGCCGATAGGGCCTCGAAGGGAAGAAGAGAAAAGGAAGTGAAAAAATTGGGAGCCCTAGGCTCCAAAAAAAAGAAGGGATAGGGATTGCCCCACGTTGGGCGCCATATTTGTTATGGCTGTTGTTCCTCAAGGAGCCCGGCTAAAGCACCCTTGTCCCGCGGTGTGCGGCCGCGAGAGCTGGCAGGCTAGCATGCGGTAGTGTGGGGGGGTTGTGCCGGTATGCCGCCCTTGGCCGCGAGAACGGATCAACACCAAAACGAAAACAAATCTCTCGCCACGGAACGAAAAGAATCGCAAGGGGTACGGAAGGGACAAGGCGGGACGGACCCCTGTACCTGCCCGTGAATGACTCTCAGGGGGGGATTCGGGTGGAATGAACCCCCCTGGCCGATTTCCCCAACCGCCCTTCGACCTCCTCTTGGCCCTGAAAAAATATGGGAAGGTCCCTTAAAAAAAATTTAAATTTCAGATCATCTTATTACAAGCGAATTCGAAAACATTTCCCACGCTGAAATTGAGAGTGGAGGGGTGAAACTCGGAGAAAACAAGCTGAATTACAGTGGCATCTCTATTTATTCATTTCTTTCTCTCTTTTTTTTTTTTTTTTTGTTGTTTGCTATTTTACTCCTAGGGTTAATTTATAAATAAAATTGTTTTACATACCAGATACAATTTTTTTAAAAAAAAAGATCGTTGAGCGCCTTGTAGAGTCGACGACACAGCTGTTGATTGTTGATTGATGAGGTCCTCCGTGAGTGATGACTACCAGATGCGGCATTTCTTCTGGCCTCTTCAGTTGGCCCATTGCATTTTGCCGCTCGAACAAAACCAAAAAAAACAATTGTGGTCTTTATGCACCAGGGCTCGACCAAATTACCGATGAAACCAGGGCGGTATGCGAGAATTAGACCACCCAGGTAAGATTTAACAGTGTTATAGGCACTTATAAATGTTTGAGTTGGTTACTCTTACTATCAATTAGTCTTTGTCTATTTTAGGTCCACCAATTTTGTCGGGGAATGAATGTCTCGAAGGTAAAGTTAGTTTAATAATTACCGACTCGAAGAATGAAGTAATACACAGTGTTTTTCTTTCACTTTAGGGTTCATCGCGGTTAGTCTCTCCGAAAGGTAAGTTCACTATAATAATTATAACGAGTTAATACATAGTCTTTCTCACTTTTAGTTATTTCGCTTGGTCGACACTCTTTTATTTGCTTACATAACTTATGATTTGTATATTCTTTTGTCTTTGAGTCTACGGTACACTCACTTAGGTATTTACTTCAACAGCTGATTTGTCGGTTAGCTTTCTACTTCACTGTTCATGTGTTCACTGTTTCATTTAAAATTACCTAGTTAGCATAGAATTCAGTTATTTGTTTAGCCTATTTGGATATTAATTCACTGCTTCCGATTTGTCTTTACTTCTCGTCCTTATTTCGTTATTTACTTTGAGTATTTCCTTTTTAGGTTCTTTAGTCACTTATTTATTTATTGTTAATTCAAGCGTTAGGGTCTCATGTACTGATTGGTTTGATTCATCACTTAACTCTTATCATTTATGAATTTATAGGTCTACTTAAATGTTTATGTGTTCATTTAGTTTTACTTAGGCATTTAGTTATGTATTTAGTCAATTACTTATGTAGTTAATTATTTACTGTCTTATTTTAACTTCAAAAGTAAACGAATCCTTTTTTTCTTTAGCCCCTGCAAAATTTCACCCAAATCGGAGCATATTGTTTAATGTCAATTTGTTCCATTTCTTTTTATTTTTATTTTTGTTAGAAATATACATATCATCTTTTAAATTCACTTTCCTTTCAACTGTTTGTTTTAATTTTTACATTTTTAGTTTATGTGATTTACTTTTTTTTTCTTATGTCTTGTCCACTTACTTTAACACTTTCGTTCTAGAACTACTACATTTTGCGAACTCATTTGAAGTTAATTTGATTGTTTACTTTTTCTTTTTTCAGGATTGCAAGTCTTACCCCTGAATGAAGGCACGAACGGTACGGCACGGACTCGAACTCGATAATTTTGGTCTCGAAGTGACAAAAAATGGAGCCCCGCATCGCCGAGGCTCTTTCGGCATTCAAACTACGTTTTCCTCTTTTTATGTTTTTTTTTTCTAGTTCTGGCTTTTTTTTTTTTTTTTTTTGCGAAATAAATTTCTTTTTCAGCACTTATATTTTCCCTTTTCTTTTTTTTTCTGTTCTTTTCTTTTTTGGTCACTGATCGCGGAACAAGGAAAACTGCCGGCCGAGTTTTTCACCGACTCAATTTTTACGGCGTGTAACAACTGCGGAAACTCCCGTAAAATTTGCACCTTTAAAGCACTCCTCAATTAAAACCGTTCTAATATTCACTATTATTTTTAATTCGATGACGACCAAATTTATACTTTTGAGGAGATTCGCAAAAACTAACAAACTCTAATCGCCGAGACCTTGTTCCTTCCGCCGCCAGATACCGAATCCCCGATTTTTTCGCTTTCGATCTCCTATTGCCCATCGACCACGCCATCCCATGAGTCAGCGCCGACCGTTGCTGATCCCGCTGCCGTCCTCTCACACATCGGCAACGACAGCGGATCGGACGCACACCGCCGGTGTGCAAGCAGACGGCAACGGGATCGAGCTTCGCCGCTCGCTGTGCCCGTCGCTAGATTTGAAGCATTTTGGGTGCACCGTGAACTCTCCGGGCTTATGCATTTCGGTCGTTAGACATCCGACCGAGCCCGTGGTGCACCACTTTGCCTTGTTCATTTGCTTCGCGCCGCAATTATTTTCCGCTTGGGTTGTCCGTCGAGCTGCGGCTAGCGAGTTTTGTGCTATTTTTAGCTACGAAGCTCGCCGTCCGCAGTTCGAGGGACGGTAAAATTTAGCTGTGCTTGCCACAGTCGCCGTGAATTTTAAGGCAATAGAAAATTGACGCCAGCCATAGGCGGCGTGAAAATTATGTTTTGAATTCAGGTTTTCGCTTGCAGCCTTTGATATTTGCCCTGACCACAACACAGTTCGTATCAAGGACGTGTCCATGGAACAGGAAAAATGGCATGTGTCGTCTGTTTGCAGTTCTCTGTTCAAAATTTGTTTGCGAATGCTTAGATTAGGTCGCACCGTGAAAGCTGAGAACCCTGGAGCCCGTCATTCCTTAAATTTTGCAGGAAGGCTTTTACCAGGAGGCAATGAACTCCTTTTATTGTCTACAAAGTTTAGGTGTGTGTCTATTGCCTTAAATTTCGCTTTCTATTTAGGGTAATAAACATTCTGAGTGAAAATGTAGCCCTTATCATATGTATATACCAACCGGCAGGTATAGTGATTAACAAGCATTTAAACGATTAATTTTCTACCGTGAAATATTTGTCTGGGCTTTCTTTTTGTAGAAGGATTCATTACCTTATAAAAACACGTAAGATGATTTGGATTTAAAAGGTTTTTTTTGAAGCTTTAGTTGTTACAACTATTTCATTTCATACGCCTATTACTTATAATTCCTTTGTACGTAAAAATGTAAAAATCTTATCAAAATTCATTATCGTACGCATACGCAAAACGGAAAACTCATAATGGCGAATCTCTATGAAATAATAATAGTGATTCAAAGCGGAATTAACATTTAAAATATCACTACTCAAAATGTTAAAAGAAAGGATATCACGTAATTTAATTACAAAGAAATTGAATAGTGCAGGGAAAAATTATAGACCTCAATTCTTAAAGCGTTGATAAAACCTAGGTACATAAAGTGCAAACTCCCGTAGGGAGGATATTTGCCACATTTCAGATTTGCCACCCGAGCGGCTGGCTAGCAAATGGCTTATAATAATTAAACTATTCGACGAATCATTCTAAAAAATTAATATGGTTCTATTCTGATAGATAACGGATCGGTTAAAAAAAATAATCATAAAAATCGGTCAAGAAAAACCTGTGGGGTGTTAAATACAGAAGAAAACTGACATTTTAACTATTTCTACAACGTTGATCAGCTTCCAAATTTTGATTATTTTGTATTGTATGTATTCCGATTTTGTTTACAAACAGTCTTCCTTTTTAAAAGAGGAGTATGTTTTTAGTGTTCAACTCAAAATGAAAAGCAAAAATGTGTTCATAAGTGTATTGTTGTAATGGAATGTACTAAAATGTTGTTATAAATTGACTAAATTAATGCACACTTTCGGCAATTTCGACTGAAAGGTTTAGAAATTTTACCCAAAAGGCTCTAACCATTGTTAAATGAAAAATGACTGAGTTCGCACTTCTGCAAATTACAAATTCAAGATATCTGTGTTCCTTGACAAAATATAAAATCTTATTCTCTACAAAATTTGCCATATAAAAAAATCCAAAATTTTGCTTCGTTTTCGAGATATACTCAAAAACCCGTAAGGTTTGCATTTCCACCCCTATCTCTAATTTGCACCCTCTAATTTAATAGCACTCTGCTGCTTTTTCATCCTTAATAACCAATTGCACGATTCGTGCAATAAAACCCCTTGAACGTCTTAGTTCCTTTTGATAAAACATAATCAATAGCCTATTGTCGCACATCGAAGCGGCAGGGAGTAAATTTGACAGTCCAAAGTGGGTCCCACTCACTAGTCACCATTGATCGGAATCGCTTTTCTGGTGAGAAAATTTTTCGAAGTCACTACTCACTAGTCACCATTGATCGGAATCGCTTTGGCAGTTTGAAGGGTCAGTGTGACTCGCACTCACCACTCACCCGAGACCAGCCCTGGGATTCCCTAACGATTTAGAGTTTAGAGTTTAGAGCTTCTCTAACTCACATAAGGTTTTCTAACTTAGAGCAAATCGGGATTCCCTAAACCACTTAGAGTGATGTACTAGATTAGAGACGAAATATTACATTTTTGCAGGAAAAATGACAGTTCCGCGAGTGAATTGCTCCCGATTGGTTTTAGTTTTCCTTTAAAGAAAAAAAAAATTAAACGAATTTAAGAAAATCCGAAAAATATTGCAATTTTCATTTATAGCAATCAATATAAATAAATCCATACTTACATTTTAACAATGATTCATTTAATACTGATTGATTAATTAAAGAGCAATTAAAAACATTAAGTTCTGTCTAATATTTTGCATGCAACCGCCTCGTCCGATAAAAACTCTTCTTTATTACGACATATGTAGCTGGAATGGGAGAAGACATTCTCCACCGCCTGCTACAAACGTTTTAGAACCTATGCAGGTCAACCGCAAGGGTGCAGATGATAAAGTTGTTCAGTAAACTTTACCTGCTCAGGTGGAAGGGAAAAAATACAAATAATCATTCAATATCCGGTACATTCATACCGTAGTAGGTTTTATTTATGCCAAATAGGCGGGTTTTCCCGATTCATATGCTATACATCATTATTTTTCAATTTTGAGTTCAACGAGTCTAAGTCCTCACACTCAATTGATATGTGAGTAAAATCGTTCTAATTTAGAGCTCTAAGTTAGAGAAAAAACGTTTAGAGAATCTCAATATTGCTCTAAATTTAGAGTGAACTAGTACATTTATTTAGTTCACCTATTTACCGAGATTTAGCGCCACTTTCGCATTTTCCTCTAATTTAGAGTTGTCAAACGGACTCTAACTTAGATTAATTTTTGTTACGGAATCGCAAACTACTCTAAATTTAGATTTTAGACTCTAAATTCTAACTCTAAATAGTTAGGGAATCCCAGGGCAGGGGCTGGTTTTTGATTGTCAAAAATGGTTCCTGACTGTTAATTGATGAACGAGCGGGAAAATTCGGTTTGTCAAGTGCAGTGAGTAAGCGAGCAAAGAGGTAATTTTGTGCTTGTTTTGTGTTTTATTTCCAGTAAATGTGGGTTACAAGGTGTAATTTTTATGTTTTAATTTGTGAAACGTGATAATTACATCTATTGTGAGTTATTTTATAGAAAAAAGTGAGAAAAAAAGCCTAAAAAATGTTTTGTGCCTGGCTGCAAAAATTCGGAAATTTACAGGAACTCTGGGGATTTCTTTTCACAAGTAGGTATTTAAGAAAAGTACACTTAGTGATTTCATTTGAAAAAAATTGTGACAATGATTAGATTTTATCGAAAAATTCATTCTTAATTGAAGTGGTTTTCCCTCCAGAAGAACTGTCAGATTTGTGCAATTGAATGACAAAGTCGTCAGCATACACATTTTTTTGGGGGGTCAAAGCATAAATTAATATAATGATAGAAATATTGCTTTACTTAATACTTTCTTTTTATTGGGTTTTAGGTCCCCGAGCGATGTCCACATGCAGAACAGGTGGCTACAACAAATTAAATCGCCTGCAAAAGTTGGCCCCTCCGCAGTACCACAAAAATTTTACGCCTGTACTGAGTGATGTCTATGGGTTATTTTTTTTTTTTTTTTTTTTTTATAATAATAGATTTGTAACGCACTTCTCAGCATGACGCTGGAAACATTCACCTAATTCTATGCCTTAGGCTTTAGAATTTAGGCTCTGTGGATCCATCGCTAAATAACCTAAAAAATTGAATAAAAACAAATATTATTTTGAAAAAAATTGTAGTTAGATTATCTGTTGTGCTCCCCAGACAAATAAAATTTGGTATAAGGGTCACACATAGATTAAAGATATTTTTAATTAGACCTTTTGAGCTTAATTATGTTGGGTTTTCGTTTTTACATAGTTTTTTATCATTCTTTTAAATTCAAGTATGGTGCGAGCGTTTTTTATGTATTCTGGTAAATTATTATAGCAATTCACAGCAGAGTAAAACGGATCATATTTAAGACTATTTGTCCTCGGTGCAGGTAGATTAAAATTCCCCATCGTTGCTGTCCTTGTGTTATGTTCGTGAGTTTCCGTCCTCAGAACCAGGTTGATCGAAGATTTTGTTTCTACTCACACTTCTTTGACATCTTTGAAATGGCTTCACTTTTTTCGGCTCGTTTCCACTCCATATTCGTTCGTTCCTGCGATTTTTTAAGGTGGGTCCACACTGAGCCAACGAACGCAAACGAAAGCGAACGAGTCCACGTTGTTGTTGTTGTTTACAACAACAACAACGTGGACTCGTTCGCTTTCGTTTGCTTTCGCCGGCTCAGTGTGGATCCACCTTTAGGAGAGTGAGTTCCCACCTCAAAGGGGACGAGTAGTCCATTTTTATATGTCAGTGATATAGGCATTTTGTATGAAACTTGTAGTCCATTTGTTATGGCCGTGATATACCGTGTAAACGCACCTTCAGTCATTGGTGTCATCGGCCACACTGGACGATTCGAATACTTGGTTGGATGTAATTAATTTAAGGTTCTGTGGAATAAATATTCATTTGTTTGAGATGGTGAGGTCGCTTGATTTCATAAAAAGCTTTATTACATCCAATTCCTATTAGGAAAGCAGTAATCCGGAAGATAATGTTGAATTAGAAACTCAACTTTATGGGCAAATACAACATCAGCAATTTTTAGAGCAAACCGAACCAAGCGCATCTTACAAAGAACAACGTTTCCAGAAAGCTAGGTACTGGACGCAAGGCCGACCATATAGAGGTAAGAAAAACGTAAACCCATTGGTTGGCTTATCGTACGCAAAAAATAGTAAATCGGCAAAAACTGAAATGAATTCGAAGACGGAATTGCTATCATCCAGTCCCTTAAAGTCAGATGATATTCCTGAAACTTCTGAAGTACAAAAGAAAGTTCATTCTGTCAAGAAGTCTAAAAGTGGGAATTCTTATGGGGTATTGGCCGGACCATCAAATATTGCTAAACATGTTAAATCTTCTAACAGAAACATGATGAAACTTGCGAAAGTATTAAAATATCAATTTAAGAAGATAAAGGCATCTCAATCGAAGGAAAAACAAAAGAAATATGATATTGAAACAATTACACTAGATTCTTCAGACGAGAGTGACGTTGTTGAAATTCCATTGCCTACTCCAGTTATTGTCACAATCGATAGTGCCGAAGACACAGATGGCGATCTTAGTTCCTTTTTAGAGCCTCAAATCAAACATAAGATTTCCGAAAAATTTAGTTCTCGGTGTGTTAGCCCAAGCTCTGTAATATCTGATGACTTCATCGGTCACATTGATCGATCTCGACTTCTGGAGCAAAAAGATACTGCTGATGACGAGGATCTCATATTCCTTCAGGAGAGTGTTGGCAAATTCATCTATAAAAGAAAATCGAGTACAAATTGCCCACCCTCACGTGATAATACCCAAGCTGGCTCCTATGAGGCGCCTAAAAAATCCATCAATATTAAGGAAAAACCTGATTATAATGTTCCTCATCCTAATTTCCGCGCTACAGATGTTTATGAAAGTGAAAGTTCTGACATGCCGGATTGTGATCAGGAAGCAATACGTTTGCATACCAAAGACTCTTTAGATCTAGATTCGCAAGTTAAAACAACTACTGATAGAACTAAAAAGCTCCCAAAAAGAGGAACATCTAGCAGTGTACGGGAATCAAATATAAATTCCTCTGATACTGAAGACGAATGTGATGAAGAGGTGGTGCAATCTGCCTCCCAGCGGGAAACCGTTGAATATAAAATGAATGTAATAAAAGACAGTGTCCCAATATCCGAGGATGGATACAGCTCTGATAATGAGTTTGTATCCTTGCTTAAAAATGTTTCGCAACCTATTACGATGAGGAGAATTTCTAATGAGAGTAAGAAATTAACATCAATTAATACAGGAAATATTTCCACTAGAAAAATAACTACGGAATTTTCTCCTAATACTTCTGAAGATAAAGCAACCAACGATGCTATTCCGGAATATGTTGACGATATTGATAAGATTTTCGAAACCATTGACAAAATTCGTATAACTAATGAGTCAGTTAGTATTACCGAAGAGTCAGAACCAATTGAAGAATATATCGGGAATGATTCGATTGATGCGATCAAGCAAAGTGTCGATAGCGGTTTACATGTTGTTTTTAGTGATGAGCATTATGTATGTTGGACTGAGGAAATGAAACGTTTTTACAATTTGTCGTGGGGTCAAGAAAAATTCAATGTAAGGAACATCCGTAAAATGATGAATGGTAAATATCAGGGCCAAGAAAATTAAATTATTTACTACATTTTTGTCCTTCTAGTATCTTCAAATTGGATGATTTCCTCTCGAGATAAAAGCCCAAAACTAAAAGCCAATAGAAACTTGAAGTGTCATAACTGTTGTGAATTTGGTCATGTCCGTGCCAAATGCCCACATCCAAGGAAAGAACCCGTTTGCCATATGTGCGGTGAAAAAGGTCACATGGAGCCAAGATGTCCTAATACGATATGTTTAAGGGTGAGTACTTTTATTACCTTTATATAAAATAAGTAAGGAACGGTTACGGCCTGTAATGCCTAATCTCCATAGAAAACCAGACCAAAACAAAACCAAACAACCAATTTCTGACAAATCAAGTTTGTACACATTAGCAATGCAGTTGTGAAATGTCAGTCAGCCACTGCTTCACTTACCGGTCCAATAAAAGGGTATTTTGTAATAAAAATATAATTATCAGAAATCAGAGTAAGAAAAAATACATTTACTCCGAAAAAAATGTCTTTAACAAAGTACAATGTGTGATACTAAAAATCGAGACCATGCAATAAAAACTGGTATGCGCGATACTTCCGGCCGTTTGTAAGCCCGCATACCAAGATATTTTTGAATGTGGCATTAAAATGCGTTAAATGAAAAAAAAATAACGGTTTCCGTGATAACGGAGAAATTGCCCCCATATCACACCCTTCAGATAGGTATGCCGGACCTTTCCGGCTAAAAAAAATTGGTCGGCCGGGTTATTTCTTATAATGTATGCAATTTAGAATCAAATTAGCTAAGATTGATCAAAATCCGCGATGACGGCAAAAATTCACCGTCATTTCAGAATACATAACTTATTTAAACATATTTCCGGCCAATTAAATCCACGCCGACCAAGCTCATCTTATACGTCTAAGGGTAAACTATTGTTTTTCATTAAACATTTTCAAATCCCGATCACGGTACTTTTAAGATTGCCGGCTCCCGGACCCCGGGTGATGACCAAAATGAGGGAGATAGGTGATGAAATTGCAATGCGGATGACAGAGCTGCAGATATTTTTAGTTTGGTTAGTTGGTCTGGTTTTTTTTATGGAGATTAGGCATAAGAACCCTGTGCATGAGCAACCACTTTTATACCCTTATTTTCAATGTATTAGTAGGGTCGGGTGTAATCGAACAAGAGAACAGTCAAGTGAATTTCTGCTCAACTAAGCGCTCCGAACAGGTGGTCTTCTAATAGCGGTAACTTTCTAATGAAGTTGAATATTGAAAAATCAATTTACCAGCATATTCTACACATATTTAGGAATCAACTTATGCTAAAAAAATTTTTCGACCCATCACACACGGCCCCTTAAATAAGGATACGATTTTGTTTTTGCTTTCCACCAAAAGGAATTGATTGTGTGTGGTTCTAAAATTTTTGGCCCACTTCTTGCACATGACTTCCTTATTACTATCTAATCGTCAATATCGTTTGGGTAACTGTACCAAGGTCGAAAAAAGATAAGAAAAAACGTCATGAGTGTCACATCTTATTCTGTATAGTCTTTGCTTTTGACATGTCTTGTTCAATGTATATTTCAATACCCTTTTACATATATTACACCATTTACAAATATCTTACGGCTTCTCTGTGTCAGGGCGCATCGAAATTGAACATGATTGCATGGGCTGAGATGAACCAAAATATATATTTAAATTTATATTATAAAGGGAATTTTAAAAGACAGTGTACATTGTTTCATCGCAATCTAAACTTTTTGTTTTATGTAGTTAATCGATTTGTGCACTGAACGGCTCATATTTCAGCTATGAAAAATAATAAAAGCAATAGCTATTAAAAGTCACTTTGGCAAAAGAATTTCGAATCCCGGCTTACCGGTGAAAAGAAATTCTTTGTTTTTATTGAAGCATTTTCTCGCGACAATTCTCTACTACACACTTCACTATCTTGCACTATCGATACAATAAATAAAAGCCAATATCCTGCACACTATTTTTTAACGCATTTGACCTTTTTTCTCTAGAACTTTTAATTCAAAACATTAATTAAAAAGGTTGTGATCCCTTGAAATCACAAACGTTTTAGGCCGCCAAAATATGTTCTTACTCAAGTATCATTCCCGAGTTATTTACCTCGCCAGAGATGCATCATTCAAACAGAGTATACGTACACGGTATAGCCGTTCCTGTACTATTTATTCTATGATTTATAGACAGTAATTAACAATATATAGGGGGACCGGAAAGTAATGTCGTTTCTGTACATGTCGATATTTGTTTATCATTTATTAGCTGATTGTGTACCTCAAAGTCGTGCCAAAGGCATTCTTTTAAAGTGACTTGTTTACTGGTAACTAATTTAATCCTAATTTTTTTTTTTTCAATTTGGGTAAATTGGCCAGCCAAATACCAGAAGAGATGCATATCCGGCATTGTATGCTTTTTGAATTTCGGAAGGGTAGTAACGCAACAGTTGCTATCAAAAACATTTGCGTTATTCATCCAAATGTATTAGACTTTCGTAAATGCGAAAGGTGGTTTTCTAAGTTCCGATCCGGTAATTTTGATCTTTCCGAGTCATACCGATTATCAACAGAAAATGCGTTATTCTTCAACATGATTATGCACTGCGCGAGGCGAACCCTGGATGAAATTCATGAATTGGGGTGGGAGATACTGCCTCACTCACCATACTCGCCCGACATTGCACCATTGGATTTCCATTTATTCCGATTCTATGTGGCAAAACATTTGAAATTGTGGATGATATCCAAAATGCCCTGTCCAGATATTTTGCACAAAAATCAATAGATTTTTATCGGTCCGGCATTGAAAATTTGCGCACTAGATGGCAAAAGGTTTTCGATAACGAGGGTGATTATATCATTGACTAAAAATAAAAACTTGTTAAAACTTTATTTGTTTGAATTTAAAAACACGACATTACTTTCCGGTCCCCCTAATTTTATAAAACACTAAAAAGTCGCCAATAAAAAGTAAATTAAGAAAATCTAAGAACACTGCCGCGTAAAAAGCGAACTAAAACATGGAAGCAAGATGCCGTAGTAACATGGTGTTATGTATAATGGAAATCCTTTCTCCTTAAATTAAAATAGCCATTTTTATTATCCGTCTTGTCAATTAGAGATGATAATGTCTTGGAATCTGTAAAAAATCATCCAATCCAATATGATAAGTAATCACAGTCGGCCTCATCATGTTTTACTTGCTGCGACTCCTGCTGTATGTATACGAATTATTGCTAAGAATATTATATTCGCACCATCTCGTTTTTAGTTCGAAAGTTTTTAACGGTTCCAGTGTGAGATTGGAAAAATATGGTACTGATTAGATATTACGACTAGGTCTCACCTTTACGCTGGCTCTTAATTACAGAGTGAGGTTTTAACACATCAGTGGGCAGCGGGAAGCTACTAAACTCGTTTTGTGCATATTGTTATTAAAAGGGAGAGATGACAAAAGTCGTTCTCTACGAATTATCGGCGGGGTTTTTATGATGTTTTTTAAAAATAAGGTCGGGAACGCATTGAATTAAATCTGGGTCCGCTATAAGGTGAAAGATAGCAAATAAGCTGAATCTCCACGCTGTGTTGTGTTGGGCCTTAACAACATATGTACATATGTACATAACTCAATAAGCCTATTACGTTGAAAGTTAGACAGATATGGAATTAACATTCGCGAAAATTTTGTTTGAAATTTCTCTCATCCTACTCATCCCTAAAGGATTACAAAAAAATGCCTCTCGTTAGTGATCTTACACAGAAAAAAACCTAAAGATATTTTATCCCCATCCATACGGGGTCGTAGGCAAATTACGGTAACGCAACATTTTCCAATATTCCACCCCACCGTCTCCCCACGTAACAGGACCGTAACGGACCAACCCACACTGCTCCACCCTATTCCGATATTTTCGCCAATTGTGGACCAAATTTAAAAAAAAATCTTTTTGAAGTGAAAACTTCTTTAGCGGCGTTGTGCACTTTTTTGGGATGGGTAAAAAATGTAAAACTCGCGTCAGGACACGTGACCCTGATCGAAAATTCGTAAGACGGACAGGGCGCTTGCGCGAGTGTGCGTGTGTGTTTGTACACAGCCTGCTAGGCGCACAACGAAATACAAAAATACTATTGATGCGGTCTTTATTAGACATTTAAATAGATTCGAATCAAAATTGTTCGTTTCTTACTTCAGCTACCATAAACCTATTGTATCAGTTTTAGAGATTGGCGATGATGATGGTGAAAGAGTCGTTGAAATTATGGATGAAAGTTGATTTTTCTGAGAGATAAACTTTTTAATGTAAAATAATTGTAATAGTTCTGAAGTGTTAAATTTTTTATGTAATATAAATTGTCATGTTTGTGTACGATAGCGCAATAAATGAATATTGTATTTTACCACATAAATGATAGTACTTTTATACTAATAAATAAAGCAATTCGTGCGAAATTATTCCCTAACCATTCCAAAATATTCAAAAATGCACAACGTTAATGTTCAAGTTTTCACTTCTGCCGGCACTCCCGGAGTACCACCCGTTGTTTTTTTTTGTTTGAAAGGGCATACTCCTGAGGTTGTCCCATTCAAATTTGAAGAAAATATTCCAACTCTAATGCCCAATTTCACAGCGCGAGCTTAAGTTCTGATTATCACTTAAGCTCCCGCTTAACCATTTTTCGGTTTCACAGTGGTAGTTTAAGTGTAAATTACGGCTTAAGTGGTTACTATAATTAAGTCACCAAAACCGAGCACGTAAGTCTCACTTAAGAGATATATTTTGATATTTCGTGTCGAAAATTCAACGAGCAAACAAATTGTTCTTGAAAATTTGTATTTTTGTTTTAAAAGTGAATAGTGATACGGATGATTTAATTGATGGAAGTGATGAAGAATATTATGAAGTGATTGTTCGAGTTACACGCGTTAAAAGACTCTATACAAGAAAATATTTTGATTACTGGGGTGATGTTGATTTTTTGTCGCGGTTCAGGATGTCCAAACAATGCGCTGCTATTGTACTTCAGCAAATATATTTACAAATTTTACATATAACAACATTTTACGGATCTCTTGCAACAAAATGAGGCAGACTAAAAGGAAAGAAAAATTGTAAATTTGAAATAAATGTATTATTTTAAAGCGAACATATATGTACATTATATATTACATTATTATTATATCTACAGGGTGCGGCAAAATCATCTGCCGGTTCACAGTACGGCGACGAAAACCGGCGGGTCATTTTGCCGCACCCTGTATATGCTAAAAAGATTAAAAAAGATTAATTTGCGTTTTAATATTTTGCACTTCAAATCATGTTCTTCCTTCATCATTTGCAATTTCATCTCGTGCTTCTTTAGTTCTAAATCTTTCCTCTGTTTAAATATATCCATCTCTAACTTATTTTTTCAATTTATTGTTCGACAAGTAATACTTACAAGTTCTTTTTCAGCTAACGCTTGCCATTTATCATTTGTCAAATTTTTCTTAGGGATGTTTAATGCTCTGCTCACCCTTGTTCCAATGACGAAGAGGTTCTTTAAACAAAACTGGTTGTTTTGATAGTAATTTCACACAATAATATTTCTGACAACTGCTGAAACAAATACAGTGTCCTACATAAAAGAGCAAAGTACCTAAACTCCCACTCAGCTAAGCGTGAAATAAAAACGGACTGTGAAATCGAAAATACTTAACCCATCACTGAAGTTTTGCCTCACGCTTAGCTGAGTGAAAACTTAAGCTCAAGCTCGCACTGTGAAATTGGGCATAAGGGTTCTAAAATAAAGTCTGTTCGCGCATAACTAATAATGAACGCGTGAATCGATTTTGCTGATTCTTTTTTTGTTGGGTAGTCTAAGATTCTCTGGGGGTGCAATAATATGCATGAAGACCAGGAGGGGCAAAGCCTGACTGATATTAATCCAATTGATCCAGACAAAATTATTTGATATTGGAAAAAAAACTCGTAGTTAGTCCTAGATTTACATATAAGGAATAGGGGCACTTTCCTTAGGTTATGGGGGTTAGGACTAGGGACTACCAAGGTTCGTAAAAAAGGGGAGTCTATAAAACCGGTAAGAAGCTGATGGACAAATGTATCATCCGCCACGACACGACGTTCTTGAAGCAGATGCATGTTGCGCAGCTTGCAGCGGTCTCTGTATGGAGGAAGGACGTACGTATCTTCCCAATGCAAGCTTCCCAACGCGAACCTAACAAACTTTTTCTGGACAGACTCAATTCTTATAGTATGACTGGCATAATGAGGTGACCAAACTTGACTACCATATTCAAGAATGGGCCTGAATATGGAAATAAATAGTTGTTTGAAAATATCTATGTTATTGAATTCGCGTGGGTAAGAACAGCGAGCAGGTTTCGGTCGCGGTTTAGGTGACTGTTCAGCTGACTAATAAGCTAACTATCAGGTGAAGCGAGGATATACTGCGCATAGTGCGGTAGTTTCGCTGACTTAAATTTAATACGTTTCGAGCAACAGGCGTGCACACTCGGATTTTATACAATACTAGCTGGGTTACCCGGTTTCACCCGGTATATTATAAGTGTTATAGGATTACATAATTAATACTTGTGTATATGGCAATACTCTGTATACTACTGTAACCTACTGCTACTCTACCGCCATACTGTTAATCATGTAGTTAGTTCTAAGACAGCACTCACTGAATAAAGACCACACGTTACATGGTGTCAGAAGTGGCTAATAAAAGAATCTGAAAATAAAGTCATATAAAGCAGACAATAATATACTTATTATAATGGCTTCACCATCGGCGCCGTCGCAGCCAGAGGAAAAAATTCCTATAAGTGTCGTTAACAATTACCAGTATGGCGCGGACAGTGGTAACCTCAGGAAATTTAATTTAGTGTCCAAATCTCGCCGCCGCCGCTTGGAAGTCATGGTATAAGCAGTTTACAATTTTTCTGACTGCCGGTGACCTACAAAACGCATCGGATACAAGGAAAAATTCACTTTTGCTGCACCACATGGGCCCGGATTGTTTCGAGATCTTCGACTCATTTGAAATCGATGAAGGAACCGCTACACATCAGGCATTAGTGAAAAAATTCGAAGAATATTTCGTCCCAAAAGTAAATATAATAATGGAACGGTATAATTTCTTCACAAGGCGCCAACAAGAAGCGGAGACAATAGATGAATTTGTGACTTCATTAAAAAATCTAAGCAAGCATTGTGACTTTGGTGGACTTAAAGATGACTTAGTGAGAGACCTGTTTATTTGTGGTTTAAGCGGCAAGTTCAATTTCATACGGGAAAAACTACTTAGTGAAGGTGATAAGAAATTGGATAAAATTTTGAGCATGGCTAAAATACTCGAAGCTAACAAAGAACATTCCAAAGAGTTCCAGAATGGCACGAGTGAAGCTAAAAATTTCGTCGGTGCCGTTAAAACGGCTCATGGTTATCGCCAATATCCAAACACATCCAAGAGTACACATAACCACAAAAGTCCGTCTCCACATGTGAATCAGTTCAACAGACAAAGTCGTCAGCCACATAATAACAGTGCTTCACCCATGCGTAATGGTGTGTGCAATCGGTGTGGTCAATTGCATAGGAATAAGTGTCCAGCAACAAATGTAATTTGCAACAGATGTAACGGTCGCAATCACTACGCAAAAATGTGCTCTAAGAAGAACTCGAGTCCAAATAAGGCTTTGGTCAGCAACATTGTTGAGGAAGCAGACAGGAACAGCCAGTCATCGCCAGTTTTTGTTGGAATCATGAGGCAGAACCACAACATACATCAAGATTGGTACATCAAGGTCATCATAAACCACAAATCCGTCACTTGTCAGGTCAATACAGAAGCTCAGGTTAATCTTATGTCGGTATCTCAGTTTAATTCACTAGGTTTAAGAGAAAATTTAATCAAAAAGTCCGGAATAAAAATTTTCACATTCACAGGTGAAATTGTACCATCTCTAGGTTATGTTAACCTTAGTTGTGAGTACCAAAATAGAAATTATAACATTAAATTTCATGTCTTACACATGTCGTGTAAAACCTTATTAGGTTTAGAAACATTGAAGGTCCTGCAAGTAATTAAAGAAAACGATAATATTAATGCGTGTGCAAATAACTTAATATGTACCTAATAAGATTGAAAACAGTGTAAATATTCTTAATTTTTTAGATAACTATAAGGAAGTTTTTCAAGGTCTAAGATGTCTGAAGAGCGAATGTCATTTAGTCGTACAAAATAATGTACAGCCCATAGTCGAGCCGCCAAGAAAAGTCCCATTTGCATTAAGAGATGAACTAAAAGCAGAACTTGATCGGATGGAAAACTTGGAAGTGATTAAACGCGTCGAAGAACCTACCTCATGGGTAAGTTCTATTGTCCTAGTTAGAAAGCCTAACGGCCAATTACGTATATGTCTTGACCCCCGTAATCTAAATAAGGTTATCCTACGTCCACACTTTCCTTTTCCTAATATGGATGAGATAAAATCAAAATTATCAGGAGCTAAATATTTTACGGCCCTGGATGCTAATTCGGGATTTTGGATGCTACCCCTAGATGAGTCTTCGAGACTCTGCACATTTAACACTCCCTTCGGGAGGTATAGTTTTATGCGCCTTTCATTTGGCATCAATGCAGCTCCAGAAACATTTCATGCTGAAATAGTAAAACATTTTTCAGATATTCCTAATGTAATTATTTACATCGACGATTTTTTGATATATTCTTCTACAAAAGAGGAACGTCTTAGAAGTCTGGAGAAAGTTCTCAAAAAAGCAAAAGAAATAGGTCTTAAATTCAATGAAAAGAAGTCCCAATTCTGTCAGAATGAAATCAAATTCATGGGTCATATTTTTAATGCATCCGGTGTCCGCCCTGATCCGTCAAAAATCGAAGCTATTTGCGCTTTGCCTCGTTCTGTAAATGTCGCTGATTTGCAATGTTTCTTAGGTATGGTTAATTACCTAGATTCCTTTATAAAAGGATTGTCAAACGATAATTATGAGTTACGTCAACTATTAAAGAAAGATATTGAGTGGCATTGGACCGACAAACATGAACAAGAATTCGTTAAATTAAAAAATCTTATTTAAAATGCACCAATTCTTACATACTATGACACTAATAAACAAATTAAGTTATCAGTTGATGCATCTAAATTCGCTGTTGGAGCAGTTATTTATCATGATCACAATCCTATTGCATATGCGTCTGCGACTTTGACTCCTTGTCAACAAAATTATGCACAAATAGAAAAGGAACTGTTGGCTATTTTATTTGGGTGTACAAAGTTTCACCAATACATCTATGGGACAACTATTCTAGTAGAAAGTGATCATAAGCCTCTAATACCCATTTTTGATAAACCTCTACATAAAGTTCCTGCACGTCTCCAGCGATTTATGCTACGGTTGCAAGCCTATGATCTAAAAATTATATACAAACCCAGAAAAGAAATGATTGTCCCAGATGCATTGTCTAGAGCTCCTATCCCAACCGAAACATTAACTACTTTTGACAAAGATATACAGTTACAATGTAACCTTCTTATGCTAGATTTAGCCATTACTGATGAGAAAATTAAGGAAATTCAAAAAAAAAACTTTGAAAGACTGTGTTACAAAGTGTTGCTGGTTACTATAAAACTGGATGGCCTGAAAACAAAAAATTAATTAATCCGTTTTCTATGCCATTTTTTAAAGTAAGAAATGACATACATCTCGTCAATGAGATAGTTTTCATGTCCGACCGTATAGTCATACCTAAAAGCCTAAGGTCAAAAATATTAAGTCTACTTCATGAAGGGCACATGGGCTCTGAACGATGCATAAGTCTAGCCAGATCATCAGTCTATTGGCCAAATAGTAATCAAGAAATAAAGGATATGGTCAATAATTGCGACATATGCATACTTCATCGACTTTCTAATGCCAAAGAGTCAATGCTCCCACATGAAAGTGTAAATTTACCTTGGTTCAAAATTGGAGTTGATTTATTCGAGTTTAGTAACAAAGCATATCTACTTGTTGTTGACTACTTCTCCAAGTATATAGAAATAGCGCTTTTGGATCGCGGTTATTCAAGCAAAAAGCTTATAACTCACTTAAAGTCTATATTTGCTCGTCATGGCATACCGAAAGTTTTAATAAGCGACAACGGACCATCATTCGTCTCAGAAGAGTTCAAACTTTTTTGTACCGACTGGGATATTGAACATTGTACATCGAGTCCATACCTACCCAGATCAAACGGCTTAGCAGAAAGATCTGTCCAAACAATTAAAAATTTGTTGCGTAAAAGCATGGAAGAAGGTAAAGACCCTTACGTCGCTTTATTACAATACCGCACTACTCCGAACGCTAGTTCATATTCACCATCTGAATTACTCATGAGTAGGAAATTAAGAACAAAAATTCCATCTACATTTCAGTATCTAAACCCTACACAAGCTGATTATAACAAAATCAAAAATTTTCATAAGAAGAATCAACAAAAAATGAAAACATATTATAACAATAACACAAGACCACTACCAGATCTACAGGAAGGGGATGAAGTATATTACCAAAAATCTCCTGGCTCTAAATGGTATCCCGGAATTGTAGTAAATCAATGTAGAGAGCCTCGGTCTTATGTAATTAAAGGCGATAATAATCAACTGCTTCGACGGACTCGCCAACATATAATGAATTCTCCTAAAACGCCGTCTTCTGAAAAAGACATACATGTGCCAGATCAAAATATACAGGCAGACAGGTTTTCTACTCCTTTATTACAAACCGATGTTAGAAACAGGTCCATTCCATCAACTTCCTCTTCTGGTTCAGAATCTTACAACAGTCCTAGCCCACATAGTGAGAATACTGAAAAGGGTTTATTCTCTCGTTTTGGAAGGTTACTTAAACCTCCGACAAGATTAAATTACGATAAATGACATTTTCTCCATTTGAATATTTTGTCTGATACTATTTGAATTTAATAATTGTACGAAAGATACTTTTGAATTTAGTAATTGTAAGAAAAATGCTTTTGAAGTTAATAATTGTAAGAAAAACTCTTTTGAATTTAATAATTTTAAGAAAGATACTCTTGAATTTAATATTTGTAAGAATAATACTATGTCAATTTACAGAACTAATTTGAAGAAAGATACTATTTGTAATTGTTATTGAGTGGAAACTTGAAAGGGGAGATGTTATAGGATTACCTAATTAATACTTGTGTATATGGCAATACTCTGTATACTACTGTAACGTAACCTACTGCTACTCTACCGCCATACTGTTAATCATGTAGTTAGTTCTAAGACAGCACTCACTCAATAAAGACCACACGTTACAATAAGTACTACTTAATTAAAAATCCTTGAAATGCTCGACTTTCGTAAAAAATTTTATGACTTATGGTCGCCATATTGGGTCCGCCATTTTGAATTTCCAAATTTTAATAGTAGATTCGAAATTAGTGATATCAAAATACCCATAGTACTAAATTTCACTTAAATTCGTTGAAGTTCGAAAATTTGTTGTACGCCATATTGGATTCGCCATCTTGAATTTCCAAATTTCGACCTTAGATTCGCAATTAGCACCTCCAAAATCCCGCAAATACTAATTTTCATGGCAATCCCAGATAATAATTCTTTGTGAATGATTCGATGATTGTATGTTAATACAGTGCTGTCTGAAATTATAGGACCAAACTTTAATTTTGCATATATGGTCTATTCCCAAGCACATAACTTGTTGGTAAGGAGAAGAGTGATGGTGACAACTGGTATATATGAGATCGTTGTGTGTCCCTAATTATTTCATAAATTTTTTTTAAAATTCATGTACTAATTTTAACAAAAATCGTAAAAAACTCAATACAATAGTGTTTAAAATTATAGGACCAATTCTCTCAGCACTTAATATGATGTCTTTGGCCTTTATATACAGGGTGTTTTGCTAAGGTCTGAGCAGGGGTTTGCCAATCGATTCTAAATGGTCTCCTGATGAAAGTTTCTTCGGACACCCCACCCCCTTAAAATCGGTCCTCCCCCCCCAAAATCGCGATTGAAAATTTGGAGGGGGTCAACCTAGAAAATGCTTCATAAGTTCTTTCAGAGATATTCTAGAATACTGGTTGATAATGCATTAGAAAGCTGAGCCTTCAAGCTTTCCAACAATACCACCCGCGACTCAATCAGTCAACAAACAAGCGGGGGAGACCCCGTCAAATTTCGAAAATGGCAATTTCAAAGCCCAAAATTTGACCTTGACCCTTCATTCTGTCGATTTTTTGTATGAGAAGATCGAAACTTTTCTTGAGAAAAAGCTTCCCTGTCATATCGCCTTTCTCAAGAAAAAACCGCACTGGAATCCGACAGCGCGTTCCGAAGTTATTCGTCTTCGATGGTTCAGCCCTACGGAGCAGATGCTCGATGTGACACTTTCCAATTGGACTTCATTGCGGATAGTGGGTTTTGTTGTTGTATCAATTATTGTAACACGAATAACTTCGGAACGCGCCATCGGATTCCAGTGCGGTTTTTTTCTTGAGAAAGGCCATATGACAGGGAAGCTTTTTCTCAAGAAAAGTTTCGATCTTCCCATACAAAAAATCGACAGAATGAAGGGTGGGTCAAGGTCAAATTTTGGGCTTTGAAATTGCCATTTTCGAAATTTGACGGGGTCTCCCCCGCTTGTTTGATGACTGATTGGGTCGCGGGTGGTATCGTTGGAAAGCTTGAAGGCTCAGCTTTCTAATGCATTATCAACCAGTATTCTAGAATATCTCTGAAGAACTTATGAAGCATTTTCTAGGTTGACCCCCTCCAAATTTTCAATCGCGATTTTGGGGGGGGAAGGACCGATTTTAAGGGGGTGGGGTGTCCGAAGAAACTTTCATCAGGAGACCATTTAGAATCGATTGGCATACCCTTGCTCAGACCTTAGCAAAACACCATGTATATAAAGGCCAAAGACATCATATTAAGTGCTGAGAGAATTGGTCCTATAATTTTAAACACTATTGTATTGAGTTTTTTACGATTTTTGTAGTACATGAATTTTAAAAAAAATTTATGAAATAATTAAGGACACACAACGATTTCATATATACCAGTTGTCACCATCCCTCTTCTCCTTACCAACAAGTTATGGGCTTGGGAATAGACCATATATGCAAAATTAAAGCTTGGTCCTATAATTTCAGACAGCACTGTACTTTGTACATAACTAATATATGTATATGAATGCAATAAATCTTATTATGCAAAAATTGCAGAATTCAAATTATTTTAATATTTGTACTACTTAAGCTTCGCTTCTTTCGGGCGTCCCTAGACGGCACTGTTGTTTTTTCATTTTATGATTACTAACGATTAACACGACTGGAAAACGACTCTTCTTTGTAAAATCCTTAATAAACACTTAATAAATTGATTAATCCCAATGAGTTTCCATTAATTTTAATCATCATGAAACGCACTTTCTGTAGGTATAACTTTGATAGTTGTAAGTTTTAACTTTTTGAGAAAATCGAATCAGAGTTCCAAGGTAGCGGGCGGCCCGGTTTATTTGCTGTCCAGTGTATAAAGGGTCTTTCATTAAGCACTTCCTATCTTTAAATTTAAATAAAACAAAGTGTGTGTGAGATATCATCGAAATTTTTTATTCGTTTGAAAGGCCTATCGATGCCATTAGGTACGGAATATTACATCTTTGAAATGTCCGCCGCGGCTTCTCTGGATGGCGCGCATTCGAAATGTCAAATTTTCCATGACTCTGGCACATAAATCAGGCTGACTTTGACCGATGGTATGGATTATGTTGGCTTTGAGGGCCGCTCTGGTTTGTGGCTTATTCGCATAGACCTGCGACTTAAGAAAACCCCACAAGAAAAATTCTAACGGTAGCACGGCTCGCCTCACTGAGGTTGTTAACCGCGCTGGCTGCGAAATTTGATTTACGCATATCGCAGCTGGACATCGAAACTGCATATTTGAATGACAGAATGGACACGGAGGTCTTCATGGAACAGCCGGAAATGTTGAGCGAAATACTGCGAAGAATTTCATCTGAGAACGCAAAGGATGCGAAGGTTTCGAGGTTGGCCAGCATAATGTTAAATAAAATCAAGATGGAGATATGGTATGTAATCTTAACAAGACTTTATATGGTGTCGTGTACGTAAGATGGGCCGCCAGTGGCATGCCCAGCTCGACAGGGTCCTTCGTGGCATTGGTATTACACCTACAAACGCTGATCCATGCGTATGCGTCGACAATGAAAGTTTAACGTTCCTTCTTGTTTATGTTGACGACATATTGATTTTCTCTAATGACCCTAAAAGGGAAGTATTCATCAAGGAAAGGCTTTCTAAAGAATTAGATAAAGGATATTGGCGAGGCTAAATATTGCTTGGGTATTCAAAGAACCAGGTAGACCATAAAGTTGTCTCAGGCTGGTTATATCAGGGGCTTGTTGCAGAGATTCGGTATGATGGACTGCAAAGCTGTTAACACACCTTTAGTATTAGGCGTCAAGCTAACTAAGAAATCAGATGGCGGTATCGACAAGGGATTTTTCCCGTACAGGGAATTAATTGGCGTACTCATGTATGCGGCGATTGGGACACGTCCGGACATCGCATACGCGGTCAGTATTCTTCTTGTTTGTCTCACTCTCGTCTAATACTCGGTAGGAGACGCTTCGTGTTTTTCGGCTCAATAAATCTGAATTTGCAGTATCACGTTTTTTCCCAAATCCTAAAATTTTCCCTTATTTCCGGGCAAGAATTCCATGTTGGCTCGCGGAAATTTTTTTACCCGTATTGAATTTACTCAACCCCCTATTTCTGAATATGCTTAATACTACAGATCTCTCTGTTTCCTCCCCCGAGGCTCGAAAGCACCATTAGACGGCCAAATCACCGCTATTTAAAGCATTTTCAAGGTCAACTTGATCAATGTGGGATTTTTTTCGTCATAGTGGGGGTATGACAGAGGGATGAGTTAGAGGGCTTGTAGCTCTCGATTGGTAACCAAACCAGCAACTGTCTGTCTTGGGTAAAATTTCCTTTGCCGCGTTTTCAAAGATGCTAAAGTGAGTGGATTTTCATTCTAAAATTTAGTGAAAAACCACAGTTTGAAAAATCTACGGAAAAACTTGTAAAAATAGTAAACAGTTCGAAGGCTGTAATACTTTTTGAATTAATTTTTAACAAATTAGCAATTAATTTGTAAATATGTATGTGTTTACATAGATTTCCGTTATAATTATTCCAAGATATCTATAGAAGTCTCGTAAAAGGAATACCTATGTTTAAATTTCGAGATATTTGCAATTTTTACATCGAGTAAGATGAGGTATCAGAGGTATATTTTTACATTTACTCTTTTTGAACTTATTCGAGATTTCCAAATTTATAATGTTTGATTGGTAGGTCGTTGTGGTATGCTTTTTATATTCTGTAAAATAAGATCTTTGTTAAACTAATTTATTATTTTTTTTTTCATTTCAGTGCGGACATAAAACTAATATTTTTACTAAATGCTGTAAGATGTGTTCTCATGAGAATAAGCTCACATGTCCAATTTGTAACCTGCAAGGTCATACCATCCTATCCTGTCCTGATAAGTGGCGTCGTTATCATTCAACGGTAAATATTTTTGTAAATAAAGAGGATTTGAACAAATTTCTTTTCTTTTAGACGGAGCCGAATGCCTACCTAAAAAAAACGGTGTTTTGGAACCAAAATATATATTGCTGTATTTGTGCTGGGCAAGGTCACTTATCCGATGATTGCCAGAGTGCTTTAAATTTCTCCGAGTATCCTCCTACGATTAGTGAAATTCAATCATATGAAAAATCCTACGATGATGTACTTGTCAAATATCCATGTAGAACTATGATGGGGTTCTCCCTTTTGTCTCGTCCATGCTCTACTCTTTTGTTCAAGTTTTCATCCAAAGTCACTACGAAACAGTACTATGGAAGATTTTTAAATGCAGTTGGGTTGGATTATTTAATGGCTCGGAATAAAAGCCAAAATCCTTTGAAGCACAAAAGTAATGAACATGTCGAAGGACAACCGGATAGTAAAACATCAAAAACTAACTGCGTTGTAAATAAATTTGCGCAAAATATTAAAAAACATAAAAGACATTCTAAAGCAAACCCAAACTCGGACAAGTTTGAAGGTATTTCAAAGGCTTTGGACGAAATTGCAAAAGACCAAAAAGATATAGATCAGATTTGCAAAAACGTTGAAGTTACATTTGATGAAAATTCGCAATCTAAAGAACCCAGGGAAAACAGTGGAATTTCGTACAGTAAATTTTCAAAAAACATACTTAATAATTGCAGTACACCATATTCAAAGAAGAAATATCGTGTATTAAAGATTTTGCCTGATTTTATTCCAATCAACAATAGTGAAATGGAAAAATTTTTGGATAAGGATATGTTAAGAATATCTAAAAATGCTCAACCTGACTGGAAAGAAGACAGTTCCAAGGAAGACGTCAATAATCAATCATGCGATGCAAAATTATACTTGACTGAATTTCAGAGCACATTTTTATTTTCAGAGGAAGGAAATAGATTTCTTAGAGAAAATTGTAAGAAGCTTAATATTAAGTCAAAAATAGAATGGACATCTGCCGGGCGTGTTCTTATCATAGAAGGTTTACCTTCCGATCAAGACAATTTTCGTAAAGAATTCGTGAATGTTGTTCAAAAGTTGTCATATAAATCAAAAAAACAAGAAGTTGAAAAATCACAAATTGTTCCGAAAAAAAGGGAAGCAGTTATAAAATTTTTGCAGCACCATCTCTCGCAACTCGAGAAGAATTTAGGAAATGTTGAAAATTTGTACAAACATCTACAGGCTGTACAAAATCAAAAGAACAAAAATGCATGGAAAGAAGCAGAAAGGACTCGTAGGGTTCTCAATATGATTTTGATCGGTCAAACAGGGCTCAAGGAAGGCAAAGCAAATCTTCAAGCAATAATAAATAAAGTTAACATTTTAAAGGAAAGCGTTAATATGGATGTTCCTGATAATACACGTCGCGAAATTTATGAGCATTGGAGATACATCTTTTCTTCGCAGCAGCATCAAAACTATGAAGATCTTATTCAACAATACCGTGAATTGAAGAAAGCAAAAGAACTTCCTAAACTTGAAATAAGTCGTCACTTATTAGGCGAAGAAGTTTTAGATATTTCTTTGACTGATGAACAAAAGCAAAAATTAGATGCGGAGTCGTCATTACAAACAAACGTAAAGATTATAGTGCCAAATGAAGATGTAAAAAATGGTAAAAATGATGTAGATTTGGCGAAAGAATCATGTTTACATTTGCAGCCATCAACGAAGAATTTTCACATTCAAGGAAAAGGATTCAAGCCTAGATCATTTATTGCGGAACAAATACAAGGAGTTAATAACAACTGGAGACATCGTTGTAGAAATTTGATAAATCGGTTAGATGTGCCCCATAGTAGAAGATTTACTCCCACTCATTTCCGAGAACAAGCAAACTTAAAAGCCCCATCAATATTTTGGTCGCGGGAGAGCATGAAATTTATCGACAAGTGTTTAGCAATGAATCCCTCTACTCTGTCCATTGTATCTAAACTAGAAAGGGTCCAAGAGAAAGCCAAGCAAGGACTTCTATCGAGAAATGACTATCGGGCGATTTTACAAATTCACAACGCTTTTCGAGGAGCTCTCACGTGAAATGTTTGTTATATTTTATGTAACTTAGTATTATAATATACTATTTGAGAATTTCAAAGTTTATTTTCACTGATATACATATATTGAAGTGGATTGTTCACACTATCAAATCCCTTTTGCAAAATGTTCCTGCAGAGGTACCAGTATTATAAAAAAGAAATCTATTGGTCAAGTATTGAAGGGACCTAAGAAAAAGATAAACGATACCAACATGTTTGTTCGATTTATCTTCCGGAAAAATTGAATAATAATACAATTCCCCATTTTGTAAGTTTGGTGCAATTAATTTAATCAATCAGTTGGTCTCGCTGCAATCGCAGAGGAAATCATTTAAAATTATGAAATAGCAAATCCGCAGTCCATTTTATATGTGTATGTATGTCAGCGTTTTTGAACCGCTTCACAATTTGAAAGACATAAACCCATCAACCTATTACACCGAAAATTATTACAAAATTCGATGTGCATATTAAGTTTTTTGAAAAGTATGCAAACACATAGTTGAATTTGAATATCACCATTTCTTAAGCGGGGAGATATAATTAGACGGGACAAAATCATAGTCCAGTCAAATAAGACTTTGAAGGTTACAATAATTCCCATAGAGCTAAAAATTGGTATGAATGTTCAGAATACTATTATAAATGAATTGTGAAAATTCCCCATCAATCCCCCTTGTGCTAAAAAAGTTATTCAAGGTCAAAGGTCAACATTTTCGGTTTTTCGGATTTTTCTCGGAAACGGTAATTTTTATTAAAAATATAGCCCAGACAAAAATTGTAGATCATAAAATTGTCTACAAAAATAGTCCTTATACTTTTTTTCCTAAGAATCACCATTCCTAAGATATCGCCGATCTAAAAGTTGAAGGCGTTCCAATTGGATTTCATTGCGGATAGTGAGTTTTGTTGTTGTATTCATTTTTATAACACGAATAACTTCGTCGGATTCGAGTGCGGTTTTTTTCTTGAGAAAGGTCCCACGACAGGGAAGGGACCTTTCTCAAGAAAAAAACCGCACTCAAATCCGACGGCGCGTTCCGAAGTTATTCGTGTTATAATAATTATTACAACAACAAAACCCACTATCCGCTATGAAATCCAATTGGAACGCCTTCAACTTTTAGATCGGCGATATCTTAGGAATGGTGATTCTTAGGAAAAAAAGTATAAGGACTATTTTTGTAGACAATTTTATGATCTACAATTTTTGTCTGGGCTATATTTTTAATAAAAATTACCGTTTCCGAGAAAAATCCGAAAAACCGAAAATGTTGACCTTTGACCTTGAATAACTTTTTTAGCACAAGGGGGATTGATGGGGACTTTTCACAATTCATTTATAATAGTATTCTGAACATTCATACCAATTTTTAGCTCTATGGGAATTATTGTAACATTACTTCTATTTTAAGGACTGATTTGACTGGACTATCAAGCATATTTTAACGACTTATTTCATTAATAAGTTTTTGTTTAGCAATCATGAAACTTTACGGGGTGTTTAGTACAACCAAAGATACTACTGTTTCCAATGGCAAATGGCCTAGTTAAGGTGGGTCCACACTGAGCAAACAAATGCGAACGCATGCGTACACACGTTTGCATTCCAAGTTTTCTAGTGTGTACGCTGAAGAAACATAAAAAACCCGAACGAACATAAGCGAATTTTTTTAAAGTGTGGACGTCTCGACACAACCGAACGAAGGCATTTGTAAGCGTTCGCCCAGGTTCCGTCACAAAATAAAACGAAAGGATTTGCTTTAGTGTGGACGTGTAGTCAAACAAACATGCGTGTTTACTATGTTTGCTACTGTTCGCTTTCATAACCACATGTGCTACACAGGCGTTCGTAGATATGCAAGCGAACTCAAGCGAACTTTTTAAAGTGAAACTTTTATTACATCGTCTCACACTTTTTCGTCTGTGTGTTGCATGTCGCGTGACGGTCGGCCGCGGAGTAGGGATAAAGTGAAAGGCGCTCGTCAGAGCAGCTGAGGCCAATATGACGGCGCCTATAGTTCGCATCATCATTTGTGCCAGTGCTCCACGCTATTTTGTTTGTTTTTGTCAGTGATTAATGTAAATGTTGTTATTTATTTGCTTTTGGTAAACAACGACACAGCTAGTGAGTCCAAAAAACTGATCAACGAGGAAAAAGCAAAGAATAGTGCAAAAATGAATGACGATGAATTAATTTTACGCCGTAAAAAACAGAACGCCGACAGAGCGTTCCCATTTTCCAAGTATAAAATTAAGATTGATGAAGCGATTTTTATACCCTTAATGGAATATTATTCCGAAAATTTTTAGTTAAATGTCTATAATGTGAAAAAAAGTTTCACTTCTACCGTGGTTTCATAAAAACCACACAATCCTTTTTTTAAGTGTGGACGCCCTTTCAATCAGGTTTGCTTGCATTTGCATGTTTTCCATTCAAGTTGGAAAATATAAGCGAATGTATAGAAAATATGGCGAATATTTCGTGTTTTTTACCAATTATCTAAACTTCGGTAAATTTTGAATTTGAACCCTCATATAACTCGTACATGTCCAAGGAATCGATTAGTGCAACGTTTCCTCATAATATCAGAACAGTCTTTTTTCTTTTATTTTGTTGATTTATTAATGAATCACAGTATGCATATAAGTAAAACCTCAGTAATTGCAATTATAAGTTCATTGTCCGATATATTGAGCAAAACTGACAAAAATGCATATGCTGGAGTCGCTATAATTTCACAATCGAAATGAAACACAAGCACAGGGTATAGAACACATTCGTTCTCATTTGCTTGACGTACACACTCGGCAAACTTGTTTGTTTGCTTAGGGTTTTTTAATTACCTTCGCTAAAGGACGTTCACACTTGGCCCATTCGTTCGTTGCGATTTGGTTGCGGTGGAATGAATAGCTTCCACATTTGGCAGCAGCACGGAACAAGAGCACAGGCTATAGAACACATTCGTTCGCGTTTGCAACGCGTACATATTAATCGAAAACTTGGACTCGAACACATGTGTTCGCTTTCGTTTGCTCAGTGTGGACCCACCTTAAGAAGAGAAAAAAAAAACGAGCGAGCTTTACAGTACTCGCATATGATGTGTAACATCTGAAATCACCTTGGTAATAAGCAACATTAACATTGTCTTCCGAAAAAAATGATTCAGGTATTATTTGAAATGAGTTTTACCCACCACGGAACGGAGCTGGTATATGCGTTTAGGGTGAGAGGTTGTTTGTGCACTCCAATGTTGCCAAGTATCTCCAAAACGGTTTGACCGATTTAGATACGGTGTACTGTAAAGAGTTTGTGATTCATCGGCGATTGTTCTTAGGTAGGTGTTAAGCCGCCAGGGGCGCTGCGAAAACGAATGTTGTAGCTAGGGAGCTGGTGGAAATTTAGGTATATGATTCCATCGTCGTTGATACCAAGACGTAATGTAGTCTGGACCTATGTTAACTCGAAAAAATAAGTGGCGAGCTCAGGTAGCTCTGATTTTTTTTTATAAATAATTTCGAAATTGTAAAAAAAAAATAACTGTCAAAACTTATATTATCGTTTCTGTCTACAATTATATCCATTAAATACATTTTATAGATAGTGAAATTAAAGCTGACAGAAGTCAGGATGGTGGGAGTTTTTATAAAAATAATTATTAAACTGTAAAAAAAATAATTAGTGCTATATCATTCCATCGTCTTTTCAACAATTATTTTTATGTTTTGTAAAGTATTTGTAAATATAAGAAAAAGGTGGCAGACATCTACAACTCTGATTTTAGATGTAGTATAGAAAACAAATATGACATATATTTTATTTCTTTTTGTTTTATTTTTTAATGTATTATTGAATTATTGAATTTTAATGAAAATTGTTTACGTATTTCTAATATTTTAACACATTTATTAAATGTCTCTGTGTTAAATAAAATAATACGTTCAACTTTGCTGGTACTGCAAATGGCGCACTTTAATTTTTCCATTTTTCACGAAAAAAAACAAGAAGCTATTAAAATTTTCAAACATTGACACGCACGTCTAATCGCATAGATGCTCCAAACTGTATTAAAACGCGCTACATTGTTTGGAGCGTCTAACGTGTTTTGGAGCATCTATATTTCTCTCTTTCTCTCTGTGACTATAGTAAAATACTTCTGCCTTCGAAAAGACAGTATCGAATTTTTCTGCCTTTTTCATTTTTATGCTTCTCCTAACTAATAGAAATATTAGACTTAAAGGCAGAAACGATGTTATAATTTTTTTTTTTTTTTTTAAACATTTTTTCAAGAATACATTAATGCAACATCATCATAGTGGCAGAAGTAATTTTTTTTTATCTCTTACAATATATGTAATTTCAATAATTATTCTAATCTGCCTGCCGATGAAGTAATTTTTTTTTATATATCATAAAAATTAGAAAAAAAATTAATTACTCTAAAACACAGCAGAAAAAACTTCCGCCACTAGCATTAATATTTTTTTTTATATTAAACACAATTTATTAAGACTATCGACAGAAGCGATAATATCGTTTAAGACACTTATTTTTATTAACATTTTTTGCAAGCTCCTATTTGATATTGCACAAATTAATGAATGGCAGAAATTGTTTAAAATGATTATTTTACTTAGTACTCTAATATTATCAACCTCTGTCAGACGATGAAATCATATAAAAATTACTGCCACCAGCTCCCTAGCTATTGTCAAGTATCTCCAAAACGGTTTGACCGCTTTAGATACGGTTTTCTGTAAAGGGTTTGTGATTCATCGGCGATTGTTCTTAGATACGTTTATGGTGTTATCTCACCAGGGAACGCTGTAGTAAATCTTTTCGCATTTTTCGCTCGTTAGTAGGGTTTGATTCGTTGCTTACCAAAGCCACCAGCAGATGTACAGATTGTGTTCTTAGAGTTATGACTATGTTAATAACAGCTGTGTTTTTTTCACATTTGTTCCGGTTCTAGGTTTAACAGGAAATTTTGCATTGAATTGAAATTGATGAGTAGTTATACATGTCAAAAAATTTTGGCTTGGCAAAAATAAAAAAAAAGTTGCCTGGATTTTATACCCATTTTACGTCAAATAGCAACCCAAAAATTTATCTGGTTAAGGGTTTGAAGGTTGTATGCGTAAATATCATGGCTAATTTGATGCGCTTTCGCAAATTTTAAAATCTTTATATACCTACGTGACAGTCTTTAAAATTTCAATTCAATGCAAAACTTACTGTTAAACCTACAACCGGAACAAATGTGAAAAAAACACAGCTAACAGATCAACCATAATAACATATATAGATAAAAAAAAAACAAAATTAAAAATTTTGAAAAAACCCACGACGGATGTGAATGTCGTAATAGAAGAAATCTCTAAAAAGTTTCAAATAAAAAACAAAATTAAAAATTTTTAAAAAACCCACGACGGACGTAAACGTCGTAATAGAAAAAGGATTAAATAAAATTTTAAAACCCCTCGACTAAAAGGAGGTAAGTAACCAAAGAAAATTCGTCGGGGGATGCCTGCCCTGAAATGAACTACATTTACAGAGGTAGTTTTCTAACCAAGATCATTCTTCATAACAATCAGAATTAAAGTCACCAATAATAACTAAATTGTCATGCTTATTACAAGAAGTGAGTATTTTATCAACATAATTTTTAATACTGGAGTGTGAAGTATGTGGTTATATGTAAACTCCAATAATAGTAAGTTGTTCTAATTGTCACACAATCAGATCAATGTGTTCTACTTTACGGTCGGGCTTAGTTTCAGGTTTAAGTGTAATTGTTAATTGATACATTGAGACCACTTTTTATTTTGTATACGATCAGACCGCGAAGAAATTTTTCTCCAACATTACATATACCTACCCATCGGATCTATAAATAATCTCATAGTTTATCTACCGTAAGATCATCGGTAGATTTTGCTCGCGTTTGAGAGAAAATAATTATATCAGCGTGGTGAAACCAGTTATCACCTCTTACATAATTTATGTATTTTACCAATGATAAACTTGAAAGATAATTTTTACGCCATTTAATTCGTCCAATGGTTGTTCTAAAGTTATTAGAAATTTTTAATGCTTTAAGTGGTTTAATTCAATCTTTAGATAATCATTATTATCTAAAGGATTCGGTGGATTAAAATTACCATTAATAAATAGACCATCAATTGATGTAACTCGACTACATGCAACATATTGAAGTTGCCTTGTTACGGTTGCAATTTCCATTGCCATTCGTTGGTACGTCGAGGGCCCTGCAAAGAAAATAGGTACCCATGTAATAGGAGTGATAGTCTGGTAAAGTCCTACTTACGGGAAGATCAATGTATTGCCGTCCGGGTCAAGAATATGAACAAATGGGTCCTACAAGATTTGGTTATTTGCAGATCCCGAGATTACCGAGCTCACTCACTATTGGGGGATATGTTTGGAGTGCATTCGGAGTTACCCGAGGCTAGGACCCGCCTGCTACCCTGGGGAGGAGCACCCACACGCAGCACTACACAATACGGAACACTACGTCATCATAGCCCAGGCAGAGCATCACACCACCCACCACTACTTTAGCTCAATGGGGAGGAGCACTACAGGAATCTGGAAAGGAGTGAAGGATTAGGTTTAAGCATTTTGAATCGGGGCGTTGTAATGAATAAGAATATTGATAACCCGTAAGGTACAAGGAATAGCACACAGAAAATAAGTTTGAGAAGAACTATAATAATATGGATAAAAAAAAAAAACAAAAAAAAAAAAAAAAAAAAAAATTGAGAATATAAGATCTGAAATTTTGGATAACAATAATAGCAATAACCTTCACAATTTAAGTTTGGAAGATTAGAATCAGTACGTCTAATTGTAACGCGCCAGACTGGCCACACTGGGGGGTCGCGGGATATTATTATTCGATCAATTTGGAAATTGTTTGCGGAATCTTTTGGCAAGCTGCTCCCCTTAAGGCCGAGGAAGCGGCGGGAGGGCGAAGGGGAATGTTCAAAAGAAAGGAAAAGGAAAAAAAAAGAACATTATCAGTAATTCGGATTGGTCTAATAGAATAAGAGAATTCCTGCTAGATGGCGGTGGGCGGCTCCCACGAGCGAGATGCTGAACTACGATTATACCAGAAGCCCTAAGATGTCAGTCCACCGATCCGCCGACCAGTCAGTTCCGGCTGAGCTTTGAAAGAGGAGACACCAACAAGGAGAACGTGTGAGTGCGGAGCAGTCCACGTTTTTTTTTTTGCTACTTTGCGAATTATTCTTTTCCTCCTTGTGTGGAGTCGAACGCTCGGGGAATCTGCTGGCGGCGAAGGTTGGCCCTGACGGGCAATAAATCAAAAGAGTGAGTTGATTTTAAATTCGCAAGTGCCAAAGTCGTGGCCCGCGTAGTGGGAGTCGGCCGCACCCATCCTGCAGGAGCTTTGCGACGAGGGAAGGATAAAAAGGGGGTCCCTGAGGGAGTTCGCCGTCCCGCCATCCAGAGGAGCAGAGGGAGCAGCGCCATTGCGCAATCAGCTAAGTTCCTTTATATATATTTTTTTTTGCGATGTGTTGATTTTCCCCGTTATGGCGTGGACTGCGCGATTCTTGATCAATCCCGTTCGGCGATAGGATTATTTTTGTAATTCTTCTTTTTGTTGCATTTTGCGCGGTGCGCCTGAATTTCGAATGACTTTAGTGGAATATAATTTTGTACGCTGGTTTTCCTTCGCCCCGAATAAAATTGTAACGTAGTACATCTTGGCTTTCTCATTCGGTTTCGTGATTCGCCTGGTGGGTAAACTCATCAAAAAATCACGTGGCGCCCAAATATACCTTCCTGGTTTCCCGTTCCTTCTGTAGGATCCTCGCAGCATAACTCCAGCATAACTCCAAGAAAATTTACCCACCCCTTCTCCTGAGCTAGCTATATTGCGTACCCAGGAGTACGTAACATTTTTGGCGCCCAACGTGGGGCCCGATGGTTAACATCGCCAGATTGCTAGGAGCTGTAATTTTGTAATTTCCTGGTGATCTCAGCTGTGGGGAGTCAGAAGGAGAAAAGGGAAAAGAGAAAATCAATCAAAGTCGAGCGGGGCGAAGGCATGATTGTGATATATTTTGGTGATATACATTTACGAAAATTATATTTTGGAGCCTTGCAATTTTCGGGAAGCGGCCTGAGCGGGCCAAGCAGCGGTGATTTCGTCGGACGAAGAGCACGGTATATTGGGAAAGGATAGCGGTACCCATACACCCCGTTGGTGGGCAGTGCGCTTTTTCTTGGTTTTTTTTGGCGAGATCTCGGGAAAATTGCAGTGCGTTCACATTCTGGTTTTGTTTTCAGGATTTAGTGGAATTTAATTTAATTTAGCCGCGGAATTATTTTTTTTAGTTATAGTTGCTCCGTAGGGGCTCTCGGAATAGTAAGAGGCCGGAATATTTTATGTTATTTTCTGAAATTGTCGTTTCGTCTTAATTGGGCGATTTGGGGATTAATCTGGGTTTATTAAGGCGTAGACTGGGTTCCTTTTTGTTTTTTTTTCCTCCCTTCCTCTGAGTCGTATCCAAAATTCGACGGTACATTGCGGGGGAAAATTTTTGGAAATTCTTCGCTGTTGCGTAGCCTGAGTCGTACCCAAAATAATTCGACGGAACATTACGGGGGGGGAAATTTTTTTGGAAATTTCTTTATTATTTCTTTTGCATAGAGCTACCTTTGTCTACTTAGTAGGCCCTTGGAGAATTGTATGTTTTTTTTGGGGTTTTGTTGCGCTTTTGAGGGCCATCCCTGTTTCTCGTGGTTTTGTTATCGGTTGTGGTCGACCCGAGCTTGCGATTCAGTACTATAATTTATTTGTGTCGGTATCCTCGAAATGGAAATAAATCGACTTAACCAGGAGGAGCTTAGCTATGAGCTCGAAATTAGAGGCCTTCCGGTGGGCAAGGTCGATGAAATGCGGATAGCCTTGCGGGCAGCGTTTAAGATGGAAAAGGAGGGTCGAGTACTCATAGTTGATCCCTACCCTTTTACATTCGAGACGGATATGGAGGCTCTCAAGGCAAAGTTTGACGAGATAAGGTCGCTGTCTGCAGAATTTTCTGGAGACGATGATTCGTCTGATTTTCGCAAGATCATTACTAAGATCGAGTGGGCTTTTGGTAGACTGGGTAGAACCAAACCCGCTGATGAGAAACAGAAGGGGGAAAAGTCGCAATTGCGATCAGACCTGTTGATTGCTTTGTCAGAGCTGAAAATCAAAGCTGCTGGGGAGGTAGTCGAGAGCGATGCTTCTGAAAGTGCCGAAGATACGACTTTACAGACGTCAGCCGTTAGCGTGGTAAATTTAAACCCCAGAGTCAACCTATATAAATGGGATGTAAAGTTTAGCGGGGAAAGTGGCCAATCCCTAAATAAATTGCTTCTTGGATAGGGTTCAAGAGTTGGCTGATGCCAGAGGTGTGAGCCATCAACAGCTTTACAAATCCGCATTGGACCTTTTCAAAGGTCGAGCTCTCATATGGTATCGCGCGAATAAGTCAATAGTTAACTCTTGGGCAGGGTTGGTGAAGGAGCTTAAAAGGGAATTTTTACCACCTGATTATGATGACAAACTGTTAGAGGAAATCAAAAGGCGTACCCAAGGCAAGGATGAAGCAATGGGTATTTATATAGCTACCATGTCAAATATGTTTTCGCGGTTGACAGACCCTCTTCCGGAAGCCCAGCAATTGCGAATTCTCAAAAAGAACATTAGTCCCTTTTATCAGACGCAGTTGGGTTTGACCGAAATTAAGTCGCTAACGGAATTGCGAGAGTTCGGACGACGATTGGAAGCGGTTAGGGTTTCGGCGGAGTCGTTTGCGCCGCCACCGTCCAAAAAGAGTAGTCAGCTGCTGGAACCGGATCTAGCATACGTATCGGTAGAAAATCCAGTAGTTTCGGCGGTTTCCAATCCCAACCCTCGGCAGGGTAGGCCTGATAGGAAATGTTTTAGGTGCGGTAAGGCCGGACACATGGCACGATTTTGCCAGGCTGAGTTGAAGTGTGTTGGTTGTGGAAAACCCGGGGTCATACGACCGAATTGCAATAATTGTAGGGGAAATACAAGTAGTTCCATTCGCGCTAATGCTGGCCAGACTTCTCGGCAGTCGGGAAACGCTGGCGGGGCTCAGTTCTAAGCGGCAGACTGAGTCAGGCGTCCAATGCCGCTGCGGGCAGGTTGAAGCAGGTCAAGCGTCGAGACGAATACAGCACTCTAGTGGAATATGTTTTCCAGCAAGCGGAAAACGATACTCGATCTCATCTCGAAGTTACTATTTTGGGTTCCAAATTTTGCGCTCTTTTGGATTCAGGTGCAACCCGAACCATTCTAGGCGGAAGGGGCTGGGAATGCATTAGCAATATGAATTTGAAACTTAGAGCGTCCGCAGCGCGCAGGGTGAGTTTAGCGGATGGTGGAGTTGTAGACATCCTTGGGGAAGTTTGCGTCCCGATCGAACTGAATGGTCGAGTGAAGGTAATGGAAGTTCTAGTTATTCCGAGATTTCCACATCATCTCATTTTGGGAATAGATTTTTGGCGGGCCATGGGTATTAAAGCCGATTTTTCCGATAATTCTTGGCAGTTTTTGGATGCCGAAGTTAAGTATTTCGTCAATTCTCTGCAATCGCAGTCAAAGCTCTCCGCGAAGGAGAAGAAAGAGCTAGACGATGTCGTGGGCAAGGTTAAGGCGAAAATGGGAGTTGGGTTAGGGTGTACCAACCGGGTACATCATGTCATACGGACAAATTCACCACCCGTTAAACAGCGGTACTATCCTGTCTCTCCCGTGATTCAGAAGGCCATATATGAGGAACTGGATAAAATGGTGGAGCTTGGGGTTGTAGAACCGAGCAACAGTCCTTGGTCCTCGCCCATAGTAATGGTAAAGAAGAAGGATGGACAGTACCGGTTTTGCGTGGACTTCCGGAAGTTGAATAAGGTAACGGAGAAAGACGCTTACCCGTTGCCCTACGTGTCCGCCACGCTTGACAGGCTGAGGGATGCCAAGTATATGTCCTCTCTGGACATCAAGTCCGCATTCTGGCAGGTGCCCCTTGAGGAGGGTTCTAAACAATACACAGCCTTTACAGTTCCCGGGAGGGGCCTATTTCAGTTTCGCCGGATGCCCTTCGGCTTAAGTAATTCTCCAGCGACGTGGCAACGTCTGATAGACACGGTTCTGTCAGGTGATTTGGAGGATAGGGTCTTTGTATATCTTGACGATATCATAATCGTCACTCAGGATTTCCAGGAACACAAGAGGACGCTATCTGAGGTCTTAGAGCGGTTGTATCGGGCAGGGCTCGTTATTAATTTTGAGAAATGTGAATTTTGTCGCTCGGAGCTGAAATATCTGGGTTACGTGGTTGGAGAGCGAGGTTTACAGGTAGACCCCGAAAAGATTAAATGTATTTTGGAGATTCAGAGTCCCAAGAACGTGTCGGAAGTAAGAAGATTTATTGGGGTAGTAGCCTGGTATAGGAGATTCGTACCAAATTTTTCGTCAATGATTGCGCCCATAACCGAGCTGTTGAAAAAGAAAACGAAATTCGTCTGGTCGCAGCAATGTGAGGAGGCCTTTAAGCTTGTCAAGAATAACTTGGTCAGTGCGCCGATACTCACTTGCCCGGATTTTAATTATCCGTTTGTGATCCATACTGATGCTTCAGGCTATGGTCTGGGTGCGGTCCTAACACAGCAAATTAACGATGAGGAAAGAGTAATAGCTTATCTTAGTCGCTCTTTATCGCGGTGCGAACGAAACTATTCCACCACGGAACGGGAATGCCTGGCGGTCTTATGGTCGGTAGAAAAATTGAGACCTTATATTGAAGGCAGCCGGTTCACGGTTATATCTGATCACGCTTCATTAGTATGGCTCCATAACTTGAAGGACCCTACCGGTAGACTGGCGCGGTGGGCGATGCGCCTACAGCAATACGAATTCGATATAGTACACCGTAAGGGCAAGGAGCATTTGTTGCCCGATTGGCTCTCTCGATCCGTCCCAGTAGTGGAAAGTGTTCAGCTCGAGGTGGAAGCCGAGGATAAATGGTATGCAAAAATGATTGATAGCGTTAGGCGGTGCCCTGAGAGGTTTCCTGATTGGAAAGTCACAGATAATGTATTGTGGAAACACGTTAAGAGTAGGTACCCGGATTTGACCTCGGAAAGTGACTCATGGAAGGAGGTTGTCCCAAAATCGAGGAGAAAGGAAGTAATTTCGAAAGCCCATGATTTGCCCACCTCTGGTCATTGTGGAGTATTCAAGACGTACCAACGTCTGACACAACGGTTTTACTGGCCGAAAATGAAGTGTGATGCGGCCACGTACGTAAAACGGTGCGGAATTTGCCAAGCCACTAAGCCAGAGTTAAAGAAAACCGCGGGGCACATGGCCTCCCGAGTTATACCAAAACTCCCTTGGGAGACTATCTGTGTGGATTTGATAGGGTCTCTTCCGCGTTCTAACCGTGGTTTCAAGTATATTCTCACTGTGACAGATTTGTTTAGCAAATTTCCCGTGCTTTTCCCCTTAAGAGCGGCCAGTGCTAGTTTGATTTGCCAATATATCGAAGACTATGTTTTCCTTTTATTTGGCGTGCCAAAATCTTTAGTTTGTGATAACGGCGTGCAATTCAAGAGTAGAGAGTTTCAAAAACTGTGTGGGGGTTATGGCACGAAGATAGATTATACTGCTTATTACCACCCTCAGGCAAACCCCGCCGAAAGGACAAATCAGATAGTGAAGACAATGCTTCGAGCTTACGTCGCGGACAATCACCGCACGTGGGACGCGTATTTAGCTAAAGTTGCCTGTGCGATTCGCACTTCGGTTCATGAGGTCTTTAGGCTAACACCATACTTCGTAAACTTTGGTAGAGAAATGCCGACACACGGAGAGTCCTACACGCAGACTCACGGGGACGCGGAATTTGACTTCGATTTTCGATCGAAAGCTCTGGACCTGGTTAGGAAAGATGTACGAGAACGATTACAGAAGGCCGCGAAAGTGTCGAAACACTCATATAACCTCCGCCGGAGGGATCAAAAATTTTTCGTCAATGACGAGGTTATGAGAAGGAATTTCGTGTTGTCAGATGCCGCAAAGTACTTTAATGCGAAGCTAGCGCCGAAATATGTAGGTCCCTTCAAAATTGCTAGGGTCGTTTCTCCATGGACATATGAGCTCAAAGATAGGGCTGGGAAAAGCGCGGGGATATGGCATAGCAAGGACCTGAAGGTATTCCATCCGAACGCTCCCGATGATTAGAAAGAAGAGCGGGATTTTTGTGGTGGCCCCAAAAAGGCATCCAGCCAGCCTAACTGGTTGTCGATAGGGTGTCGCGGAAGCCGCTTAGGGCTAGTGAAGTTATGCGGCTGACACACCTTTTCTCGTGGGTTTGGTTCTTTTGGAAGTTTTCTCCTGGGTATTGTACCCTGACATACAGGGTAAACCGCTTCTCGGTGATTCCACATAGTAGTAGTCTGAGGTTCCATCTAGTTAGCTTATTGAGTATGAATACCTGGTGGCCCTACCCACTAGCCGTAGGTTAAGAGCGAAGTTACCATGACAGGAGACCGGTAAGGGAGGTCATCCTTATCGTTTAGTTGAAAGATGGCGCAGATTTTTGTTTCACCTCCATCTTTGGCTTCGGGTTCGGTAACACCTTGTGGAAGAAGGGAAGAAGCTAGAGATGCGGGCGAGTGCCGTACAGAAGGTGCTAGCTCCACACGCACAGTGGATCGCCGAGGTGATGTGCATTACGTGCAAAACGATTTGTTTTATTTAGTATTTGTATTTTTTTCTTCCCTCTTGGATTGGGGGAACCTGGGATTAGTTTAGTTTCAGTTTGGGGATCCGTTTTAGTTTTGATCCGTCCCATCACCGGTGTGTAAGAATTGAAGTGGCCCACGCCAAATGCGGAGTTTAGGTACTGGCTTGGAAGTGGGAGCAATATAGGGTGAACTCAAAATTAGTGTGTGGAGAGTTAGGGGGGATTAATCAAGATTTCTAGGAAATCTCTCGGAGGAAGGGGTGGGAATGTTACGGTTGCAATTTCCATTGCCATTCGTTGGTACGTCGAGGGCCCTGCAAAGAAAATAGGTACCCATGTAATAGGAGTGATAGTCTGGTAAAGTCCTACTTACGGGAAGATCAATGTATTGCCGTCCGGGTCAAGAATATGAACAAATGGGTCCTACAAGATTTGGTTATTTGCAGATCCCGAGATTACCGAGCTCACTCACTATTGGGGGATATGTTTGGAGTGCATTCGGAGTTACCCGAGGCTAGGACCCGCCTGCTACCCTGGGGAGGAGCACCCACACGCAGCACTACACAATACGGAACACTACGTCATCATAGCCCAGGCAGAGCATCACACCACCCACCACTACTTTAGCTCAATGGGGAGGAGCACTACAGGAATCTGGAAAGGAGTGAAGGATTAGGTTTAAGCATTTTGAATCGGGGCGTTGTAATGAATAAGAATATTGATAACCCGTAAGGTACAAGGAATAGCACACAGAAAATAAGTTTGAGAAGAACTATAATAATATGGATAAAAAAAAAATTGAGAATATAAGATCTGAAATTTTGGATAACAATAATAGCAATAACCTTCACAATTTAAGTTTGGAAGATTAGAATCAGTACGTCTAATTGTAACGCGCCAGACTGGCCACACTGGGGGGTCGCGGGATATTATTATTCGATCAATTTGGAAATTGTTTGCGGAATCTTTTGGCAAGCTGCTCCCCTTAAGGCCGAGGAAGCGGCGGGAGGGCGAAGGGGAATGTTCAAAAGAAAGGAAAAGGAAAAAAAAGAACATGATCAGTAATTCGGATTGGTCTAATAGAATAAGAGAATTCCTGCTAGATGGCGGTGGGCGGCTCCCACGAGCGAGATGCTGAACTACGATTATACCAGAAGCCCTAAGATGTCAGTCCACCGATCCGCCGACCAGTCAGTTCCGGCTGAGCTTTGAAAGAGGAGAGACCAACAAGGAGAACGTGTGAGTGCGGAGCAGTCCACGTTTTTTTTTTTGCTACTTTGCGAATTATTCTTTTCCTCCTTGTGTGGAGTCGAACGCTCGGGGAATCTGCTGGCGGCGAAGGTTGGCCCTGACGGGCAATAAATCAAAAGAGTGAGTTGATTTTAAATTCGCAAGTGCCAAAGTCGTGGCCCGCGTAGTGGGAGTCGGCCGCACCCATCCTGCAGGAGCTTTGCGACGAGGGAAGGAGAAAAAGGGGGTCCCTGAGGGAGTTCGCCGTCCCGCCATCCAGAGGAGCAGAGGGAGCAGCGCCATTGCGCAATCAGCTAAGTTCCTTTATATATATTTTTTTTTGCGATGTGTTGATTTTCCCCGTTATGGCGTGGACTGCGCGATTCTTGATCAATCCCGTTCGGCGATAGGATTATTTTTGTAATTCTTCTTTTTGTTGCATTTTGCGCGGTGCGCCTGAATTTCGAATGACTTTAGTGGAATATAATTTTGTACGCTGGTTTTCCTTCGCCCCGAATAAAATTGTAACGTAGTACATCTTGGCTTTCTCATTCGGTTTCGTGATTCGCCTGGTGGGTAAACTCATCAAAAAATCACGTGGCGCCCAAATATACCTTCCTGGTTTCCCGTTCCTTCTGTAGGATCCTCGCAGCATAACTCCAGCATAACTCCAAGAAAATTTACCCACCCCTTCTCCTGAGCTAGCTATATTGCGTACCCAGGAGTACGTAACAGCCTTTGTCATCCCAAAATTGTGCACACAAACAAATTTATAAGTTTGACCTTGGCTTTTGTGAACTGTAACTGCTTCGGCTGGTACTAATAGAAATTGTTTTCGCGCAACAGTCTTTTGCCCAACTAAAATATCAGCATTTGTCATAGGATAAATTTGGTCAAGGTTCAAATTTAATTTTTTATTTTTTAAATATTTTAAAACGCGGCTCCTAGTAATTCGTCCAACAGACTCTGATTGAAATTCTAACCAAAATACAATAATCTATTGCACACCCCGCGGGTGTGTGCTCTATTATCGACTAACGTGCCAGCCTCAGTTTTTAACGATAAAAGTAATCATATTGCAGGCAATTTCGCAATAAATAAATTTTTAATGTAGCTTTTTGGAAAGAAGAGATCTTGTTCTATCAATTGATACCATTTTTAAATTAAAAAAAATATTTTTTTTATGTCTTAAATTTGCTTTTGTAAAACAACAAGCGTCTCCGTCAGTTGGTCTGTACGTACGTACGTATCTGTGATTACACGCTACAGGTCGAAATTCTTGACCGATTTTCCTGATTTTTGTTTGTATCTGTTCGAAATGTATCAGAATAGAACACTATTGATTATCAAAATGATTCCTCTCATAGTTCAATTATTATAAACAATTATGTAAACAAACTCGCTGATTCCCGTGCGACTCGCCTATTTTGCCTTGCAATGGGCTTGAAAAATTTTGTGAAAATATGTTTTTGTTAAATTTTAAATGAAAACGTTGGCGTAGGGAGTCCAGGGTGGGGCCAGTGAAAGGTCTCCGCTCCGGAGTATCTTTTCAATAAAAGAAAGTTTTAGAAAATGCGTTTTGTAGTTTAGTCGGAATTTGGCAAAGAATTTTCAGAGGAATCGTTTGCTTTGGATTTCTTTTGCGGGGTAAGAGAGTAACGGAAAAATTTGTGCTAAAGATCCAAAGGTTGAGAACATGATACGCTATCGTGTAAAATTTATAGGATGCAAATCGGTGTAGAGACGGCTGAGCAATTAGCTTGAGAGTTGAAAAAAGCAATTTTCACGCATCGTGCCAAGTGCAATTTCACCCGAAAAGGTCGTGTGAGGCATTTAGGGCAGACGGTTGCGGGGACGGCGGTGAGGGTCGATTCGTGTTCCAGCTGCGCGAGGTATCCAGCGAGCGACTTACGGGCCCGGGGGTTTTTGGCTGCCAGGCGTCGAGGGTGAGGCGCGATTTGTGTGGATGCTAGGAGGGTTATCGAGAGAGCGAGTTGTTCGTGGAAGTCAGCGGTTCCGCGCCGTCGGAGGTGAGGCTCAATTTGTGTAATTGGGAGAGAATATCGTGCGCAGTGTCGTAGCTACGTGACCAGGGGCCAGTCTGTCATTGTAATATTGTTACAAATTTTCCTTCGCTTACGATTCACACTTGAAGTTTGAATCAAGTGAATATGGGGGCCGGCGTTCGGTTCGGATAATCGTGGCGTCTGTGGCAGGGGCACTGGTCTTCAGCCACACTGAAGAGATCTGGCCAGTGCCCCGGATCGAAACGCCGACCACTTTTTTTTGAATGCTCGTCTGCCTCGGAAGATGAGCTTCTATTCTCAACAAAAATTAGTGTAAGTCCGTCCCCATATTCCCGAATCGTAGCGGAGGCAAGCGTGCAATTTTGTCCGCCAGCCGCTCGGCGGGCAAAATTGTAACAATATGTTAAACTAAAACTACACTGCTTCGTAAACAAAGGAACCTATCTGTGGGAAAAAGAAGCGGCAAGAAAACCACGGATCAATATCACAACTTAGTTATAAGTATTATAAAATATAACTAGCTGACCCGTGCCCACTTCGCAGGGCGTTAAACATTTTTACTTGTGATGAAATTATCTTGTGTGGTTCTTAGTACTGAGTATTTAGGATTTATTTTATGTTTATTTTATTGCTTAACTTTTCTTTCCGTAAGAACCTTCTACAAAGTAGGTATTAGAAAACTTTAAAAAAAAAGATGAATGAAATCGGTAAAGTCGTTCTCAAGTTATGTTACCCGGTGTACAAAATGAAAAAAAGTGATTTTGCCCGAGCAGGAGTTGAACCCTGGACCAATTTTCCGCGCAATTTTCTTAATTTTTTCTTTCATAAGAACCTTCTCCTGACAATAACAAACACAACAAAAAAAGAATTAGCGAAATTGGTCCAGCCGTTCACGCGTGGCAAAGTCGGCATATACATCACGGAAACCCCCTCAACTCCTCCTTCATCTACTTCCACGGACACCTCCACAACTCCTCCTTTATCTACTCCCACGGACACCCCTCAACTCCTCCTTCATCTACTCCCACGGACACCCTCTCAACTCCTCCTGCATCAACTCCCACGGACACCCCCTCAACTCCTTCTTCATCTTCTCCCACGGACACCCCCACAGTTCCTCCTTCATCTACTCCCACGGACACCCCTCAACTCCTCCTTCATCTTCTCCCACGGACACCCCCACAACTCCTCCTTCATCTTTTCCCACGGACACCCCCTCAACTCCTCCTTCATCTTCTCCCACGGACACCCCCTCAACTCCTCCTTCATCTATCTACTCCCACGGACACCCCCTCAACTCTTCCTTCATCTTCTCCCACGAACACCCCCTCAACTCCTCCTTCATCTACTCCCACGGACACCTCCACAACTCTTCCTTCATCTTCTCCCACGGACACCCCCTCAACTCCTCCTTCATTACCGACTGCAGCGCCATCTGCCGGGCTGATTTGTGAATCTAAACCATCCAGGGCGCCACCCAAACGCATACAAAAAAATTCATTCAAATCGGTCCAGCCGTTTAGGAGGAGTTCAGTGACATACACACGTACAGTCGAATTATATATATAAAGATATTACACTAGGTAATTAACTTAATTAATGAATAATTAATTTTAAGATTTTTATCACACCGGGCATTTTTATCATCTATATAGTCTATTTTTAACCCCCGACGCAAAAACGACGGGGTGTTATAAAGTTTGACGTGTGAGTCTGTCTGTCTGTCTGTGGCATCGTAGCTCCCAAACGCATAAACCGATTTTCATTTTGTTTTTTTCGTTTGAAAGGTGAATTAGTCGGGAGTGTTCTAAGCTATATTTGATGGAAATCGGTCCAAGATGGCCGCCGCCACAAAATGACGGATTACATATTTTTTAACAACTCCCTCAATATAGGTATCAAATAAAAGAGCTTGAGTAGTAGAATACTATACACTATTTCAAATTTCAAATCCAAGATGGCCGCCACCACAAAATGGCGAATAACTTTTTTGTTTTTTAACAACTCCATCAATATAGGTATCAAATAAAAGGGCTTGAGTAGTAGAATACTATACACTATGACAAATTTCAAATCCAAGATGGCCGCCACCACAAAATGGCGAATAACTTTTTTTTTTCACAACTCCCTAAATATGGGTATCCAATGAAAGGGCTTGACTAGTAGAATAATGTACACTATATTGAAAGGGAATGAAGAATATTAACTAACGAAATGAAAACTAAAAACTTGAAAATTATTTTTTTGTCTAACGACCTAACGAAGCTTACAAAAATATATATTTTATTTTTTTTATAGTTTATAACTTTATTTAAAATTATTGGACTATCAGAATTAGGGTCCGCGAGTAATTTAAAAAGAATGAAATAAAAAATAAAATTAAAAATTTTAAGTAACCCCCGACACAAAAAAAACTAAAAAGTAAAAAAATAAAAATTTTCTCTCGGCCTTTTAACTTCATTAAAAGAACCTATTTATGTGTTGGTTGGCCCTTTAACTTTAATATAAGTACTTATTTTGATCCAAGCGTCGTCGCGTTGGGGGACCGCTACGAAATAAATAATTACTATCCACAGATAGCGGTCCCCAACGCGACGACGCTTGGATCAAAATATTAATAAGTACTTATATTAAAGTTAAAGGGCCAACCAACATATTAATAGGTTCTTTTAATGAAGTTAAAAGGCCGAGAGAAAATTTTTATTTTTTTTGCTTTTTAGAGTTTTTTTTTTGTGTCGGAGGTTACTTAAAATTTTTAATTTTATATTTTTATAATAAGAGTTTTGGCTTAATATCCTTTTTACATTCAATTTAAATTTAGTCTCTGTCAAATTCAGGATATCCTCTGGCACTTTGCTATAAAAACGTATACAGTTCCCCATATATTGGGGTCGGAGTTCGGACCTACGTACTGACTGACTACTGAAAATAACAATTTAGTTTATAGTTTATAATCTTTTCCTAATTTTAGTTTTCACGAATGACTTCGGTTAAATCCAGGCTTGATGCGACCTTGTTTTCAATTGCTATTAGCGATAAATGTCGATTTCGAGCTTGACCCATACGATTTCTTAAATAATTTTTTATTATTTTTAATTTACTAAAATATCTTTCAGCTGTTGCAGAAGTGATGGGAATTGTATAAAATAACAACATTGCTGTAAATACTTCCGTAAGGTCGTATTCTAGCACTCCATATTTAGTCATTATTACCTCAGAATTGGTGAACAGGCCAAGTCTGGGTCAATTCAGGTAGAACTAGGTGGTAAATATTGAGAAATTGTAGAAAAAAATTGAGGCATATTATATCAGAATATTTACTTTGGAGTGCAGTTCATTAGTAATATTTCGGTAGAGTAAGCTAGTATTCATAAAACGGTCGCATGACAGTTGATTGGTTCAAGTGGCTAAACACAAGAACCTACACAACACAACAGCAAGAATCTATATTATATAAATAAAAATGAATCGCCAAATGTGTTGCTAAGCGCAAAACTCGAGAACGGCTCGACCAATTGAGCTAATTTTTTTTTATATTTTCCTTAAGGCACAAGGAAGGTTCTTATGGAGAGAAAAAACATAAAAATTGCCCGGAAAATAGTAAGAACAACACTTTTATTTTCCCGCCAAAATCACAGCAAAAATTAAAACAACTGTGCAAAAAATTTAAGTCAAAGTAACACTTTCCATGCAAAAATTGTATGTCAAAGTTTACTGAGATGATTTTACGACAGAAGTTTTACACGGAATTTCAATTCAAGAGAGTAGTTTTAAAGTATATGGACCCATAATTTAAAATTGATTTTCATAAAGTATAGTGGATTTTGAGGTAAGATTTGGTGAAAGCGAAATTTTGCAAATAATTACATTGATCAGTCATTGGTTTTTAGCGATACTCGATTAGTTTTGATTTGATACACGAGGATTTCAAGATTGTAAAATTCTCAGTGAAGAATAACAAGGTAATTTCGATAGATTTCGTTCGTCCTCTAATTTCAACATTTTTAAAGGTATGTAAAAGCTTTTTAACCAAAAATTAAACCGAAAAAAAGGAACTGAAAAATGAAAAATAAAATAAACCCTTTTAGTCTGAATAACTGAGCACCTAAACTAATGTAAGTAACTAATTTTTAGTCGGCGCCAAACGAACACAAAATTTTTCCTTTGGCGCCAACTCAAAATTAGTTGTTTACATTAGTTTAGGGCTCAGTTATTCAGCATAAAAAGGTTTACTTTATTTTTCACTTTTCAGTTTTTTTTGTCGGTTAATTTTTTGTTAAAAAGCTTTTATTTCTCACTTTTCAGTTTCTTTGTTCGTCGGTTTAATTTTTTGTTAAAAGGTTTTTATTTACCCCTAGGGGTAGAATTTTGTTTTCAAATTTATTTTAATGGGACCAACTTAGAGGTATACCTATGTAATAAAAAAAGAGTCATCAAAATCGGACTACTCTGTAAAGCCCTTAGCCCGCGGATCGCGCGAGTTACGTTACCTTGCCTCAGCAACACTGCAGACAAAGAAATTTGTCATAGCAGCATAAAGAGCTTATAAGCAAAATGACCGTTAGGGCCTGATCTGCCCAGACCACTCCCACATTCCTAGGGTATCAGATGATATCTTTTGTGCCCTACTAGGAAATCAAGATGAGATGCCGTGAGAACTGCGATTAGCTAAGCACTTTTGGATAATTAGAATTAAGCAGATTAAAGGTACTTAGCCAGATAAGTTGGAGTCTTAAGACAACCGCCGGAGCATACACAAGTTTTGTTCAAGAGTTATAATCGGAGTTCAAATAAAGATCATATACTTAATAAAAGTGTGTTTGGATTTTAAAACCAAAACTATAAAACTTCATAAATAAATTAATGATTAAAACCTAAGTTTTAATCAAATAATAAAACTGGCGCAGTCGGTAGGATTCCTTTCTAAAGAACAGGAATCCCAGTGATCGAACGTAAAACATTAATACTGTGAAGAAAATAAAATTCTGTGAAAGAAAAGGAAATTTTGTATTGTGACCAAAATAAAGTTTTGCAAAGAAAAGTTTAGTACTGTGAAGAACAAAACATATAGTGAGGAAAAGAAAATTTTATGAGAGAAAATAGAAGATCGGTTTTTGATTCACGTCGAAATTTAGAAAACAAGGAGATGACCGAACAACAAGATATACAAATTTTGCAACAAGCTCTTCAAGACCTTCGAGACCAATACCAGAGAGAAATAGCCGCCATAAGACAACAGAGGATCCAGCCAACGGAGCCGATGTTCCAGCTATCGGCCGACCAAATTTTGATGAAATTCCAGAACGTGCAAACATTCTACGGAAATAACAACTATACTCTGCAAGAATTCATAAGTGCAGTCGAGAACGTGGGAACTCTATGTAGGGACAATGCAGCTCTCTTACAACATGGACTTCAGATCATTTTCAAGGAAAAGATCCAAGGACAGGCGAAACAATGCATCCAGATACTCGGAAGGGACATCACCTGGGACCAGGTTAAAGCTGAGTTAAAAACACAATTCAGACCAAGGAAGAGCTATAAAAAATTAATGGACGAATGTCGGTATATTAAGGTAGGCGACTTAAGAGAACTTTTCTCTAAAATACGTAGTATAAATTTTCAATTAAATGAATTATATGAATTTGATGATAACAAACCTACAAATTATAGTCCTGATAATAATGATAAGAATCTAGTAGACATTGTAAAAGATATGTTAATGGGAAGTTACCGAATAAATATAAAACGTGGTATGACATTGAATGAAGTATTCAATATCTTCGACGATTTGGGAGTATTAGACGAAAGTGATGTGATTCATTATAATTACAGAAAAACTAAAGATTCACGAAATAGTAATATGAATCGGAAAAATTTTAAACATGGTAGTGGTGAGCCAAGAACATTTAATAACGAACGAAATTTTAATAACGGTTCAAGACAGAACTCAAACCAACAAAGAACATTTAATAACGAACGAAATTTTAATAACGGTTCAAGACAGAACTCAAACCAACAAAGAACATTTAATAACGAACGAAATTTTAATAATGGTTCAAGACAGTATAGACAAAACTCAGAACAACAAAGAACTTTTAATAATAAACGAAACTTTAATAACGGTTCAGGACAGTTCAGACAAGCTAACAATCCTGATAGTGGTGATTCGAGTGGTGCCGTCCAATGGAGGTTGATAACATCCAGAATAATGATGTAAATTTTTCCAGCCAGCCTCGGGAGGAAAACTACCCATAATTACCGTTACCATTGAAAATATAAAAATAAAATGCTTGATCAACACTGGATCAGAGACAAGCATCCTAAGACCAAACATATTTACAAAATATCCCGAAGAAAAATTAGGAAAACCACTGTTCTTCTCTACCATTAATGGTATATCTCAAGTAACAAATAAATTAGTCACCCCCATTCCGTATGAATTTAGTGTGTCGGGTACCTTGTCTTGGAAAGTAATGCACTTGCCGAAACGCAAGTATGACGCAATTATAGGCTTAAATTTTCTAATCCCCCTTAAAGCAAAAATTAATTTAGAACAAAGGTTTATCGAGGTGAACAGTAACAAAATTTATTTTAACATGAACGATCATTTTCGCAATAAAAATCCCTAAAGAATTCAAAAAATTAAATAAGAAATTGTTAATTCCGATTCCTAGTAATAATAACAAACAAATTGATCAGGAAATTGAATTTGTAATCGAGATAGATAACAAAACACTCACATATGAAAACGGAAAAACATTAAAAGAATTGCAAGTAAGTAAACATTGTATTTTTAGGAATAATTGTGGAAATTTATTGTAAATCTCGAGGAAGAATACATTGAAATTGACGATGATGTCCTGGTGTTGATTAACGTTAAGAATGGAAAGCTTAATAGTACTTGTGACGATAGAAGTATGACTTTAAATGGACACTATTTTATACATTTTCAGAATTGTACAATCCAAATTAATAATAAAATATATAGTAACAGATTCAACACATTTGTAAGCAAATTTGTTATACCAATAGAAAGCCATTCTGCTTTAAATAAAACAGATCTAACTTTCGATGATATAGTCTTGGAACACGAAAATAATGTAAAAGATATAAATGAGTTAAAATACCACAAACATTTAAACGTGGGAATGGGGATTGGGTCATTTTCGTTAAGTCTGGTGATAGTAATTGTAATTTGTGTATTTTTCTTCTTGAAATTTAAAAATCAAAAGTTCAAATCGATTAATAGGATTCAGGAGAATCCAAAATCTAGTGGGGGAGGAGTTACATTACCTTGCCTCAGCAACACTGCAGACAAAGAAATTTGTCATAGCAGCATAAATGAAGAGCTTATAAGCAAAATGACCGTTAGGACCTGATCTGCCCAGACCATTCCCGCATTCCTAGGGTATCAGATGATATCTTTTGTGCCCTACTAGGAAATCAAGATGAGATGCCGTGAGAACTGCGATTAGCTAAGCACTTTTGGATAATTAGAATTAAGCAGATTAAAGCTACTTAGCCAGATAAGTTGGAGTCTTAAGACAACCGCCGGAGCATACACAAGTTTTGTTCAATAGGCTATTGATTATGTCCTAAAAAACAGGGTAGAAAGGAACTACAACGTTGATGGGTTTTTATTTTATGAATCGTTCAATTGGTTATTAAGAATGGAAAAGCCGCGGAGTGCTATTAAATTAGAGGGGTGGAAGTTATATATGTACAGGGTGGGAAATGCAATGCTTTTGGTTTTTTGAGTATATCTCGAAAACGAAGCAAAATTTGGGATTTTTTTATATGAAAAATTATGTAGAGAACATGATTTTATATCGAAATGGTTTATTTAAAAAATTGAAAAAAAATTTTTAGTTCAAAATATATTTAAAAAACTTTAACTAAAAATGCAGAAAATTCAATTTTCTTTTTTTTTTTACTTTTACGCAAATAACTTGTTTCTGAGCAGAGATAGGGAAAGCCATTCCATTATAGAAAAATAAGTATATAAAATTTCCTACAAAATGACGGGTTGTACATTTTTTTTTAATGAAAATTGACTAAGATATGGCCGTTCAAACTTTGACATTTTCTTTCGGTTTTTATTGAATCTATGACAATATCGTTTTAATGCTTAGTTTTGAATATGCAATTGATTTTTATCGAATAAAGACATGCTAAATTAATTTATTGGTAATACATAAATGTTATATGAACGTATAAAATATTTATTTCTTTTTAAACATGTAATTAACTACTAATTTATAAAAATTCCTTTTTGTTTACGTAAAATATACTATGAATTGAAAAAGCACATTTATAATTAATGTAATTTAAAATTTATTTACGTATAAGTGTTTGTGTGTGTATATATAGTATTTAATTAACACAGTTTGAAAGTTGGGGACACAAGAGTGAGAGAGAAAGCACGAGTGGTCCCCATGGTCCCCAATATTTTGGAGGATCAGTTGTACAGCATGGTTTAAGGACATATTTTCAAATGCAGCAGTGGAATGGTAATAATTTAAACCCTCTTGACGGGTTGGAAAAAATCAAATTATGGATTAATTCCGATTTGCATGACCGAACCTCCTGCGCCAGAGTGTTTGCTCAAAAAAGTAGCTTGCGGATCCACCACAGATTGTCATGGACGTTGTGGTTGCAGAAAATTAGGAATTGCTTGCTCTATATTCTGTAAAGAATGTCTAGGAATCAATTGTGATAATGCTCAAGCAACAGAGGTATCAGAAGATGATGTTATTGAAGAAATCGACGAAGAAATTGACATCCAATTTGATAATATTGTCGATGAAATGTAAAAAATAAAATTATGAAATCCCATTATATACAAATACATACATTTATATATATGTATATAAATATATTTTAAAAATGTTTAACTTAAATGAGTAAATAAGTTATAATTACGCTTATTATACATGTACTTTTTCAAATTCATAGTATATTTTAGGTAAACAACAATTATATACGTTCATATAACATTTATGTATTACTAATAAATTAATTTAACATGTCTTTATTCGATAAAAATCAATTGCATATTCAAAACTAAGCATTAAAACGATATTGTCATAGATTCAATAAAAACCGAAAGAAAATGTCAAAGTTTGAACGGCCATATCTTAGTCAATTTTCATTAAAAAAAAATGTACAACCCGTCATTTTGTAGGAAATTTTATATACTTATTTTTCTATAATGGAATGGCTTTCCCTATCTCTGCTCAGAAACAAGTTATTTGCATAAAAGTAAAAAAAAAAAAGAAAATTGAATTTTTTGAATTTTTTTGTTAAAGTTTTTTAAATATATTTTGAACTAAAAATATTTTTTCAATTTTTTAAATAAACCATTTCGATATAAAATCATGTTCTCTACATAATTTGTCATATAAAAAAATCCCAAATTTTGCTTCGTTTTCGAGATATACTCAAAAAACCAAAAGCATTGCATTTCCCACCCTGTATATAACTTCCACCCCTCTAATTTAATAGCACTCCGCGGCTTTTTCATTCTTAATAACCAATTGAACGATTCATAAAATAAAAACCCATTAACGTTGTAGTTCCTTACCAATTGACATAATCAATAGCCTAAAGAGTTATAATCGGAGTTCAAATAAAGATCATATACTTAATAAAAGTGTGTTTGGATTTTAAAACCAAAACTATAAAACTTCATAAATAAATTAATGATTAAAACCTAAGTTTTAATCAAATAATAAAACTCGCGCGAAAGCCGCGACGGGCGCGAACGTTAAGAGTGAAGCCGTTTCGCATATTCTTCGCGGGCTCGCGTTTTGTTCCCTGGTTTTGGAACAATAGTCAGTATGTTCCATACGTAAAAATGGACCACTTGGCAAACTTTTACAAGATGCATCATTGATCATATGGGATGAATGTATCATGAGTAATAGAGCTCATGTTGAAGTAGTAAATCGAACGCTCCAAGACCTCAGAAACTCAGATGCTGTCATGGGGGGGTGCTACTTTTGTGTTAGCGGGAGATTTTCGGCAAACACTGCCTGTAATAACAAAAGGAACACGCGCCGATGTCATCAGAGCATGCTTAAAACCATCTCCCATATGGAGTTCCGTTAAAACTCTCAATTTACGAACAAATATGAGAGCCCATTTGAGCGACAACTACAACAACGACTTTTCGCACCGACTACTCAAACTTGGAGAAGGAAAAATTACCTCTCCTAGCACTAACAGTAGTAGCGCTGAAATTGAACCTGACAATAGAATGGGCCACATAGTTCATAAATTTGAACATCTAATAGCCGCAATATATCCCGGTCTTGAAAATTGATTGGAAAGAAATTGTCACTGGCTTTGTTCAAAGGCAATAGTGTCACCCAGAAACGATACAGAGAATGAAATAAATAAACTGATTTTACAGAAAATTCCCGGTCAAGTCAAACAGTATAAGTCAGTTGACACGGTGTGTAATATTGAAGATGGATACAGTGCACTATCCTCATAGTCCGGGAGCCGGCAATCTTAAAAGCACCGTGATCGGGATTTGAAAATTTTTAATGAAAAACAATAGTTTACCCTTAGACGTATAAAATGAGCTTGGTCGGCGTGGATTTAATTGGCCGGAAATATGTTTAAATAAGTTATGTATCCTGAAATGACGGTGAATTTTTGCCGTCATCGCGGATTTTGATCAATCTTAGCTAATTTGATTCTAAATTTCATACATTATAAGAAATAACCCGGCCGACCAATTTTTTTTAGCCGGAAAGGTCCGGCATACCTATTTGAAGGGTGTGATAGGGTGGACAATTTCTCTGTTATCACGGAAACCGTTATTTTTTTTTCATTTTACGCATTTTAATGCCACTCATCTCCATACAACTAAAAATCTAAGAGAGGAATCAGAGTAAGAAAAAATACATTTACTCCGAAAAAAATGTCTTTAACAAAGTACAATCTGTGATACTAAAAATCGAGACCATGGAATAAAAACTGGTATGCGCGATATTTCCGGCCGTTTGTAAGCCCGCATACCAAGATATTTTTGAATGTGGCATTAAAATGCGTTAAATGAAAAAAAAATAACGGTTTCTGTGATAACGGAGAAATTGCCCCCATATCACACCCTTCAGATAGGTATGCCGGACCTTTCCGGCTAAAAAAAATTGGTCGGCCGGGTTATTTCTTATAATGTATGAAATTTAGAATCAAATTAGCTAAGATTGATCAAAATCCGCGATGACGGCAAAAATTCACCGTCATTTCAGAATACATAACTTATTTAAACATGTTTCCGGCCAATTAAATCCACGCCGACCAAGCTCATCTTATACGTCTAAGGGTAAACTATTGTTTTTCATTAAAAATTTTCAAATCCCGATCATGGTGCTTTTAAGATTGCCGGCTCCCCGCCTATCAAGAATTTTTAAATTCTTTGAGCTCTTCTGGCCTACCACCTCACGACCTTATGTTAAAAGTCCCTATCATGATGTTAAGAAACTTGAGCCCTCCCAACATGTGTAATGACACAAGGCTACTGTGGGCAGAAGTGGGACAACTTGCTTATATTCCGCGGAACCCATGATTTCGACGGATTTGCCAATATCGTTCAAAAGGCTGCAATTTCCAGTCAATGTTTCATTTGCCCTCACGATAAATAAGTCCCAGTAGTGGTCATTGCGGCACTTTGTCATGGGAACCAAAACCGGTTATGCAAATGAGGGGGCGGGGCAATTATGCAAATTAATTAGGTCATTATGATAATTAATGGGGTCATTAGCTAATTTATGGGGCAATTATGCAAATTTATTGGGTCATTAGCTAATTTATGGGTCATTAGTTAATTGATTGAGCTATTATGCAAATTTATTGGGTGATTAATTGTATGTAATTTATGGAACGCGCCGGTGGCTCGAGCCGGTTGCGCACCTGTTTGCGCCTTACCTTGAAGTGACGTCAAACCCAATGTCACATTAGGCTGGCCGAGGCGAGGACTGGGGCCCTGGGCTGGGGCTTGTGCTGGTGTCGGGGCTGGGGGGCCGGGGCTGGGGCTTGTGCTGGTGGCGGGGCTGGGACTGTGGCCTGAAGAAAGCTTTGCGTCCAAGACTGTTGCAGTATTTATTTATGCTGGAAAAAAGTGCAGGCTGTATGACTCGGGGGATTTGAACCGCGGATCATCGGCTTAAGAGGCATGTAAGTTAGCACCCACAGCTTGCAAATTCTCAAAATTCTTCTTAAAATCCCCTTCACCCATTTTCCCAACAAACCTAAAACACCCAGCCAATTCTTTCCCACGTAAAAAGCTTACGCAGCTTTTTACCCCATAAACCAGACGCTCCCACGTCCGACTCCACAGGCCAGACGACACCACGATCATCATTTTCCGCAACCCAGGAATTAGGTGAAACCAGACGACACCTCACGTGGCTAGAACCTGGAAAATTCTTCTGCGCGAAGCCCTGACAACCGGCGATTAGCAGCTCCTCAGTTAGTCTTAAGAAAATTGTAATAGCGTAAAGGTCTAACGACAAATAAAGATAAATTAATAAAGATAAAATTCTTTTTTTTAAGCAAAAACCCTCGAAGTGTTTTTTAACTGGCGCCCGAGCAGGGACCCGCGAATAGTCCGCAGAAATTTCTTTTAAGAAAAAATTCGCGTCCGAAGTATAACAGCGTTTACAAAGGTTCGTTAAGTCATCGCGTCCGAAGTGTAAAAGTGTTACAAAGGTTCGCTAAGACATCGCGTCCGAAGTGTAAACTGTTTGAAAAGGTTCGCTAAATCACCGTGTCCGAAGTGTAAGGCATTTACGAAGGTTCACGGACGATCGGAAAATCGCGGGTTTCATAGGAAAAATTGAGAAAGACACTTTGTGGTTGTGGAGAAAAGAGGCCCCCGAGTAGCTGGAAAAGCAGCAAAAAGGAGTCAGCCAGGTACTGACAGCCGCTCCACCATGGTTTTTGCTCTCATGTAAGTTCTTTCTTTTTCGCATAAACTTAAAGGCGAAAAAAAAAAGTGAAAAGTAAGATAATAAGTTAAAGTGCACTCTTAAAAATTAAATTCTTCCTGCAAATAAGGGAAAAACGTGACATATCCTCTAAAGTTTAATTATCTAAAGTTCACGATATGGCCCGAAATGAAAATAATTTACTGAGGCCGCCCATCCTCGCCAACGCTCCGAATCCCCCGGAAGCCCCAGGCTTGTCGCGGCAGCAAGTGGAGTCGATCGTTTCCTCCATAGTAGATCGCGAATGCCGAAGAATAATCGATTCTGTTGTAAATCCTTTGGACGACCCCAGCCTCGAAGTAGATCAGGCCATAAACGATGACCAGCTCGGGAATTTGTCGGAAATGGACAAAATTCCCGACGTGGTGAAAAGTCTTCGCGAGTTTTCGGGTCAACCAGGAGAATTCAGCTCCTGGAAAAAAAGTGTAGAACGCATCCTTAAGATTTACGAACACCAAAAGGGAAGCCCAAAATACTACGGAATCCTGAACGTGATTAGAAATAAAATTGTCGGTCAGGCCGACACAGCTCTAGAATCCTACAGCACTCCCTTAAATTGGGAGAGAATCTCCCGTTGTTTAACTCTGCACTACGCAGACAAGCGAGATCTTGGTACCTTAGAGTACCAAATGACATGCCTAATCCAAGGCAATGGCACTATCCAAGCATTCTATCAAGCTGTTTACCATCATTTGTCACTCATACTTAATAAAATATCAAGTATGGAGATGAGTGCAGAAGCAATGAGTATCCTCGTGAATTCCTATAGGGATAAAGCACTCGACACTTTTGTTCGCGGTTTAAGAGGTGATTTGCGAAGGTTGCTGAGTATGCGAGAACCGGTCGACCTTCCTGAGGCACTTCATTTATGCCTGAAACTCGAAAACATTAACTACCGTACACAATACGCCAACGATAACAATAGAACAACAAGACGAATGCAGCACAGTACTCCTCCTCCTATTCCGCACCGACAAGTGCAAAATTCCCGCGGCCCTACGCCGAGATTCAATTCTGTCCCCGAACTTACATGGGTACGTTCAATATCTCGACTCGAGTCGACTCGGGTAAATCTGACTTACTCCGGAGCGTTCAATATCTTACCCGAGTCGACTCGAGTCATTTTTACTCGAGTTCAACCTTACAAATGTGTGCGTAAATGTCATAGAAAAATCAAATTTGTCATACCAGCGTATAACCATGGAGAGAAAAGTAATAATATGAAATATTTTAAGTGTTGCAATGGAGAATATATAGTTAAAATTATTTTCTTGTATTTTCGCTGCAACTTTTTTCCATACTACTTCACGCCTTACTCTGTCTGACGAAAAATCATTTTGTAGGTATATATAGGCATCAATAAGGCAAAGTAGGCAAAGTAGCATTTCTGCTCCACCTTGCCTTTTCTTGGGTAATTATCTCCCCATTTTCCGCAACAGCATCTCCTTGGTACGTTACAAGTACCCCAAGCGCTTCCATGATGACGTCAAATTTAACGTCGAGTCACTTTGCTTCGACCTTTTTACCACTGTCTAAACTGACTCGAGTAAGCTTAATCGACTCGAGTAAGATAATGAACGGCAACCCGAGTCAAACATCTCACGCATACAACCTAATCTAAAAGTTCACAGACAATAGTCCGTGTGAACTCGAGTAAGATAATGAACGACATAGAGTAAGAGTAAAAATGACTCGAGTCGACTCGGGTGAGATATTGAACGCTCCGGAGTAAGTCAGATTTACCCGAGTCGACTCGAGTCGAGATATTGAACGTACCCCATATAGGCAACAGCAGCCTTTTGTCCCAAACACGCCGAGGTTCAACTCTGTCCCCGAATACACGTATAGGCAACAGCAGCCTTTCCTCCCAAACAATGGTCAGCCTCACCAACCCATCGGGTCCCAAAATCGACAAAATCTGCCACCAAAACCGCAACCTAGACCCGAACCCATGGATGTTGATCAGTCCATCCAGTCACGCGCGGTAAACTATCAAAATAGAATTCCCCCTCACGCTCACAAAAGACCATATTCCCAACAAGTAAATGCGCCAAGAAAACAACAACGTGTGTACCACACACAAGGGTTAAAATCGGGTGAGGATTTCCATAACTACAATGAAACTCTAAACAATGAAGACAAGACGCAGGAGCAAACATTGATAGACTACATGGGAACAGAGGGCAATTCGAATTCCTTACCAGAAGCTCAAGAACCAGACTTATACACCCAGGAAGATCAGCATAACCTCCATTTTTTAGGGATATAAGCTCTTCGCTTCCATACTTTGAGTACAAAGCGAGGAGCGGGAACGTTTTAAAATTTTTAATTGACACTGGCTCAAACAAAAATTATATCCAGCCAAATTGCGTCTTTAACCCCATACCAAACGAAAGCCCCTTTTCTGCAAGTACTATTGCTGGCCATGTTAAAATCACCCATCACGCAAACCTTCATTTATTCGGCCCCGCAATCCATAGCCTAAAATTTTTTATTCTCCCGGAACTCAAATCTTTTCACGGAATCATTGGAAATGACAGTCTAAGAGATCTTGGAGCGGTCATTTACACTGCAGAAAATTTCATGATTGTCAAAGGTCACATAGAGGTTCCTTTGAAACAGTACACCTCACAATCAGTAAACACTGTAATTGTGAGAACCAGCCACCTCTCGGAAGGTTAACGCAATAAGCTCCTAACTGTGCTTCAGAAACATTCCAAACTTTTTTCTGAGCCAGACGAGAAGTTGACATATACAACTAAGGTTAAAGGGGAAATTCGTACCATAGATAATAATCCCGTATATTCTAAGTCCTACCCATATCCCATGGCCCTTAAGAGTATAGTGAACGAAGAAATATCAAAATTGTTAGAAGACGGCATAATTCGGCCGTCAAGATCTCCCTACAACGCACCTGTATGGGTGGTGCCAAAAAAATTGGTCTCTTCAGGAGTACAAAAATTTAGATTAGTTATCGATTATAGAAAACTGAACACCGTAACCATCCCCGATAGATACCCAATACCCGAGATAAGTGAGGTCCTGTCCAACTTGGGTAGTAGCAGGTACTTCACGGTATTAGATCTCAAAAGCGGTTTTCATCAGATACCCCTACGAGAGTGCGATATTGAGAAAACTGCGTTTAGTGTGAACAATGGAAAGTACGAGTTCACCCGTCTCCCATTTGGGCTTAAAAACGCACCTTCAATATTCCAACGGGCATTGGACGATATCCTGAGAGAACATATTGGTGTTAGATGTTATGTTTATATTGATGATATCATAGTCTTCGGAACTAGCGAAGACGAACATCTAGAAAACTTAGAGCTAGTGTTTGAGACACTCAAACAAGCCAACATGAAAGTACAGGCAGACAAATGCGAATTCCTTAAGGAATCTGTAGAATTTCTAGGCTTTATAGTCTCAAGGGACGGTATAACCACCAATCCAAAGAAGGTGGAAGCAATTAATAATTTCCCTGCCCCCAGAACATTGAGGGAACTACGCTCCCCTTCCTAGGCCTTGCAGGGTATTACCGCAGGTTTATTCTCGACTATGCAAAACTAGCTAGTCCGTTAACATCATTATTAAGAAGCGACAAAGGGCGCGTACCAAAAAACGTATCTAATAAAGTAAAAATAGAGCTAGATAACAATGCGCTCGAAGCATTCGATAAAATAAAGAAATCCCTTACGTCAAGAGACGTAATGCTCTCATTCCCTGATTTCAATAAAGAATTCGAACTTACAACAGACGCATCGCAATATGCGATAGGCGCTGTGCTAGCACAGGATGGGAAACCAATTACATTCCTTTCCAGAACCTTAAATAAAACAGAAGAAAGATATGCAACGAATGAAAAAGAAATGTTGGCCATAATATGGGCCCTAAATTCCTTACGTAACTACCTGTATGGTTCGAAAAAGGTTATTATATTAACGGACCATCAACCTTTGACTTTCGCCCTGAGCAACAAAAACACCAACGCAAAAATGAAGCGATGGAAAGCTGCCTTAGAAGAGTATAATCACGAAATTAGGTACAAACCCGGAAAGGCAAATATCGTTGCCGATGCTCTCTCAAGAAATCCGGAGAAGACTAATATCAATTCAATGACACCCACAATTCATAGTGACGAAAGTTCCTCTCATAACCTGATCCCAACAGTTACTACTCCCATTAATGTATTTCGAACACAAATCATTTTGAAGATTGGAGATACGACTTCTTATAAATTAGAGAAACCCTTTCCAAATTATTACAAACACATATTTACAGAACCCGAATATACTAGGGAAAATATTGTCGGTATTTTCAAAAGATATCTTAATCCAAACGTAATAAACGGCTTATTAACCAACGAACGGACGATGGGACTTATCCAAGAGATTTACCCACTCTATTTTAGTAACTACAAAATTCGATACACTCAGAAAGAAGTTGACAACGTTCAAAATGAAACCGAACAGGAAGAAATCATCCTGCAATTCCATAAAAGGGCACATCGAAACGCCCAAGAAAATAGGCTACAAATTACTGATAGGTATTATTTTCCTAAAATGGGCGCTAAGATAAAGAAAATCGTAAAACAATGCACAGTATGTAAAGAAAATAAATACGAAAGACATCCCAACAACCCCACTCTAAAATCTACCCCATTGCCGGAATACCCCGGTCACACGTTGCATATAGACATCTACTCTACTGAAAAACAATTAATCTTAACCGCGCTTGACAAATTATCAAAATTTGCTCAAGCAAGGATCCTCAAATTGAAGGCAATAGAAGATGTAAGGGGCCCCCTCCGCGAATTATTATTCTTCTTCGGTGTCCCAGTTAGCGTCGTTACTGATGGGGAGAAATCCCTCAACTCAGCCTCCATAACCTTCATGATGGAGGATCAATTAAATATCAACGTCTATAGAACGCCTGCACATAAGAGTCAGGTAAATGGACAGGTCGAACGCTTCCACTCCACATTAACGGAGATAATGAGATGCCTGAAGACGGATAGGACCCATAGAACCTTCGAAGAACTTTTAGAACGTGCAATCTACGAATACAACTGCACTATCCACACAGTCACATCGAGGAAACCTATAGAAGTATTCTATGGCAGAATCGTGTCAACTAGTCCGGAGCAACTCGAGTTGACAAGAAGGGAAAACATCGAGAAGTTAAGAGAAAAACAGGCGAAGGACCTAATCACGCACAATAAAAATAGACAACCCATCAAAGATTACGAAGTAGGACAGAAGGTTTTCGTAAGGAATAACAAAAGAGTCGGTTCGAAACTAACACCTAGATATAGAGAAGAAATAGTTAAGGAAAACAAACCAACATTCATTATAACAGATTCGGGAAAAAAATACATAAAAGCGATATTAGAAACTAATCGATTTATCTCATTTCAGGTTACTTATCACCACTGCCGTGAGCGCAGAAGTCGAAATATTAGATTACACGCATTCCCAGCTTGTCGTTCTGAAATCCGGAACAGCGAAGATACAGAACGGAAACCTAAAACTCATCCACATTTTTCAAATAAATCAATATAACCAATTCCTATCCGAAACACACTCATTAGTCCATAAAAACATTCCCATGAACAATCCCTTTTACCCACTCATAATCCACGAGCTTAACCAAATTGAAAATTACATTAACCAAATTTCAGTACACAAAACAAGACGTTCTCTAAACTTCATTGGGACCGCGTGGAAATGGATCGCGGGCAACCCCGATCACGACGATTTTGAGCTAGCCTCTAAAAAAATAGATGAAACAATCGAAAATAACAATAAGCAGGTACTAATCAATGACCAACATAATGAAAGAATTAACAAAATTACCAGAACAACTAACGAAATATTAAATATCATAAAGAAAGACGGTCTATTTGAACAAACTTTAGCACTAAGCATACAGTACAAGATAAAACTAATAAAAGAAGAATTAATAAATATGATTCAATCAATACAGCTAGCCAAATCAAATATTGTCAATTCCAATATATTATCACGAAATGAGGTAAACACGATTATAAATAATTTCGAAAGAAATAGAATTCCTTACAGTAGTATAGAAGAAGCGTTAGAATTTGTAAACGTTAAAATAGCACACAATTCCACTCATTTATTTTACATAATGGATGTACCCATAACGTTAGAAACGACTTTTGATAAGCTTACAGTTAAACCCATTAAAAGCAATAACTTTGTTAAAAAAATACAATTTTCCCAAATTTTAAGATCTAAAGAAACTTTTTTTGGAATTTCAAACAGTTGTATCACCTTTAATGAATTATCTATATGTAAAAATAAGGAAATTGTAGATGTAAGCAACTCATCATGTATACCAGCACTTCTGAGGGGCAAAGCGGCCAAATGTACAAGGATCAACAGCCACCATATCCCTTCAGTTGAAGAAATCACACCGGGAATCATCCTACTCAACGATTTTAATGGAACAATAGACACCAATGGGCCGGCGGAGCATTTTAAAGGAACTTACCTCTTAAAATTCCGAAATACTTCTATCCTAATCAATAATCAAAAATTCATCTCCCAAGAACTAAAAACCATCCAAATTTTGCCCCCACTATTCCGAAACAATCCAGATATAGAAGAAATTGAAGAAGTACTCTCCCTAGAAATGATGCGCGAATTACACCTCAATAACACCAAGAAGATATCAAAATTGAACGCTGAAAAAAAATTGACCGATCTGATAAATTATGGCACATATGGAATCATCATCACAGCTGCAATCATCTGTATACTCCTAAACAGAAGAGGAAAAAGTAAAATCGCCTTATCCGTAAATCCACCACCTAAAAATAACCGCAAGCAACAAGAGCCATCAGAGCATCATTATAGTCACGGAGACGAGTACCTATCAGAAAATCATCAGCACATCAACACAGCCATGGGGACGAAACTTGTAAAAGGAAACCACCCTCACGGTAGTGTATATCAGATCCCTCTCTTTTAAAATTTCGCGAGGACGCTCATCTTAAGCGGGGAAGAGTTAGCACCCACAGCTTGCAAATTCTCAAAATTCTTCTTAAAATCCCCTTCACCCATTTTCCCAACAAACCTAAAACACCCAGCCAATTCTTTCCCACGTAAAAAGCTTACGCAGCTTTTTACCCCATAAACCAGACGCTCCCACGATCTCCGACTCCACAGGCCAGACGACACCACGATCATCATTTTCCGCAACCCAGGAATTAGGTGAAACCAGACGACACCTCACGTGGCTAGAACCTGGAAAATTCTTCTGCGCGAAGCCCTGACAACCGGCGATTAGCAGCTCCTCAGTTAGTCTTAAGAAAATTGTAATAGCGTAAAGGTCTAACGACAAATAAAGATAAATTAATAAAGATAAAATTCTTTTTTTTAAGCAAAAACCCTCGAAGTGTTTTTTAACTTGTATGATAGCCACTGGGCTATCAAAGCTTCTGGCTCTTGCTGTTTAAAGTGTGCAAATAAAGGTGACTGGTGCAGTTGCATCTTAGAGCTGCTGCAGCTGCTGCTTAGCAACGAGTTTTTGCAAAGTTAACTCGTTTGTCTACCGGCAAGTTTAAGGTCACCGATAACAGTTTCAAATTCAGTGAGCTGCATCTTGGAGAATGTAAACAAAGATTCGAAACAATAAACTAGTTCAATAGAACTTGTTTATCTGGCGTCAAGTTTAAGGTCATTGCTAATAGGTGGTGAATGCCCGCAGGAGAGATGTAAACTGGAAATATGATTTCACTTAATTGTGAAATTCTAAAACAAGAAATATGTTAGCAAGTTACTTTTACTTTGTGCCAAGTTTATTACCAATTACTGCAATTTTTTCTCCATAGCAACAGTGTTAGAACCCTGCTAGTGGCAAATATTCTAGAAAATGCTAATATTGATTGTGCAACCATTTGCAATCTGACGTCAAGTTTAAGGTCAAAGCTAATAGTGAATACCCCGCAGATGCAGTGAGTTGCATCTTAAAGAATGTAAATTAGTTTGATATATTTTAATCTTTCTTCGCAAACCTGAAGTATTGCAAAACGATAATTCTAGAAATCTAAAATACCAGAAGTAAAACCAGTTTCATGCTATTAAAAAGTATGAATAAAATGATCAATTCTCGTAGATAGAGCATTATTTGTGGTGTATAATCAAAGTGCGCAGTACACGTTGATATATTAACAAAGTTTTTAAAAATCATAGAAAAGAAATGGAAAAATTCGTAACTTTAAAAGATCATGAAACGTTTGTGAAACGTTTTAATATACGTGGTCGGAAAGTGGAGTTTCAAATAGCTGCTCCACCAGGTGATGCGGAGCCAACATCTTGGATTAAATCATCAATAGATGATATTGTTCGACACGCTGTGACGGGGCTCGATGCAAAAGATTTAGTTGGATTGATTTTCTGTGGCGAGAGTTTTATGGCGAGAGTTTTATGGCGAGAGGGCCGGGTTGGATAAATTTTAGAGAAGCTTCTTCACTAAAATCATCTGATGTTTGGGAAATGATTTCAAAAATTTTCCAAAGCAATTCGGAAGGTATTATTTAATATTTAAGAATAAATCGCCCAGGTTTTTACTTATGTTTTTTAATTAAGGAATTAATACAGACACATTTTGTTTGACTGTCACATCAGTACGTTTACCGCACGGCAAAGGAAATAATCGTGGACGAAAGTACAATTCATTTGATGAAGAAAGTGTAAAAAGGAAAGGTATAGTGACAATCACCAACAAAGATAATTTATGCCTTCCTCGCGCTTTAATTGTTGCCATTGCCGCTATTACAAAGGATCCAGAGTATAAAAGAGTTATAAGTGATATTGGAAAACTCCAAACACGTCGAGTTGAAGACCTTTTAACAAAATCGAAAATTAATATACCTATGGATGGCAGTGGTATTCCTGAATTAGAAAAATTCCAAGCCTATTTAAAAGATTATAAAATGTTGGTATATAAATACGGCAATAAAGGAAGAGATGTAATTTTTGAAGGCAGATCTGATGGCCGCAGATTAAATTTACTCTACCACAAAGGACATTATAATGTCATAACTTCCCTTACGGCGGCTTTTTGCTGCAGTTATTATTGCGAGCAATGCAAGACACCATATAATACAAAAGGTGCGCATCGTTGTGGAGGAACCTGCCCTTGCTGTCAAAAATCTCCTGCATGTATAAAACAAAAGATTGAGGTGTCATGTGAGGATTGCAATCGAAGTTTTAGAGATCAACAATGTTACAATAATCATCTAGCTTCAGGATCTTCAAACTCCGATAGTATCTGTAGTCAAATAAAACGCTGCTTGAAATGCTTAAAAACTTACAACGTCAAGCGGAATCATATATGTGGAGAAATTTTTTGCAAGGTATGCCGTAAGAACGTGCAACAAAATCATTTATGTTTCATTCAAAAGGACTGTAGAACACCACCTACAAAAGATATACTTTTTATTTTTTATGACTTGGAAACACGGCAAGAAAAATTTATTACAGAAGAGGAAGGAAAAATACATGAACCGAACTTATGCGTTTTTGCAAAACGCTGCGATTCATGCATTCATGAACAAAAGTTATACTTTTGTCAAAAGTGTGGCTACAGAATAGTAAGCTATAAGGCGGACGTAATTAACAACTTTATGAAATATTTATTAGAAGTCCGAAAAAAATTTAAAAAAGTGGTGGTAATAGCACATAATGGACAATCATTTGATCATCAATTCATTCTGAATTATGTGCTTCATCAAACTGACTTAAAGCCTGAATTAATAATGCGCGGAACTAAAATAATAATGATGAAAATAAATGAAATAAAATTTCTTGATTCAATCAATTATTTTCCAATGGCATTGTCGAATTTACCTAAGGCTTTTGACTTACCATCTGCGTATAGAAAGGGTTATTTTCCACATCTTTTCAATACAACCGAAAATTCACACTATATTGGATTACTACCTGCAATAAAATATTATAGCCCTGATACAATGCAGACAGATGAACGTGAAGCTTTCCTTAAATGGTATGAGGACCATAAATATGTTGAATTTAATATGCAGCGCGATTTGGAAGGCTATTGTATTAGTGATGTTAAAATTTTGACGGAGGCCTGTGTGAAATTTCGAAAACTAATGATCGCAGAATGTAATGTCGACCCATTTGTTGAAGCTACAACTATAGCATCAGCATGCAATCTCGTGTACCGTCGTAAATACTTGAAACCAGACACTATTGGAATTATTCCTAGAAATGGGTATCGTTGTGCCATACAGTGGTTGATATGGGAAGAAGATCAGCGTAAAATAAACATCTTACATGCTGCTAAACAAAGAGAAGTAATTCTGAATGGAATGAAAGTAGATGGATACTGTGCCGAAACTAATCAAGTATTTGAATTCCACGGTTGTTATTACCACGGACATCCTACTTGTTTAACATACGAACGCGATACTCCTCTACATGAGAATGTAAACGATACCCTGAATCAAAGGTACGAAGCAACTATAGCAAAAACTGAGCAATTAAAATCTTTTGGATATGAAGTTTTTGAAATGTGGTCTTGTGAATTTAAACAGAAATTGAAAAACAATAAGGATATGATATTTATTAAATAATGCACCGTTAAATCCTCGTGATTCCTTTTATGGAGGTAGGACAGGAAATACTTACAATTACTACAAGTGTAAACCCGGAGAAAAAATTAAGTATATTGATGTGTGCTCGCTCTATCCATGGGTATGCAAAAATGGCAAATTCCCTATTGGTCATCCTACATTGTATGTTGGAGACAATGAATGCAGAAATGTAAACTTAAACACTACAGAAGGACTGATTAAAGCTAAAATTTTACCACCCGAAGGCCTACAACACCCAGTTCTTCCTAATAAACAAAACAATAAATTAATGTTTTCCTTATGTCGTACATGTAGTGAGTGCAAAAGTCAACTTGATCAATGTGCGCATTCTGATGATGACAGGGCATTTGTAGGAACTTGGGTTATTGATGAAGTAAGGAAAGCGTTGCTTAAAGGATATCAACTGATGGATATATTTGAAATATGGAGCTACAAAATTGAGCAGTACGACAAAGAAACACACGCAGGTGGTTTATTTACAGGCATGATGAACCAATTCATCAAAATGAAACAACAGGCATCAGGTTGGCCAAACAAATGCAGTACTGAAGAGGAAAAGAAGCAATATATACAAGATTTCTTTAGAAATGAAGGTATAAAGTTAGATTTCGCTGACGTCATATACAACACTGGACTAAGGTCCCTCGCAAAACTTATGCTCAACTCCTTTTGGGGTAAGTTTGGCCAGCGAGAAAATCAACCCAGAACCTCAATTGTAAATAGACCGGCAGAATTATATGGTTTATTAACAAATCCAGCAAAAGAGGTCCATCACCTTCTACCCATCAATGAAGAGAACCTTGTTGTAAACTGGTGCTATAAGAAAGAAGCTGCTGATAACTTACCAACCATCAATGTTTGTATAGCTGCATACACGACTACACAAGCACGCCTCAAACTATACAGCTATTTAGAGGAACTTGGTGATCGAGTTTTGTATTATGACACTGATTCCGTAATATATGTAAGCCGCGAAGGAGAAAATGACCCACCAACAGGAGAATTTATAGGCGACATGACCGATGAGCTGGATTGCTATGGATCAGGCAGCTACATCACAGAATTTGTTAGCGGCGGTCCAAAGAATTATGCATACAATGTTTTTTGTACAAAAGATAATACAGAAAAGGTCGTTTGCAAGGTTAAAGGAATACGTCTAAACTTCAAAGCCTCTGAACTGGTAAATTTTGCTACCATCAAAGAAATGGTGTTAAATCCCTATCAGCACGAAAAAATTCAAATACTTTCTTATAATATTCGACGGACCAAAGAACATGAAGTTGTCACCGTTCCTGAAATAAAAATTTATCGCCCTACAGCTGAAAAACGGCGATTTTTGGATGATCATAGCTCCATGCCTTACGGCTTCAAAAGACAACAGCTAGAATAAGACCATAGGAAAAAGATAAGATTTATTTTCTAGAAATTGTAAATTTAAAATGTAATCATATTAAAAATAACACAAGGATTTATTAACAAAGAGACAAATTTTATTCAATTTTATTTTTGTATAAAGCTAAATACAGTTAATTTTTTTGCTACATCTCGAGATAATGCTTTTAAATAATAGTTCTTAATATTATTTAGTTCTTTAATCTGCTCCTCTGTATTTATCTTCTCAGAGTATCGGTTTGGAAGGTAAATATAAAATTCATCTTCCAGGACTACAATAACCTTCTGTCCAAACCGGGTCTTTATGTGTTTAAAATAAGTAATTTTAAACTCCTTGTCTAAGGGCAGCTCCTCTACTTTTACCTGCCTGTAGCAGGTTTCCTTTTCAATAGATTCCAGCAAAACCTTTGCAGAGCCGCTTGCCTATAAATAAAATAAATTATTAAGTTGAAATATTTTATTCGTAAAGAAAAACTTACCATTTGTATATTGCTGTATGAATTTTTCTAATCCTCTAGAATGGTGATTGAAAGACTGAACAAATCACTTTACAAGTTAACCCTTTTTATACTCAAAATCACAATCTATTAAGAATAAAGAACAAGTTTTCAATAAAAACTGAAGGCCTTTGCGCTTCTTTCACGATTAAAATATGCGCGACATTTGTTTTTCTAATTAAACAGGAAAATGCAATGCAAATTCCTTAATGCATAAGATGCAGAGTTAAAAATTCATATTAATTATAAAATGTGAAACGAATTACGTATTGACATTCAGGCGCAATGATAGATACAAAGTAAATTGTTAATATATTGTTGCAACAAAGTTGCACTTTCTGATGAAATGTTTTACAAAGTTTATAAAAACAAAAATTCTTATTTGTATGAAATAATTTTTGTTAAAAAATGAATAGTAGTTTGTCTGAACATCCCCACCTTGTTTTTGAAGTGAAAACTTCTTTAGCGGCGTTGAGCACTTTTTTGGGATGGGTAAAAAATGTAAATTTCGCGTCAGGTCACGTGACCCTGATCGAAAAACCGTAAGACGGACAGGGCGCTTGCGCGAGTGTGCGTGTGTGTTTGTACACAGCCTGCTACGCGCATCTACGGGAAAAGCTTTAATGATTTGCCAATGATTTTGAGTGGAGATTTCAACATAAACTTTGCAGACGATAAAAATCAACTATTAATTGAATTTTTAAATAATGAATTTGGTTTAACGATGTCAAATGATCGCAATCTTAGCACAACGAAATACAAAACTACTATTGATGCGGTCTTTATTAGACATCTAAATAGATTCGAATCAAAATTGTTCGTTTCTTACTTCAGCTACCATAAACCTATTGTATCAGTTTTAGAGATTGGCGATGATGATGCTGGTAATGATGATGGTGAAAGAGTCGTTGAAATTATGGATGAAAGTTGATTTTTCTGAGAGATAAACTTTTTAATGTAAATTAATTGTAATAGTTCTGAAGTGTTAAATTTTTTATGTAATATAAATTGTCATGTTTGTGTACGATAGCGCAATAAATGAATATTGTATTTTACCACATAAATGATAGTACTTTTATACTGATAAATAAAGCAATTCGTGCGAAATTATTCCCTAACCATTCCAAAATATTCAAAAATGCACAACGTTAATGTACAAGTTTTCACTTCTGCCGGCACTCCCGGAGTACCACCCGTTGTTTTTTTTTTTTGGAAGCTTGTCATTAAACATTTAAAAACACATGGGACAATATAATTTTTATCATTTAAAGTTTATCTGATAAAGGAAAATGTCTATAATAATTTTAGATTTACAGTTTGTCTGCGGTAACAATGGGCAATATTTTTTCAAAGAATTGTCACTTCTTGACCACGGATCCATTATTCCTTTGTCTTACCATTTGGCACCACCATATCCACGCGAAGAACTTTTACCAAGGGCTTCTCAACAAAATGCTTACGATGTGAAGCACATAAATGGTCTGAACTGGGATGACGGCAACGTTGAATACAATCAACTGCGGAATATTTTTTCAAATCTTTCAAACTCCATAATATATGTCAAAGGTGAAGAAAAGGAAAGATTTATAAGAAAATATCTTCCTGACAGCGATATAAGACAGCTAATAATACCAAAATTGAATAGCCTTCAACAGTTTGAAACTAATTGTGAAATACACGGAAGACTTCCACAATTACGTTGCGCAGTTCAAAATTGTATTAATATTTACCTGTATTTATTAATGAATCAAATTATTAACTAAAAGAATTTATGTTTTATTTTAATTTATTTATTAAAACCCATTACAAACACATAATGTCAAAAAGAATATTGGTAGAACAATACAAAGGTATCTCGTAAAAGAGTCTTGAATAGTTTGTGTGTACATAAGAGGTCCTAGATTGTATAAAAAAATCATCTTTTGATAAAACAAATACATTTTTCTCTTTACACTTTTCACAATGCTTATTATAGTATTCTTTTACACTTTCCGATGCATTATTATTATGAAACATAACAATGTTTATGAACTCTAACAAATCAAATAACCTACAAAGTTCGCAATAAGTTAAAGTAATACTTCCTGTATCAATCGGAATTTTGTGCTCTTGCTTTAATGCTTCCTGGTTTGAAGGTATTGGGTCAATTTCACTCTTCAAGTTGCAAAGATGCTTAAAAATTGCTACCCATCCAGAATATGTTGTTGGAACCGGTTGTTGACCATGACGATGGAATATGATCTTTGCCTCGAATGAATGCGGGTCGAATCCAAGTACAACTTTTTGATTATGATATTCGTCCAGATAGTACGTGTAGTTCAGCAATATGTTTTCACCTCGACTTTCTGGGCAGCTTTTTTGCTTACGTTTTTGGTTTTTCGATGGTTTATCCGTTATTACAGAATTTTTATTGCAGATTCCTTTTCTTCCCCGTTTTTTAGATTCCATCTTAACGTGAGGATTTTTACTGTAGTACTAACTGGGAGCTATCGTGTAACGGAGTTTATATTACATGTTTCTGTTATACATGATTGGTTACAGTAAATCCCACCATTTCTTAAATAAATTTTGCAATACAAGTTCATAATTTGTTTATCATTCAATTCATAGTTGTTTAGCGAGAATTGTTTCAAAAACTTTTTCAAACTTTGCCCTTTGCACCGGAAATAAAGGTACACGCAGCAATAATGTCCACATACTTGTGAAAGTGTACCCTGCATTCGCTGCTTATTACACACGAACATTTTTGAATTAGTCAGTAGGAATTTTTGAAAAAATGAATTATTGGGGTATTTTCCATATGAATCAAAATACTCGGCTGGCCCCTTTCTTGGGAAATAAAATGCAACCCAATGAGTTCCATTTTTGTGGGCAGGATCCGTATTAGCTATTATACATGCTGGTTTTTTAATTTTTCGCGGCAACTGATTGCATGGGAATACACCCTTAAAGAATTTATTTGTAATATGATGACTTTTTAGCAAATGTGCAAGTTCGATCGTGTTCATTCTTGTTCACAAGTTGTGTTTTCTACGTCAATAACTTTGGTATGAGATGTAACATAGTTACTTATAAATTCCTTCGTTGATGCGTCGCGAACAATGACTGTATTAAATTTTGCTAGGGTTTTTATAAGGTCTTCATTTAGGCGTTTAAGTTCAAGATTACCGAATCTACTTGATTTTTCAATGCATTCTGCACTAGATGCGGGATACCTGAAGACAATTTCTTTTGTAAATAATTTATTTTGTGCTGTGAATCCAGCTAAAGAGACTTTTTTAAAGAAGGTCAATTCACCTCCGCAGAGGTATTCGACATTTATCAAGCAGCTCATTGTTACCGTGATATTGTAAGTATCTAACTAACACTTAGCATAAAATGTAACTCCCTTATATAGGTTTTAAAAGTTTGTATATACATTTCGATCCTTATCGATTTCTACACTCCCGTCATATTCAGCATACACAATGCAGGTACATAACAGTTGTTTTTAAAGCCTCCTTAAATCTTCCTTCAATTCTAACCGTCCCTTGATTTAACAGATTTCCGCAGGTAGAATTATACGACAGATCTGTAGTCAAATCGAAGGCCAATAAAAATGCGCCGTTATCAAAGAATTGTTTTGAAATCTGATGTCCTTTATCAAAATAATGTATTCCAGTTCCTTTAAACAAACTGAGGTAGCCTCTTGTACTGATGGGAGGTTCTTTTGAATAATCAAATTCCATAGGTTGGTTTGGAATCTGAACACCGTTTACAGACAAATTAAATCTGGTTATGTTATTGTGTTTGAAATTGTATGAATTTTTTGTTCTATTTCCCGTATAAGCGTCATTGTCTATCATGCCAAACACTAATAAATTTGGTAGTTGTCCTATCACAATATTGTCTAAAGATAATGTGAATGTATTTGAAGGTACGTATAGGTTTTGACCTCAACTCGCTTATACGGATACACAGCATTTGAACGTTGAAGTACAGATTCGTGTGCCAACATTATGCTTGGGTTAACGGTGACATGATTCATATACATAGTTGCTTCTACAATTTTAAGTCTTGGTGAATTGTTATCATTCTTTGAAAGGAGATAGAATTCAGGCTTTTCAAGCGATAGCACAACGCGCAAATCTACACCGTTCATTAGCAATTTATCTTGATTAAACATATCGCCGTGAATTTTCCCCATTAATTCTACTACACCGCTTAAAGAAAAGCTTTTGTCTTGCCAGGTAACCCACATTTTCTTCTGCACTTTGAGTAACCTCCATATTATCCTGATCAAGATACCAGCCGACAGACTCTAAATGCGTTGATGCTGCATCTTTTCCATAATTTAGTAAGTTTTCAATATATGCTCTGTAGTTGTAGTTATTGTCAGTTTGAGCAATCGGCTTACCGTTTAAGTAAATAGTTCATTGACGAAAAAGTGAATGGAGCACATTATTTACAATACCTGGACCTTCATCACTTACCGTCGCACTTCCTACAAGAATGTCTTTTCCGGTATAAAGTTCTTCTTTTCCATTTTTAATTTTAATTAGTTGCACTTTCAAGCGTAGATATATACTTGACAAATCCCGATATGTATCTCCATGACCTAATGAAACAAATTCTAGCACTGATGAGTTATCTAAAGGTGGGTCCACACTGAGCCAACGAAAGCAAACGAAAGCGAACGAGTCCACGTTGTTGTTGTTGTTTACAACAACAACAACGTGGACTCGTTCGCTTTCGTTTGCTTTCGTCGGCTCAGTGTGGATCCACCTTAATGAAGCTATCGGTTTGTATGCTACCTCCTCGGTTCTTAAAATATTACTTTGAATAGCTGGTCTCGAGAAAAGATCCAATTCGGATTTCATACACTCGCTATACGTGGGCATTTTATTTATTTGTCAAAAATATCCAATACCCTTTTACGGAAACTACGTTTGCCTTTTATAGACTTTTTCTTTTTGCTTGAAGCCTTTTTCGTGGTTTATTTTGAACGTTTTTGCCGTTTAGGGGCTAAAGTAAAACGAGCAGTTGTAAATGGATTAGGCCTTTTTATAGTCATGCGATAACTTCTTCCTGCACCATCCATATGATCAAACAGCTTATTTATACCTTTTTGCGCAAGTTCTAGAGCAGCAGCTTTACCTTGCTCCCTTAAGATATCTTTCATAGGTTTACTACTCGCGTCTTCTAAAATCGCTTTCCCAGTTTTAATAGCCTGTTGTTTTAAAACCTTTGCCCCGGAACTAACTATGGGTTGCAAATACCTTAGTAATCCGCGTTGATAGATTAAAGGTGACCGGTACAGTTCACCTATATCATTTAAATTACCACCACTTTGTATTAAATAATAACGCGTGTAATAAGAATTCATATTTATCTATTGCATTTTAACTGTGCGTAACTGTCTTTGTTTGTTTCTTACTATAGCAACTGCACATGCTATTTATAGGTTTTATTGTCTTTTAAAATGAAGCATTATGTATGTAGGGATATAACTTGCTTTGAAATCAATTAATTCGCCTTGTCCATCAGTTATTTTTATTGAAATATTTTCAATTGCGGTTTTCTCCACAGGACAATATTCTACATGGTTAAAACGTAGTGTTCTTTCATTTTCACTTATAGGTACTACACGCAAATATCTCACGGATTTATCTCCTATAATCCTTGGTTTGGTTATATCAGTGTAAATGTGTATAATATCACGCTCGTAATAGTGACTAGTGACTACTAGGTTTAACATCACGAGGTAATCTTTTACTCAATTTATCAACTGTATCATTTAATTGATCCAATTTCTTAATTATAGACATGTGCTCTGTTTGCAGTTTAGCGGTATCGAAAGACTCCTTTAGTTCTGTCAAAAATAACATTTGATTTTCGTTTGTCTGTTGGTGTATTAAGAAATATATCAGTTATAAAGTTTTTTAAATTATCTATATTGGTATCTAAAGGTACTGGTGTTGTTTTATATAATCCTGAGGTCTGTTTTTCGTAAGGAACATTTAAAATATTACTCTTTTCGGTAATCTTAATAGGTTGTGGGGCTTTAACATTGATAGAATCGCCATGCAATTTATCGAATATTGTGAGAATAATGTCTTTAATACGCGCAATTTTCTTTTGCTTTTCATCTTCTGCTATTGTTTCATCATCAAAATGCACATTATTGATAAAAAGTGTTATGAGATTCTTAACATTAAGATGTGGTGGTAGTGGCTTTTTTATCTTAATTGTTAATTCTAGCTCATCGATTCGTAATTCAAATATGTCATCTTTAACAGGAATTTTACCCTTTTTCCTTATGCTTTTAGGTGGATGGGTATAATCATCCAAAGCAGTTTTTAACTTGTCATGTTTTCTCTTTATTCTGGGGATTTGTCCGATTATATCATCAATAAAAGCCTCAATCGAGTCATATGATTTCAGTCTTAAAACAACATTATCTGAATGTTTTTTGCCTTGGTATATATGTAATATAAAATCACCTTCCTCCTTTTCGTAATTAATTTCTGGAATTACTTCATCGAAAAAATCAGCATTTAACGATCCCAAATTCGCTGTTTGACAAGTACATTGTATACCAAGAAGGCGTAACGGCATTAAACCATGTTAACAGAAATGCGGAAAAATTTACTTGTCCTTCTTTATAGCTCGAATGAGAAAGTATTTCCTTTGTCCATTCCAGTCTTACATTTTCATTTATCTTCACTGTAAGTAGTTTGTGATCTTTCTGTACATCTTGTCGTATTGTTTTTAATTCGTCTGTATCTCGTTTTACTCGTTTGCTACTGCCTTCTTTTCTTTCATATTCAGGAATCGAAATTTCAGTGATTCCGACGCTCCAGTTTTGATTAAGTTTGCATGGACGCGTTAGTTTATTTGTAAACTCGGACAGCGAATTTTCGGGGTAGTAGTGTAAAGAATTGTTAGTTAATAAAGAAATGTAAAAATTATTTTCTTGAATATCTACAGGCATATTTTGTATTATAATCTTTCCCAAGGAATGTCAGATATGCTTGAGGCTCTGTTTTATTTTTTAAACGCTCACTTTGGCGAACCGGTTTTCTCATAGGAAATGCAAGCTCATATTGTTTAGGATCCAGCTGTGAGGGTCTTAATATAGACTGTTTAGAAATCTTCTTCTTTTGTCTTCCTCTTCTTCCATTTGTTGTATGAAACTGGCAGCTTCATCAACGCTCATGTCAACAGGTATAGTATATTGTGTTATACCGTCGTCAGCAGTTACTACTCTATAATCTTTGTTTTCAATATTGGCTTCGGCTGTAAACTTCCTTTTGGAGGGTGGCTTAAGACTTTTTCCTATTCCGCTAGCAGATAAACGTCGCTTGCCTCTAGGAGTTAAAGATTGTCTTGGTGGAGTAATTTCTCCTATTCCAAAAACTTCATCCGGTAATTGCCTAGGTGGACTAGCCTCTCCTATTTCAAAAATGTCTTCTGGTAATCGAGACGGTACTGGCGAAGACTGTATTGCTTTGTCGTCTTTAAAAATGAATTTTGTCTGAGTGAAACTATCTCTCAAACCTTTGTGTTTAACTGGCACATTTTCTTGAATAGGCTTTATATTTTTGTTTTTATCGAAAACTTGCGCCCTTTTACGTTTTATATTTAAAAATTTTATTAATTCAATTCTATAATTGTACCATTTTTCTTCATCAGACAGATTTTTACTTTTTAATATGTTATCCATTCATTTGTCAAACAATGACAAGTTTGCGGATTGTTCAATATCACTCTTTAGAGTTTTATACACTTCCGGCGATAGAAGCAGCATTTTGTTAAGCCCGTTATTTCTATGCATATTTTTCAATTAATGAGCCGATAACTCCTGACAATACACTTCCTAATAAAACAGGTAGAAAACCTCCTCGCTGTATTAGTATTTTACGCTGTTTAGCAACAGACCTTTTTGCATCAACTAATTTACGCATGTCCTTTTTATACTTGCACAGCGAGTTATAAATTTTTCCATGTGGCATATGGTTGCCTTTTAAGGTATTGAGTGTAATTTTACAAAGAGTTCGTATAACATCAGGGTCAGCATTTTGAATGATAGCCTTTCTTAGATTTGATTTGGCTTTTTTAAGGACATATAGCATATGCTTGTTGTCCTTTAATCGTTTCATTCGTGACGCCATTTTTACTATTCAAAGAGCTTTGTGGGCAAAAACAGGTTGCAAATTCCTTGTTAAATATATCAGTTCTAAATCTTAACACGTCGTTAATGTCTTGAGTTAAATCAATTAGTAAATACCCGTAAGGTGTTTGAGTAATCTCCTTATATATTCTCAAAAGCTCCAAACTATTTTCGGGATAAATTTGTTTAGCTAAATGAGTAAATTGACTTTTATCTCTAGGGTTTTTAAAAACAACTAGATATTTACAATTGAGCGAAATGTCACGACAGAATTTTCCTTGATGAAAAACGTTTTGTGTCACAAGAATTACTGAAAAGTTACGATGATGAGACCCTTTAGTAAAAAGTTCACAAACTTGTTTGCTAAATGCATTTAACATCATATCATCTAAAACAATTAGGGTTGGTTCGTTTACGTGATTTATAAACTCCTCCGGGATAGAGTTTAAATACTCAATGTTTGTTAAATCAATGTCCGATGGTAGTGCATTGTGTTCTGCATTACACCATATAATTTTTTTAATTTGTGGCTCTATGAACAACGCATTATTATTAAGAAGGGTTTTTATAAACGTCGTTTTGCCACAGCCCGAAGGCCCTGCAATAATCATTGTAAATGGATGCCTGAATGCAATCATTATTAGATGAAATATAAATTCCGATTATGTATAAATACCGCATCTTTCAAGTATATATATAATTTTTATAAAAATGAGCAGAAGACAAATTGTTGAAGAGCTTCATAAACCAGCACGAAAAAATTTTAAACGCCAGCGTGTTATAATTAGAGGCATAGATGATTTATGGCAAGCAGATTTAGTTGATATGAGTGCTTTACTCTTCAGAAAATCAGAATTTTCGTTTTCTTTTGACTGTGATTGATACCTTTACAAAATATGCTTGGTCCATACCAATTAAAAGTAAAAGTGCAGCAGAAGTTGTTGATGCAATGCAGTCTATTTTTCATCACGGGCGCATTCCAAAGAATTTGCAAATGGATGACGTAAAGGAGTTCTTTAATAAATCATTTCAAAATCGAATGAAAAAATACGATATAAACCATTATTCTAGCTACAGTCCCTTAAAAGCTTCAATTGTAGAAAGATTTAATAAAACATTAAAAAATATTATGTGGAAAGAGTTTAGCATGAATGGTAATTATCGCTGGATTAGTATGTTGGACAAGCTGACAGAAAAATATAATAATATAAAACACCGAACTATTAAAATGCGACCTGTGGTCGTTGGATTGGAAGACGAAAAACGTTTATTATTAGCTGTGTATAAATACCCCAAAATAAAATCCAAACCTAAATTTAAAGTGGGTGATTTTGTTCGAATAAGTAGGCATAAACATGTATTTGAAAAGGGATATACACCTAATTGGTCTGCTGAAATATTCAAAATTAAAAAAGTTAAGTCAGTTTACCCGACAACTTATATTCTTGAAGATTACCGGGGAGATATAATTCAAGGAACATTTTATGAGCTAGAACTAGCGCCAGTAACAAACCCCGATGTTTATTTAGTAGAAAAAATTTTGAAGAAACGCGGGAACATGGTTTTTGTTAAATGGCTTGGTTTTTCATCAAAACATAATAGCTGGATTAATATAAAAGATGTTTTGTGATTGCTGTTAAACAGTTACCATGTTACTTTTAAAGAGAGAATACGACAGATTAAAAACGTTTCGTAATCTTCATTTAGATGAAAGAAAATCTCACAAACTTGCAAGAAGCGGATTTTTCTACACGAATTTAAGAGATGTAATTAAATGTTACTACTGTTCCTTGGAATTATGTGCTATGAATTGCTCTGACGATGTTGAAGCCGAACATATTCGTCTTTCACCGAATTGCTTTTATGTGAACGGTAAAGATGTATGCGGACCTTTCAATAGACCAGCTTCATTAAACTTATCACAGTACGCCTACAGCATCTTTAAAATTTTAACGGGTGCTTTAATAGTATTTGGACTGTGTTGTGAGATTTATTATTTTTATAAAAGCTATGAAGAAACAGGTGAATTTTAACGACAAACCACAAGTTAAATATATGATAGCGTGGAGTTTTGCGTACCGGAAGAGCAGAAAAGGTCCGTGGGAATTATACGCATTGAATACTTTCAGATTTAAGAATAGAATTTCGCAATTAGGTGTAATCTTAAATCCAGTTTTAAATAAGAAAATAAATAAAATCTCAAGCAAGTAATCCGCAATTTTGTTTTTTATTATTTACCTCCATAAACGACAACATATTTCTAAGTAATTAAACTCATTAAGGCACAGCTCTCGTCCCAGCCCCCAGCCGCAGCCCCAGCCCAAGATAATGACCGCTTGGAAATATCCAGGTGCGCAAAAGCTTTCAATGCACCAGATGCGCAAACAGGTGCGCACGCGCCGCCCATTAATTAAAATAAAAGGTGCTAAATGTCACGCTAATAACCAATTAAAAGGTGTTAAATGCCAATCAATCAATATTAATTAACCCAATGACCCAGTTTATTTGCATAATAACCTCTATTGAACTAGTTTATTGTTTCGAATCTTTGTTTACATTCTCCAAGATGCAGCTCACTGAATTTGAAACTGTTATCGGTGACCTTAAACTTGCCGGTAGACAAACAAGTTAACTTTGCAAAAACTCGTTTCTAAGCAGCAGCTGCAGCAGCTCTAAGATGCAACTGCACCAGTCACCTTTATTTGCACACTTTAAACAGCAAGAGCCAGAAGCTTTGATAGCCCAGTGGCTATCATACATGCCTCTTAAGCCGATGATCCGCGGTTCAAATCCCCCGAGTCATACAGCCTGCACTTTTTTCCAGCATAAATAAATACTGCAACAGTCTTGGACGCAAAGCTTTCTTCAGGCCACAGTCCCATCCCGGCCCCCCAGCCCCGCCACCAGCACAAGCCCCAGCCCAGGGCCCCAGTTCTCGCCTCGGCCAGCCTAATGTGACATTGGGTTTGACGTCACTTCAAGGTAAGGCGCAAACAGATGCGCAACCGGCTCGAGCCACCGGCGCGTGCCATAAATTACATACAATTAATCACCCAATAAATTTGCATAATAGCTCAACCAATTAACTAATGACCCATAAATTAGCTAATGACCCAATAAATTTGCATAATTGCCCCATAAATTAGCTAATGACCCCATTAATTATCATAATGACCTAATTAATTTGCATAATTGCCCCGCCCCCTCATTTGCATAACCGGTTTTGGTTCCCATGACAAAGTGCCCCAATACCTACTCCCAGTGTCAAACATTCTCTCTGGTGGGCATTGACTTGAAAAGGGAGTGTTTTTCCCATGGGCAGTTATATGTTGTCTTATCTCGAGTTGGAACTCCAGAAAACCAATACAATTTGCTACCATACAATAGCACAACATCAAACATAGTATTCAGAGAAGTCTTAAACAATTAACATACTCGCCCAATACATACTAGCAGCCAACAAGAAATAAAATGAACATAAAATAAATCGTAAATACTCAGTACTGAGAACCACACAAGATAATTTCATCACAAGTAAAAATGTTTGACGCCCTGCGTAGTGGGCACGGGTCAGCTAGTTAAGAATAATTTTAAAAATTGCGTAGCCAATAAAATATCTCCGAGAATTCGAACTTATTTCAAAGTGTTCCGACATGCCTTCATTTAGCACAGTGTCTTCTATTTCAATTTCAGTCAAATCGGCTTCAACAGACAGATTATTTTCTGATTCTGATAGAGATTTACTATAATTATTTAATTCAGAAATTATTGCATTTATGCTACTCTCATTCCATTCAAATAAATATAAGAGGAGTTTGATTTAAAACTAAGATTTTGGGCAATCAACTTTTATTTCTCAGTATATTCTGCGGTTTTTGATCGAGATACCAGAAGCATTTTGCAAAATTCCTTCGTATTTTCGTGAACACTTTTTATCTCATCAATCAGCGCAGCCCCAAGCGCGCTGCCTGGTTGCTAGCTGGCTGGAACATATACTATACACTCAACAGAATTCATCAGCTGATTACTGTGTGTGTGCTCTCACGACTCAAAGCTCTTTCTTTAACTTGGTGCATTCGTGAGCGCGAAAGCTATGTCAGCCAATGTTTCGGCGATGTTTGGTTGAAAAATTGCCAGTTGTTCAGCTTGAGACTTCTTATTGTATTCTAAGTTCTTTGGTTAGATCTTATTCGAAAAACACTCACAGCACCACCGCACAGAGCACACTCGACTGCCATTTAGTTGTCGACAAAATCGTCGATCGAGTGTCATTGAAATAAGCTCGATATCGACTTGCGGAATATCGATTTGCGCTTCTCAATGAGCAATTCGATCGAGTCGAGTTCTGGAATAGGCCCCCAGCTCTCGCACATAGAACTATTTTAATTTTTTAATATATGTTGTCAAATGACATCTTCTAAGGTAGTGGTGGCCAACCCGCGGCCCGCCTTAACATTTTCTCGGCTCGCGAGATTCCTCACACATTTACAAAATATATTTATTTTATAATGACCAAAGTAGTGAAATCCAATGTATTAAAAAATGCGTTATTTGTGCATCCATATATTCAAAAATTAACTGTCGAAATTATGAGAAAAAATTAGCTTTGATTTTAAAATAATACTGTTACGCCCCTCGGAGTCCCTGGAGATGCCCTTCGATGCCCCTGAAAAGAAAAGCTATTACAAAAATAGGTCGCAGGCAATTTTTGCAGGAACTTCCCTACCACGATGCGCTGAGCCTGCAGCTTTAGGCTGAGCTCAGCACGAAAAATTGAGCGCCAGCCGTATGACCGTTAACGGCTGGTTTCCGGTCAGAGTTCCCCGAGCGATCGAGCAGCGAGCAGACGTGCGAGTCCTGAAAAGAAAGGAAATTAGATTTGGCCGTTTTGAGTTTTAATAAAAGTGGAAAGTTGTCCAAAGAAAAATTGTATCGGGCGTTTTACGTGTAATCTTCTGTACGAGCGCGAAAATAAACGTTTCGATTGGACGTGGTGTTTCAATTCTTCCCCCCCCCAGTCCCTACGCACCACACGGGTCCCAGGTCGAAGCAGCGACCGGGAAAAGGTAAGTCGCGGTTCCTTTTATTCGACGATCATTGCTCCTTTTATCGCGAATCCGCGGCTCAAGGCGGCATATAGTGGGCCGGAGAAAGGGCGCCAATTCAAAGCCCCGTAGTCGTTCTCACCCAGATTCGCGGTCATCGCCCGAGACCGGAGGTCATTGGCCCCATCAGCTGGGCACAGCGACGAAGCTCCGCACCGGCGGCCATCACCGAACGCTCACACCGACACACCGAACTAAGCCACACTAACACCACGCGCGAACCGGGTCACCCACACCGACAACGACACAAGCATCGGACACCGACACGCGAGGGCATTCAAGGGCTCCCGCGGCCATCTCCGGGCGGCCAGCTCAAGCGCCTTATTCGCCCAAAAAATTTGAGTTTACTCACCTGATTTCGCTCGTGGCACCCCTCCATCGACTCCTGCTCCCGTGGGGCCGGCATCCCGGCGCTGTCATCCCGCGGCGACGCCCCGGCGAGGCGCTTCCCAGCTCCAGCCAGCGGAGCTCCCCGCGAACACTGCGGCCCTGCGGCACCCCAGGGAAGGCCTTCTTCCGGAATTGCCGTACGTCCCGAGGGTTACGGAGACACACACTCGCCCGAACACTCCACTTATTCCCACATTTAACGCAGCTCCGGTGAGCTGAATTCGCGACGCGACGCCATCACTAGACCGAACGAACTTAAAAGTGACAGCCAGCCCCACCACTACATCGCGAGAACTGCACGCTGCCCCACGATCAGTGTACTGCGGAGCTTTAGGAGGGGAAAAGCTTCCGGGCCACCGAGCTGCACGCACACTGCGCCAGCCGTAAACTTCGCCTGTGCCTCCGGCTTGCACTATTCCAGCTGTTTCCCCTCGCAAGTCATCGCGGACGAAAAGTAATCCGATTGCTTCTGCCTGCGCTGAGGCAGCTTGGCTCAGCCCAGTGGGTGGTAAACAATCACCGCCGGGCTCGATTTTGCCAGACTTTTGCGGCGTTGCCGACTCTTCTTTAAGGCTCCCTCTCAACCTCGATCGCGCGCAAGGTAAGCCGGACGGGCTACCTTGAATTTCGTTACATTGGTGCCAGGTGTGTTCGGAACGAACGGATACTGAAGAGTATTCCAGCCCAGAAGAGTTTTGTCGGCAACATGGCTAGCGGTCAGGAGAACGATACCGATAGGGAAACGTTGACGTTGCTTCTGGTGGAATTCAACAATTTCGTCGAACAACACTCCCGAACGTTGAGAGAATTGTTGGGGACGGTTAGGGACCTGTCGGAGCGGGTGGCGAAATGTGAGTTATCCCAGGAGGAAGCGTTTATGACGCGTCTCGACCAACTGGCGGCTGAGATGACCCCTGAGCGTTCGGGGGCGAGACCCGAAGTGCAAGCGCAGAAGGGGAAGCCACTTTCCGACAGGGATCTAATAGATTTCGACCCCTTGAGCGGGAATGTCGTGAGGGAAGCGCGCCCACCCAGCCCTAGTACTGGCGCTATTCCGAAACGGCCAGTACCTAACCCCAGGAGGCGCTCATCGGGGACGAACGGAATTCAGCAGACCAGACCCACCGTAACACCCTCAGCACGTCCCCGGGTGGCGAATGAAACGGAAGGGCCGGTTCAGGCGCAGCCGCCCCCATCCAGCGGTATGTTGAAGGGCGCGACAACCCCGTGGAGTCCGATTACACATTCTACGCCGTTGAGAACGCCAGCCGTACGGTTCCGCGACACCTTCACCCTCGACGATCCAATCCCGCCGACGGTCGCGCAGGCTCCAACGCTTGCGCCTACTGGAATTAAAGTGGCCCCCCAAGAATTTACAGGAAAGCAACCCTGGCGACTCTACTGCCGACACTATGAGGCAGTAGCGAAAATAAACGGCTGGACGGACGAGATGAAGGCTCTCTACCTCGTCCCATTTCTACCGGGCACCGCGTTAACGTTTTACGACACGCTAAGCGAGGCGGTTCGGCTGGATTATGCGAGGCTGAGCACTGCGTTCGATACGCGGTTCAGTAACCGAATGGAGAAGACGGTTGCTCATATCAAACTTCGGGGGTGTGTGCAAGCACCTCGGGAGACGCTAAAGGAGTTTGTCACTCGGGTACAGGAATTTGCGGCTCTGGCGTTCGAGAACGATCCCGATTCCACGCGAGAGGCCGTAGCGCTAGCCCAGGTGATCGACGGTATCGCGGACATGGAAATCCAGCAGCGAGTACGAGACGCCCTTCCGGAAACGGTCGAAGATGCACTGGCTTTGGCGGAGCGAATTGAGGCGAGCCGAGAGGCGACTAGGATCTGCAGGAGACACCTACGAGTAGCAGCGGCGGATGTACAGCCAACCCCTCCTGCCCGCAGTACCGGCACGGTGAGGGCACCTAGAACTAGGCCAAATACGGCCACCAGTGGCTCCCGAACTCGGCCAAGGACGCCTACAGCATCCCCGCCTCGGAGGGAGGTCGGCATCACGGGAAAGGTTAGGGTCTTCCTCGAAGAACGGAACTTCGGGTTCCTCACGCGGAACGACAACGGCGAGAATGTTTTCTTTCACAGGAATGCGATAGGAAACCTGCCGCTAGACGCGCCAGTGGTACCGAGGGAGGGCGACGAGGTCCAATTCGATGTGGTGTGGACGGACAAAACACCGGCGGCGAAAAACGCGATCCTGCTTGTGCGGCCGCAGACGAGAACTACCGGGGCTAGGGTTAGCGGACGAGGACTGCCCCAACAACGAAACAATTTTTATCAACACGGCGAAACATCAGGGGAACTTGCAAATCGACGGCGACATCAACGGGGTGAGTTGCAAAATCGTGTTGGACACGGGGGCGAGTCACTCGATAGTACACCCTCGAGTACTCGAAGCGGGCGAGCAGCGGAGAAAATTGCGGCAAACAAGCGCGGTGATACAGAGCGTGACGGGGGAGGTAACGAAAATTCTGGGAACTACAGAGGTCCCAGTTCGGATTGGTAATTTCGCGGCGAACCACTCCTTCCACTGCGCGGCGATCTACGACGAATGCATCCTGGGAATGGATTTCTTCGTAAAACATGGGTGTACCCTCGATTTTCGCGACGGCCTATTAAGGGTGGGAGGAGAACGAATTCGTCTTCACGATTCTGCGTCGGAAAACCACCTCGCTCGGACATGCACAGAGATTGTTATTCCCCCAAAATCGGACGCCCTGATTCGCTTAAGTTGTCCCACACTGCTGCGAACCTCCGTGCTAGTAACACCCCTCACCCTGAGCTTCGGTAATATTGTCCTGACGCCAACCCTGTCGGAGTGCTCGACGGGTATTACGTGGGCGCGGATAAGTAATGCCTCCGAGAAAGCAGCACAAATTCCGCCCAACAATAGCGTAGGCCGGATCGAGGAAATCTCCAGCGTCCTCAACAAGGGGGTAGTGGACGACTCCGGGACCAGTTGTCTACTGCACGGAGAATTAGGGAAGCTTTTCGCTGCCTCCCGGAAGGGCCTGGATGAAACGCAGCAAAGCCAACTGTCTGGGCTGCTTCGGAAGCATTCGTCGGCCTTTTCACAAGGGAAGGAAGACTTGGGACGGACTGGCATTCTGCGGCACCGAATTAACACCCAAGACGCAGAGCCGATGAAACAACCTGCACGGCGGATTCCTTTCGCGCGACGCAGTGAGGCCGAGAAGCTTCTACAAGAGATGAAGGGGCTCGGGGTTGTCACTCCCAGCACCAGTCCGTGGAGCTCACCGGTAGTCCTAGTGAAGAAAAAGGACGGTTCCCTTCGGTTCTGCATAGATTACCGGAAGCTGAACGAAGTGACAAAAAAGGACTCGTATCCCCTACCCAGGATTGATTTGACTCTGGATGCATTAGGTAGATCTTCGTGGTTCGCGACGCTGGACCTACAGTCAGGATATTGGCAGGTAGAGCTGGAGACAGCCGATCGGGAGAAGACCGCCTTCACAATGGGGAATGGTCTGTGGGAGTTCACCGTAATGCCTTTCGGATTAACGAATGCCCCGGCAACCTTCCAAAGGCTAATGGAAATAATCCTGGAAGGGCTCCCATATACGTCCACGCTAGTGTACCTGGATGACATAATTGTGCACGGCGAATCTTTCGCGGAGCTGTTGAGAAATCTCGACGCTGTACTCGCACGCATAAAAGCAGCCGGTCTAAAGCTCTCTCCGGGTAAATGCCAGCTATGCCAGAGGGAGGTGAAATTCCTGGGACACATCGTTTCCGAGAAGGGATTGTCAGTCGACCCGGAGAAGGTAGCTGCGGTTCGGGACTGGCCGCGGCCCAGGAACAAAAAGGAGGTACAGTCTTTCTTGGGACTGTGCGCCTATTATCGTCGCTTCATTTTGAATTTCTCCGGAATAGCCAAGCCCCTAACAGCACTGACAGGAAAATATGAGAAATTCGACTGGTCCCAGGAATGCGACAGAACCTTTGCAAAGCTTAAGGATGTGCTGACTTCCGCCCCGATACTCAGCCAGCCCTTACCTAACGGAGATTTCATCGTGGACACCGACGCGAGCGACACGGCGTGCGGGGCGGTACTGTCGCAAGTTCAAGATGGACACGAGCGGGTCCTTGAATACTACAGCAAGACCCTTAGTCGTTCTGAAAGGAACTACTGCGTCACGAAGAGGGAATTGCTCGCGGCCGTAAAGGGAATCTCACACTTCAGCCCGTATCTCCTGGGTAGACCTTTCAAACTACGAACGGACCACGCATCTCTGCGGTGGCTTATGAATTTTAAACAGCCAGAGGGTCAAATAGCGCGATGGATTGAACGCCTGCAGGAGTTCGATTTTAGCATTCACCACAGAGCAGGCATCAAACATGCGAATGCTGATGCACTATCGCGACGCCCGTGCACGGAGAGCGGCTGTCGTTCGTGCGAGAGAGCCGAGGAGCGCCAAGGCATCGTGGCGCGTACAGCGATAGTACAGGGGGACATAGCTGAGGAGCAACAGAGGGACCCGGTTCTCCGAGAGGTCCGGAGGTGGCTAGAGGAAGGAGAGAGACCCCCTAGGGAACAAATCAGCAGCCTCGACCCCGTCCTCAAGTCTTACTGGTCGATGTTCTCGACGCTTCATCTGGACAACGACTTGATCTACCGGAAATTTTGTGACGGGAGGGGGGAACATGAACAAACCCTGGTACCGGCCCTGCAGAAACGCAAAATACTAGAACTGGCCCATGACGGACCGGCGGGAGGACATTTCGGGGCCGAAAAGACGCTCCAGAAAGTGCGCGAAAGGTACTACTGGATCGGTTGCTCCCAGGACGTGGAGAGCTACGTCCGAAAATGCCCAGTGTGCCAGCGACGAAAGGGACCGATACCTAGGACTCGGGCGCGGTTACAGATTCATAATGTAGGAGCGCCCTTCGAGAGGATCGCGATAGACATCCTCGGACCTCTGCCGGCGACGACGAGAGGGAACAAATACGTCCTGGTAATGGGGGACTACTTTACCAAGTGGCCCGAAGCTATCTGTCTCCCGGATCAGACCGCGGAACGGGTAGCCGACGCCCTGATCGAGCACGTATTTAGCCGGTTCGGACTTCCCCGCCAACTCCACTCCGATCAGGGACGGAACTTCGAATCCGCGGTGTTCCAAGCGGTGATGAAGAAGTTCCGCATAGACAAGACGCGGACCACAGCCCTACACCCGCAGTCAGATGGGATGGTCGAACGGTTTAACCGAACGTTGCTCGACTATCTGGCTAAATACGTGGCGCAACACCAACGGGATTGGGATGAGCACCTTCCCCTTCTCCTACTGGCATACCGGTCCGCGGTGCACGAAACCACTGGGTTAACTCCAGCGAAGCTCACTCTGGGGCGCGAGCTTCGACTGCCGGTTCAATTGCTAACAGGAGAACCGCGATCGGAGCAACTCCCCGCTTCGGAATACGAGGAGAGGCTGGATACTCGCTTGAAGGACGCGTTCGAGTTCACGAGAAAGCGCCTCGGCGAAAAAAGTAGGCAGATGAAGGATCGTTACGATCTGTCAGCGCGGGGGTCCCCTTTTCAAGAGGGCGATATGGTCCTACTGTACCGCCCGCAACGCCGAAAAGGACGCTGCCCCAAGCTCCAGATGGACTGGGCGGGGCCTTATCAGATTGAGGAGATGTTGTCGGATGTGGTGTACCGGATTAAGGACTCGAGGAACGGCAAAACGATGGTCGTACACCGCGACCGCCTCGCGCCGTACCACAGCGATTAAAAAAAAAAAAAAAGGAACCCGACTCGCGTCGCGTACCCGGCAACTCGCGTTCGTTATTCTTCCCGCGGCACGAGCGAGTCGGAGGCGCTCGAGGAAAAACCTCCCCAAAACCCGGATCAGCTGGAGACGGCCGAAATCGTTTTGACACGCGGCGCGGGTGGAAATACCAACGCCTCCAGCTGATCCCGAGGAAAACAACTGGCGATGCACTACCCCCTGGAGGCCGGGAATCCAACGAAGCAGCCCGTCAATGACCTCACACGAGGAAAGAGGAGTCTATTACACCAATGCCGCAAGTGGCCAGCGAAGTCGACTGCACTCCTAAAAAGTTAAATTTTAAAAAAATTTTTTTTACTTAAAGATTCTACTTCTAGGGAGAACAGACACCTTTCCGGGTACGGTCCACCGCCTACGACGAACCGAACTGGTTGGCCTGCGTCCTACACGATGCCTACCAAAATGTGGAGCTGAGGACAGCTCTTCTTTCTTAGAGGGGGGCAGTGTTACGCCCCTCGGAGTCCCTGGAGATGCCCTTCGATGCCCCTGAAAAGAAAAGCTATTACAAAAATAGGTCGCAGGCAATTTTTGCAGGAACTTCCCTACCACGATGCACTGAGCCTGCAGCTTTAGGCTGAGCTCAGCACGAAAAATTGAGCGCCAGCCGTATGACCGTTAAGGCGGCTGGTTTCCGGTCAGAGTTCCCCGAGCGATCGAGCAGCGAGCAGACGTGCGAGTCCTGAAAAGAAAGGAAATTAGATTTGGCCGTTTTGAGTTTTAATAAAAGTGGAAAGTTGTCCAAAGAAAAATTGTATCGGGCGTTTTACGTGTAATCTTCTGTACGAGCGCGAAAATAAACGTGTCGATTGGACGTGGTGTTTCAATTCTTCCCCCCCCCCAGTCCCTACGCACCACACGGGTCCCAGGTCGAAGCAGCGACCGGGAAAAGGTAAGTCGCGGTTCCTTTTATTCGACGATCATTGCTCCTTTTATCGCGAATCCGCGGCTCAAGGCGGCATATAGTGGGCCGGAGAAAGGACGCCAATTCAAAGCCCCGTAGTCGTTCTCACCCAGATTCGCGGTCATCGCCCGAGACCGGAGGTCATTGCCCCCATCAGCTGGGCACAGCGACGAAGCTCCGCACCGGCGGCCATCAACGAACGCTCACACCGACACACCGAACTAAGCCACACTAACACCACGCGCGAACCGGGTCACCCACACCGACAACGACACAAGCATCGGACACCGACACACGAGGGCATTCAAGGGCTCCCGCGGCCATCTCCGGGCGGCCAGGTCAAGCGCCTTATTCGCCCAAAAAATTTGAGTTTACTCACCTGATTTCGCTCGTGGCACCCATCCATCGACTCCTGCTCCCGTGGGGCCGGCATCCCGGCGCTGTCATCCCGCGGCGACGCCCCGGCGAGGCGCTTCCCAGCTCCAGCCAGCGGAGCTCCCCGCGAACACTGCGGCCCTGCGGCACCCCAGGGAAGGCCTTCTTCCGGAATAGCCGTACGTCCCGAGGGTTACGGAGACACACACTCGCCCGAACACTCCACTTATTCCCACATTTAACGCAGCTCCGGTGAGCTGAATTCGCGACGCGACGTCATCACTAGACCGAACGAACTTAAAAGTGACAGCCAGCCCCACCACTACATCGCGAGAACTGCACGCTGCCCCGCGATCAGTGTACTGCGGAGCTTTAGGAGGGGAAAAGCTTCCGGGCCACCGAGCTGCACGCACACTGCGCCAGCCGTAAGCTTCGCCTGTGCCTCCGGCTTGCACTATTCCAGCTGTTTCCCCTCGCAAGTCATCGCGGACGAAAAGTAATCCGATCGCTTCTGCCTGCGCTGAGGCAGCTTGGCTCAGCCCAGTGGGTGGTAAACAATCACCGCCGGGCTCGATTTTGCCAGACTTTTGCGGCGTTGCCGACTCTTCTTTAAGGCTCCCTCTCAACCTCGATCGCGCGCAAGGTAAGCCGGACGGGCTACCTTGAATTTCGTTACAATACTCTTCCGAATATATGACAGATATTGCCTGTTTTATTCATGAGTTTACAGTTATGAATTCGCAGAATAATTAAATTATATTCTGCGAATTCATGATGCGCGAGTTACATGCTTACCATGCCTACACCTCGCTTGCTGACACATAAGGTATTCACCTTATCATTATCACGTTCCCTTATTAACCTAAATAATGTAGACATAGCATAAGCAATTTTGTGAATCATCGATCACCTCATGTTATTACCTGAAATGTGCAGACGTAGCGTCAGCACTTTTACGTTATAAGTAATGCCCAAAATTCATGTAATTGATCAGTTGTCATTGTACTAGCGTTGTTAACCGAAAGCTAAAATAAATTTGTAAAAGTCGAATTCTCGAATTTTAATTTTTTTTTCAAACGAAGTTCCTAAGTAACTTAACTGGCGCAGTCGTACGGATTTTTCTCGTGTCGATAATAATTTGATTTCGTACCGACGGTTTATCGGGTTTATGCGAAACGTTAATTAATAATTAATAAATTTCGTACCGACGGTTTATCGGAATTATACGATATATTAATTAAAAGTGTTGTTTCAAACGCTGAGCACGAGAAAGGGAATATTTTCATCGATCAACCCACAACCAACGAAGGCACATCGCTGGAACGAAGTCATCATCAACGACGGAACATCGTTAACTATGTGGCATTTACTGTGGCTGTAAGTCGATATTGAATATTCCCAGAAATCCTATGCCTCTTGACAAAAGGAGAAATCCTATCCCTAATCCCTACCCCGTATCCAGAATTTTTAGAAATAGTTTAAGCTTATTTAGAATAAGATCAAGTGAAAATTTAAGTGAGCAAACAAGTGGAAATTTAGAACCTAATCGTGTTGTTTTCAAATCCGCGGAAAATTTATTAGAAGTAGGAAATTCAATTATTTAATAATCAGTTTGAAACCGAAAGTAACAACCAGTCTGCAACGATGGCAGCAAGTAACGCTAACGAAATAACTGCAATGGATATTTTTTGAAGTGAAAACTTCTTTAGCGGCGTTGAGCACTTTTTTGGGATGGGTAAAAAATGTAAATTTCGCGTCAGGTCACGTGACCCTGATCGAAAAACCGTAAGACGGACAGGGCGCTTGCGCGAGTGTGCGTGTGTGTTTGTACACAGCCTGCTACGCGCATCTACGGGAAAAGCTTTAATGATTTGCCAATGATTTTGAGTGGAGATTTCAACATAAACTTTGCAGACGATAAAAATCAACTATTAATTGAATTTTTAAATAATGAATTTGGTTTAACGATGTCAAATGATCGCAATCTTAGCAAAACGAAATACAAAACTACTATTGATGCGGTCTTTATTAGACATCTAAATAGATTCGAATCAAAATTGTTCGTTTCTTACTTCAGCTATCATAAAATTTTTTATGTAATATAAATTGTCATGTTTGTGTACGATAGCGCAATAAATGAATATTGTATTTTACCGAATAAATGATAGTACTTTTATACTGATAAATAAAGCAATTCGTGCGAAATTATTCCCTAACCATTCCAAAATATTCAAAAATGCACAACGTTAATGTTCAAGTTTTCACTTCGGCCGGCACTCCCGGAGTACCACCCGTGGTTTTTTAATTCATTGAGAGTTCCTGACGCTATTAAAGATCTACCAAAATTTGACGGCAATTCGCGTTTATTGTTCGATTTTCTTGACAATGTTGACGAGATTCTTGCTTTAATTTCTTCTGTTGTTAATAACACATCCTACGGACAAATATTACTAAGAGCCATACGCAATAAAATCACGGGACCAGCAAACGAGGTACTAAATACGTACGGAACCCCGTTGGATTGGTCTAAAATTAAAGAAAATTTAATTCTCCATTATAGTGATAAGAGAAATGAAACATCTCTTATAAAAGATCTTCACAAATTAAGACAAGACAATAGTACACTTGAGAAATTTTATGGTGAAGTCATAGAATTGCATTCTAGTATGACCAACCATGTCAATATTCATGAAAAAGATCCGAGTGTTATCAGTGTTATCAATGTGTTTAAATACGTTTTTGTCTGGGTTGAGAGAACCTATGGGTTCTATAATTCGAGCCATGAAGCCTTCGTCGTAAGCCGAAGCTTTCGCCTTCTGTGTTAAAGAACAAAACATGTTCTATAATAAAACAGACAATAATAAGCCGATCGTAACTTCAAAACCGCCAAACATTTTACCTCCGAATATGAATAAACCCTACGTCTTACCCCAACCAAAGTTCCAACCTAGACCTCTCCCACAAAATCCTGGACTTCAGAGAGCTAATCAAAACCAACCCTGGCTACAACCCTTGAGATTTCCACAAAACAATATTTTCTCTCAGAACAATAATTTCCCGCAGAATAACAGAGTGGCGCAGAATAATAATGTCGGCAATTATTTGACCCAACAGAGATCACAGTTTCCAAACACAATGAATAGACCTAACCCCACTTCTACCCTGCCCAAACCTGAGCCGATGGATATATCAAAGTCCAATGTAAGAGTTCATCAACCTCAACCTCAAAATAGAACACCCTTTCCCTCAAATAACTTTCGATCGACAGGACAACCAAACTTTGGAAATAACGCATTATTCAACGTGACGGAAAATAATCCAGATTCACAGGTAGATGATTATACTGTCGATTATGCTCTCCCAGATTTTTACCTTAATGAACAACCCCTAAATTATGAAAACGAAAGTACTTATAACAATTGCCAAAACGAGCTAGATGACTCCAATTTTCAATTAACCGCCTCAAAAGATCAATCGGATACTTAGATATAAACAAGCATGGTTTTATACTGCCCTATATAAATATTTCATCCCCTTTCGGACGCGATCTAAAATTCTTAATAGACACACGTGCATCTTCATCTTTTATTAATCCCGAATACGTTCATCCGGATGATCTTAAGGAAACTAAGCCCACCGTAATTACAACCATTTTGAATAAACATACTTTAAATAAGGAGGTAACACTCCCCAATTTTTCCGAATTTGCTCAACCGGGCTATACAAGATGTCTTGTGTTTCAATTCCATAATTACTTCGACGGTCTGCTAGGACTTGATGCTTTAACAGCATTAGGCGCTATGGTCGATCTTGCTAATCATCTATTGATCACTAAAAATGCAACAAGACCCTTGCAATTTAAACCTAATTTCATGTCGCAAAAGTATCGCGTTCCTCCTAATTCAAAATTTATTGCTAAACTACCAGTTGATGTACAGGGAGGAAATATTTATGTTAACAAGACAGAAGTCAATCCTCACCTATACATTTCGGAAGGAATTTATCTTGCCGAAAACTGGTATAGTCTGAGAGAAGTTACTAGCTCCTGTAATAAAGAACAAAACCTCTTTCTCGAACAACTTCAAAAGTACAAAAAATTTTCCTCCGAAGAATTTACCGAGATAAACAATTTCAATATACATTACGACCAAGATATCGAACCACCAGTTGATGTAATTAACTTACTTCGAACTAATCACTTAAACAAAGAAGAATTTAGAGCACTCTCCAAGGTCTGTAAAGAATTCGAAGATATTTTTTTCAGAGAAGGACAAAATCTGTCTTTCACAAACAAAATTAAACATCAGATCAAGATTACAGATAGTTTGCTAATCTACACAAAGTCATACAGGTATTCTTATATTCATAAAGAGGAGGTACAGCGTCAGATAAACGGCATGCTTGAACAAAATATAATCCGGCCTAGTTATTCTCCATGGAGTTCTCCTGTTTGGATTGTCCCAAAAAAACGGGATGCCAGTGGCAAACAAAAATGGAGACTCGTCATAGATTATCGTAAACTAAATGAAAAAACGATAAGCGACAGATATCCCATCCCTAATATCACAGAAATCCTGGATAAATTGGGAAAGTGCATGTACTTTTCCACCTTAGATTTAGCCAGTGGATTTCATCAAATAGAGATGGATCCACAAGACATCGAGAAAACAGCCTTCACAGTGGAAGGAGGGCATTACGAGTACATCAGAATGCCTTTCGGGTTAAAAAATGCTCCAAGTACATTTCAGAGGGTTATGGACACTGTGCTCAAAGAGTTACAAGGGTCTGTCTGCCTCGTGTACCTGGACGACATTATAGTATATTTCACTTCGTTACAAGAGCACATAGAAAACCTCAAGAAGGTCTTTAAAAAACTAAGAGACGCTAATTTTAAAGTACAACTAGACAAATCAGAATTTTTGCACAAAGAAATTGAGTTCCTCGGGCACGTAGTAACAACAAACGGAATAAAGCCGAATCCTGCAAAAATTAAAGCTATTAAGGAATTTCCGATCCCTAAATCTCAAAAAGAAATCAAATCCTTTCTTCGCCTCTTGGGATATTATAGGAAATTTATTAAAGATTTCGCGAAATTGACTAAACCTCTAACTCAGTGCCTTAAAAAGGGCAAATCAGTCGAGCTTACCGATCAATATATAAAAACTTTCGAAACTTGCAAAGATCTCCTAGTTAATGATCCTATTCTTCAATACCCAGATTTTTCAAAACCTTTCGTTTTAACAACAGATGCCAGTAATTATGCTCTGGGAGCTGTTCTATCTCAAGGCCCTATCGGATACGATAAGCCAATATGCTTTGCAAGTCGGACCCTCACCGATTCTAAGGTAAACTACTCAACGATCGAAAAAGAACTGTTGGCCATAGTGTGGACCACCAAATATTTCCGACCCTATTTGTTTGGAAGGAAATTTAAAATAGCCACTGATCATAAACCTTTGACTTGGATCATGAGTTTAAAAGATCCAAATTCCCGATTGGTTCGTTGGAGACTGAAACTTGAGGAATTCGACTATGAAGTAATTTATAAAAAGGGCATTCAGAACTCTAACGCAGACGCTTTAAGTCGTATAAAACTGACAGAGGACAGAGATCCCTCTCACAGGACGGAACTCTATGTTACAGAAAATGAAACCGTAAATGAAAACACATCTCTAGGAAGTGCCGATGGATCCTCCATTCACTCTGCCCAAGAGAATATGGACGACGGCATACCAATTTCAGAAAGACCTTTGAATGAATTCGCGCTGCAACTCATCTTGGAGAACTCTAACGCAATTCCTAAAGTAATACTAGAAATGCCCTTCAAAAATAAACAGAGAAGAACCATCCGAATAATCGAGATCTCTGAACCTAAAATTATCGAAATCTTGAAGAAACACCTTCCACCTAACCGTTTAACAGCAGTTTACACTAGTGACGATATATTTAAAATTGTTCAAAGTACTTATTCTAAATTTTTCTCCCGGTCCAAAACATTTAAACTAATTAGATGCACCGAGATACTCAAAGACATTGTGGAAAGCGACGAACAAGACAAAATCATTATGGAGTATCATAACAATAACAATCACAGAGGTATTAATGAGAGCTTTCTTCATCTCAAACGAGACATCTTTTTCCCTTTCATGAAAAATAAAATTATCAAGGTAATAAACAATTGTGATATTTGCCAAACATTTAAATATGGCAGAGATCCGCCAAAAATTAAGCACACTATTCCAGAAACTCCCGACAGACCATTAGATATCTTCCATCTGTATATATATAATTCTACTGTACGTGTGTTGTCATTGAACTCCTCCTAAACGGCTGGACCGATTTGAATGAATTTTTTTGTATGCGTTTGGGTGGCGCCCTGGATGGTTTAGATTCAGAAAAAATTAAGAAAATTGCGCGGAAAATTGGAAAATTTCAGAAAACTGTTAACTGTTAGACTTTTAATCCAACTGTTCGGGGTTCAAATCCTGCTCGGGCAGAATCACTTTTTTTCATTTTTTACACCGGGGGGGTGTACGTGGGAGTAGATGGAGGAGTTGAGGAGGTGTCCGTGGGAGAAGATGAAGGAGGATTTGTGGGGGTGTCCGTGGGAGTAGATGAAGGAGGAGTTGTGGGGGTGTCCGTGGGAGAAGATGAAGGAAGAGTTGAGGGGGTGTCCGTGGGAGTAGATGAAGGAGGAGTTGTGGGGGTGTCCGTGGGAGTAAATGAAGGAGGAGTTGTGGGGGTGTCCGTGGGAGAAGATGAAGGAGGAGTTGAGGAGGTGTCCGCGGGAGTAGATGAAGGAGGAGTTGAGGGGGTGTCCGTGGGAGTAGATGAAGGAGGAGTTGTGGGGGTGTCCGTGGGAGTAGATGAAGAAGGAGTTGTGGGGGTGTCCGTGGGAGTAGATGAAGGAGGAGTTGAGGGGGTTTCCGTGGGAGTAGATGAAGGAGGAGTTGAGGGCAGGACAACGTCTGTCGGGTCAGCTAGTATAGATATATATTTTGTAAATTCCCAACAAATTCTCACGGTAATAGATAAATTCTCCAAATTTGCAGCCGCTTACACATTAAGTGCACGAAATAGTCTTTCAATAATTAAACACTTAAAGCATTATATAAGCCTCCACGGCATACCAAAAAAAGTTATCGTAGACTGCAGTAGCGAATTTACTTCCACAATTTTTAAAGACTTTTGTAAACAATTTGGCATAGAACTGCACGTTACTTCAATTCATCAAAGTAGTAGTAACGCACCAATTGAAAGACTGCATTCGACCCTGACTGAAATTTACAGAATAATTCAGGATAAACTCAAAGACAGAAATCACGAAGAAATCCTTAACGAAACTATCATTACCTATAATAACGCTATTCACTCTTCCACAAATTATAGACCAAGAGCCCGCGACGATCAGACCTTCGTTATTTTATAAAAGCTGAAAGTTTCTCTATGTATGTGCCTAATACAGGTAAAAACGATCCCCGACTATGAAGTTTGGAAAACGGTGGGTTTGACAGGTAACTGGTGTCAAAGGTGTGTAAAATTGGACCTAACTTTCGTCATAGTATAAAACCCAGTTTTTATATATTTTATTTGGAATAATATTGGAAATCACGTCGTCCATTGTCAGACACTTTGGACGGTTGTAACCCCCTGTCAGACACCTTTAAATTATGCTAAATTATAATTCTACTTACGTCATAGTATAAAAGCTGAATTTTATATATGTTACTTGAGGAACTATCAAAAGATATTTTCCCAGCTGTCAGACCGTTTCGATGGTTGCTTCACCTTGTCAGACACATTTAAGTCGGGTTGAAGTTGCGAAAAATTGACAACGGGTCCACCTAGAAAATGCTTAATACGTTCTTTCAGAGACATCCTACAATACTGGTTGATAACGCATTGGAAAGCTGAGCCTTCAGGCTTTCCAACGATACCACCCACGACCCAATCCGCTAACAAAAAAGCGGGAGAGACCGCGTCAAACTTCGAAAATGGCGATTTCAAAGCCCAAAATTTGACCTTGATCCTTCATTCTTCCGATTTTTTGTATGGTAAGATCGAAACTTTTTTTGAGAAAAAGCTTCCCTGTCACGTAGCCTTTCTCAAGAAAAAAACCGCACTCGAATCTGACGGCGCGTTCCGAAGTTATTCGTGTTACAATAATTAATACAGCAACACCCACTATCCGCAATGAAGTCCAATTGGAATGTGACGTGAAGTCCAAGTCCAAATGAAATGGTGCGTTCCGTCTACTGTGATCTTTCACTGTGCATCATCTGTCGTTTACTCTGTATTTTGTGGTGAACTATTATACGTACAGTACACGTTTTATTATTCATTTTTGCAGTTCATGAAATAAATGTGGTTCTGTTTTAATAAAGTGTTATCATGGGAGACGTATTAATTTGTGTTGTTTGTAAAAAAAATGATGGCAAAATAATATTGTTTTCTGAGCAGACATTAAAAAAATGTAAAACTGTTTTAAAAGCCAGAAATAAACATAACCTCAAATATAAGGACATTATTTTGCCTGATGAATATACAGACGGTGGTTATCACTGGGGATGCTATAAGGTATTCACAGGACTTCCGGACAAATATTTTACTTCAAAACTTTCAAGTTCTGAAAAAAACAGTGAAAAAGAAAAATCAGCCTGTGTACCTACAGACAATTTATCTCCAGCCACGCCGTTGATACCTGAGTTGACCATAGACCCATCTCATTTGCAGTCTTCAACAGAATCAACAACAACATCACAATCACAACCAACTTTAATTTCTGAACCAAAAGAACTACAATCTACAACTTTTCCAGAAAATGTTGACATATTTGAACCAGATGTAAGCGACAAGAACGATTCAACTCAGGGCGCAAATATTCTGACCAAAAGTAATGCTAGTATTAATAACTATCAAAACTTTTGTGTAATCTGTAATAAAAAAAATAAAAAATTTCGATCGAAAATGCTTCCACTTCATAAAGCTGATATAAACCAATTTAAATCTGTTATACTACCCAAAATTGAAGGTCAAGAAGAGTATATTGAATTGTTAAATAAGTTGGAAAATTTCTCTGATCCAAAAATACATTATCATACTGAATGTCGAGTCAATTTTAATAATAAAATATCTCCATCGAAAGAAACATTCAGAGAGTGGCATTATCATCGAGAATATCACCAAATAGTTTTTAATGAAATTAGTAGCATCATCGAGGAAGATGTAATCAAGAAAGGGCGTTGTTATTTATTGGTATATTTACATGAATTATATGTATACTATATTAATTCATTAGATCAAATTTTTAAAGAAAATTCCATAGAAATGAACGTCACTTTTACAGCACATCACCTTGAGGAAAAAATTATGAAAAAAACATTTTTAAAAAAAATAGAACCGACTCCAAAAAATCCCAAGCTCTAAAAAGTATAAAATAATTATATTAAAAGTCCTCTGATACTACTTTCAACATTAAATACCAAGACTTTCCTAGACTTTTGAAGTCGGTGTGAAAACCTGACTGATATTAATCCAATTAATCCAGACAAACTGATTGCATTCATTATTTAGTATTGGATTAATATCATAGTCAGGTTTTCACACCGACTTCAAAAGTCTAGGAAAGTCTTGGTATTTAATGTTGAAAGTAGTATCAGAGGACTTTTAATATAATTATTTTATACTTTTTAGAGCTTGGGATTTTTTGGAGTCGGTTCTATTTTTTTAAAAAAATTTTTATTTCATTCTTTTTAGTGTAATATGTTTTAGTAAATTTTTTTTGGTCCGCCATTTTGAATCCTCGCAATCGGGCGCCGAATGTACAACCAAGTACCAAAACCTTATCTGTGTATATATTTTGTTTTTTGTTGATTTTCTCAAGAAGCGCTGAATCAATTTCGATAAAATTTATATGGGACCACCTCTGAAGTATGACCTACCAAACAAAAAAAGAATCATCAAAATCAATTCATAATTGGCGGAATTATCGCGTAACGACATACAAAAAAAAAAAAAAACATACAGTCGAATTGAGAACCTCCTCCGTTTTTTCGTCGGTTAAATATTTTCTGGAGATATTAAATTTTTTACTATTCGTAATAAAAAAATAATAGCGCCCAATTATTAACAAGCAATAGATGATACAGTATATGAAAATTTACAAACAGTAAATATTTTACAAAAATCTGCATTGATTCTGAGAAAATTAATATTGCAAATTGATCACTGATAGTGGGTGTTGCTGTATTAATTATTGTAACACGAATAACTTCAGAACGCGCCATCAGATTCGAGTGCGGTTTTTTTCTTGAGAAAGGCTACGTGACAGGGAAGCTTTTTCTCAAAAAAAGTTTCGATCTTACCATACAAAAAATCGGAAGAATGAAGGATCAAGGTCAAATTTTGGGCTTTGAAATCGCCATTTTCGAAGTTTGACGCGGTCTCTCCCGCTTTTTTGTTAGCGGATTGGGTCGTGGGTGGTATCGTTGGAAAGCCTGAAGGCTCAGCTTTCCAATGCGTTATCAACCAGTATTGTAGGATGTCTCTGAAAGAACGTATTAAGCATTTTCTAGGTGGACCCGTTGTCAATTTTTCGCAACTTCAACCCGACTTAAATGTGTCTGACAAGGTGAAGCAACCATCGAAACGGTCTGACAGCTGGGAAAACATCTTTTGATAGTTCCTCAAGTAACATATATAAAATTCAGCTTTTATACTATGACGTAAGTAGAATTATAATTTAGCATAATTTAAAGGTGTCTGACAGGGGGTTACAACCGTCCAAAGTGTCTGACAATGGACGACGTGATTTCCAATATTATTCCAAATAAAATATATAAAAACTGGGTTTTATACTATGACGAAAGTTAGGTCCAATTTTACACACCTTTGACACCAGTTACCTGTCAAACCCACCGTTTTCCAAACTTCATAGTCGGGGATCGTTTTTACCTGTATTAGGCACATACATAGAGAAACTTTCAGCTTTTATAAAATAACGAAGGTCTGATCGTCGCGGGCTCTTGCTCTATTACACCCCGTACGAAGTCTTTTACGGTAGAACCTATAAATTTAATAAACAGAAACATGAAAATGTCCACGAATATCTGGCTAAACTAAATGAATTTCAAGAAAAAATCTTTCCTGCAAAAAAATCTCAGCTCGAGCAGAAAGTCGCCAAGAATTTAGAAAAATTAAATAAAAATAGATCAGACCCCATAGAATTTAGGGAGGGTACTAAAATATATCTCAAGGAAAATAGAAGGAATAAACTAACACGTAGATTCACGAAAAATAAAGTAAAAAGAAATAAACGCCTAGCTAACCACTGCTGACAACAAAAAATTTCATAAAGCAAAAATTAAGAAAAAACGTAAATTTCAGGACGATACCCTCGATACTGGGACCGACAATAACTACAACACTGGGACAGACAATGGAAATTCAAGACTTGACCAACAGCAAAGGACTCCTTCCGATGCAACTAGGAACAGTTAGAACTGTAAACGGACATTACAACTTACTACACATTGTACGACTTGACCACTACGGACAAAGTATTGACAAAATTGCAAACTCATTGGAAACATTCGAAAAACTAGACTCATTTGATAATTCTTTGGACTTAATTAAACTGAAATTAAAGGAACTCAAAATTAAATCTAAAACTTTAATGCCGAAATTTTGAAATAAAAGGGGTTGATGGTTTAGGAACCGTGATAAAAAGTATTACGGGGAACTTGGATGCCAACGATGCAATAGAATTGAATAAGCAAATAGATATAATCCTAAATAATGAGCAGTCAATGACTAAAGAAATAAACCAACAGTCTAAAATAAACCAACGAATGATTGAATGATTTGAAAACATCACCAAGCATATTAATTATCAGCAAACTGTTATTGTAAATTATCTAAATCACACCCAAAGTCAGCTAAGAAACAAGATAATTTCCGAAGAATCAACCATTCGCCATATCCAATTTCTAAATCAGATAAATTTTAACATTGATTTGCTTAACAATCATTTAAGCGGAATTGCAGAAGCGGTAGTATTTGCGAAACTTAACATTATTCCTAAACAAATCTTGAACCAAAACGAATTGTCAGAAATACACTCAATTCTTGTAAATCAAAACATAAAAATTAAATCAGATGATCATATTTATGAACTATTAGAACTTCAGGCATACTATAATGATACAAATATTATTTTCAACATCCAAATTCCTATTTTATCCAACGAAACATACACTCTCTTTCATGTTATACCCCTACCTACCAAAGATAATAAAATAATCCTCACCAAACCATACCTCATCCTAAACCCCCATAATATTCAATATTTCGACAAGAAATGCCCTTTCATAGAAGGAACATACTACTGCCAAGAAGCCACGCACATAGAAGTCACCAACAACTCCCAATGCATCGGAAACTTACTAAACAACAAGCCAGCACATTGCGAGCTACACGAGAAGGAGGAGGTTATGGAAATATTCCAGCCAGAGCCGAACTACATCATCCTGATCAACGTCGCCGAAACAGAAATCTTCACCACATGTGGCCCAAAGAAGCAAAGAATCATAGGATCAGCCCTCATCCATTTCAGCAAATGCAACATAGAAATTAATAGTATAATCTACAGCTCCACAACCAACGCGCATTGGGACGAGATCAACATCATCCCAACGATATTCACCGAGATCAACGCAACAATAGTCAACAATCAAATCCATCTGCAACAATTAGAAACATATCAATTTGCCGAAAAAGGATTTGTGGAACTTCTGAAGCCATATGTTCACCTAGACGACCTGTATAAGACAACAGGGACCTTTGGCATCGCCTCGTTCATTGTAGTCATCAGCATTCTCATCCTCTTTGCAACATATAGAAGACGATTTCAAGGCGTCATCACACCGAATATACCTACCAACGCTCCTGCCAACGAATCTCCAAGACCCCGTTTACACTAGCGCAAGCATGCTGCAGTGGCATGCCGGTGACGTCACAATTTGCGGAAGAAACGAAGGAGAGGCAGGGGACGAGGCAGTCATGAAGCAAACCGTCTCTGAGGCTGCCTGATGCATGCCCGGGCGGAAATAGAGAGTGTGTGTGTGTGTAAGGTGTAAACGGGTCATGATAGTGTTCGCTTTTCAACCGAGCAGGCAGCTCAGAATTGACTAATGCACATGACTAGTGTAAATGCGACGCTCATTTTCAGGAAAGCAAGCGAACATGCCACTGACGCCTGCTTGCGCTAGTGTAAACGGGGTCCAAGGATCTAACTTAACTCGCGCGCACCTTGGAACATCTAATACTAACACCCCTATCATGAATTCCGTGTGGAATACAATTCCACTCAAAATCAAATTTCCACCGAAGTTCGAAACAGTAGCATGAATTCCACTGGAATTGATGGATAGCAATGCCATACGAAAGTAAAAGCGAATTGCTTTGCGAATCAAATGTCAAACGCTTTGTCGTTGTTTGTGAAAATTAAGACGTGATTGTTTTTATGTTTTTATTGTGTTCGCCTAAACAAAGCTGCCTTTTTATATGTGCTGAACGAATTACAAAACGAAATGCCTCCACCAGGAAAATCGCACGGTTTGAAACCCAAAAGAAAAATTGTTCAATTACAAATTAAAATCTGTTCAATTACACATTATTTATTTACTGTAATATTTCCAACACACAATTTCTATATGTTTTCGTTTAAGAAGCAAAAAGGCAGATTTAACTTACCACAAATGCGTAAAAACACTAAAAGCAATGCACTTCCACCACGTTGGTGGCGGCGTTTCGATCCGGGGCACTGGCCAGATCTCTTCAGTGTGGCTGAAGACCAGTGCCCCTGCCACAGACGCCCACACTTGCGCGGACCGAACACCGGCCCCTATATACGCCCGCGTCAAAAACCATGTGTGAATTATAACGAAGGAAAATTCTGTCACATTACTCCCTCCTCGGAAGCTCGAAGTTCCATCCGAGCAACTTCATGCAGCATCCAGGGCGCCGAGAGCGACGACGAGCCACGCAGACGGCGGTTGCAGCGGCCGCGCCGTAAAACGCGCAGCTTGACGCGGCGGCGAGTCAAAAGCCACAGCGGGGCAGTGTGGCCGCGCTGTGGTGGCGGGTGCAGTGGCCGGTAAAGGCCATGGCGACTGCGGCCGAGGCAGACGAGCACCCAAAAAAGTGCTCGGCGTTTCGATCCGGGGCACTGGCCAGATCTCCTCAGTGTGGCTGAAGACCAGTGCCCTGCCACAGACGCCCACACTTGCGCGGACCGAACACCGGCCCCTATATACGCCCGCGTCAAAAACCATGTGTGACTTATAACGAAGGAAAATTCTGTCACATTAGTGTTGCAAACCTGCAATGGAGAAAAATTATGAATTTCTTTATTCGAATATTTTAATCAATATATGACACTTACAGGGAAATTTTTAGCACTTCGACCCCCTAGCGCCTGAGGAGAGAACCAGCAGAAGGAAAAGGCCGGAAAAGTGACGAGGCAAAAAAGATCCCTTCTTCCTGTCGATGGCGAATGGCGAGGGCAGATGGTGTTTTTCTCTAATCCTCTTTTTGTTATTCTTGAGCGAGCTAAAATTGTAAAAAGTAATTAGTAATTGGCTAAAAATTGTTTGAAGTGGAGAAATTGCTGAAATTGTTAAAAGCCTGTGAAATAAAAGTGTTGTAAATAGGACAGACTAACTCGGAGTTTTAATTCATCCCGTGTGATCGCGGACAGCAGAGCGATTGGCCCCATTTCCAGGCGGGACGGAGCAGCATAATCTCCGTGGATAAGTCTCGCTGTGGCGAATTCCGCGAGCCCGAGGTAAGTGCCGTGTCCCGTGCCCTTTTAGCCCGAGCCAATAAATAACCCCATCGGGGCTTCTTTTCCGCCGGGGCGCAGCGGCGCAAACCCTGTGGGGCATTTAAATAAATAAAAATAAAATAAAAAAGGGTAGACGAACTCAGGCAGGCTGCCTGCCCGTCAAACATCTCAGCTGTCCCGGTGCCCTTGACCTTCGCAGCGACGTTCAGCTGGGCTAGGAGCTCCGCCGCCCGGGGCCCCATCACTCGTCCGCAACATCGACCGGCGCAACATTTCCGAGCGCGGAAACATTTCCCCGCTCCACGCTCGAGAACGAGTGCAGGCACGCCCACACTGACACGCTCGTCGGCCGGCGAATTCTGCCGCGGCCATCTTGGGCGGAAAGTGTAAACAAATCTTTGTTTACCTCCCGGTGCTCTAATTATCTGAAAGAATCACCTCACTTAACTCACCTGCAGAGGCGGTTGGCCGTAGGTCCCACGGCGCTCGGTGTCACGTCCGGCTCCTATGTCCCACGGCGTAGCCCCTTCGTAGTCCCTGAAACGAGGAAAGCACTCACTCAGTTCACCTCACAAATATTTCGCGAAAAGGCAACACTTACTTTGCCCGACAACGCACTTCACTCACAACACTGAGCACTTTCACCGTGCACTCCACGCCCGAGCTCGCACTTAAGACGCGAAACTAAACCGCCGCGAAAAAACATAAACAAACAGCGAGCACCGCGCTTCGCCGTGTATTCCACCCACTCCAAGGCAGCCGCGCGTCGCTCGGAGAGCTCGCACACGGAGCCAGCCGTCAATTAAGCTGTGTGCGTTGTGCTGCAGAAGCGCCAGAGTTTGTGACGAAGGGGAAAATGAGCTAGTGTGGGTTGGGCTCAACCTTTGAGGAGGGAACTAAAGGAGGCGACATGTGATGAAAAAACCGTGGCAACTTTCGTTCTTCTTCTTGATTTTCTCAAAAAGTCAGAGGCGGCGTTAAAAATTGTTGATAGCTTGAATGTCACAGAAAAAAGATCCTTGAAGAGGAAATGGCTCGAGCATATACAATTGCTTTTCTTTGTATCACTTTCACTTAGTCCAATGGCCATTAACCATTTCCTTGGCTATACTGAAGTAGTAGTAGTACTGAAGTCGAGGTACCCTACAAAAAGTAGATTATACCTTTTTTAGACTACGCTTCTGCGGCAAGTTCCTCATGCATTGACAGTTGTAAACCAAAACAATAATTCGGAATATTCAGTGGAATTTCACGCAAAAACTTAATTTAGAATCGTGCTGAAGCAGTTATTTCACTAAAATAATGTAAAATTTATACTTACAAGTGAAAAGACACCCCCGCAGGTCTGTTGTTCGAATTGTTTTGGCAAACAAGGCACTTCTTCATTTTATGTGTTTCTTCACAAATCCTTAGTGTAACACACTGAACAACACTATCTATTAAAAACTAAAATAAATGTGAATGGAAATTGATTAATAACTTCACTTATTAAACCTTTTCTTTCGTAATAATTACTAAGAACTTGCTTCGCGGCTCTTTGTTTACAAAAAAGTGACAGTCAAGGGATCTATCAAAATCTTTGAAGAGTCAAGATGGCGAGAGGTTTTGGCTACGCTGTCATACATACACTTTACTATGGGATGTCGCCTCCTTTAGTTCCCTCCTCAAAGGGCTCAACTAGTCGCTGGAAATCGAGGCGGCGTTGCCAAATCTCACTGCCGCCAGACGTTTCGACTTAAATCCGTGGCCGATAAATTCGAAGCAAAAAACAAGTCTCCCTCTCGGAACCGAATTTGCTCGGCTAACAAGTCGCATAAAGGCCAAATTTGGTAACAGTGGTGTCAGGTGTGGGGTAAACAGTTTTCGAAGGAAAATAACCCCATGGCGGACGGAAACAAAGCACCGGAGGAATCCGCCACTGATTCCGGCATGGCCCACAGCCTGCCGGGGCCACACAATCTTTTGCAGGTTTTAGTCAACCAAATGGCCGAACAGCGTCTGCAATTCGCTAACCTCACCAATATAATGATCGACTTGAGGGAACGGGTGGCTCAAGTCGAGGCCAGCCAGGCCGGAGCGGTACAGAGGGTCATAGATGAACTCTCGTCGTATCGCACTCCCGAACCGCGAGGTCACCCGAACCAGACAACGCGACCAACCGGTTTTACTAGAAACCCGGTAGCTCTTGACACTGCTTCGAACAAGTCTAATGGGCCAGTTGATGAAATCGGGGGCCAAACGACCTTTACAGCTCCGCCGATTTCTTCTACACGAGTGCGTATCGCATCCCCAGCCGGTGAGAACACTGATCGTGCTGCGAGCCCCGCGACCACTCCAACGAGACCTCTACTACCGCCTCCTGCCGTGGGTGAGCACAACAGGATAGCAGCTAGCAACCCTCAATCTACATTCCGCACAGAGCCTGCTCCCTCCTCATTGGTAAACAATACTGCCGCACTGCAGCCAACCCGCCTGAAACCCCTGCCTAAGGAGTATAGCGGTAAAGAACCTTGGGCAGCGTACCGAAGGCATTACGATGCGGTAGCTAGGGCTAATTGTTGGGACTCAGGACTGAAGGCCCTCTACTTGGCAATTTATTTGCGCGGAACAGTCCTAAATTTCTATGACACCCTACCGGATACTGTGAAGGAGAATTTTGGAGCTCTCAGTCAGGCCCTCGGAGAACGATTTTCCGAGGAATATCAATTGTCCGTTGCCCATATCCAACTAAGGGGACGGCTACAACGACCCAACGAGACCCTGAGCGAGTTTGCTACAGACGTCCAACGGCTAACATATCTGAGCTTCCAGGATTGCCCAGAAGCGGCCCGTAACCGAATAGCTTTGGGACAATTTGTAGACGGCATCTCCGACGCGGAGATACAGCGAAGAGTACGCGATTCCTTCCCCGAGACTCTCGAAGCAGCGTTGGCCCAAGCCATCAGAATTGAAGCCAGTAGGGATGCCACTCGGATTAGTCGACGCGTGGGAAGATTAGCGGACTCCCCGATACCTCATAGGCGAGCCAGTCGGGGCCCAGATAGCCAGCAATCGGGAAACTAAGTTCGCCTGGTCTAATGGAGCATAGGCCAGGCCCCTCACCCTTTAAAGCTCCTTTAAGAAGGAAAAAAGTTAGCTACGCCGACGTCGTGAAGAGCACTAATGTAGTCACGAAAACAAGTAATACACCGTCTCCGAAAGCACAGGGTAGAACGAACCGAAACTTTGGCGGGCCACGCAAAAGTGTCCCCGATACGCCGATACCCCGCGAAAAAAATATCAGGGGTCGGGTAAGGTGGTTCAGACGGTACGGATTTATACGGAGAGAAGATAACGGCTGCGACCTTTTCGTGCATGCCGCCGAAATAAAAAGGCCGAACCCGGCTCACCTTGTTCCGTCATTACAGAAAGGCGAACTGGTAGTGTGCGATGTGGTGCCAGGAACTAAAACGCCCTGCGCCATTGATGTTACGGGTCCTGATGGAGCCGCAGTCTGTGGAAGTCGTTTCGCTCCGGTTAAATGAACGGAATCCAGAGTCCCCGCTACACAGACAAGGACAGAATCACCGAGAACGATCGCCCCGGCAGATACCCCATTGCCTGAGTATAACCCTGGGAACGAGCCGCTGAACGCGATAGAAACTTTGCCACCGCCAAAAGAATTCGCCTCAACGTTTGTGCCGCCGCCCCCCCTGTCGGACCAAAGCGAATGGGACAATTTAAACCTATGCCCGCTGGCTTGCCGAGGCTAGGGTTGGCGGGTAATACAGCCTCAAGCGCCATCAAAATTTTTATTGGGTCGGCCGGCGACAACAATAGCCTCTACGTAGCTGGCCACGTAAATGACACCGAATGCCCGCTTATTATCGATACGGAGGCTTGCAAAACCATCGTGCATCCCCGAACTCTAAATGAATTGAATTTGCGTACCTTAAACCCTTCTAGTGTGCAACTGCAGAGTGTCAGCGGAGAAACCTTCCCTGTCTGTGGAACAACGGAAGTCACCATAAGCATGGGTAATTTTAGTGCGGTCCATGTTGTCTTTGTAGCTGAAATCTCCGATGAGTGCATTATCGGCATCGACTTTCTCACCAGATATGCTTGTACCCTTGACTTGCAAAGGGGAGTCCTGAAAATAAAAGATCACATAATTCCCTTTGGAAAGAAAAATCCGAAGAGCCTGGCGGCTAAATTATGTGAAAACTTACACCTCCCCGCCGGAAGAGAAATCTCTGTCCGGCTCTTAGCTAACTCGGTAGACGAAAAAGATGTCCTCGTTGTTCCCACTAGCTCGCTGACCAACGATCTTCAGCTATTGCCCACCATCACCACTTCGCAGCGGGGAATTGTAGTCGTTCGCCTGGCTAATCTCACTCACCGAGAGATTTTCTTGCCGGCGAACACCACTATAGGGATTTTCGAAACTGAGCCTGATGTAGTCCACATAAAAAATGTAAATGCTGAGCCTACCATTTCACCGGAATTCTTTGAACTTTTCCGTCGCAGCGTACCCTCCTTGACGACCGCTCAGCGAGACCAGCTTTGGAGTATCTTAGTCAGCTACTTGGATGTCTTTTCCCATGCCAAATCGGACCTGGGACGCACTTCCCTCCTCCGGCACAAAATTGATGTCGGGAATGCCAGCCCCGTGAAACAACCCCCACGAAGAATTCCGATGTCTCGAAGGGCCGAAGCTGAGGACTTGCTGAAGGGAATGGTAGAGCAAGGAATAGTCGAGCCATCTCAAAGTGCGTGGAGTAGTCCTGTCGTCCTAGTCAGAAAAAAGGATGGAACTCTCAGATTCTGTGTGGACTATAGAAGGCTCAACGAATTGACGAAAAAAGATTCTTACCCGTTACCCCGGATTGATCTCACTCTCGACGCGCTGGGAGAGTCCAGATGGTTTGCTACGTTGGACTTACAGTCAGGCTACTGGCAAGTAGCCATGGAAGAAGCTGACTGTGAAAAAACCGCCTTTTCCACCGGGAGTGGCCTGTACCAATTCACGGTAATGCCGTTCGGGCTAACCAATGCCCCAGCCTCAGCGCCTGATGGAGATCGTGCTTCGAGGACTCCCCTACACGGTTTGCTTAGTGTACCTAGACGATGTCATAGTGCACGGCAAGACCTTTGAGGACCTGATACGCCATCTAAGACTCGTCTTGGAACGCCTTCGCGCCGCGGGCCTAAAACTCTCACCAACTAAATGCCAGGTTTGCCAAAATGAGGTGAAATTTTTGGGGCATGTTATCTCCGGAGAAGGCTTGTCGACAGACCCGGATAAAATCGCGACGGTACAGAACTGGCCACGCCCGACGAACAAGACAGAGGTGCAATCCTTCTTAGGGCTCTGCGCGTATTACCGTCGGTTCATTCGGAATTTTTCAGAGATCGCCAAGCCTTTGACTAGCTTGACAGAGAAGAAAGCCAAATTCGTGTGGGACAGTGAACGAGAGTCAGCCTTTAATGCTCTAAAAGACCGACTAACGTCAGCCCCTATACTCGCTCCACCCCGCGATACTGGTCTGTTTATACTCGACACAGACGCGAGCCAGTTTGCTTGGGGTGCTGTCCTCTCACAGGTTCAGGATGGAGAAGAAAAGGTCATTGAGTATTACAGCAAAACGTTAAATAGGCCGGAACGTAATTACTGTGTCACCAGAAAAGAACTATTGGCAGTAGTCAAAGCAATCGCGCATTTCCAGCCGTACCTGTTAGGCCGCCACTTTTTACTGCGCACCGATCACGCCTCCCTCAGGTGGCTTATGAATTTTCGGGAGCCTGAGGGCCAGATAGCTAGGTGGCTGGAACGTCTGCAAAGTTACGATTTTGCAGTGCAACATCGCCCCGGGAAGAAACACGGTAACGCAGACGCACTTTCCCGACGCCCTTGTACCCAACACAGCTGCCACTATTGCGAGAAACTAGACGAGAAACAACTGCTCGTCATGCGACTAGCCGCGCAACAGGAGGAAATGGGACCTTATCAGGACCGCGGTGAGCACTTGAGCCTTGTGAAGGAATGGTTGAGGGCTGGGGAGCGACCAGCGCGAGAACACATTTTGGCTTCCCATCCGACACTCAAGAGCTACTGGTCAATGTGGCCTTCTCTATGTCTGAGGGAGGATATAGCGTGCCAAGTGTTTTCGACTCGAGGCGGAACCCACTATCAAATTTTGGTACCGAAATTGAAGAGGGAAGAAATTTTGAAACATCTCCACGACAACGTAGGGGGAGGACACTTAGCCATCGACAAAACGACGGCAAAAGTGAAAGCTCGGTACTACTGGCCCGGCTGTGCAGAAGATGTAGCGAAATGATGCCAGAGTTGCCCCGTATGCCAACAACGGAAAGGACCTGTACCGCGAACGAGAGCCCCCACGATGACTTAAACACGTAGGAGCTCCGTTTGAACGCATCGCGATGGACATCCTAGGACCACTTCCGGAGACAACTCGCGGCAATAAATACATCTTGGTGGTTATGGACCACTTCACCAAGTGGCCAGAAGCTTTCGCCATCCCGGACCAGACCTCGGAGACAGTAGTAGAAGCCTTGACAGAACACGTCTTCTCTCGATTTGGCTTACCGCTTCAGATTCATTCTGATCAAGGCCGAAACTTCGAGTCGACCACCTTCCGAGAAGTCCTAAAAAAATTCGGGATCGAGAAGACCAGAACAACGCCACTACACCCGCAATCGGATGGAATGGTGGAGCGATTTAATCGCACCATTCTGGATTACCTGGCGAAGTATGTGGCGACAAATCAGCGAGATTGGGACACTTACCTCCCCTTCTTACTGCTTGCCTACCGGTCGGCAGTGCATAACACGACTCAGCATACTCCAGCCATGTTAATCCTAGGTCGAGAGCTGCGGTTACCAATCGACCTGTGCTTCGCATCACGACCCCGAGACCGAGAAAATCTACCGGAATATCTGCGTAGTCTACAAGATCGACTAGAGGCCGTCTACGAGTTTAATCGGCGACACTTACACCAGGCCAGCCGCCAGATGAAGCACCGATATGACCTCTCGGCCCGGGCAAACCCTTTTAAGATAGGAGATCGAGTTCTCCTGTATAACCCGAAACGTAAAAAAGGGATGTGCCCGAAATTGCAGCGGGATTGGGAGGGCCCGTATCAAATCGTCGAGCTACTTAGCGACGTAACGTACCGGATAAAGCACGAAGCCAAGCGAAAGACTCAGGTGATACATCGCAATCGCCTGATGCCTTATAGCGACTCTACCCTTAACTAGATGGGCTAAGGGACACGGCACGTTACCCGCGTCGATTTACGCGCCGCGATATCGAGCCGAGCGAGTGGGAGGCGCTCTACACAAAACCTCCTCCGTTCCTGAATCAGCTGGTGAAGTGAAATAATACACAGCTTTTTTATTATTAGAATAGGATATATTTTGCGAATTAATTAATAATATCGATGTGGCATATATCCTGCCGGCTTGCCGTTCCCGAGACTACTGAATATACTGGCTCCTTCATTATATTAATCCTTTTCAGCCAGGCTACTGTGATTTCCACTGCTACTACTCCGGTTGCTGAATTCAACCGAGTAGGGAAATCACAGTAGCAGGCCAACTGTGGCTAACTTCTGACGCCACATTACCCCCTTGCGGAGATTTCTGCGCACTCACAGACCAGCCTGAAAGCGCTCCAGGAACCGGACTTTACGGCCAGCTCTTGTGGTGCGGGAATCTGCTGCTGGTTGCGATCTTGAGTGCCGCAGAATAGAGGTTGGAGCTGCAGGTGGTTGCGATCTTGAGTGCCGCAGAATAGAGTTTGGAATTGCAGCAGGCGATGAGTCGGGGCAAATTGTGTCAGCAGGAGCGTCCTCATTCAAACTATAAGCTGGTTTGACTCGATCCATGCTGACCACAACGTCGTGACCTCGCCGGCGAATGGTGACCGTCTTCTCTGTCCGTCCGACGACCGGGTAGGGTCCAGAGTAGGGTGGTTGCAGGGTCCCTCGCACGTTGTCATCGCGAAGCATGATCTGTGAAGCATCCTTCAGATCCTTGAAAACAAAGATGCTTGGCTTCGCATGCCGTGAGGCAGGCTGAGGTTTCAGGTTGGACATTGTTTGTCGCAGACGTGACACAAAATCTGATCCTTCGCTGCTTGTTGAAGGAGTAAAATATTCTCCTGGTAAACGGAGTGGCTAACCATAAACGAGCTCTGCAGAGGATGAATGCAGATCATCTTTCCATGCCGTCCGCATTCCAAGTAGCACCAGTGGCAGGGCCTCTGTCCAGGATGCGCCAGGATGACACATAAGGGCAGCCTTCAGTTGCCGGTGTGGCCGTTCTATCATCCCGTTTGCGCAGGGGTGATATGCTGTGGTCCTGGATTGCTTGAAACCAACGAGTTTACCAAGCTCTTGAAATAGTGAGGCTTCAAACTGCCGACCACGATCAGTGGTGATGCGATGCGGAACACCAAAGCGGGAGATCTAAGCGGTGATAAGGGCTTTCGCTATTGTTTCGGCGGTAATGTCTGCGGTTGGGTAAACTTCAAGCCAGCGTGTAAACCTGTCCGTGGCCGTCAGACAATATTTGAAACCCTCGGAAACTGGTAAAGGGCCAACTATGACTATATGGACGTGTGCAAAACGATCTGTCGGCAGTGCGAAGGTACTAAGCGGTGCGCGGACATGCCTTGTCACTTTAGCACGTTGACACGACAGACAGGCGCGTGTCCATGCACGACAGTCTCGTTGGATGCTAGGCCAAACGAAACGTTCCGAAACTAGTCGAGCGGTCGCACGTACTCCAGGATGACAGAGGTTGTGCAGCGAGTTGAATACCTGCTGCCGGAAAGGAGTTGTCACGAAAGGCCGTGAGCGTGCTGTGGATGTATCACAATACATAAATACATCTGCTCCGTGCACTGGTTCACGCTTTAGTTTGCCGAACCGTGATTCAATAAACGACGTAATTATACTTCGTTGCCTCCTGTGTGATGCCGCTGATGGTGAACTGTGCCTCCACCTGTGCGAACCACACTTCGGGTTTGTCCGGCCAAAATGGAGGAAGACGAATTGCTGCACGGAAAACAGCAGGATTTTCTTCAAAAGTCTGTAAGTGTTGCTGGGTCTGTTGAGGTTGTTGACTGGGTTGCTGGTATTGCTGGGGCTGCAAATGTTCTCGGCTTTGCTGATGCTGCTGGAGAAGGGCATCATACTGCGTCTTGAGCAGGTCCAGCTGCGCCTTCAAATCAGCTGCAGACTCTTCGGCCATATTTAAAATTTAATTAAAATTGTTCTTTAAAAAATGTTCTGCTTCGTGAGGAAATTCCTACGCGGTTGGCAAAAAAAATGGCTGTGGTAATTCACTAATTAAATATCGATTGAATTTTTTCAATCGATGGCGTCGGAAAATTTTTATAAGAAAAAAAATTATTTGGCAAATCGATGGCGTCGGGAAATTTTTGGAAAATTTTATAATAAATTATTTATTAATTATAATTTAAATAATTATTCGCGCCGGAAAAAAAACTTTTTCTCTTAAATGAACTTTATTAAATTAATTCACGACCGGAAAATTAATTTTATTTTGTGTCGGCCACATTTATTTATATTTTTTTTTTTTTAATAACACGGCGGAAATTGTTTTTTATTTATTTAAAATGTTTATTAATGCACTGGAAACTATTTAAAAATGTTCGCCTTCGTCGGGGTCACCAATTTAGTGAAATAATACACAGCTTTTTTATAATTAGAATAGGATATATTTTGCGAATTAATTAATAATATCGATGTGGCATATATCCTGCCAGCTTGCCGTTCCCGAGACTACTGAATATAATGGCTCCTCCATTATATAAATCCTTTTCAGCCAGGCTACTGTGATTTCCACTGCTACTACTCCGGTTGCTGAATTCAACCGAGTAGGGAAATCACAGTAGCAGGCCAACTGTGACTAACTTCTGACGCCACCGTCCTTGTTCGCGTCGCGGGCGGAAATGCCAACGACTCTAGCTGATTGAGACACAAAATAGACCTATAGAAATTAAAGAAAATAAATAATACTGGAATTGAATTAGATTCACGTACCTGAAGCCAACAACGGTCCAGCCGAGAACCGTGCGCAACTCAACCTCCACGGCGCCCCGGAGTCTTCAGGAAGAGGCAACCCAATTTCCCGAGCTGAGCGCAGCTCTACTTCCCATGGGGGGAGTAGTGTTGCATACCTGCAGTGGAGAAAAATTATGAATTTCTTTATTCGAATATTTTAATCAATATAAGACACTTACAGGGAAATTTTTAGAACTTCGACCCCCCTAGCGCCTGAGGAGAGAACCAGCAGAAGGAAAAGGCCGGAAAAGTGACGAGGCAAAAGTAGATAGGCTAGGCCGATTCGGGCACACTTTTCCCATAAGGTTTATACAGGGGGCAAAAAATTCACATTTTTGCTTCAAAACGGTATCAAAAGCTCATCGTCTACGTCTAGGAGCAGTTTCCAGATGGTGACGTCATGAAAGCTCGCGTCTCGGACGTGTGTGTGTGTGTGTGTGTGTGTGTGGAGGTATCAGCTGTTGGTGAAGGTCATGAAGTGAGGCCCCCAGGCCGCTGAAAGCTTTTACCCTGTCAATCTCTTGCTTCACGGTGACCATGAGTCATCTATGCGCAGGTGGCTTAGTTTATGTTAAGGGACTCTTATCTCTATGTGGAGTGTGGGTAAGCGGGGTTTTGTTTATGCTATGTGGAATCTTATCAGCAGTTTATGCTGACGTGGTTCTTATCTCTAGAGATGATTCGAGCTCTGCAGTAGGATGAATTTTAAATATTAGAGGTATAATTAAAGTTAATAATACTATATATTTTTTGGGTTCTATGGATTCGAGAAGATGTTTCCAGTTGGGGTATTGGTACTGACAGATTTGGATCAGTTCTTATTCGAGCGTTGAAGAATTAGTGTCTCCAGTTTAGTTTTTGAAAAGTGAATTATGTGGATGTGCTATGCAGCAGAGTCTTGGCCCAAGGCTGTTGATGTAGAGAGTGCAGTTAGGAGGATTGAGCACCAATTTGAGGATTATCAACATTCAGCTATATTAAACCAAAATAGAGGATATGAGTGCTGTGAGGAGGAAAATTACAGAAACGAAGAAGAACAATATCGGCGTGGGATTATCTTATGTGAAAAGTATTTGTGTAATTCTCTTAATTTGGAAATATTCTGTGACTTACTCGTGTGCATCAAATTAACGCGTTTTCTGTGGGACTTGAAAGACTTTTTACCCGAAAGCCTTGTTATAAAATATGAAAAACTGTTTTCTAAACATCAAGTGGATCATGATGATGATGATGATGTTGTAGAAGAAGAAGAAATGGATGTTGTAGAAGAAGAAGAAGAAATGGATGTTGACTATATTAACTTTTATATGCATGATCATATTAATTGTACGGGATGTAGTTTAAGTGAGGAACTTCGTGATTTAGTGTTTTTTCCTAAAGAATCTCCGAGAGAGTGAAATGATGAAAAGAGATGAAAAGAGATGAAAAATAAACTAGGAGTGAAAGAGACAGAAGATCAAAGGCTAGTATAAAAAGAAGACGCGAGCAAGATTATCCTTAGTTCCTCTTGTACCTTTGAAGTGATCAGTTTAAATAGAAGACTAAGAAATAAATAAAAAAACAGTGAAAATGGCCCAACCACAACGTCAGAAGATAAAACGTATCATCACTGAAGAAACATCAGCTCAACCAGCAAATGGCGGAGCATTAGAAGTTATCAACAATTGGGGATTTAATCCATGCATTAAAGTATCTGATATGGAGCAGCATACAGCTTATAAAATACATGGAATCAAGAAAATTACAACAAAATATGGAGACCGTGTCATAGTGGAGTTGCAGGATAAGCAAATGTTCCTGCCGGCTAGATATGGTAACTTACCAGACAGCACACTGGAGGAAATCAGACGCCAGGCCAACTTTTTCGTGACAAACTTGGGTCCTCTTGGGGAATCATTCAACCTCATCTTTACACAGCATGACAACAACAACATTGAATACTTGAATTCATTATCATATTTTGAGCCCAACCTTTATAATAATTATTAAAAAATAAATAAATAAATAAAATGTGTTACATATAAAACAAAAACTTCTTTCATATTTCCCAATAATATTCCCTGGCCCTCCTCCAAGTTCTACAAAATGAATTGTAATGCAAAACAAAAGGTTAGTTTGCATAGAGTTCTGGTAATGAGCAGTTATAAAGATTCTACCAAGCTGCTAGAGGAAATAGGTTAAAAGAATTAAAGTACCAGATAAATTCTGCTACAGTTAAATCAGTTATCAAGCCAGGGAAAACATCTGAAAGTAAAAATACTTCTGCCGTACGCTACCAAAAGATAAAAGATAATAATAAAGGGCAAGTATTGAAAATCATTTTTCTAAAACAACCAACCAACCAACCAACCAACTGAATATTTCAGATGAACATTAAGAAATTCCTTGACGATTACTCTAATGTTCTGCTAGAGGAGCATAAGAATATAATAGAAAAACGCTACAAATTTCTTCAGCAATATGAAAATGTAAACAAAGTAACATCTAAATATGGTGAACATTACACCAACTGAACATGGGCGTATGATGATGCAACTGCGGGGGCAGATACCTGCGGATGTCATGATGTGCAACGATTTAACCGGGAGAATCAACGCCTCATGAAATTTTACATGAGGCTGACGAGAAACAACTGTAAGGAATGCCGAAAAGGGTTCGATTTATTCTAACACCAAAAGTATACATTCTACATGTGTGGGAGTTTGCATACAGAGCCAGCCGTAAGGGCACGTGGCATATATGTGCACTCGATAGGATGAGGTTTCAGCAGAGAATTTACAATACAAGTAAAATTCTGGAGTCAATACTGAACCAACACCATCGGGATGTAATATACAATACACGATTTTATGATAAGGAAATTGAGCAATAAAACAATTGTTTATATTTTTCAAAATGATTTTTTATTTTAAATTATAATAATACATCTTTAGAATTTATCCAAGAGTTGTGGTTTGATGAGAATCCCAGCCATTTCACGTAAACTTTATCGCCTTTCGACTTTAGAATTTTTTCAACAAGGTAGATATGAGGATGTTTCACTTTCAGCAGCTCCATTTCGTAAAATCCTCCTTTTATAGGATTACCCTGGTAGTCCTCAAGCAGATATGTGACTGGGTTAGTCACTTGAATTTTAGCAATCTTGAAAACTTCAGCAGTCCAGTTTGGTGTATAGCCTTTTTCGAAAACATGTTTATATTTGCTAATACGAACAGAGTCTCCTTCTTTATATTTAGGTGAATCAGCAATCTTTATGTTATTGTACACTGTAGCGAGAAGATGCTTTTCATTGCTTGCATTGACATCGCAAGGGCGCATTTGGATTGTTCGATGCTTTTTCATGTTATATTGAGATAGTAGTTCCTTTATCATTTGAAGCCACTTGTAAGAACCATTCATGCTGAACTCCTTCCACATCATGCTCTTTAAAGTTCTGTTGAATCGTTCAACTATCGATGCTTTGAGCGATGTATAGGTAGAGTAGTGATTAATTTTGTGATCGCTCATTAGATGTTTAAAATGTGTGTTGTAAAACTCCTTCCCATCGTCTGTTTGCAAGTTTTTAGGAATCCGACCCTCTTGGAATATAGATTGCATGGCTTCAGTCACTTCTGTACCGGTTTTTGTTTTAATTGGTATAGCCCAAGCATATTTGGAGAAAGTATCTAAAACAGTCAGCAGGAAGCGGTAGCCTTTATTTACATGCTTATAAGTATCCATTTCCACTAAATCCGCTTGCCATAGATCATCCAGTCCTTTAATAATGACTCGACGCCGTTTAAAATTTCGACGAGCAGGTTTGTGAAGCTCACCGACAACTTGTCTCTTACTCATATTACAGATAAATGAAACGGATAAATTGTAGCATTAAGCTTTATTGGTAGACACCGTCTTGTTGCTGCTGATTCTCCTTATTAAGTATGCTAGAGAACAAATAATTATCAATCTTTGCAATTTCGCCATTAATGTATAGAGTTAGATTTTCTATAGTTTTTTGAGTGTTTTTACGTGTGTCATCGTCTTGCTTTCTTATTTGTGTATCAACATAGTTTTTAGTTGTAGCGTCAGAATTTGTCTCGGGTTCTCCAAGGTTTGTGATGTGTTTAAATGCCAAATCATAGTTTCCTTTGGGGTTTAAGTGAAATCCAATTCCTGCAGATCCGATTGAGCCCTGTTTACCAGCAGCACCAGGTTTTCCGGGAGGACCCGGAGGACCAGGAGGACCAGGAGGGCCATGAGGACCAGGATGACCATGAGGACCCCGTTCCAGTTTACCACTCCTTAGTGATCGTCCAAACTTGTCAACGCTCATTTCAGAAATGAATGTATTCATCGTATGTGCCAAAATTTATATTATTATTTCAGCCTCACGCAGCTCCTCAATGAATGATATAATTTCATTAGTATGACTATTATTTCCAGCTTGTTGGGATGCTATTAGTATATGAAGTCTATCAACTAGTTCATTAGGATCATCCCAATAGACATAGTTAATGTTTTCTTTAGGAATTCTCATAATTCCTGTTCCAGTACGCAGTGTAGGAGTGTGTACTAACTTTTTTATTATTTTTTTATATTTATAGGTATTTGTTCCTTTTATTTGTTTATTTTCATTAAAATCACGCCTGTGCGCGCTTGTATCGTTTAAAATTGATCGGTAATTGTACAAGTCGCCTCTATTGTAACCTCTAGGATGTTTCATAAAAATCAGATCCGATAAACCTTTGGTTATCTTATATGACCTGCCTCCAATAACATAACTTTCATCTTCAGCTTTTAATGTTGAATTGCCAATCTTCCATCCATCTCTGTAGTACACCCCATAGGTTTTATCAATTTTCATACTCTTCTGATTAACCAGATGCTTATATTTTTTTAATACTTGGCCTGGCGATTCCAATATCCGTGAACTATGTTCTTTTAATGTTGATAATTGTATTGGTGTGGCAAACTTATCATCATCATCATCATCATCCTCATCCTCAAGAGCATCAACATCATCATCATCAACATCATTAGCGCCAGCTTTTTCATCCAATGAATAATCGTCAAAGTGGAGCGGTGTGCTAGTTGATTGCATCTTTAGACGTTTACGTGCAGGTGGTGGTGTGTATATATTCATCATAGATTTGTCTCTTCTCTTGCTCAGGCTCTGCTTTAATTTCTTCTTTAGGCTCAAGCTTTACTGCAGTCGTTAGCTCTTTTAGCGTGCTGGTAATTGGCTTAAAGGTTTCCTTCAATTGAGCTTCTGTTTCTATTTTACCAGTCTTGAGAGCTTTATACTTTTTTCGTATAGCATTGCTTGTCTTTATAATATCCTTCGTAAGCTTTTCATCCATGTTGTTGTTGTTGTTGTCGTGATGACAGTTACAGCTACACTAATTAACATCAATACAGGGCTGTACAACTTATACAGCCAGCTATACAGGCCTGTACAGGCAGCTATACAGGTCTGTACAGGCAGCTATACAGGTCTGTACAGGCAGCTATACAGGTCTGTACAGACAGCGATACAGGTCTGTACAGACAGCTATACAGGTCTGTACAGCTATACAGGTCTGTACAGACAGCTATACAGGTCTGTACAGCTATTGAGCGTAATCTGTATATATGCTCCTTTTATAGGCTCATGAAGGCGTCAAAGCCTTTCCGGTATCGTCCTCTATCCATAGGACTATCCTTTTCAATTATCAAGAATCCATACTTGTATTTCCAGCACTCAGCACACGCTTTCCGGAACTTTTCAAATCTCATATCAGTATTCACGTGGTCGTTGTAAATATGTTTCAGGTTCAGGTCATCCTGCTTGAATATGATGAACAGATTTGCATTATCCCGAATCAGATGCTTTGGTATATAAGTGTACGTCTGACAGAGGTAAAAGCTGTCTACATCATTATGTCGACCCATGCAAAAGTATGCTCTAATATTATTCTGTTTATCGCAAGCCACATCATCAAAGATGAAAATAGAGTTTGGCTTTGCTTCTTCTGGCGGTATGACGTCACAGTTGTTCGAAAATGTAAAATAACCCAGCCCAGATATGCAGGACACAACTTTTCTTAGATACTCATATTTTGGTTGATTTAGCGACTTTGAATAAATGTAAATATTTTCAAATCGTAGTCCATTAGGGTGCTCCAGTAAACTAATCATAACGTTAGTCTTGCCGCAGTTGGATGGTCCAACAATAATTCCTCTTATGTTCTTTGGCAACAATCCTCCATGTTTCTTCCCCTCTGTACTTGTAATTGATGCCTGAACATTTCTAACTGTTAAGCATTCTTGTTGCTTTATAAACTTCATGATGAGTACTGTCCAAATTCATATAAATACAACTGCTTTTATTAGTTCCCCATTAGTCTTGGCATAAATGCATAAAATGATTCATCATACTGACAATCACCTCAGTCGTCGAAAGGCCATCAGAGGGAAAGGATTAGTCAACTCTCTAATCAACAACTTACCAATAGAATTACATTTACCTGGCTATCAGTACTGCGGTCCAGGAACAAAGTTAGCTAAAAGATTAGCCCGAGGTGACCCCGGTATTAATCCCTTGGACGTTGCTGCAAAGAGCACGATATCGTATACTCAAAGTATCGCGAAACAAGTGATCGTCATATTGCCGATCGTATACTAGCACCGCATAAAGTCCAAAGAAGCTTCTCTAGGAGAACGCGCTAACGCTTTGCTAATAACAAACGCGATGAAAGCTAAACTTAAGCTTGGAATGGGGGTGAAGGCTAAAGAGAATAAGAAGTTACGCCCGACTTTTCGTGATGCTGTACGTAATGCACGTAAAGTTCTAAAATTGAGGAAACCCAAAGATCTGCTGGAAGCAATAAAAATCGCTACAAGTGCCGCGAGAGATATCGTCAAGAGAAAGAAAAAGATGATTAAGACACCACGTGTGATACCTATCCCTAAAACTGGTGGTGTTCTACCATTCCTCATCCCACTATTTGCCGGTCTTTCAGCCCTTGGAGCATTATCAGGAGGTGCAGCTCGTATAGCTAAGGCGGTAAATGCTGCAAACAACGCACGTCAGGAGCTAGCAGAAGGAAAGCGACATAATGAAACAATGGAAGCTATAGCGTTGGGTAAACCTGGACATGGATTGTTCCTTAAACCATATAGGAAAGGACTGGGACTTTTCCTTAGCCCCCAGCCAAAAAACTACTAAGCGTGCTACCCAAAAGAGCGCTCAATGAACTTGATCTACATAAATATGCACAACACATACCATACTTTAGAGGAGTATTTATGCGTGATCAGCTGCCTAGAAAGCCTTGGAAAAGAGAGTGCGGAATTATTAATCTGGATGTTTCATCAGGACCTGGAACACATTGGGTAGCATACAAGAAGAAAGGAAGCGTCATTGATTACTTTGATAGTTTTGGAAACCTACAGCCACCACGAGAAGTTTTAAATTATTTGGGTGATAACATCACGTATAACTATACACCTCACCAAAATTTTGATTCAGTAATTTGTGGACACTTGTGTTTAGAGTTTCTATATAATTATATTCAACCTCTCTAATAAGATAATATGTATATAAATAAAGGTCTCAAATATAAAGAGAGTCATTTCATTTCAAGTAGTCATGTCGATCACACTCTCCCTTAGTGGTAATACATCGGTGCTCACAACAGAGTATTTTCCACCATTAGAACTGGAGGGTGACTACGTCTGTGCACTCATTGATTTCCAAACATACAATTCTATTCCCAATATTGATGAAGGATACAACTTGCTACATGTGGGGAAGACAGTTATTAAAATACCAGTAGGATCATATGAGATTGATGATATAGCGAACCATGTGCAAAAAAGCTTGATGAAAAACGCTACGATTCTAATAAGAGCAAACAATAATACTTTGAAAAGTGAGGTGAAATCTTCGGAAATCATTTATTTTGATAAGGAAAAATTTATCGCTTCATTATTAGGATTTGGCAAACATGTCCTTCCTCCTAATATACTACATGCATCAGATTTACCTGTTAATATTATCAAGGTAAACGCCATAAGAGTTGAATGCAACATAATATCAGGCTCGTTTATCAACAATAAACATGTACATACGCTCTTCTCCGAGTGTAGGTCCAGGCTATAAAATAGTGGAGGTTCCCAAGAACCTAATCTATTTACCGGTGAACGTGAAACGGATAAGTTCTTTCACATTGAAGTTTGTGGATCAGGACGCCGACTTGATAAATTTTAGAGGAGAAACAATAACCGCTAGACTTCACTTAATGCCTCAGAATGCTTATCTATAATAATAATAATAATAATGTGTATAAAAACAACAGTAGTAGAGAGCAAGTCATTAGTCAGACAACAACCTTGAAACGTGCAAGACGTGAGTTGACAGCTGTAAATAAGGAGCTTCTAAAATCATTGGGATTTATTTTGAAAAATGATTGATATCTTGGATATTACTCGAAACGTCGGTTATGATAATAGCATAACAAAAATTGACTACCACACCTATTCACCATTCCTCGCATCATTCAAAAACAACGATGAGATCCGTATTTCAGTGCAACATCAAGACCTATATGTCTTGCCGGCTGAAAGTTTTATTTATATTGAAGGAGTACTAACCAAAGTCGATGGAACAACAACAACAGATACCGCAAACCTGGTGAATAATGCTGTAGCCTTTCTCTTTGAGGAAATTCGTTACGAGATCAACGGTGTAGAAATTGATAGAACACGAAACCTTGGAATTGCTACAACCTTAAAAAATTATATATCGCTGAAACAAAATGAGAGTAAAATACTATTAAACGCTGGATGGTCGCCCGAATCGTCAATTATAACACCCAAAGGATTTTTTAACTTTTGTGTACCATTGAAATTACTGCTAGGCTTTGCTGAACACTACAAGAAAATCATTGCAAATGCTAAACATGAGCTTATATTAATACGAAGCCGTACAGATGATAATGCAGTTGTATCACCGACTGATGCAATAAGCGTAAGCCTTTTCAAATTTCAATGGCGTGTTCCTCATATCAACGTTGCTGATGATCACAAGTTGATCCTGCTAAAAACTCTTGAAAGTAGCAGTGAGATACAAATACCTTTCAGGAGCTGGGATATATACGAGTACCCAGCACTACCATTTTCAACTCATCATACATGGACTGTAAAAACAACATCACAATTGGAAAAGCCTAGATATGTCATCCTAGCTCTACAAACTAATCGGAGAAATGATAAAACAAAAGATGCTAGCAAGTTCGATCACTGTAAACTGACAGATGTCAAAGTCCACCTAAATTCAGAATCATATCCCTATGATGATTTAAACCTGAAATTTGATAAGGGTAATTACGCCCTCCTATATGATATGTATATAAAATTTCAGCAATCGTACTATGGGCGTCAGTTCCAAACGCTTCTTTCAAGAGAGAAGTTTGCGAGTGACGCAACGATTGCAGTAATTGATTGTTCGCGTCAAAACGAGAGCATTAAAATTGGCCCGGTGGATATAAGGCTGGAATTCAAGACGTCTGAAAACGTCTCCGCCAATACAACAGCATACTGTCTGCTGCTGGACGATCGTGTTGTGGGATATACACCTTTAACCAACGAAGTCAGGAAACTCGTCTAGAATGTCTATAATCATTGATTTGCAAGGATTTAAAGACTACCACAATAAATTTATATTGAAAGAACTGGCAATATTAACCAGTGAAAATCAAGTACAACACTACATATTCCAACCTCCATTCCCCTATAAGGATTTAACTCGAGCAGAAAAGAGACAAATTGAATGGGTCCGACGCAACCTTCATGGATTTAGGTGGTCTGATGGATATATCCCCTACCACAGAATATATGACGTAATCGCACCATTGGTGCGGGATAAAAACATTTATGTAAAAGGGGTCGAAAAGATGTGTTGGCTGAAACAATTTTTTGGAAATAAACTGACACTTTATGATGTAGAGGAAGAGGGATGTCCAAAGCTAACGACTCTGGAAACAACTGGACCATCTTGTATCATTCATCATGGTAGATGTGCTCTGAAAAATGTGTTCACATTAAGGAATTTTTTAAATAAAACAGTTTATTAAACGTTACAAATATTCTTTTATTTCACAATATTTTATTTTTACATAATCTCTTAATCTGCATTCCTTACACTACAATGTCCCCATGGTAGAGTTTCATGTCTATTATTATTAATTAAATATCGCTTATTATCAAAAGGACTTAGGGATATTTTAGTTTGTTTAGTGCTATACAATATGTGATTATGGGAAACTATGCTATTTTGTGTACGCGTGCACTCCAGGTTTTCGTTAAGACATCTCACATAGTCTTCAAAGGTTATCTCTGTCTTCACCACAGCGGTTTTAACGCCCTTTGCCTTCTTTGTTGTTTGTTGTTGACCGGCTTCTTTTTGCACTCGCAATGCATACATTTTAGCGCGCAGACCTACAAACTCCAGCATTATATCACCGCTGTTTTCATCCTTCATAAGACCAGGTATCTAAATAGAAAATATTACATAAGTATTTATGTTTCTTTGTAATTATGTGTGTGTGTGTACTACCTTCTTATTGACTTGTGGTATGGCATAAGGATTGACCTATGCGGACGTGCTTAGCACTGTCCGCAAGGCGGTCAACCCTGAGAGCTGCGGGGTCAGGGTGAAGGCCGTCCGGCGGACCAAATCCGGCGAGGTCCTGCTCGAACTCGGGCAGTGCACCGCGGGGACCCGAGCGGCTTTCTTCGACGCTCTGAAGGGCGCGGTCGGGTCGGCGAGCACCGTCAAGCAGCTGGTCCCCAGAGCCACGCTGGAGGCCAGGGCACTTGACGCCTGTGCGACCGAGGAGGAGGTCTTAAAGGCCCTCAGGACAGCCCTGGGGGATTATGACGGCCAACTCCGGGTCGCGCTGACCCGTCCGAACGAGCGTGGCCAACGCCTGGCCATCATAGAGGTGGACGAGACTGCCGCGGGGAGGTTGTTGCAGGCTGCCCGGATCAAGGTCGGCTGGGTCGAGGCAAGGATCCGTAGGCGGGTGGTCGTGCCCAGGTGCTTCAAGTGCCTGGGCTACGGGCACCAGAGTCAAACCTGTAAGGGACCGGACGGGTCTGAGCCGACGTGGTATCGCAACAGCCTCGGCACGGCGGCAATCTGGGTCCCGGACCTGCGACGTTTTGGCGTCGCGGACCATGGGGCGGGCGCTGGCTTCGTCTGGGTGAGGAACAATGACGTCACTTACGTCAGTTGCTATTTCACCCCGAACGAGCCAATAGCGGACTTCCAGGCCAAGTTAGATGGCTTGGAGGACGCGGTCCGCCTCATGAACGGGGATCTGGTGGTGGCTGGAGACTTCAACGCGAAGGCTCTGGAGTGGGGCGAGCCTGTGCCCGACTCGCGCGGGGGGCGTGTCCTGGACTTTGCGGCCAGGACCGGGCTGGTGGTTCTAAACACCGGCTCGACGTCCACCTTCCGACGTCCTGGATACAGGGGGACGATTATTGACGTCTCCCTGGCGACAGAAAATCTGGCCGCACGAGTGCAGGACTGGCGGGTGATCGAGGACTACACAGCCAGCGATCACCAATATATCACGTTCCGCGTGCGTGATATAGCGCCAGTGCGGGCCCGGCGCTTGCAGGGCCCGCCCAGATGGGATGTCTCCAGGATGGATGTCGAAAGGCTGTCTCAAGCCATCACACGCGGCCGGCGAACCGTTGCCGGGGTCCCGGAGGGATTGCCACCTCTCGAGCGGGCCACCAAGGTGGTAGACTCCACAATGAGTTTAATCCACCGGGCTTGCCGAGAGGCTGTGCCGAGGAAGAAAGGAGGCAGGGAGGGGCGCCGTCCTGCGTATTGGTGGACGGACGAAATCGCGGACCTGAGGCGGACATGTCTCCGTCTCAGGCGGTTGGCTCAACGAGCTGACCGGCGTGATCCCGACGCAGCCCGTAGATCCGCCGAACACAAGGCGGCGAAGAAGAGCCTTCGTAGGGCCATCCAGCAGAGTAAGCACCGATGCTGGCAGCGGTTGAGAGAGGACCTCAACGAGGACCCTTGGGGACTAGGGTATAAGATCGTCCTCCGCATGTTGGGGGCATTCAAACCGAATGCTCCCCTCGACGCGGGGACGGTCCGATCCATAGTGGATGCTCTTTTCCCCACCCACCCGCTGGAGCCTCATTACGCGGCCCGCGAGGCACTCGATCCTCCTCCATTCACGATGGAGGAGCTCACGAGGGCCTCGCAAAGTATTCAAAATAAGAAGGCGCCAGGGCCCGACGGACTTCCAGCAGAGGTGCTGAAGGCGTTGACGTCGAGCCATCCAGAGCTCTTGCTCGAGATGTACAATGCCTGTCTGAAGGCGGGAGTTTTCCCCTCACGCTGGAAGGTAGCCAGGCTTGTGCTGATCAGCAAGGGCAAGGGGCCAGTGGGGTCCCCTGGGTTGTACAGACCGCTGTGTATGCTCGACACAGCCGGCAAGCTCCTGGAGAAGCTCCTGAAGCCTCGCCTCCAAGCAGCCGTCGAGGCTGCTGGAGACCTTTCCGAGAGACAATATGGCTTTCGGAAGGGGAGGTCGACGGTTCACGCTATCCAGGAGGTAGTCGACGCGGCCCGGGCCACCGAATGCGGGAATCATTATTCTCGCCCGGTGTGCCTGCTGGTCACCCTGGATGTGCGCAACGCCTTCAACTCGGTGAGGTGGGGGGACGCGCTCAATGCGCTCGAGCGTGACTTCAGGATCCCTCAGTATCTATTGCAGATGATGAGGGATTACCTGAACGATCGCACCCTTACCTTCGAGACGGAGGATGGCCCGGAGACAAGGGCTCTTTCGGCGGGGGCGGCCCAGGGCTCCATACTGGGTCCCGACATATGGAATTACACATATGACGGGATCCTTCGTATGGAGATGCCAGAAGGGTCTTTCCTGGTTGGGTACGCCGACGACATCGCAGCGGTTATTACCGCCAGAGATGTCGACAAGGCTCAAATGAGGCTCAACCAGGTTATGCGTCGGGTGACTTCCTGGCTGAGCGACCACGGGCTGGAGTTGGCACTCCCCAAGACCGAGATCGTCCTTCTTACAAAGAAGCGCATCGATCTGTTGAGGGAGATGCGGGTAGGAGACATGACGGTCCGGACTCGGCACGTGGTTAAGTACCTGGGGGTAAGCCTCGATTGCAGGCTTGCCTTCTGGGACGAAATCAGGGGCCGGGCCGACAAGGCGGCTGCGGTAACGGCGGCGCTGAGTAGGGTCATGGCCAACATTGGTGGTCCCAGACCCTGCAAAAGGCGTCTGTTGCTCCGCACCGCCGAGGCTATAATGCTCTACGGAGCAGAAGTCTGGGCCGACGCGATGCGATTTGAAAAGTACCGCAAGCGCATGCTTGCGGTGCAACGCCGCGCGGCGCTCCGCATCGCGTGCTCCTACCGCACGGTCTCGGAGCCGGCGGTGCTGGTGGTCGCGGGGGTCATTCCAATTGACCTCCTAGCCAGGGAGCGGCAGTCCGTCCACCGGGAGAAGTCTGCCCTGGGGAGGAGAGAGGCCGCGAGGGTGGCCCGTGCCAGGACCATGGCGTCCTGGCAGGATAGGTGGGATGGGGAGTCGCGGGGCCGGTGGACAGCTCGGTTGATCCCCCAGCTGGACACCTGGCTGAACCGTCAGCATGGTGAGGTGGATTACTACCTCACCCAAATGCTGACGGGGCACGGGCATTTCCGGGCCTTTCTCCACCGTTTGGGAAAGGTGCCGAGCCCGGACTGCTCGTACTGCGATTCCTCATCGGACTCCGCTCTCCACACATTCTTTGAATGTGCCCGTTGGGGAGCGGAGAGGGCCGAGTTGGAGGCGGCGACGGGCAGCGTGACCCCGGACAATATAGTCGGGGTCATGCTGCAGAGTGACGATTTCTGGCGGAGGGTTGCCTCCTTCGTGAGAGGGATCCTTCGCCAGAAGGAACACGACAACAACAGGGGCTCGTAAGGAGCCTCTGTTGGCTTATGAGTGTTATTTATTATGGTGTGGAAATATTTATTATTTATTATGGGGGAAGCTGACAAAAGCGGGTGCCCGGCACCGGAGCACCGGCTGGCTAGGGACGGGGTGCACTGACAAAAACATGACTCCCGTGAGGAGTCCGTGTTGGCTGCGTGTGTGAGGACGGACGGATGTGTCTGAGTGTGTGGTGTGCGCCCGTTGTGGGCGGATGTATAGGACTCCACCCTGAAGTAATGTCTACTAGATGGTTCCGGGGTGGAGTTCCTGGAGGTGGGGAGTGGGGTTTTAGCCGGTAGGCCTGGCATTGTGGCCAGGGAGTCCGACACACGGGTGGCTTCGGTCACCTAGGTGCGTAACGGCATTTCCCCACTCCCATAAAAAAAAAAAAAAAAAAATGGCATAAGGATTATTTTTGGGGTAGTCGGATGTATCAAAACGATGAAGATGTTGCTTCATATCTTCATAAATGTCATCAGTCTGCACTTCATATATAAGAGAATCAGTGTCGGTGTAGCACAGCTGACAATTGTCATCATATTGATTTTTCATGTAGTTGTAGTGGAACTCGTACAGTATAGTTTTTGATATGTCCAATATTGCCATCCCAACGTAGATGGGCTTATTGAAAATTACTTCTGTTTTAAGTAATTCCACAGCTACCAAGTGATCATCAAAAATCGAGCGCGAGTGGAAATTAGGCTTTGATATAAGTGCTTCGGCTCCATACCGTCCTTCCCACGCTGTTACAAGCTTAATATCTCGGCGAAGACGAACATTCTCCATCGTTTTACCAAATACGGCATTGCATAATAACTTGAACAGATTCTTTTCGAAATCGTTCTTAGCGTTCTTTCTCAAGTTGGCGTTTAGTTCTATGTAAGGTTTCATTGGATATTCTAAATCGACTTCTAATATGTAGCCAGTAGTTGAGTCATCAGGAATATCAAAGTTTAATGTGCTTACATCATCCACCCATTTAATATCCTTGTACGGTAAATATTGTGTCATAGTCCATGAGTACATTGCGTTTATGTCATAGTACATGGGGTATGACGATGTTTGGCTGCTATCATAATCGGACATGTACTTATTATTAGCTCGTGCATACCTTTTTGAGCACTGGGTCAGACCACCGCGAATTCCTTTTTCCACAAAATGAAGAATATTAACATCGTGTAAAAGTTCAATCTCTACGCCTGTATATTTTAGCATCGCATCCCATGCAAACCCGGGTGCGGTATAATAATGCGCTGCGTCTAATCCATAGTTGTTGATACATCCCTCCCTGAAGTTCTCAAAGACATCAGCGAGTAGCAACACGTCAGTTTTCAAGTAGAGATCGCTATATTCACCAAGACTTTGCACTTCGAATTCTGTCCACACCTTCTTTGCGTGCTCATAATCCTCATTACTAATGTCGCATTTCCCCATAGAGTTATAGAAAAATTTGCGGTCCGGCAATTGAGTCTCATCAAGATTGTCCCAGTCCTTGATGTGCTCGTATGGAAAGACACCTTTCCTTGTCAGTAGCTGGAACTTATCATCGCTTATGTTTGGAAGTTCAGAGCGCACAATTTTCTTTTCAGCTAGATAAGATGAGAGTTTATCCAGCGATGATGGCATGAAGCGAAAAGAATCAATAAATTTGTATATGATTTCGCTGCCTTCCATATACTTTATAATCGCAATATAATTTTCCGTATTATTAGGTATTATTTTTAGACGACCCTGCGTGCTGTTTGCTACATCACTGATGAGGAGATGAGCATCGTACTTGCTAAGATTGTGGAAGACTATAGGTATCGTTCTGGTGTCCTTGTAATTAATGTTGCAATCCTGATGAGCAGCTCCTCTATATTTTCCTGTGAGGTGACAGTGGTCTCTCACCTTAATGTCTGTGGGAGTGAATCCTTTTCCGCATATATGACATGTTCGTGCAGTCACAAAATCTTGATTTTGGTTTGGTGTAAGAGGGCCCATTGTTTGAGCGTTTTGAAGAATATCTTGAGCTCGTTCCGCGATATTCTCTAGTTCTTTTGCGAACCACTCTGCACAGTTTAAACCTCTGTAGCTATTGTAGTATGAAAGTTGTTCGTCATATGAGCATTTGAAATAGTAGCCCACGCTGTGCGGTTCATGCTGTTGATATTGCTCTGTCTTTCCGAATTTTTTATAAATCGGTTTCAATATGCATTCAAAATCTGCATAGACTATGAATGGAACTCGTTCTTTGTTTTTGAAGTTATTAAATTTTAGACTTTTCTCAGGCGAGAAAGTAACTCTGTACTCATTGAGTTTTTCACAGTCTTCCAAATGTCTACTAAGCTTTTCTTGCGTGTGAAAGTAATGAAGGCACCGATCGCAAAAATATTTTGTATGACCCTTTTTAGATAATTGCAATGAAAGGAGCCGCGATAAATGCTTTATCCATACATAGTGATAGCGGATGGGCTCATTGTTTGTGCTAGAGTCTTCCTCCTCCTCCTCTTCGTCCTCATAACGGTCCTGTATTAACAACAGATTAACATGTTGTTCTTGGCGATTTTTCGTTAAGCGCGATGGGTTTACCTTGTATTTTTGCTTATTCTTTACCAAAATATATACATTTATGCTGAGATCATTCATTTTCTCAAATTTTTCAATATGTGGTCTGGTGATCGGGAATGCTATTCCATCTAGTTTTAGGACTGTGGAATAGTGGGGATATTTTGTTACGCGTTGTGGATTTGTCTCTTCTGGATGTAAGGCCGATATTATCGCCCAGGCAAAACATGCATTGTCACTATTCTCAACGTTGATGCAAGCTTCTTTTTTCTTAATTTCAAGAGGTAGTTCAATATAGGACGATCCCAGCAGTGGTGTATACTTATTGATGTTAATCATCAAATTAATGGCTTGTTTCAGCGCCCAGCCAGAATCTCTTTCTTGGAATTCTTCTAATTCCAACGCAATTTTATTCATTACGTTTTGTGCGAACCATTCTGCTATGTTTGTGTCCTGCGATATAACCACATTTTTTGTGTTTATATATTTTATCTCCTCCAATTCCTCGCGGCTTGAAGCCTTTACAAATTGTCCGCAAAATACACTATTAACCTTTAAAAACGCTTCTTTCTTCAAAGCATTTATGATCCTTGGAACAAATAATTTACCACAATCCTCCAAGAATTCGAGAGGGTCTTTGAGGGTAAGATTGATAATTACCCCTGTTCGTATACTATAACAAATTAAAAAAAAAATATATATATATATATATATATATAACATTGTTTAGACTCAACCCACATTATCATCATCTTCATCATTAGCTTTCTTAAATTTGTATTTCGAGTTAAACATTGTATTACTTAATTTCACATGCCACTGTATTTTGCTGTTCATTAGTTTTGCCTACTCTCAATTGCTGTACTTAATGCCCTTCAATAATGAGAAACTGTACTGTGTCGCCTAGATTTGTAAAAACTCTCATACCAGACTTCTTCTCTTGCTAACCGCCGAGCTGTACGGATCGCGGCAAATATAGTCATTGTCTTAGAAGTTTCAAAAACGTGTCTTTTTTCTTTATCAGCCCTAAACCCTAACATTTCTGGTCCTTCGAACCGCATTAAATTAATCGCGATTTGCGTAATTTATTAAATTCCGGCGAAAGTATATTCGGGCTAATCGACTACCTGTGGAGAATAATTCGGTTCGCGTGTGCTGACTAACGGAAGGTGGTGATTGCCGAATAAATCACCTAAGTGAGCTAAAAACAATAAAAACTTAAAACTATTGACTATATCCGCGATTCGCGTTAATTTCCATTAACAAAAATTGGTGATTGTGCCCAAAAACTGGTCTGTGCCAACATAGCGCCCCACGTGCCTCCTTATGCTGCATTCGCCTGTGCTGCAGCTGGACATAATCATCATAGCGTCAGCAGGAAGAGAAGCAGATCTTATCTATCTATTCTTTGGAATCCCGTGAGTCCGTTCCAATTACTATTTTTAACAAAATTGACTGTCCTACTTCGCGAACAAACAGCATGAAACATATACATACTAACATATAAAGGCAACATACTTATGCCTACAACATTGCGGTTAACAACTTAAACTAAAACAATATACTATTTTAAATACAAAACTACACCCTTAAAGAATACAGAATTCTAATTGCTAAATAATACAGCATATACAACATAGAAAATAACATAATAGTTCTTATGCATAAAAGCACAGACAGAAGCAAGTGATAAATTTGAGTGAGTAAACTTTTGTGGAAGCTCAATTTTGGACTACAACTTTCAAACTAAAGTTACTCTCGCGGGCTTTTCAGACTCAAAAGTGTGATTTTTTGAACTCAAAGTTACATTCGCGTATATTTTCGGACTAAATTGATACGAAATTTGAGCTTGTGAACTATTGAACTTAAAACTTACTTTGTGGACTAAGTTGGCAAATAATAAAAACAAATTTATTACGTTGCGATATCAGATTATTTTTCTGTTATTTTCCGTACACATATTAAGAATGGATAAAGCTAAACTTAAAGTGACAACAATTTCCGAGGGAATCTCGAGATTTATATCGAACGCAAATAAAACGTGTAAAGAAAAACGAGATGAGCCATTTTTAAAAGCAAGGCTTCAGCTCCTTCATAATTATTGGCAACAATACACCAAAGCGTATGAAACTTTACTTGATAATGTCGATGATGAAACTCTGAAATCCGATGAGTTTTTTACTGCGGATAGTTATTCCAAAGTGGAATGCGAATATATTGAAACGATCAGTTGGATCAAAAAGCAGCTGGAAGCTTTTCAAGTTCCCAGAGAGGAGTTGACCGAAAATGAGGCTCACTTATTTCACTCGACAGTAAAGACCTCCGCTTCTTCCCAAGCTATAAAGCTTCCAAAAATTCAGCTACCAAGCTTTAGTGGATCCTTTTTAGATTGGCCTTCCTTCCACGATACTTATGTGTCGCTTATCCACAATAATTGCTCTTTATCAGATGTGCAGAAAATGCATTATCTTAAATCTGCCATCACGGGTGAAGCGGCCAAGTTATTAAAGCACTTTTCTATAACGAGCGTAAATTATAATTCCGCGTGGGATATTATCCTGTCGAGATATGAGAATAAACGTGTTTTAGTAAATACCAATATTCATGAACTTATTACGCTACCTAATATGTCGTCGGAAACTTCAAGCGAGCTTAGAAGAGTCTTGGACAGATTCAATCAAGCTGTAAGAGCTCTGGATAATCTTTCGCGACCTGTAAAGGATTGGGATGATTGGTTGGTTTATTTTTTAACCAACAAGTTAGATGACAGTACTCGCAAGGATTGGGAAACTTCTCTAGTTTCTTCAAAAGACGTTCCAGCTTTCAAGTCTCTACAGGATTTTCTTGAGACTCGACTGCAGGCTCTAAATGCACTTAACGAAAATAAACCGTCTATAGGCGCTGGGCACAAATCAAAATTGCATTCGCGCACTTCTAAAGCTTATGCTCATCATTCTCATCAAGCACCGTCAACAGCGGCGTGCGCGTGTTGTCATGAAAAACATTTTATTCTATTTTGCCCTAAATTTAAAGCAAAATCAGTTGATCAACGCATCGCTTTTCTTAAATTTAAAAATTTATGCACCAACTGTCTCCGACAAAATCATACTGTCGAAGCGTGTACTTCTATTAAGCGATGTCAAAAATGTAACGAGCAACACCACACTATGATTCATAAATCAACATCCGCTACTGCTCCTCAATCTATTGTTTCTGCGCAACCATCAGCAACTGCTCCTTCGGTTTCAAAGGACATTCAACAACACAGTACTAATACTACAATAGCACATGTTGCAAATAATAGGAGTTCTTCTGTTTTACTCGCCACAGCTGTTGTATACATTCAATCTTCTGACGGTCGTCTATTTCGTATTCGCGCCCTGCTAGATCAAGGATCAGAATCCTCATTCATAACTGAAGGTTTGGCGAACATTTTAGGCTTACGAAAACAGCGAGCAAATATCTCGGTGTTAGGTGTAGGACAATGTAATGCAGGCGTTGTGCAATCCGTCGTTAATCACAACATTGTATCGGGCATCGATTCAACACTAAAATATAATGTCCAATCGCTAGTCTTGCCCACACTTACACACCTAATACCCTCTAAAGCTGTTAAACGTGAAGACTGGCCGCATATTATAGGCCTACCTCTCGCTGATCCTGAATTCGATAAGCCCTCGGGCATAGACCTTATTCTAGGAGCTGACATTTATTGTAGAGTTCTCAGAGCTGGTGTCCGTCAAGGACCAATGGGCACTCCCGTAGCTCAAAATACTACGCTGGGCTGGATACTATCAGGAAAGATCGAAAGTGATTTCTCTCAAACAACAGCCATTTTTAGCCTACATACATCAACCGTGGAGTTAAATTCGTTACTTAGAAAATTTTGGGAAACAGAAGAGCCCCCAAAAGCTACAATTTACACACCCGATGAAGCGGAATGCGAAGCTATCTTTGCAAACACTTATTGCAGAAATGCTGAGGGAAGATATGTGATAAAACTTCCATTTAAATCTACCCATCTTGCGCTTGGAAACTCTCGTGAAGCTGCTATGAGCTCTCTGCTCCGTATGGAGAAAAGATTTAGTCGAGACCCTACACTCTTTCGGGAATATTCGGATTTCATTGAAGAATATCTTTCTTTGAATCATATGGAATTAGTTCAGAATGAAAGTAAAGACTCGGCTAATTGTTACTACTTACCACACCACGCAGTGTTAAAGCCCAGTAGTACTACTACAAAATTGCGTGTGGTCTTCAACGCGTCGCAGATTTCTTCGACTGGTCATTCTTTAAATGATTGTCTGCACATAGGACCGAAGCTTCAAAATGACGTTAGCCTCATAATCACTAAATGGCGACTCTATCCCTTTGTTTATACCGCAGACATCGCAAAAATGTTTAGACAAATTTTAATCGATCGCCCAGATACGGACTTTCAGCGAATACTGTGGAGAAATTCTCCAAATGAGCTAGTCCAATGCTACAGACTTCTAACAGTCACATATGGGACCGCCTGTGCACCATACTTAGCCTGTAAAACCCTACAGCAATTAGCTAATGACTACCGAGATCAATACGGAAACGCGTCAAAATTCTTACTTGAAAACTTTTACGTAGATGATGCTCTTTTTGGCGCTTTTAATCTCAGAGAAGCTTTGAACTTACGCAATGAACTTAACACCCTACTTCTGCAAGGAGGGTTTAAACTTCGAAAATGGCTCGCCAATTCTATAAAATTACTTGATGGCATTCCATTAGAGGATCGAGAGCTGACTTCATCTGTAAAACTCGTTAGCGACTCACAAATAAAAACCTTAGGAATCATCGGGTGCCCTACACTTGATTGTTTCAAATTTACTATACAACTTCCTAATTCGCCTGTTTTAACTAAGAGATCTGTTTTAGCCGATATTAGTCGATTATACGACCCCTGTGGCTGGCTCTCGCCTATTACGATAACGGCTAAGATATTCCTCCAAACTCTTTGGAAAAATCAAATTGATTGGGATGAAGAATTACCGTCAGAATTGAGTGCTGAATGGCTTTATTTTAAACAACAACTACATGATATGGATTTAAAAATTCCTCGTTGGATTGGTCTAAAAACTTCTTCAGAAAAGCTTGAACTGCACGGCTTTTGCGATGCCTCGCAAGCTGCTTATGGTGCCGCTGTTTATTTACGAATTATCCATGATGCTGATAACTACGAAGTACGTCTTCTCGCTTCCAAGACGCGTGTGAGCCCTTTACGCACTGTCTCATTGCCGAGATTGGAGTTATGTGGTGCTGCATTACTAGCCGAGCTTCTGCCTTACTTACACACTAATCTAGAGCTTTCTAATGTCCCTATACATGCTTGGACAGATTCGACAATCGTCCTAGCTTGGTTGCGTGCACATCCTTCTAAGTGGAAGGTTTATATTGCAAATAGGGTTTCATTAGTTCATGAGAAACTACCTAACGCAGTATGGCATCATATATCTTCAGCGGATAATCCTGCTGATTGCATTACCCGTGGCATACCAGCTTCTGAATTGCAGCAGTTTACATTGTGGTGGCAAGGTCCTACTTGGCTCAGTCTTTCGCCTGACCACTGGCCTGTAAATAAAATATCTCTCGCCAACGAAGACATGGAAGAATCTACACGTATCAATTGCACTTCCATATCCTCTGCAACTACCAACCCTATGACGGAAGACTTTCTCATGTCGCTTCTTCGTCGTTATTCCGATTTGATGAAACTTTTCCGAATTACGGCCCTATGCTTTCGACTGTACTATAACTGCCAACGCAAACCTACTCTTCGCAAGTCTGGAACACTAAAAGCCGACGAAATTCAAAAGGCATCTGAAGTACTGATTAGACTTGTACAGCATCGATATTTTTCTTTGGAGATTAAGCTACTGGCAAAGGATAAGAATACAGTGCTACCCTCTAGTAGCAAATTACGTCCGCTTAATCCCAAGCTTGACGGCGAGTTAGTACTCCGTGTAGGTGGACGCCTGAAACATTCTCTGCTATCTGAGGATGAGAAATACCCTATCATTTTGCCTGCTGATAGCCCCTTCACTCAACTGGTAATAGCCTACGCTCATTCGAAGACGTTACACGGTGGAACGCAAGCTACTCTCCAAAATATTCGTAGCAAATACTGGCTGCTAAATGGTCGTAACAAAGTGAGGCAATTCATCCGTCGTTGTGTTATTTGCTGTCGGTTTAAAGGAACTTCTCGTACTCCATTGATGGGAGATCTACCAGTAGACAGAGTACGTCCTGCTAAGCCTTTTCTACATAGCGGAGTCGACTTTGCTGGCCCATTCGTCGTCAAACTTAGGAAAGGTCGTTGTCGCCTACAGACAAAAACTTATGTTGCTTGCTTCATATGCTTCGTAACTCGTGCCATTCATTTAGAACTTGTGATGGATCTTACGGCTGAAGCTTTTGTTGCTGCTTTTCGTCGTTTTGTCAGTCGTCGTGGACATTGCGCTCGCATATACAGCGATAATGGGCGAACGTTTGTAGCTGCTGATAAGCAACTTACACAACATCTCCAGCAGCTTATTAATGAGGCTACTATTCCTCAACTAACGCTGAAGGACGGTACCGAATGGCATTTTATCCCACCCTACTCACCACACTTTGGAGGTTTGTGGGAGGCTGGTGTTAAAGCCATGAAACACCACTTTAAACGAGTCGTCGGTAGCCATCTAATTTCTATTGAGGAAATGCTCACATTATTGACGCAAATCGAGGCCTGTCTCAATTCACGTCCCTTGCAAGCAATATCTGACGATCCATCAGATCTCACCGCCTTAACTCCTGGACATTTTTTGGTTGGCGAAAATCTTTTAGCTGTGCCGGAGCCCAGCCTCTTTGAGATACCTATTAATCAATTAAGCCGCTGGGGCGCTGGCAGATGGTGGAGCAAATGTACCAACATTTTTGGAGTCGCTGGTACAAGGAGTACCTCTACAATCTTCAATTGAGGTACAAATGGCAACATCCGTCAGACCCTCTTAAAGTCAACGACCTAGTGTTAATCAAAGAGGACAATTTACCACCACAATGTTGGCTTCTAGGTAGAATTGTCGCTCTTTATCCTGGCTCAGATGGACAAATCCGAGTAGCCACTATCAGACATAAAGACGGTTATTTTAAACGACCTATTGTTAAGTTATGTGTATTGCCAGTAGATACACAAGAGAGCGAAAACGAGAAAACAAAATATAGTCTAGCTTAAACCTAAAGTTGCAATTCTACTAATCTAACAAAATTCAGCAAGCATCTACTTATTCTCCTGCGTATTTTCTTCTTACTAGATTCTGGTAATTTCTTTGGGGCACCCTTTCATGACAGGCGGCTTACTTCCTTTCATGGCGGGCGGCTTACTTCCTTGCATGGCGGGCGGCTTACTACTCTCATGAAGGACGGATACTTATCACAAGTGTACGAGGTCGTGCTACACACGAGGCGGGCGGAATGTTTAGACTCAACCCACATTATCATCATCTTCATCATTAGCTTTCTTAAATTTGTATTTCGAGTTAAACATTGTATTACTTAATTTCACATGCCACTGTATTTTGCTGTTCATTAGTTTTGCCTACTCTCAATTGCTGTACTTAATGCCCTTCAATAATGAGAAACTGTACTGTGTCGCCTAGATTTGTAAAAACTCTCATACCAGACTTCTTCTCTTGCTAACCGCCGAGCTGTACGGATCGCGGCAAATATAGTCATTGTCTTAGAAGTTTCAAAAACGTGTCTTTTTTCTTTATCAGCCCTAAACCCTAACAAACATTATCTATAAAATACCTTCGTATAATAATTATAAAAGTTTGTATGAAGAAAAAATATTAACTTACCGATTATTAAAGGCTGCTTTCATATCCTCCCACTTTACTCGGGTTGACATTCAAGAAGAGCGGTTGGAACTGTGTCCTGCACCGGCCCTCACTTTTAATTTTTTTAATTCAGATCTATGACCTAATATGGTGGCGATTCCTGCTAAGATTTTATTTTTAACACCATTCATTGTAGCCCTGCTCAGATCTTGTTTGAGAGCTCTCAACTCTTTGGAACACACTTTCACACTTTGATACACTAGCACGTGATTAACTTAAGCATCCTCAAGGGCTGACTTAGCCCTTTGCACACAATCACTTACTTGCACCAGCTGTTTCAATTGAGTGCGATAACCTTGCAAAAGGTTAAAACCATTGATAAATTTCTGTTTTTCGCCAACAGTCTTTGCTCTTTTTAGAGCTTGCCGTAGAGCTCTTAAATTGTTGGAACACTCTTTAACACCTTGTTCCACTAGTTGTACATCATTTTGAGCATTCTCAAATGCTAGTTTAGCGCTTTTTACTAAATGATTAACTTGCACCATTTTCACAATATCCTTTTAGTCCTTTATAAACTGATAATTTCTTAACAATATCCTTTTTCTCATTTTAGTCCTTTTTATGCTTTGATCTTTGACCTTACTTCATTAACATAAACAAAGCCACCTGCGCATAGATGACTCATGTTCACCGTGAAGCAAGAGATTGACAGGGTAAAAGCTTTCAGCGGCCTGGGGGCCTCACTTCATGACCTTCACCAACAGCTGATACCTCCACACACACACACACACACACACACACACACACACACACACACACACACACACACACACACACACATACACACACACACACACACACACACACACACACACACACACACACACACACACACACACACACACACACACACACACACGTCCGAGACGCGAGCTTTCATGACGTCACCATCTGGAAACTGCTCCTAGACGTAGACGATGAGCTTTTGATACCGTTTTGAAGCAAAAATGTGAATTTTTTGCCCCCTGTATAAACCTTATGGGAAAAGTGTGCCCGAATCGGCTTAGCCTATCTACTGGCAAAAAAGATCCCTTCTTCCTGTCGATGGCGAGTGGCGAGTGCAGATGGTGTTTTTCTCTAATCCTCTTTTTGTTATTCTTGAGCGAGCTAAAATTGTAAAAAGTAATTAGTAATTGGCTAAAACTTGTTTGAAGTGGAGAAATTGCTGAAATTGTTAAAAGCCTGTGAAATAAAAGTGTTGTAAATAGGACAGACTAACTCGGAGTTTTAATTCATCCCGTGTGATCGCGGACAGCAGAGCGATTGGCCCCATTTCCAGGCGGGACGGAGCAGCATAATCTCCGTGGATAAGTCTCGCTGTGGCGAATCCCGCGAGCCCGAGGTAAGTGCCGTGTCCCGTGCCCTTTTAGCCCGAGCCAATAAATAACCCCATCGGGGCTTTTTTTCCGCCGGCGCAGCGGCGCAAACCCTGTGGGGCATTTAAATAAATAAAAATAAAATAAAAAAGGGTAGACGAACTCAGGCAGGCTGCCTGCCCGTCAAACATCTCAGCTGTCCCGGTGCCCTTGACCTTCGCAGCGACGTTCAGCTGGGCTAGGAGCTCCGCCGCCCGGGGCCCCATCACTCGTCCGCAACATCGACCGGCGCAACATTTCCGAGCGCGGAAACATTTCCCCGCTCCACGCTCGAGAACGAGTGCAGGCACGCCCACACTGACACGCTCGTCGGCCGGCGAATTCTGCCGCGGCCATCTTGGGCGGAAAGTGTAAACAAATCTTTGTTTACCTCCCGGTGCCCTAATTATCTGAAAGAATCACCTCACTTAACTCACCTGCAGAGGCGGTTGGCCGTAGGTCCCACGGCGCTCGGTGTCACGTCCGGCTCCTATGTCCCACGGCGTAGCCCCTTCGTAGTCCCTGAAACGAGGAAAGCACTCACTTAGTTCACCTCACAAATATTTCGCGAAAAGGCAACACTTACTTTGCCCGACAACGCACTTCACTCACAACACTGAGCACTTTCACCGTGCACTCCACGCCCGAGCTCGCACTTAAGACGCGAAACTAAACCGCCGCGAAAAAACATAAACAAACAGCGAGCACCGCGCTTCGCCGTGTATTCCACCCACTCCAAGGCAGCCGCGCGTCGCTCGGAGAGCTCGCACACACAGCCAGCCGTCAATTAAGCTGTGTGCGTTGTGCTGTAGAAGCGCCTAGAGTAGAGTTTGTGACGAAGTGGAAAGTGAGCTAGTGTGGGTTGGGCTCAACTAGTCGCTGGAAATCGAGGCGGCGTTGCCAAATCTCACTGCCGCCAGGCGTTTCGACTTAAATCCGTGGCCGATAAATTCGAAGCAAAAAACAAGTCGCCCTCTCGGAACCGAATTTGCTCGGCTAACAAGTCGCATAAAGGCCAAATTTGGTAACTTATTATTATTCTTATTCTTAAAAGAAAGGGGGAGGTGTCAACCAATCAAGAAACAGTAGATATTCAAGTCAAATGACTTTAAATGAATTTCCCATAGAGTCTGCAAAATTCCCAGACAAACGACAGATAGTTGATCCACATGACAGAGAAGATTCTCAGGGAACGTGACTTTTGCACCTTTTAAGATAAGAAGCTGTAAAATAGTTTCTAAGACAGGCAGTCATTATTCGGACTCGATCGTGTAAAGAAGAATCTCTCTTAAATAAAAGCTCTTTTGAAATAATTAAAGTTTTTCATTATTAACTAAAGTTAATATAAAACTGGCGCAGTCGGTAGGATTCTTCTCAAAAGAGTAAGAATCCCACGAACCAAAAAAATTAAAAAGAGTGATCAATAAAGTGATCAGCGAAAGTGATTGGCGAAAAAGTGAACTAAAGTTCAATAGTTAAAGTGACCAACAAATAAAACTGGTGACATTTTCGACTTAAGTTGAAATAAAGTGACCACTTGTGTACAGCACCTTTTTTAACTAAACTTAAAGTGTGGTATTTCCAACCAAAGTTGAAATAAGTGACTGTTTGTGTTCAGCAGTTTTTACTAAACCTAGAGTGTAACAATGGCAATGATAGAAAAATTAACAACCCAAGTAGCGATTTTAACGAAAAAACTTACGGAACAGGAAGCTAGAGTGAATCAAGCCAACCTGGCTAGATTCGAATTATCCGCTGACCAAATCATCAGAAACTTTAATGAAATAACGCCGTTTTCCGGCGAGGATTCATACAAGTTAAAATCATTTCTAAAAACCGTGGAAGATGTAGAAACTTTGTGTGGAGTAAACAACGGCCAACTAAAACAATACTGTCTAAAGAAGGTCATCAATTGCAAAATTATAGGAAAAGCCAGGAACGCCATTTTAGAAATCCCCGAGGACAGACGAAATTGGACAACGGTAGAAAACACCCTCAAGCTGAGATTCCGACCGAAACGGACAATTCATCAATTGCTGTTCCAAGCGAAAGATGTAAAGGTACACAATTTAAAAGATCTTTTCAATAAATTGACTAGCATTAAGGCAGAAGCAAGTGAAATATGTGATTTTGATGACGAAGATATTTTTACATACGAATTAATTGATAAAGAATTAGTTCAAATTTTAAAATCAAAACTAGATCCTATCCTTCAGGTACAAATAGACCAAAACAAAACTTTATTCGAATTAGACAACTTCCTCTGTCAAACTGAATTATATTACAGTGAAAATGTTATCAAACCAATATTTAGAATTCACAAAAATCATAAATCACATAAAACTTCACAAAATAGTAAGAGAAATCATAATAACGATTATAATTATTTGTCAAATAACAACCAACATAACTCACCTAATTCCCATAACAACCCTAACAGAAATCCCAGAAATAATAACAACTCATACAATAACAGTTACAGACATTATAACAACAATAATAACAGGAACACAAACAATAACGGTAACAACGGTAACAGAAATTTTAACAATAACGGTAACAACGGTAACAGAAATTTTAACAATAACGGTAACAGAAATTTTAACAACAATAGAAGTTCCGAACAAAACAGAAGACCTGAAACTGCTACAAATAGATCAGGACAACATAGAAACGAGAATAATCGACCGGAACCAATGGAGGTAGATAGTTTTAATAGAGAACCCGAAATCAACGAAGAGGTAAATTTTACAGATTAGCCTCGGAAAACAAACTTCCCATTATAAAATTAACTTTTGATAACATTGCAATAAATTGCCTACTCGATACCGGATCAGACACTAGTCTGATAAAACCCAATATATTACCTTATAATACTACGAAGTTGGAAAAACCCCTTAAATATAATTCTTTAGGAGGTCCTAATTTCGTAACACATAAAATAACAACACCCATTCCCAAGGAACTGATTAGGAAGGGAACATTAGAATGGAAAATTTTCCCTCTTAAGAGTAGAAAATATGAGGCTATAATTGGCAATAAATTTCTAATCCCATTCCAGTCAAAAATTGATCTTAGTAATCAATACCTGCAAATTTTTTCTAAGTATACGATCCCTTTTGAAAATATCGACTATCCCAGTGAAATTGCTCAAGCAAATCACTTAGAACCTATAAATGATGAGAAAGAAGAAATATCAAATAGAATAAATCAGGAACATTTAAATAACGAAGAAAAGTCTTATCTAAAAGATTTATTAACGAAAAATAAAGACTTATTTTTCCGTGAAGGTGATAATTTGACCTCCACTCATGAAATTAAGCATGAAATCCGACTAAAAAATAACAACCCAATTTATTGTAAACTTTATCGTTACCCACAAGTTCACGAAAAAGAAATTGAAACCCAAATTAGAGATATGCTAAAACAAGGGATTATTAGAGAATCAAATTCCCCATACAACTCGCCACTTTGGATTGTCCCCAAGAAAATGGACAATTCCAATATAAAAAAATGGCGAATTGTAATCGATTACAGGAAACTAAACGAGATCACTATTGACGATAAATTTCCTATACCCAACGTTGATAATATCCTAGATAAACTTGGTAAAGCACAATACTTCACTACAATAGATCTGGCAAAGGGCTTTCACCAAATACTAGTAAAGAAATAGGATCAAAAAAAGACCGCCTTTTCCACTCCGTTTGGGCATTACGAATATATTCGAATGCCCTTCGGCTTAAAAAACGCCCCGGCAACTTTTCAAAGGTTAATCAACTCGGTGCTCAGAGAATATATCAATAAAATCTGTGTCGTATACCTCGACGACATATTGATTTTTAGCACGTCCATTCAAGAACACGCAGAAAATATAAACAAAATATTCGACAAACTCCGGCAAGCTAATTTAAAGATACAGATCGATAAGTGCAATTTTGTTTGCAAAGAAACAGAATACTTAGGACATGTACTAACAATTAACGGCATCAAGCCTAATCCAAAGAAAATAAAAGATATAATCGAGCTTAAACTTCCCACAACACAAAAACAGATTAAGTCTTTTTTAGGAATTACAGGATATTATAGAAAGTTTATAAAAGATTATGCCCGAATAGCCCAGCCATTGACAAAATATTTGAAAAAGGATACCCAGATAAATAAGTTTGACCCATCCTACATCAACGCCTTTGAACAGTTGAAAGCTCTAATAACTTCTCATCCCATTCTCAAATACCCCGACTTCAGCAGACCATTCAAGCTAAATACAGACGCCAGCCAGTTTGCTATTGGCGCTGTATTACTTCAAGACAACCACCCGATTGCCTATGCAAGTAGGACTCTGAATAATCACGAAATCAGATATAATACGACCGAGAAAGAATTACTCGCCATTGTATGGGCCGTAAAATACTTCCGGCCGTACCTTTATGGCAAAGAATTCGAGCTTAGAACGGACCATCAAGCTTTAAAATGGTTGCACAGCAAGTATTTAGGGAAAGATCTGAATCCAAGGCTACAAAGATGGATTATATCTTTAGCTTAGGCGAACATAATATTAAAATTGAATACCTAAAAGGTAAAGAAGACAAAATAGCAGATTTTCTTAGTCGAATTAACACCAACGAACACGAAATTAATGCACTGACCTAGACGATCAGTCTTAACGAAGGAAGAGACCCTCCAGAATCTTCAGACCCCTCAAATTCCTCGAGATATCGAAACAATAATCCTGGCCAGTCAAATATTAATAATTACAATTTAAACCCAACTATAAAAATTTCAAAGAACAAAGATGTTGTAGGTGAATCAGAAGAAGAAACGGATAATTCCGAAGATCTATCCGATATTTCTATGCAAAATAATGTAGACGACCTAGAAAGTTTTCACACAATCCACTCAACACAAGAAGAACAAAATGATCACATCCCTATATTAGATACCGTAGTCAATAGGTTCAAAACACAAATTATAATTACCCCAAATTTTACCCAGGAATACGAAAATATTCTAGGAAACCGAAGAATAAACATAAGTCCAACCTTAACATCAGAAGAACTAACCAATAAGCTGAAAACATACATAACTAGTAACAAAGTAGCCATTTATTCACATATAACAGATCACGAGTTTAATATTATCCAACAGATATTAATCAAAGAATTCCCCAACACTAAATTTCTAAAATGTTCTTATTTCGCCCAAGATATCAAAACTGAAGAGGAATTAATTAAAGTCATATCGATTCAACACAAAGAACAAAAGCACCCTGGTATTATTGCACTCTACGAAGGTTTAAAAACTAAAATATATCATAAAGATCTGAAAATAATTATCAATAAAGTCACTAATAATTGCGACATATGCCAACGTTCAAAATATGACAGAAAACCGATAAAACCCAAATTCAGAAAAACAGAAATCCCCACGAATAAAAAGCAGATAATACACGTAGACACTTATACCAATAAAAAACAAACATTTATGGTCTTCATCGATAAATTCACAAAGTTCGCAACAGCATACCCAATGGAACACAGAAACCATACGGAAATTATAGAAAAATTAAGAATGTACTTTAATCACAAAAAACCCCAAAAAATCGTATCTGATAACGAATCCAAATATGTCAACATAAAAGAGTTCCTAAAACAAGAAAACGTAGAGTTACATTTAGTAAAACCTAATAGTCACACTGGCAATTCAGACATAGAAAGACTAAACCGCACCCTTACAGAAAAACTGCGTATCCTCAATTTAGAAGAACCAAGCCCCACAAGAACCCAAATGTTGATTGCCATAAATGCTTATAACAACCAATATCACAGTTCGATTAAGACCTCTCCACAAAAAGCCGAAGAAGGACTAATTCCGGTAGAACAAATATACAGTAACCTAATAAAATCTCAAACAAAAAGACTAGAGAAATATAACAGAAATCGCGAAGTATACGAAGAAACAAGAAAGGAAGGTTATATTAAAAATTACAAATCTCTTAGACACAAAGATGAACCTAAATTTAGAAAGTACTCTTTGCGTAATGTGCATCCTTGTAATATTAAACGTCCCCTTAAATTTTCAGAAAATGGCAATATTATTCCTCATACTAGTGATGTTCCAATCGACAGCAACAGCTCAGTTACAGGTGGAGAAAATTGAATCAAACTCAGGCTATACCATAATACATGACAAAGAAATTTTTATACCTAAAACATACAACTACTCTTTACACATTATCAACTTACAGAATATTGCAAATATAATAGAAGAATTAACGAAAAGTACAGTAGTATTCCCTCAAAACGTCAGTAGTTCCTTAATGATAGATATTTAAAAATTACAAGACAAGTTAACAACGCTACAAAACGGACACCATACCATACGAAAACGAGGATTACTTAATTTCATAGGTACGATCAACAAATGGATTACAGGAACAATGGATGACGAAGACAGACAAATGGTAAACCAACACCTTGAAATCATAGATACCAATAACCATAACCTAATAAACACTCTAAATAAACAGGTACAGATCAATAACAATTTTAATGAATCAATCAACAAATTATACAACGCTATTTTGACTGACAGAGAACTAATACAGAACTTTTTAAAAAACGAAACTGACAAAAACAAACTTAAGATTGCGACATTTGACATTAGACTAACTATACAGGAAACAGACAAAATTATTAGCGAACTACAAGACAACATTATTCTTTCCAACCTAAATATTATCCATCCATCCCTACTAACTCACGAAGAAATTCGTGAATATCAAATCGACTCATATAAAATAAAGAATTTAAAAGTTGGATTCTCCAGAACAACGGCAAACAAAATGATATTCCTAATAAAAATACCTTTTCAAATGATTGTAGTTAATAAAAAATTAATTATACCCTTATCAAATGAAGACACTTGTAGTCAAATAGATTCCAAAGTAACAATAGCAATTGAATATCAAAACAAATACTACGAATACGTTGAAAATAAAGCACTCCATCAGTTAAATAAGCTAAAACATTGTTTTGTCAATAAAAACTGTAAAAATACTATAGACTGTAATACTGATATTTATAATATTGATGATTCTTCTATGTTAATTCAATTGGCTAATAATGTAATACTGATTTCAAACTGTGATGAAAGGAAATTCAATCTAAAAGGTAATTACTTTATAAAATTTTATAATTGTATTGTTAATTTAGATAACAAAACCTATTATAATAACATAAGAGAGATAAAAAATAAATATGTTATACCACAGACTGTATAACTATCAGACTATTCATGTGGCTGAAATCGAGAAAAATTTTCAAGTCCCAAAGATGCAAACATTGGGTTGTGCTTTCCAATGAGACTTCCACGCACAAGCAATCGGCGAACAGCGCGCTGCAGTCGCAGAGCCTGTGCTGTGGAATTGGAATTTGGAAAGGTTCCTTTTCCTTTCCCTTTTATCCCTTGCACTACGTTGGGGCTTGTGGGGTTGCGCTGAGGTGAAACGTGAGGGGGGGATTCATTTGAATTTTTCTAGGAATCCTCTGAGTTGCGTGCTCTGCTCAACTCAATGAATGAAATCTTCAAGGGCTTTTTGGTGGCTAGGTGCTTTTGACTAATTTTAAACAATTATTTAAAAAAAACACTTTTAGGAATCGTTTTGGATGTAAGTTTGCAAAGGGTTTAATTTTTATTGGATTGAAAGAGTTAATTCAATTAATATAAGTTTTTATCAGCTTAAAGAATATATATGTTTAAAATTATATCTGCAAAAATTCGTGCATTGTGGTGAAACATATTTTTATACAAAGGAATAAAATAAGTTAAACTTCTAAAGGGAGTCTGAAAACCTTAAATTATATTTAAAGTCGTCGTAGAATGTTTATGTGAGAATGTGTAGAATGTTTATGTGAGTTCAATCGAAAATATCTTTTAATTTTAACTTTTATTGCTTAAGAATACAATATTTTGAATTTGCGGAGTTCACAGATTTACTTTTGGCCAACCACGTACAGGTTTTCCTTAAAAGAACTAAGATTATAAAGTTCAATATCTGTATTTTATGTTGATACCAAGCATCGTGTTCCTGAAACCACTCGGGGAAATCTTTTTTAGTCCTCTATGCATTTGTCAATAATTGTTTTTTTTATATTTGAGATATGTAAATATTTATCAAAAATTTGTTCATATATGTACATTGAAAAACCGTTTACATATATCAAAACAATAATCTGTGGGTGGCTGAAGTGCACAAGTAAGAGTTTTACTTGCCATACATAATCTTTACTTATAATCATGAATTCTGAAGGTAATTCAAGTTTTTCTGAAGAATGCTTCACCATGTTTTGCTTACAAACTTCACAATTTAATTTTTTTGATGTTTTCAAAATAGCATAACCTAAAAAGTATAGCTTCGCTGCATTGGAAACTCTAAATTTTTGTTGTAAATATCTATCCAGATTTGCCTCAATCAATTTCTCAAGTATAATGACCTTCTCATTTTTTCATTTAGAGGTATTATTTCAAAATGTCCAATTTCACTGACTAGATCATTTTCGAATGAATACACAACATTTGTTTGTATTCACATCTAAGAGCATATCGTCATCATTCTCACAATTTTTTCCACTGCATTTCATTTTGGTAATTTTTGCAGACGTAAGCCTAGCTACCGATATGTTAAATATTGATGCAGACGGATTTCTATTGTTACCATTTTTAGCTCTGATAAGTGCAAAAAAGTTTTCAATGAGATCTTGGTTGAATCTTGAAGTGAACATAAACGTTAACGAAGAATCCTCTTTGAAAATGGTTTCAGATAAAAGTATCCAAAACGATTCCTAAAAGTTATTTTTTTTAAATAATTGTTTAAAATTAGTCAAAAACACCTAGCCGCCAAAAATCCCTTGAAGATTTCATTCATTGAGTTGAGCAGAGCACGCAACTCAGAGGGTTCCTAGAAAAATTCAAATGAATCCCCCTCACGTTTCACCTGAGCGCAACCCCACAAGCCCCAACGTAGTGCAAGGGATAAAAGGGAAAGGAAAAGGAACCTTTCCAAATTCCAATTCCACAGCACAGGCTCTGCGACTGCAGCGCGCTGTTCGCCAATTGCTTGTGCGTGGAAGTCTCATTGGAAAGCACAACCCAATGTTTGCATCTTTGGGACTTGAAAATTTTTCTCGATTTCAGCCACATGAATAGTCTGATAGTTATACAGTCTGTGGTTATACCAAATTTGGAATACAAACCTGAAGATGATAGTACTTTTAAATTCAAGGAAATTGTATTGAAGACAGAAGAAAATATTAAGGAAATTCAAGAATTAAAATATTATAAAATAATCAGCTATTCTGGTATTACTTCTACCATTATAATTGTTATAATAGTAATTGTTCTTTTATATTATTATTGTAAACAAAGAAAACTAAAAGTAAAAGTTGTAAACCGGATTCAGGAGAATCCTTATTTTAACGAAGGAAGAGTTACGTTCCCTGATAGTCTAAATATTCAACATGATACAATTCGTTCTAAGAAATCAAGAAACAGTAGATATTCAAGTCAAATGACTTTAAATGAATTTCCCATAGAGTCTGCAAAATTCCCAGACAAACGACAGATAGTTGATCCACATGAAATAGTTCTCTTCTGAGAAGAATCTCAGGGAACGTGACTTTTGCACCTTTTAAGATAAGAAGATGTAAAATAGTTTCTAAGACAGGCAGTCATTATTCGGACTCGATCGTGTAAAGAAGAATCTCTCTTAAATAAAAGCTCTTTTGAAATAATTAAAGTTTTTCATTATTAACTAAAGTTAATATAAAACTTGCGCGCGCGGGAGAAGGCCGGGCAGTTACAGAGGAAGTGCTCCGTGCTGTCCTCGTCCTCCCCACACGAAGGACACGTTGGGTCGCTGATGATCCCTAAGGTGTTCAGATGCTTGCCGCATGTGTTATGTCCTGTGACCGTCTCTACAAGCGTTCTGCAATCTTTTCTGTCTAAGCGAAGTAAAAGTTTTGCATTGTTACTGTTTGGACGACTAATAAACCATTTGGTGAATTTACAGGTTGATATACTGAACCATCTCTGACCATGTATTGAGTCCATGAATCTAGTTATCCAGTTTTTCAACTCTGTAAGGCTGACACCAATAATGGGCTCCGGTCCCAGGGGAGGAGAGCTTGCGCCCTCTTTCGCTAGAGCGTCAGAGGCCACATTGCCATCGATTCCCTGGTGACCGGGGACCCATATAAGATTGACCTGGTTGTGCTTGGCAGCAGAATTAAGTCTATTCTTACATTCCTGGACAATCTTTGATCTGGTGGTTGGGTTAAGTAGGGTGACAAGAGCAGCCTTACTATCGCTGCAGATGCCAATCCTCTTATTATGCCACCCATGGGCAATTATCCAGTTGGCCACTTCGAGAATGGCAAACACTTCAGCTTGAAAAACCGTTGCGGTTGTTCCGAGTGATATACTGTATTTGACTGCCTCGTTCAAATACCATCCAGCGCCCGTACCAGTTAAGGTTTTCGATCCGTCTGTGTAGAAGATGTCATCTAATCCATCCAGTAGTTTGTTGGGGTCATCCCATTCTTCCCTAACCGGAAGACTAATTTGAAATCTTCTTCGGAACATGGTAATTTGCGTCATATCATCCGTCGGCATGCTAAAGAGGGTGCAGTGCTCTTCAAGTCTTCGGGATAAGACGCCATGTCCGGTGGCATGTCCATCGTGCCATAGTCTACACTTTTTAAGTCGACAAATAGCTTTCATTGCCTCTTCCTGGATTGCGAGGTCCAAGGGCTGCAAATTAAGCATTGCGTTGAGGGCCGCACCAGGGGTCGAGCTAAAAGCTCCTGTTATCCCTATGCAAACTTCCCTTTGTACTCTGTTAAGAATAGAACAAGCAGTCTTTATCTCCGTTCTACTCCACCAGACCACTGACGCATATGTGATTATTGGCCTAATTATGGCTGTGTACATCCAGTGCACAATAGCGGGTTTTAGACCCCATGTCTTCCCAAAAGCTCTCCTGCATTGCCAGAAAGCATTCAGTGCTCGAGATGCTTTGTGTTCGACATGAGCCTTCCAAGTCAGTTTGCTATCTAGAATTACCCCTAGATATTTCACTTCTTTGGAGAGTTGAGTTACACCTTTCAAAATTGGGAGCTTAAGGTTATCGAGTTTCCTTTTCCTAGTGAACAACACAAGTGTTGTTTTCAAAGGATTCACTGATAAGCCATGTCTCTCACACCAGTTCTGGATCTTGTCTAGGGTTTTCTGCATCTTACTACAGACGACCCTAAGTGACTTACCACAAACATCATCATCAGCGTACGCCTGTATGTGTATATTTAGACTTTGCAATTGCAATTCGTCTAAAAGGGAGTCTACTACGAAACACCACAGTAATGGGGAGAGTACTCCTCCTTGCGGACAGCCTTTTTCCACTTTCATTACCGTGTCAGTGTCGCATTCTGCGAAAAGTAGTCTCTGAGATAGCATAGAGTAGATCCATCTTACAAGCACGGTATGTACACCATATGCGGTGGCAGCATTACATATCGATGGGAACGTGGCATTGTCGAAGGCCCCCTCAATGTCAACAAAAACCCCGAGAGCGTAGAGCCCCTCGTCCGAAGCACTTTCTATCTTAGAGACTAGATCGTGCAATGCGGACTCATAGGATCTACCACTCCTATAGGCATGCTGGTGCTCATTAAGGGGATGCCGTCTCAACGTTTCTCCTCTAAGGTATTTTTCTACCAGACGTTCCAGACATTTCAGCAGGAACGATGTCAAGCTGATTGGTCTGAAGCTTTTCGCCAGAGCATAGTCTTCCTTGCCTGGTTTGGGAATGAAAACTACTCTGACCTTTCGCCATGCAGTTGGAATATATCCCCAGGTTAAACAGGCCCTAAATATTTTCTTTAGTGCTGAAACTAGGGAATGGCCTCCTGCTTTTAGCATAGCCGGGTATATACCATCCAGACCTGGGGTCTTATAGTTTTCGAAGGAGGACAAAGCATATTCGATCCTCTGCTCCGTCACAACTTTGGATGCTATATATCTGTCCTGTCTAGTAATGGTTACCCTTTCTGGATTCCTTTCTAAACTTTGATTCGTTTGAATCTTGTGACTGCCTGGAAAGTGGGTTTGAACCAGGATCTCAAAGGCTTCTTGTTTGGAACCCGTATATCCGCCGTCAGATTTGCGGAGGGAATTCAGTTTGGCTGTGTCGTCCTTCTGAAAGACTTTAAATAACCTAGCTGTTTCTCTCATTCCTACCAGTTCCTCACAGTATCTCCTATAAGATGAGACCTTGGAAGTTCTTATCTCGTACTTATATTCGCGCTGTAGGGTTCGATAGGCCGTCCAGTCTTCTTCTTTTTGGGTTTTTAGTGCCCTATTCAGAAGCTTCCTGGTATTCTTCCTGAGCCTCGAAAGATTGCTGTTCCACCAGGGGACGCTCTTGCCACATCGGCTCTTTCTAACGGGACAAGCACTCTCAAAAGAATCTATCAAGGTCCGACTCAATTTCTCAGTCTCATCCTCAATGTCTTTTGTTGATCGGAGCTTGGGTACATATATTTCTTTCTCCGAAAGAATTTGTTTGTACCTCTCCCAGTCAGTTTTCCTTGGATTACGTCCAGCCGGGATGTAAATGTCGTCAATGGCTATTCTGTAATTTAGGTATCTGTGGTCCGAGAGAGATTCCTCATCTAGAACTCGCCAGTTGGCAATAAGGTTGGACATCTTCCTATTAGTAAGTGTCAGGTCTATTACCTCCTGTCGCCTACTCGTGACAAAGGTTGGATCATTGCCCACATTGTTAACCACGAAATCGTGCGACAGAATGAAGTCTAATAATTTTTCTCCTCTAGGGTTGCATTTACTGCTACCCCATATGGTGTGCTGGGCATTGGCATCGCATCCAATCACCAGACCTAAATTATTAGATTCAGTGTATCTTACAATTTCCATGAGTTCCCGTGAAGGAGGCGGACTTATGGAGTCATAGGGTAAATAGGCTGAGACGATAATGATCTCATGCCTAGTCCCCGCAATCTTGTAGGATACTTTCACCGCAACGACGTCTTGACTGCAAAATTGTCTTAACATCGTGGCCTCAATTGTGTTTGATACAAACACGCAGGCTCGCGGTCGTTCCGTTCTTTCGTAATGAAAGAGTTGTCCCCAGTTGACCATACCGAAACCGCAGATACGTTTTCTGCATATCCATGGTTCCTGTATTAGTGTTATTTGGGGGGATGTCCGCAGTTTACTTAACCTTCCACTGAGAATAGTAGTGGCCGATTTACTGTGCTGCAGGTTGATTTGAGTGATATTCAAGTCAGTGGACATAACAATCGACTGCTCCGCAATACACTCGTTGTCCGCATTTATTTCCCGGGAACGTGAAATTTCACCCTCCCAAAACCTAAATGGGGACGAAATCCGTAAGCGGATTCCAGGACCTTCAGTGACTCCGTGTCAATGCCCAGCGCAAGAGTGGAACCTTCGGGATCACCGGGGTTCTTCCTCTTGCTACTGAACCCACGTATCCGCCAGTACTTAGTATCCAGTCCTGGGTTCTGGTTACGGAGGCGGGCAAGTATCTCCCCAGGTGCCTTGCGAGGGCCTGGGATCCAAACAACTGCCCGAACCAGCTTAGGCATGTCGCTACCCTTTGTAGCAGAAAATTTAATGCCGTCACAAGCCGGAAAGTCTGCCACATTTGTGAGCTGCCATTTGAGGGAATGTTCATTCGTGCATTGAACTTTCAGGGTTCCGTCACGAAAGACCATTCCCTCAAACCTTGGAGCCTCCTTGGTTTCACCCAAGAGCTTCCAAATGTGATCCTCCACAAAGGTTACGTGTCGTTGTGACATTTCTCTTTGTGGGTTGTCGGCCTCAATTACAACGACCAGGGCTTGGGAAGCAGCCTCAGCAAAGCTTTTTCCCACCCCCCCCGGCCGTCGCACTTGAGCCCGACGGAGCCGCACCCTCTGACGACTCGGTACGAGGATCGGGTTTCTCCTTTACCTCGTCCGGTAAGCTCTGTCCCGGGAGACCGGTCTTAGCGACTTTCCTCCGTTTGTTTTTGCTCAAGGGCTGCGTAGGTTTTTCCTTGGCTGCTCCAGCGCAATCCGCACCAGTCGAGGTGCTCGGAGTGGACGAGTCCACCTCCGACCTACCTCTCTTGGTGGCTGTTGGCACTGGAGGTGAGGAGGAAGGAACAGAGCCCTTGACAAAGTCGGCTTTCGCTTCCTCTGCCTTAGCCCTGTTCTTCTTGCTCCTCAGCCGTCGCAGCTGTCGTTTGGACAACCCCTCCTTTTTCTCGGTGTTGGTTGGAGGCGGGGTGATCTTGTCCGTAGTGGGAGCAGGATTAACCGTAGTAACAGCAGGCTGCTTTCCGGTCCTTTCCTGTTCCAGAAGAAGGCTCTCCATTGACCGTGTCAATGTGCCAATCGGTGATAGTCCGTCTTGCGACGTTCTATCATCGGAGTCCAGGAGTGTACTTCCTCCTTGGCCTGGACTCGCCACCTCGGCAGTGCATGGAAGTGGGACCTGCACATTCCTAGTCCCGGCCGCTTGTGAAGCGGGAGGATTCCCAGCAACAGGCTGGTTACCCCGTGCAGACTCTAATTCCTTAGGTTTGCCTTCCATGATGCTTTTTGGTTACCCTTCTTCGTCTGACGCCTCAAGACTGACCTGTTCGACATGGGAGACCCTGCCGGCAGCACCCTGCTGCCGTCGACATAGCTCAGTCGATCATCGACGCACGCAAGCTCCTTCACCACGGCAAGGTGAGGGTACCGGTCGAAGGAGGAAGGAACAATAAGTAAGCCGTCACGTAAATATGTAGTTTATATCGAGATTTGTAAATTTGTGAAAAGTGCATCAAATTGCCGTGATTTTTACATATCCAAAACTGAAACCTTTAACCAGGTAAATTTGTCGATTAAGTTTTTGACGCAAAGTGGGTATAAATTTCGGCAATTTTATTTTATTTTTGTGAAATAAAACATGTTTGCATGCATTACTTTTCATAAATTTCAATTATTTCTTACTTTTGAAAGGCAAGCACACCAACCTTAAAGAAACAAAAATCCTTTTCTGGGTTTATAACCAGCATGCAGCATCGTTTATTTCATTTGACACAGAACTAGAACCTGACCCGGGTGAAAAACACACAGCTATTAACTGCGTTTTTTTCACCGGGGTTTGTGACCAGATTAGCGTCAAATGAAAAAAAGGACTCAGGTTAAAAACCCGGCTTAGCCAACATTTTAATTACGAAATATGGGAACAGCGCCTCTGGTAGAATATTTGGAACTAATCATCTGGGTGTGTGACCGAAACCCATGGTCAGGGACAGGATTTAGTGACTTACATATATAACATATGCGTGTGCATGTATAACACAATAAGCGAACATAAGGAAAAGTGTTTCATTTCTGAAATATCCGTTGATGTGAAAAAATGAATGAAATGGCAATAATTTAATTTAACAATTTGTACATGCTTCCATTTCAACTGATCACCGATCCGATGGTTTAGTCTCAGCATTATAATATTATTACACACTGTTCTTTAATTCACCTTCACGTCTGTTTATTTATTTGTTTGGCTGTAATCAAATCCGAGAAGCTCTATTTCAGACAATTTTTATTTATTATTTTTTCTAATTTGTTTTACAAATTGAATTTATTTTGGCCATATATTTTCCTTCTTTCCTAATTTATTAAGAAGCGTGTTGTGTTGCTTACTCGTGTTGTGACACCCTTTTCCACACCACCTAAGAGGTAGAGTTCAAGGCGCGTTTTTTTAAGGTGGTGTCCCCAGTAGGCCTAGTCCACATTTATTTTGTTTTTCTAGTGCATTATATGCCCTTTCAGTGCCTCTATTGCCCTTCTAAGACTTTCAGGCGATCCGTTTTCTGTTTTGATTTTATGCCCTTTGCTTTGCCTCTATTGCCCTTCTAAGACTTTCAGGCGATCCTTTTTCTTCTTTGATTTTAGTGAGAGCATGCGATTCACTTTCCGAATGTTAAAATCTTATTATAACGTTCACAATAAAATTTATTATTTGATGTTTATGTTGAGGGCAAAAATAATATTTTTGGCTTTTGCCAATAACATTATCCATTTTTTCAGACAACTTCATTTCATGCTTCATAGTCTTAATTTTTTCATCAAACTCCTTTTGAAAATTGTCTATAAATTTTACAAATTCTTGCGAAGGTACTCTTAAATTGCCGTAAGCTGAATTGGTCTGGGAAGATTTATATGCTCTTGATTTGATTAAATAATCATCTATTTTCTCGTCCTCACTTTTACAAAGCATACATTTGGTGCATTGCGAACAGTTATATTTCTTTATAATTTTATTTGCCACATATCCTGCAAAATAAACTATTGCATGTGTATTCAAAGAGCTACTTTTCTCCACTTGTGTTATGTCATCAATGTCTTCAATTCCTTCCTCAGTGTATTCTTCATCGTCATCCAAAACTTGGTAGACTTCTTGATTTTCTTCTTCCGTTGTTTCTTGATCATTTGCGTTATTTTTATCATCGCAAATATATTTAACAAACTCATCTATTTCTTCACATTGTGCATCTTCACCAACTTCGAATTCATAATTTTCATCCTGTGGTAAAGCGGGAACTGTTGCCTCATTTAAGAGGGTTTCACCATTAGAAATATTATAGCTGGTACTAGAGGAGGGAACGATATTTTGGAAAGCAATTTGTCTAAGATTCCGTGATAATCCAAGAGCAGACGGGTTACGTTCATAACTTCCTTTACATCTGCGTAACATAGAAATACTATTTTCCAAAGGATCTTGGTTTAAATGCGAGGTAATAATGTAGCTTTGGGAATTTCTTACATTATCCCATATGAGGAAAAGGCCATTAATGGTTTGCAACATACCGTCAAAAGAATATGGCCTTTTCATTCGCCCTAAATGCCTCCACTGAGTAATCCAATCTTTACAATCCTTTAAAATGTTTAAAACATCCTGATGATTTTTATCATCAGAAATTGCACATCGCATTGGATTTGCAGAAAACCTTGTAACGCTATTGAAGGCATCAAAAAGATCATTGTTAAATCGTGGAAGATTTAAACAAATTATTTTAAAGATAGGGTGGATCCAAAAAAATATGGTCGACAAATCAAACTCGTTTTTGAAGTTAAATTAATAATTTAATTCATAAAATTCACAAAAGTTAGTCCAGGCTCTTAACCTATGATTCCATCAAGAAAAAATAAAAAGGAGTTACAAAATAAACTAAATAAATGAAATGAATAAAGTCAAAATATATGAAATGAAATAAATGAAATAAATTAAATTATTAAATGGGGGAATAATCAAGACTCCGGCGAGTTGCTCAGTGAAGAGGTTCAAAGTTCAAATTGAAATTTGAGGCGGTTCCTGATGGTCCGTGAAAGCGGTCCTAAAGTTGGGGCATGTCATGTCCCGGGATGAGTCGTTATCGGCTGTGAATTTAGCGAGGAGCTGTAGCGTCTTCCTGATTAGGGTCCCTCCACCAGAACGTACAGTGTACACTCAGAACAATCACAGTTCGAGTTAATATTATGGGGTTGAGGAAATAAGTCTCCTTAAGGATAGGGCAGAGTGATTAGGCAATCTCAGCCTACAAGAGCAGGACTTAGAATGATTTAGGCAAGCTCAGCCTATAAGATTAGGACTTAGAATGATTTAGGCAAGCTCAGCCTATGAAGTTAGGACTTGGAATATTCCGGCAAACTCAGCCTTAAGGTCGGGACTTAGAATATTCAGGCAAACTCAGCCTTGAGGTCGGGATTTGGAATTGTTAGCAAACTCAGCTATTAAAAGTACTTACCAAGCTCAGGCAGTTAGTTGTCAAACTCAGACGAACTACGAACAAATCTCGGTGAGCACGCGCTTATATAGGGCGAAAGCTCTAGCTTGGCTCAAAGCTCCGCGACGAAAGTTCGTGTGTATAAGAACGGCTCAAGCTCTTCGAAAGATTTGCTGATGCATTCGGCTAGCGCGAAAAATGTCTGGCCGGACGCATCCACTTTTCGTGCTCCCGAGATTTGTCATTTGTTTGACAACTTTGCCTGTCATTTTTGGCAAAATGTCAAGTGAGGTATAAACATCCTCCCGCCTCCGGATTGACCCAACATGTAAATAATTGATTTGATATGGTAATGCTTACGTTTGTCGAACAGTTTTGTTCGAAAAGTTCCTTTCGGAGTTTTGATGAATCGGACGATCCTCTTTCCTATATGTATTTGATAGGATCGCTTCGCCCTTAACACCCCTTCCCAATTCACCACGACGTCCTTTAGAAGTCGCTTGACTTCTTCGCTCATTTCCACCGCTGCCGGTATTTGAGGGGCTGTTGTCGCCGGCGTAGGTGGCGCTGTTGGTTGCGGTTGAAGGATGGGTGCCTTTTTCGGTCGTATGTAGGGGTGGATCCTTGGACGAGGCTGGTTTTTCGAGCTCGATTCTTGCGTTGTCTTCATCTTTTCATTGTCTGTCTTCCGCTTGACCTTTACCTTTGCCTTGGAGTTGCTTTGTGTAAGGCGTGCAACTAACTCCCGAGCCCTTTCGGAAATGACCCCGGTTGCTTCAAACGGAGCCAGCCGTTTTTCCACGAATCGAGGTGGCTGGTGCGTGGGAGTTAGAGGTGGAGTAAAAGATGGTTCGTCGTCAATCTGCAAGGTGTCGGATGGCGCTTTAAATGAATCAGAAGACGACGATGAAGATGTGGATGACGAGAAGGAAGACGATGATGATGAAGATGATGAAGACGATGAAGATGGTCGCGCCTTTTTTCCTTTGACTCTCATTGTTTTTGTGTGGTTATAAAATGTTTGCTATATGAAAGTAGGTATATTAGCAATTGATTTAGTGATTATTGTTTAACCCTAAACAGCCCACAAGTGTCTCGTGGACACACTTTTGCGTTCTTATCCTTATAAAAACAAAAGTATTTATTTTTATGACTTCATCTTTTATCTAATCTACCCCTAGTATGTTATGAATCTAAATGTACAATGAAAATATTTGTAACATAAATAAATTAATATTTATTGTTAATAAACTAAAATAGTAACTCAACAACCCACAAGTGTCTCGTGGACACATTTTTGCGTTCTTATCCTTATAAAAACAAAAGTATTTATTTTTATGACTTCACCTTTTATCTAATCTACCCCTAGTATGTTATGAATCTAAATGTACATTGAAAATATTTGTAACATAAATAAATTAATATTTATTGTTAATAAACTAAAATAGAAATTCAACAACTCACATGTGTTCAATAGACACAATGACATTTTGTTTGATTTGGATATGAAGGTGGATTACTTATTTACATTTACTAATAGTGCTTATAGTTTTATCGTGTCTACTCGCCTCATAGTGTACTATGTATATGTGCATTCACATTATCTTTGTTTTCAATCATATGCCCTAGAATAAGGTGATGTGTCTCTTGGACACTACTGGTCAGTTACGTTACAAAAGCATACTGGGCTGTTAAGGGTTAAACATTGAACATGTATGGGTCTCATGCGGACGTTACACTGGGAGTTTACAGACCTTGGCGACAGGTCGGGTAAAGCTTGAATTGTTGGTTTGTACTTGGACGACCCTTACGCGGTCGTCAGTACCGGGGAAAATCTTGGTTATTCTTCCCACTGGCCATTTTGTTGAGGGTACTGAGTCGTCCTTGATTAGGACGATGTCGTTGACTGCAAGATCGGTCTGGGGTTTTTTCCATTTGTGTCGTTGTTGTAAGTGATGCAAATATTCCCTGGACCACTTTTTCCAGAATTGTTGCGTCAGAGACTGTACATACTGCCATCGTCTCAGAGGGGTTTCATCTGTTAAGACTGTAGATTCTGGAATAGCAATAATATTTCTCCCGGTAATGAAATGTCCGGGCGTAAGAAGATTGTGACTGTTTGGATCGTTTGAAAGTGGTATAGGATGTCTGGAATTTAAACAGGCTTCGATCTGGCATAATGTAGTTGATAACTCTTCGTACGTCAAGGTGGCGTTACCTACGACCTTCTTTATGTGAGTTTTGGCTGATTTTACTCCAGCCTCCCATAGTCCTCCAAAGTGGGGTGCTGATGGTGGATTGAAATGCCAATTTATACCTTCCTTTTCGATGTCATGCTGAATCTGCTCGTTTAAAATCTTGTTTGCTTTGATGAAGTTGGTTCCACAATCTGTGTTTGATTCCAAGTTAGCGAAAAACAGATCAAAATAGAATTCCCAAATACAATGATGAGGAATCTGAAAACGGTAGGTGTGTAGCGGAATGAAAAGATGTACCGTTTGATTATTAATTCAGTTTTATTTTAATTTTCAAGCAATCCACATTTAATAACAAGTTCAATTGTTCAAATAACTTAATCTACTTATTTATTTTAAATTCAAAGTTTATTTAGTACTTAACTTAGATTAGGTTAACATAAAGCAACTTAATTTATTTCACGAAGTACTTGAAATATTTGTCTAAAATTAAACCGCGTTTTGTCGCAAATAGCTTTAACAAACGAGAATATTTCAGAGTTGCATTCTCCAAAATACCGTAGGTATGTGTTTGGCTATGACAACTCCGTTAGATGCCTCGCATTGAAATTTTGCGTAACTAAAATACGAATCCAAGTTTGTGAACTACAATTTCAAATCCAAGCAAATTGGCTTATTGAAATACTATAGAAGGATGTTGCATTGAACTCAACTTATAACCTAAGACCTCCCGAATTTAGCAATAATTTAATCAGTAACTAAATTTCCCTGCAATTTATTAGTAATTTTTCTCAGGTAGTGTTAAGTTGAATATTTAGAGTTAATGACCAACGGGCATGCAAACTCTTCATCCGAACTTAACTTCCCCTTGTTATAATTTATAGTTACCTTTTTTAAATGTTGAATGTTTTTAGAGTTGAATTTCTGAGTTGGATATGTAGAGTCGAATGACCAAAGGCATATAGACTCTTCATCCGAACCAGGCTGAAAGTAAAAAAGAAGACCGAGCTACCGTGATCTCGGCTTTTTATACCTCCAACTTAACGGTTATTTGTTTCAGTTTCATTCCATTCTGCATGGCTGTGTTTACACTTGCAGATCATTTCTCAGCGTTACCAGTCTTGAATTTTTGTTGTCGACCATGTGTAAGGTGTCAGTGATCAAGTGATCAATGACGTTTACCTGACAGTTCCCGGAATGACAACACAACTTGTCAATAAAAACAATGTAGGTGAGTTCATTTGTTGTATTATTTATTATAAATGCTATAATCCATTTTTTACCTTTTAGGTTTACTTAGACTAGGATTACCTGTGGATACTCCAGGTAAGGTAGGTATTTCACAATTCATTGTAAGTGCTTAATTTTATTATATAATTTTCTTTTCAGAGTTTGACTGAACATACTCCCCCCCGTTGAACATTTATGTACAACCTTTCTTTAATTTTGGCTAACCCCCTCTTATGATAGTGAGAAAAGATTACTTGGCCATCAGCTCTTACCTTCAATTGAGCTTGATAACGATTGGGCAGGTTAATAGTTTTTGTTCTATTCCTGCGAGCCTGAATCTCCCTAAAATTAATTCTATTAATAACATCTTGTGGTAAAAAAAGTTCAACGCCCTCCCGAGTCACAAATTTTTGCAGGGAGTTGGTTCGGCGCATCTCGACCTCTTCGATAGTGGTTGTAGGACGCAACCTCTGCACCTCGGTGATTCGTGACCCATTGACTACTACCGGCGCTTGAATGGTGGGGTTAGTATGTGGAGTTATGTTGATGTTTGACTCTGTTGTTGACAGTGTCGGTGGCCTCAGCATGATGTTCTCCAAAACCTTAATTTGCTTGCCCGGTGGAAACTTTGACCCTTTTGAGTTGTCGTTAGCAGCTCTCGAGGATATTGGACCTGCTCCTCTGATTGGGATCACCTTACCTCCCTCTTCGTAAAACATCTGCTCCTCTTCCAAACTTAATGATGGAAAGGTTGGATCATCAAAGCAGATGTCTAGGACGTCATCATCTCCAATTAATTGGTAATCATGGATGTCTGCAGGGCTCACTGATGATTCGCTCGAAATGCTTATCACCCCATCGGTGTTGTTGCTCGATGAGGATGAAGATGATCTCGAGCTGCTCGATGAAGATGCGGATGAGCTCGAACTGCTCGATGAAGATGAGCTTGAACTCGAGCTGCTCGATGAACATGAGCTTGAACTGCTCGATGACGATGAGCTCGAGATGCTTATGATATCATCATAAGATATGATTGGTCGGCTTTGGTTCATCTGAAATTATACTGGTAAGTATCCCTTTTTTTTTTTTTTTAATTTTGGGGACAACCACAAGACGACACGACATTAACCTGACACATAATTTGTTAGTTAACTGGCAGTTTAACCAGTTTAGCAACTGGTCGCTTGAATTGTGTTGTTTGGGTACGCACATCTGCAACGCGTACGATGCCATCTGTTCCTGGATATGTTTTTATTATAACACCCATTGGCCAGCAAGTGGGGTGGGTGTTTTCATTTTGAATTAATACCACATCTCCTTCCTCGAGATTTGCGACATTTTGGAGCCATTTAGGTCGGTTTTGCAGCTGATTTAAATAATCCCTTGACCAACATTTCCAGAATTGTTGAATGATCTGCTGTACGTGTTTCCATCTATTTACTAACATTGGTTTTTCCTGGTTATATTCGGGTTCCGGTATTGTAGTTAACGACTGGCCAACCAAGAAATGTCCGGGTGTCAGCATAAAATTTTCCTCTGAGTCATTGCGCAGGTAGCATAAAGGTCTTGAATTTAAACAGGCTTCTACCTGCGATAACAAGGTTGCATATTCCTCAAATGTAAGCGCTGAATTGCCAACACATCGACGTAAATGATACTTGGCACTTTTTACTCCAGCCTCCCATAAGCCTCCGAAATGAGGGGCTGCCGGGGGGTTCATGTGCCAAGTGATTGTTTTGTTTGTACAATACCTATGAGCAGCTGGCCAGGACGATTTGATTGCCATGTGTAAATCCTTGTCCAACAGTGTTTTTCCTCCCACGAAATTTGTCCCGCAGTCCGAATATATGTGACTACACATCCCTCTTCGCGCAATAAATCTCTTGAGTGCTGCAACAAACGCGTCTGCAGTCAGGCTTGAAACTAATTCAAGGTGTATGGCCTTTGTAGCCATGCAAACAAAGACACAGAAATAAGCCTTTTGCAGTTTTGCATTTCGAAGTGAAGATGTCTTTATAATTATTGGGCCAGCATAATCGATTCCCACCTGTGCAAAGGGTTTTGAAATGTTAACTCTGGCCGCTGGTAAATTACCCATCCTAGGTGCAATGCCCTTTTGTCGTTGTCTAAAACATTTTATACATTTGTGAAGTCGTGTTGTGATACAACGCCGGCCATCTAAAATCCAATAAAGATCCCGGCTTGTATTTAAAACTAATGACGGGTTCCCATGTAGTGTTTCAATGTGAATTTTGTCGATAATTAGTCCAGTGACATGATGATTACGAGGTAATATGATAGGAAACTTTCTGTTATACGGCATTGTTGCATTTGCCAACCTTCCACCCACTCTAATTAATCCGGCTTTATCTAGATGAGGATTAAGTTTAAATAATTTACTATGTTTTGAAACTGATTCCCCTTTGGACAAGTTATTATACTCTTTCATAAATTCTGAACGTTGAACCAGCTGTAGAATTACCAGACGTGACGCAATGTACTCTTCCGTTGAAAGTTGACCATAACGCCTTGAATTTGGATGTCGACAATTGAAGATGAAACGTTGAATAACAGCAATGATCCGAATTAATTGAGTGATCGAAGAGTATTTCAACAATATATCCTCTTTGAAATTAGTTAGCAAGTTGTGAACTTTGGGTTGCCTTTGCTCCAATGTGGTTGACTCCTGAACTTGAACTTGGCTGGGCCAATTTTCTTGACCTTGGGATAACCATTGTGGTCCGTGCCACCAGAGATTATTTCCTAGTAACTGCTTGCATGAAAGTCCCCGTGATGCGAGATCTGCTGGGTTATGTTTGGTCGGAACATGACGCCAGCTTTCAAACCTTAAATATTCCTGAATCTCTACAATTCTGTTGGCTACATATGTCTTCCATTTAGACGGATGTTCTTTGATCCACTGCAGCACGATTGTTGAATCAGTCCATGCTGTAACTGGAACATTCTGTAAATTCATCCCCTGCATAATTGTTTTTAGTAGTCTTACTAAAAGTACTGCCCCATTTAATTCTAATCGTGGTATTGTTATAGGTTTGATTGGTGCTACCTTAGATTTAGCCGCTAACAAATGTACGAAAATGTTGTTTTGTTCCAGTTGTATTCTGATATATACCGCTGCTGCATATCCCTTCGATGAAGCATCACAGAATCCATGAATCTCCAAACTTGCATCTAACGTGTAATTAATCCAGCGAGGTATTTTCAATTCCTTTAAGTATTTTAAGTTTTCCTTATACGTTCTCCATTGACCGCTAATCCTTTCAGATACTGCTGCATCCCACGATGTACCTGTGATCCACAATTCCTGCATCAGTAATTTTGCCTGAATTACAATTGGTGCCAGCCAGCCCAGGGGGTCATACAATGAAGCAACACCGGAGAGAATTACTCGTTTAGTGAGTACTGGAGGGGATGGCATGTCCTTTATGTTGTAAGTAAAGTGGTCGTGATTAGGATACCATATGAGACCAAGTGTTTTAACTGATCCTGCCTCAGAAATTAGTAGTGCACTCTTATGTTCTACTAATTCCTGTGGTAAGTCGTTCAGTAATTGAACATCATTACTGCACCATTTTCTTAGGTTGAAGCCCGCTGAATTCATGATTTCGATAAGTTGATCCCTTAATAGTTTCGCGTTTTCTTGATTATCAGTCCCAGTCAATAAATCGTCGACATAAAAACTGCTGAGTATGGTTTTTGCTGCCAACGGCCACTTTTCCTTTCCATCTTCCGCCAACTGTTGAAGAGTCCTTATTGCCAAGTAAGGTGCTGAAGTAGTGCCGAACGTAACAGTTTGTAATTGATAATCCTGAATTAAATTTGTTTTGGGATGTCGCCATACTATTCGTTGATACGTTGCGTCGTCTGGGTGTATTTGTATCATCCTGTACATCTTTTCAATATCAGCGCTCATCGCAACTTTATGCTTTCTCCAATTCAGCAAATTCAGAAACAGTGTAGGCTGCAATGTTGGACCCTTTAACATGAACTCATTCAGTGACCTCCCATTCGATGTTTTTGCGGACTCGTCGAAGACAACACGCAGTTTCGTTGTGGTACTATCCTTTAGAACCGCATGATGAGGTATATAATAATGCGGCTCACCCTGTTGTGGTGGTTCTATCTCCTCCATATGATTTAATTTGATATATTCATCTAAACACTTTTCGTACTCTCCTTTTAATTCTGGATTTTTTTGTAATTTGTGTTGCAAAGATTGAAATCTCCTCAGTGCCTGAGATCTGGATTCTCCCAAAGATGGTGGTTCATTGTTGAAGAAAGGTAGCCTTACTTGATATTTCCCGGATTCTAGCCGTTTACAAGTCTCCTTGAAGAAATTTTGACATAACTGATCCTCGGGTGATAGTATATTCTTAGTAGGAATTTCCTCCTCTTCCCAAAATTTCCTCAGTTGTACTTCAATTGAGTCTGACATAGCCATAAATGTTCGTATAGGTTTTGGTTGAATACTTTGTGCCGATCCGAGCAGAATCCATCCAAGGGTTGTTTTAATAGCAGTAGGTGTACCACGTTCTCCCTGAATAATTCCTTTCCTGATGATTTGAGCATAAACTTTAGCTCCTAACAAAGCATCAATTATACCGGGTTTCCAATAATCTGGGTCTGCAAGATTCAGCTTATGTAGATGATTGCAGTTTCTCCTTGAAATTTCCTTCGTCGGAAGATGATTCGTGATTTGATCAATGATTAGGAAGTCCTCTTCGATTGATACCCCTGTGGATTGACGTGACTTGAATTTGATTTTTGTTTCCCGTGTAGAAGTTCCTGTTTGTTGTGAATTTAAGCCTGTAATAGTGACTGCTGTTGGCCTGCAGTCCGTTGATAATTTTTGCCATGCTGATTTAGTAATAAATGATGAGTCTGAACCGGAATCAATTAAACATCGAAGAATTTCCGTGTTCCCCCGTTGTCCTTGTGCCCTTATTAATGCTGTTGATAGTAATGCCTGATGAGACCATTCCCTACTTAGATAAGTTTGGCTGGTAAGTAGAGGATCCGTGCTCGAACTTGTGCTTTCCTTAATTTCTTTGACTTGTTGATTGGCTTCTGAATCAGTATTCCGTTTTCCAGGTGTTGAAATTGCTGCATCTGCCTCCTCATGTAATAATGTGTGATGTTTCCTTTGGCATTTTAAACATCGAAATTTGCTTATGCATTCCTTTACCGAATGCCCCTTTGTTAGACAGTTATAACAGTACCCTGTTGCAGAAATTAATTTCCGTTTTGCCCTAATGTCCATTTTTTGAAATTTTGGACATTTTTGTAATGCATGTGACTCATTACATGCCCCGCATTTTATTGTTTTGGTAACGTGATAAGCCTTTGTTGCTGTAGTTATATTTGGTTTGGAGTTTTGTTGTTTGCCTTGATTTGATTTAGCAGAAATTGTATCTGAGATTGCTTCTAATACTTTCAGCCGCGTGTTTAGAAATGTTTTGAATTGTGGAAAATCCGGTAAATTTTGCGTTGCCCCTTGATACTCTTCCCATTTTTTGAGTGTAACGAATGGTAATTTCTGGACTAAAATGTGGACCAGCAGTAAATCCCATCCCGACGTGTTTATCTGCAACGCCCTTAATTGTTGCAGACACTCCTCTGTTGTATCAATTAATGATTTTAAACCTCCCGCGGTCTCCGTATTTACTTTCGGTTGACTTAATAGCGCCTTTAATTGATGATTAGTTAGAATTCGTTTATTTTCAAACCTATTTTTAAGTTTCTCCAAAGCAGGTACATAGTCTTCATTAGTGATTGGTGTGTGCCTTAACAGCTTTTCTGCATCGCCCGTTAATGCTGATTTTAGATAATATAATTTTTGAACTGGTTTCAGTTTTGTGTTATTGTGGACCAACGCTACAAAAAGATCGTAGAACGAGCGCCACGAATCGTAATCCCCATTGAATTTTGTTAACGCGATTTTCGGTAAAACATTTCCCTCCGCCTCAGTGTGACCGTGTGGGTTGAAAATCTGCGTTGAATGTACAATGTCTGTAGAAGGTCGTAGAGCATCCAATATTTCCCCAACATATTGACAATACTTGCCCTCCAATTGTCCATAGTTATCCTCCGTGATATAACTATGATTTGATAAATTTGTATGTTGACTAAGCAATTCCTGGATCGCTTGATCTACTGGTGTGTATTCTGCCCACACCTTCTGCAGTTCTTCGAGTTTTACCTCGTAAAAACCCCTTGTCCGTTGTTCTAATGGTGTTTGTACACCTCTTTGAATGGACCTTTCTAAGCGAGTTCTTAATGCATTTTCCTTCAATAGTAATTCCCTTAATTTTTTCATTATGATTGACTATATTATTAAAGTAGGTTTGCTTGAAGAGTACCAATTAACAATTTTTACTTAAATTAACTCAAACGGTTCCTGGATGGAACCACCAAATGTTTGATTCCAAGTTAGCGAAAAACAGATCAAAATAGAATTCCCAAATACAATGATGAGGAATCTGAAAACGGTAGGTGTGTAGCGGAATGAAAAGATGTACCGTTTGATTATTAATTCAGTTTTATTTTAATTTTCAAGCAATCCACATTTAATAACAAGTTCAATTGTTCAAATAACTTAATCTACTTATTTATTTTAAATTCAAAGTTTATTTAGTACTTAACTTAGATTAGGTTAACATAAAGCAACTTAATTTATTTCACGAAGTACTTGAAATATTTGTCTAAAATTAAACCGCGTTTTGTCGCAAATAGCTTTAACAAACGAGAATATTTCAGAGTTGCATTCTCCAAAATACCGTAGGTATGTGTTTGGCTATGACAACTCCGTTAGATGCCTCGCATTGAAATTTTGCGTAACTAAAATACGAATCCAAGTTTGTGAACTACAATTTCAAATCCAAGCAAATTGGCTTATTGAAATACTATAGAAGGATGTTGCATTGAACTCAACTTATAACCTAAGACCTCCCGAATTTAGCAATAATTTAATCAGTAACTAAATTTCCCTGCAATTTATTAGTAATTTTTCTCAGGTAGTGTTAAGTTGAATATTTAGAGTTAATGACCAACGGGCATGCAAACTCTTCATCCGAACTTAACTTCCCCTTGTTATAATTTATAGTTACCTTTTTTAAATGTTGAATGTTTTTAGAGTTGAATTTCTGAGTTGGATATGTAGAGTCGAATGACCAAAGGCATATAGACTCTTCATCCGAACCAGGCTGAAAGTAAAAAAGAAGACCGAGCTACCGTGATCTCGGCTTTTTATACCTCCAACTTAACGGTTATTTGTTTCAGTTTCATTCCATTCTGCATGGCTGTGTTTACACTTGCAGATCATTTCTCAGCGTTACCAGTCTTGAATTTTTGTTGTCGACCATGTGTAAGGTGTCAGTGATCAAGTGATCAATGACGTTTACCTGACAGTTCCCGGAATGACAACACAACTTGTCAATAAAAACAATGTAGGTGAGTTCATTTGTTGTATTATTTATTATAAATGCTATAATCCATTTTTTACCTTTTAGGTTTACTTAGACTAGGATTACCTGTGGATACTCCAGGTAAGGTAGGTATTTCACAATTCATTGTAAGTGCTTAATTTTATTATATAATTTTCTTTTCAGAGTTTGACTGAACAATCTGAATAGAGGTCTGTGCAGCGCCCTCTTCTGCTAACAAACCTCCGTAATGCTGCTATAAATGCGTCAGCCGTTAAGGCGGTTACTGCTTCTATATGTACCGCGCGAGTGGCGAAGCTTCGATGCCTTGATTTCAATCGGTCCTGCGTAATCAACTCCTGAATGTTGAAACGGGAGTGTTGTATCAACTCTGCATGAGGGAAGGTCTGCCATGAGCTGGTTCGTTAGCCGCGGTCTGCTCCTCACACAGGTCACACATTTGTTTAACTGAAAGCGAATTGTGTTTCTGGCATTGAGACGCCTGAATTTAGTCCTTAGTGTATTCAGGACTAATTGGGTGCCACCATGCAGTGTGATCTTGTGTATGTGATTTATTAATAGCTTCGTGACATGATGATTTTGGGGGATGATGGCTGGATGCTTCGTTTCATACGGAAGTTCGTTGGTTGCTTGCAATCGTCCACCAACTCGAATGATACCGGCGGAATCCAGAAACGGGTTCAATGTTAGAAGTTTGCCGAATATTTAGATAACCAATCTGGTTCGATGATGTTGATTAGGGCCTTGACCTTTCTGACTTCGTGCTCCGTGTCATGAGTGCGTCGTTGTTGACGCCATTCGGTGTGGTCCCTTTTCAACCATTCTGGTCCTTGCCACCAAAGAGGGTGATCCCTTAATTGAGCTGCTGATGCTCCTCTAGACGCGCAGTCTGCTGGATTGTCTTGTATGTTGACGTACCGCCATTCGGAAGGTTGTGTATTTTCCAAGATTGTGTGCACTCGATTAGCCACAAAGGGTTTCCACCTGGATGGGTCTCCCTTTATTCAAGCCATCGTGATTTGTGAGCCTGTCCAAGCGAATGTTGGGACAGTGGTCAAATTTAAATCGCTCTTGATGTGTTTGATTAGTTGTGATACTAAGACCGCGCCGCACAGTTCCAGTCCTGGTAAAGAGATTCGTTTGATGGGCGCAACTCGTGTTTTTGCTGCGCATAACGTGATGCTTCCTGTAATCTTAAGATAAACTGGTGCTGCGAATGCTGTGTTAGATGCGTCGGAAAATCCATGGATCTCGATAGTTTCATGATCAGGTGAGTAGTTGTTCCATTGCGGGATTCTGATGTTTTCAGCCTGGGGAAGATCCTTCCGTATGGACATCCATTCGTTCTGCAGATTGCTAGGAACTTCTTCGTCCCAAGAACATCCAGACACCCATAGTTTCTGCATCAGAACCTTCCCTTAGATGATGATATGTGTTAACCATCCGAATGAATCGAACAACTTGGCCACTTCGGAGAGAATCTGTCGCTTTGAGTAGGACTCCTTTAGGTCTGGTAAGTTCACCTTAAAGGTGAACTCGTCGCTTGATGGATACCACCGGATTCCGAGCGTTTTCACTGTTGTGGTGTCGGAGAGGTCCAGCGAATCCTTCATCTCTCTATACTCAGGGGGTATATGTTCGAGCAGTTCCGTCTTGTTGGCAGTCCATTTACGAAGAGTGAATCCTCCTGCGTGCAGTAGTTGAATTAGCTCCTTCTGAAGCTAGATCGTGTCCTTCATCGTGTGGCCTCCACTGTTTATGTCGTCCACATAACATTGTGTTTGGAGTGCCTGTGATGCCTTCGGGTATCGATGTTCTTCGTCCTGTGCCAGTTGGTGCAAGGTCCTAATGGCCAGGAATTGGGCTGCGACTGTACTGTTATGTTCCCATTAACCACTCCTAATTATTCCTCATATTTCCTTTTCAACCCCGTTACCTATGCCTCACGTTGCTTCATCACCTAATTTCATAAATTTCAACATTAAATTCTTGCTTACTCTCAAATTCCGCTTAGCCAAGTTGATCTAAAATTTCCATCGCCTAATTTCATAAATTCTTGCTTACTCCCAAATTCCGCTTAGCCAAGTTGACCGCTGCGTCCGGCTATCAACTTACGCGCGATTTCGCGATCGTTTTATGTCGCAAGACAAAAGTGATGTATCAGCTGGATGACTTCGTTACCTGTGCAATAGTTAGTACCTAAAGTAAGAGTCAGTCCTGCCTGAACTTCGAAACCAGTTAAACCTCTAAATCGGAATTTAATATCTATAAAGTTTTGTAAAGTTTTGTGATTTAAATTGGAACCTAATATAAAGCTTTGTAAAGTTTTGTGAACGAATTAAATTGTAACAATCATATTGCCAAATAAAAGTTTGCGATAGTCAAAGATTTCGTTTGGTGATGTAAAGAATCCCTCGCTGTCCACAGGATTGATTTTGTGTCCTGTAACAGTACCAAAGGTGACGGTGGTTAAAAGATAGTCCTTTATTGGCTCGTCTGGGTTGTCTCTCCATATTATCCTTTGGTAGTTTTGATGTTCTTCCCTGAAACCGATCATCCTGTACATCTTCTCGATGTCAGCAGTGAAAGCGTATTTGTAATTTCTCCATCGTAACAACGTAGTCCAGAGTGTGCCCTGTATGGTGGGTCCGACTAACATTTGTTCGTTGAGATTTTTTCCGTTCGAAGTTTTGCACCACACGTAATTTAGTGGTGGTCGACTCTTCCTTGATGACTCCATGGTGTGGCATATAATAGTGCGTAATTATGCCGTCGTTCCTTCGTTCGTGTGATGGCGCTTCCTACATGTGCCCTAAGCCTAAATACTCGTTAATGCAGTTTTTATATTGTGTGTGATACCGTGCGTCTTTCTCAAACCGCCGTTCTAGTCGGAGAAATTGTGCTACAGCATTAGATCTGGAAAATCCCAAATCGGGACCTTCAGGGTTTTTGAATGGTATGAGTACGGAATAACGTCCATTCTCATGTCGAATATGTGATGACTGGTAGGATTGTTCGCTTTTTTGTTCTTCGATAGAACTGCGTGGTTGGGTTGGTATTTCTTCTAATTCCCAGAACCCCTTGAGAGTTGTATTAATGTCTTCTAGGGTCGTGGATTGCTGGTTGAAGAAACTTGTAGCGTTATGGTCGCTGGGAGTACTTGACAATGTGCCCAAGAGAATCCAGCCTAATTTTGTGTCTTGAGCGATTGGAGTGTCATTACTTACTTTGACTATTCCTGCCTTGATGATTGAGTCATATACGTCGGCTCCTAGCAGTAAGTCTACTGGCTTAGGTTCATTGAACGTGGGGTCGGCTAAAGCCAAATTGGTTATGTGGGTAAATTTGGAGATGTCGATTTTGCTTGTTGGTAGCAAACTCGAAATGTTCTGGATCACGCATGCGTCTATTGTCGTATGGAAGAACGAACGAATAGACTTAATGCTGAACTTGGTTTGGAATGGCGCGATCACGGTTTGTTTGTTTCCAAGCCCTGAGTTTCGGACGTTGGATTTTGTAGTTTCTAAATTTAAGCGTTTGCACGCATCTCAAGTAATTAGCGATATCTCAGAGCCAGAATAAATTAAGGCTCGTAGATTTTCTGTTCGTCCTGTAGGACCTTGTGCTTGTACTAATGCGGTTGATAATAGCGCATGTTTTGGTTTTTGACTAAAGAAGCTTTGTATTGCTTCCTTTTCCTCCCTTTTAGGTGAGGTTTGCCCTTCCGTTTGTTTGGGTTCGGTTTTTTGAGGTGAATTTTCTAAATGGAGCAAGGTGTTATGCTTCTGCTTGCATTTGAAGCATGTTTTCTTGCAGGGACAATCGTAGAGATTATGTTTGGAAGATAAGCAGTTTTTGCAAAGTTTTCGTTGCTTTACAAAATCGAGTCTGTTTGGGATAAAGCGTTTGCGAAAGTTATCGCAGCGGTACAAGGTGTGATTCCCCTTGCATTTGATACAACAAATTGTGTTGTTGAGGAATGAATGTGCATCGCGTTGATGCGAAGTGTTTGGTTTGGATTTGTTGCTGTGATCCCTTTGCAACGCTTCCAAAACCCTGAAACGAGTTTCTAAAAACTTGCTCATCGTGAGTGGGATAATTGGTGTGATCTCCAATTTCTTCTTCCCATAATTTCTTCGTCTCTGGAGGTAGCCTTTGGACAATGGAAAATACGAGAATTGCTCCCCATTCATTTGTAGACTGATTTAAAGCCTTTAACTCATGTAAGCTTTCATGAGTTTGGTCTATCAGGTTGCGAATGGATGAAGCGGATTCCGTTTTTATTTGTTGATGGCTGCACAAAGTTTTGAGATGAGTGTTAATTAAAACTCGTTCATTGTTGTATCGTTTATACAGGCTTTCCCACGCGGGTTTATAATTTTCTTCCGTGATTTCGTATTGTTTTAATAACCGTGCTGCTTCACCACTGACAGAAGCCTTCAAATAATGTAATTTCTCTACCTTGGACAATTCGGTGTCTTTATGGATTAGAGCATGGAATAGATCATAAAAGTATCGCCATGAGCTATAATTCCCATCGAATTGTGGTAGAGAAATCCTGGGTAGTTTCATGTTTGAAACTTGAGACGGTTGAGGACTCCTTGTCAGTGGTTTGTCAGCCTGAGAACTTAATCGTTTAAGTTCTTCCTTGAGTGTCGTAATGTAATCAATGTACCGATCTTGAAACTTTTCGTAAAATCCATCAGTGTGATATGACGATTCCTCGTCTTTATCCTTTTCACTGATCAACGTGTGGTTGCTTTCAAACCGAGCCCATTGTGCATTGAGAATGTCAATGTATACGTAAGTAATAGACTTTGCGTTATCCCGGAAACCCTTTTTTTCTCGAAGGAATCCCAAGTTTGTTGAGCCTGGACATAAAGTGAACGTTGAGCTCTAATGAGCTGATCTAGAGTTTGCTTTGGCGCCATATTGGATCCGGCTCGACGGACCAATGTTAAATCGTGGAAGATTTAAACAAATTATTTTAAAGATAGGGTGGATCCAAAAAAATATGGTCGCCAAATCAAACTCGTATTTGAAGTTAAATTAATAATTTAATTCATAAAATTCACAAAAGTTAGTCCAGGCTCTTAACCTATGATTCCATAAAAAAAACATAAAAAGAAGGAGTTACAAATTAAACTAAATAAATGAAATGAATAAAGTCAAAATAAATGAAATGAAATTATTAAATGGAGGAATAATCAAGACTCCGGCGAGTTGCTCAGTGAAGAGGTTCAAAGTTCAAATTGAAATTTGAGGCGGTTCCTGATGGTCCGTGAAAGCGGTCCTAAAGTTGGGGCATATCCCGGGATGAGTCGTTATCGGCTGTGAATTTAGCGAGGAGCTGTAGCGTCTTCCTGATTAGGGTCCCTCCACCAGAACGTACAGTGTACACTCAGAACAATCACAGTTCGAGTTAGTATTATGTGGTTGAGGAAATAAGGATAGGGCAGAGTGATTAGGCAATCTCAGCCTACAAGAGCAGGACTTAGAATGATTTAGGCAAGCTCAGCCTATAAGATTAGGACTTATGTTGTGCCCAGCCCTGCATCATGGACTGAGGCAGTACTAATGTGGAGAGTGGAATAAGGTTTGAGACAGTAGAGAGGCGTGTAAAAGTTGTGAAATAATAAATTATTGTTATTAGCCAAGAAGTGTGTTTTCCATCCGTACGTTCCCTTAAAGTTAGACCCTAGAGGGCCCCACATCAGGGTACCAAAAGACCTAACAATTGGCGCAGTCGTATTCAGAGAACCTACGAGGCGAGATGGCGGCCGAGGAGCTGCTCGCGTCTGTTCTGGCAAAGATGACGGAACTGGTAGAAAGGGTAACGATGGAACGAACAAGTGCTGGTGTAGCAGCAGCTGCAACCGACGGTGCAGTTTCTCTCAACAATATTCTATCTCTCATGGGCACTTTCACCTATGATCCGAATTCGGACCTAACCTTCGAGGCGTGGTTTGGACGAAACAAGATGCTGCTGGAAAAGCACTGCACGGACGACAAGGATCGGACTCATTTGTTGCTGAGAGCGCTAGGGCCAAACGAGTATAATCAGCTGCGAGGACGCACGTCACCTGCGACGCCGGAGTCCAAGACCTATACAGATCTCATTAAGATTCTAAAGGCAACGTTTGGGCCAACCAAATCACTGTTTCGCCGCCGTCATGATGTTCTTATGACAAGAGTGCAACCGGGTAAATCAGCTGAAGAACTGATTAATTTGGCAAATCTACAGGGGGACTTGTTCGAGTTTGAAAGTTTAACTCTCGATACTTTCAAAATGTTCCTTGTACTTTTGTTTGCATCGGACCCGTCGTACAGGCACTTCAGAACCCTTATCCTACGCGCCGTGGAGGATAAGCCAGGAATCACCGTTGAGGAGATGTGGGAACAGCTGAAAAGTCTCGAAACTCGTCTTGTCGACTCGGAGTTATCTGTGGTGAGAGAGGGACACACTACAAACATAAGTGCTGTTCGTCCACAGGAGAGAACCAGGAGATACAGGGATGACCAAATTGCTACGAAGAAAAAGCAAAGTCGAGAGGAGGAATGTCAGAGTTGCGGATCAAACAAGGACATCAGAGCTGCTTGCCAATATCGGTCATCATCATGCTACTTTTGTAAGAAAAAAGGGCACATCTCTTCGGTCTGTCAGAAAAAGAAGAGTGTTTCTGGTAAAACGATGTCAAACACTGTGATTGTGAGTCAAAATATTACAGAGGACATAGCTAAGGGCGATTTTGCAGCCAACCGAGTTTACGTCGAGGTGAGCATTAACGGGCATCCCCTGAGACTACAGGCTGACTCAGGAGCAGATGTCACAACAATTGGAAGTGACATTTGGGCGAAGATTGGGTCTCCAGCCCTGCGGCCGTTCCGCCGCAATTGCGTCAGCGCGGATGGACATAAAATCAAGCCTAGAGGATTTTTCGAGGCCGAGTTCATTTATGAGGCACGTTCAACCACGGATGCCGTCCTGGTTCTGAACAAACATAATACTCAATTGCTCAGTGGAGGAGTTTTGAACAAGCTCGGTATTGTTAAATGGAATAACAACGTGCGCTGTGCGGCCCGCATAGCCTCTTCCAGTTGAGGTGAGGGAGTGGCAGAGACGCTACCCCCAGCTGTTTTGTGAAGGGGTAGGAACCTGCAAGAAGACAACAGTTTGCCTACGGCTCAAGCCGGATGCGGTGCCGGTCCACGCACGACCCCGTCCTGTCGCTCTGGCGCTGCAGGAAACACTTGACAGGGAGATTGATCGCCTGGTGGAGTCAGGGATACTGTCACCGGTGGAGTCTTCAGAGTGGGCAGCTCCTATCGTGGTTGCTCGCAAGGCCAACGGTGGTATTCGCCTGTGCGCGGATTACTCTACGGGACTTAATGACTCTCTTGTCGCTGATGTTTACCCCATTCCACACCTTGAGGAGGTGATGGCCGGATTTAGTGGAAACAACGTGTTTAGTCGACTGGACTTGTCGGAGGCGTATCATCAGCTTATTCTTGACGAACGAAGCCGTCAGCTCACGACAATCAACACGCATCGGGGTTTATTTGCATACAATAGACTCGTTTTTGGACTGAGGCCGGCCCCCGCAATTTTCCAACGCACGGTGGAGGGTGCACTTGCCGGTATTGAGGGTGTTTCGGCGTACCTGGATGACATCCTGATAATGGGGCCAAATAAGAAGATACACGACAAACGTCTTCAGGAGGTCCTCGATCGTCTTCAGGAGTGGGGATTTCGCTTACGCCCAGAAAAATGTGAGATTTATACACCTTCCGTTAAATACCTTGGTTTTGTCATTTCCGAAAGGGGTATTGAGGCTGATCCAGCGCGACTTCAGGCAATCGCGGGAATGCGCAAGCCTCGTAACCAAAAGGAGGTTCGTTCACTGCTGGGACTGGTAAATTATTATGGCAAGTTCGTGCATCACCTTACATCAGTTAAAGGCACCTTTGGAGGAGCTACTACACAAGGACGAACACTTTGCTTGGAAGAGCAAACACGATGCAGCATTCAAGGGAATCCAGAAAATTCTATCAGGACCTTTGCTGTTGTCTCACTATGACCCTCGTCAACAACTAATTGTTGCAGCCGATGCCTGCCAGACGGGAATTGGTGGTGTTTTGATTCAGCGCTACGCTGATGGTAACGAGAAGGCTGTCTTCCATATGAGCAAGGCACTCACGAAAGCACAACAGAATTATAGTCAGATTGAGAAGGAGGCTTTCGCCTTAGTTACAGCCGTAGAAAGGTTTAGAAGTTTCATCTGGGGACGACGGTTTATCCTGCAAACTGATCATCGTCCACTTTTAGCTCTGTTTAGTAGAGAAAACACTAAAGGACTCAGCGAGCGTACTGCGGCACGTCTTCGTCGCTGGGCTCTCAGACTAATTGGATATGACTTTAAAATTGAGTACGTGAGGACGGACAATTTTGGTCAAGCGGACGCTTTATCCCGACTCATCGAGGAGGCACGAAAAGATGCCCCAGATTCTGATTTGGAGGAAGTCATTGCCTCATTGCACATTAACGATGTGGAAATCAGAGAAATCACTGCGGAGACAATGGGATCTCGCGCAGCTCGTGAACTACTGCGGGTGGAAACGAGGTCGGATCCAATTTTGAGCAAGATTTTTGATCGCCTAACCAACGGATGGTGCGATAACGATAAAGCGGACAAGTTTCTGCGACCATTTTATCTTCGTGCAGATTCCATATGTTCAGAGGATGGAATTCTGTTGCTCAATGATCGAGTTATTATTCCGGAAAAGCTTAAGGATTCAGTTTTGAATCGTTTGCATAAAGCCCACCCGGGAATGCGAAGAATGAAAGGATTGGCAAGACATCATTTCTATTGGCCGACGTTAGCAGAGGACGTTGAAGCTGTGGTAAGGAGATGTGGACACTGTGCTAAAAACGCCGACAGTCCTGTTAAGGTACCACTACAGCCTTGGCCGGATGCAGGAAAACCTTGGTCTAGGGTGCACCTGGATTTCGCTGAGATTTCAAAGGGAAATGCGTTTCTCGTGGTTGTGGATAGTTATTCTAAATATGTGGATGCAGACTGGATATCTCCGGCAACGGCAGTGGCTACTGTAAAATATTTGCGTACAGTTTTTAGACATTTTGGGCCACCGGAGACGATCGTTACAGATAACGGAACGCAGTTCACTTCTTCGGAGTTTGCTCAGCTGTGTGCTGAGTTTGACATTGTGCATCTTCGCAGCCCTCCGAGACATCCACAGGCGAATGGACAGGCGGAGAAGATGGTGCACACCTTAAAAAAGTCCATGGAGCATTCAAGCGATTTGAACATCGCCGTTTCTGCGTACAACTACACACCGAACAGTAACCTCGATAATAAAACGCCAGCGGAGGTGTTTTTCGGTCGAGCTCTTCGGACCCCTCTCGAGATTTACCGCCCTACATCTAAGGGACAAGCCAAGTCAACAAAACGACAGGCTGAGATGAAGAAGGAATTTGATACACATCACGGGACCCGTGTTCAAATGGGGATCGAGTCAACTGCACTGTCACGAGGCTGATTGGGAATGCTATGGCAGAGGTGCAAGTTGGACATCGGAAGTTGATTCGTCATTTCAACCAGCTCTGGAAAAGATCCGTCGCTCGGGAGAACGGACCAAATTGGGATGAGAACGATTTTCTGCAAGAAAGCACGAACCTTGATGCGGCGAGACATGGGACTCAGTCGGATCGACCGGATGTTCCTGACAACGCAGAGCAGGTGCAGCAGGCTACGGAGGTCGGGGAGGCGGCTCGAGATTCACCGGGTTCACCGACGGGAACTCAATCTTCGGCTCAGGATCCGCCGGATTCAGCGAGTGAGGCTCGTACAAGGCCGATGCGAAGTAGTCGACGTCAGATCAACTATAGGGAGTTTGGTGGCTACCGCCGCTACCACTGAAGGAACCTTTCTTTCTAGCAGGGGAGGAATGTTGTGCCCAGCCCTGCATCATGGACTGAGGCAGTACTAATGTGGAGAGTGGAATAAGGTTTGAGACAGTAGAGAGGCGTGTAAAAGTTGTGAAATAATAAAGTATTGTTATTAGCCAAGAAGTGTGTTTTCCATCCGTACGTTCCCTTAAAGTTAGACCCTAGAGGGCCCCACATCAGGGTACCAAAAGGCCTAACAACTTAGAATGATTTAGGCAAGCTCAGCCTATGAAGTTAGGACTTAGAATATTCCGGCAAACTCAGCCTTAAGGTCGGGACTTAGAATATTCAGGCAAACTCAGCCCTATTCCGGACTTAGGATTTTTCGGCAAACAGCCTTAAGGTCGGGACTTAGAATATTTCGGCAAACTCAGCCTTATTTGCGACAGGATTTTTCGGCAAACTCAGCCTTACTAGGGACTTAGGATTTTCAGACAAGCTCAGCCTTGAGGTCGGGATTTGGAATTGTATACAAACTCAGCTATTAAAGTTACTTACCAAGCTCAGGCAGTTAGTTGTCAAACTCAGACCAACTACGAACAAATCTCGGTGAGCACGCGCTTATATAGGGCGAAAGCTCTAGCTTGGCTCAAAGCTCCGCGACGAAAGTTCGTGTGTAAACGGCTCAAGCTCTTCGAAAGATTTGTTGATGCATTCGGCTAGCGCGAAAAATGTCTGGCCGGACGCATCCACTTTTCGTGCTCCCGAAATTTGTCATTTGTTTGATAACTTTGCCTGTCATTTTTGGCAAAATGTGAAGTGAGGTATAAACAATCATTAAGTTTCTTAAATGATTCCGCAGTGTAACTTGCCGTTTTGACTTGCTCAGGTGGGAATATATTTAAATGTACGCCTTTCTAATGGGGTCCATTTTTCACATTTAAATTGCAGTAATTGAATTATGCTGTTGTTAATACCTGGGCAGAAAATTGTGTCATTTTGCCATCGCATTATGGTTGACGTATGAGGCATCGAAAATCCCATAGATTGCATTGCTTTGTAACAGGCTGGAGACTCGAAATATATTTTTAAAAAAACATTTTTTTGATCAAGGGTCCACTCTTTTCCAGGGCCAAATTTATGCATTATTTGTGCATTGACAAAAGCTTTTACATCTTTCGTTTTATTTTCGAGCAAATCAGAAATGTTGTTTCCAGAAGTCACCTCAAAAACAGAAATTAGAGAATTAAGAAAATCAGGATCTGAGGGGTTAATAAAATTCGTAAATAGAGTTGGAGATGGAATTTTTTTTCTCAGGAGGTTCTGGGTAAGAACATAACGAGCAGGTTTCGGTCGCGGTTTAGGTGACTGTTCAGCTGACTAATAAGCTAACTATCAGGTGAAGCGAGGGTATACTGCGCATAGTGCGGTGGTTTCGCTGACTTAAATTTAATACGTTTCGAGCAACAGGCGTGCACAGTCGGATAATAGGTCATCTTTAAAATGCATTGAAATAAGAGATGAATTCAAAAACTACTTTTGCTCTAACAATTTCCAATTAAAAATACATTATATAAATAAACTGTGCTGAAATAAAGTTGCCTGGTATGCCTACTTCTTTTGCAATCTCCTTCCAGTACTTGTCCATTTTGTACCTATTGTAATGTTCTTTATTTTTCGCATCCCAAATGCCAATTTTCCGCTGCACGGCAGCAATCAATTTCTCCTTTTTCTCAACAACACTCATCGCAGCAGACTAACTAGCTGGGAAAAACAAAATGATTTGAAGTCAGCAAAACCCGATAGTCAGCTGAATCGCGAGCTGATTAGTCAGCTGCCGCGCTATGCGTTTCCCCACTTATTATACTTACTTTGTTTTCTCAGTCAGCTGAACAGCCACCTAAACCGCGACCGAAACCTGCTCGTTATGTTCTTACCCTAAGAATTGTTTTCACAACGATTTACTATTAATTCAGGTGAGGGAGGAGAATAATTGTTTGCTATATCTGAAATAGTACTTGAAAAATCTTGTATTGTTGGAGCATAAGTCCTTTTGTGTGCTACTCTCTCTTTAATTTGAACATCTGGTACGCATAATGGGTCATAACTATATTCTGTGCATTTGCAAAAAGTGCAATCATGAGGTAAGGGAATTGCAGACTGTAGTAAGATCGCACTAGACCCCCGGTAAATGATTTCTGCTGAGCGGAAATGATTTTCGCACACAAAAATGTGTTTAGATTCCAGAATATTGTTTTGAAATGCCAATCCTCCACAATGGAGGATCCACATATCACGCCTGTTATCAGAAGGTAATTTGAAGAAACTAACATTAGAGCAAGCCTTATCAGTAACGTTGAAATTAATATAAAATCAACGCCTACCCATATTTAAACAAAATTAAAATTATTTTTTCACAACTTTAAAATAAAAATATCCAAAAACAAAACCCTGTCGTCGTGCCGCTAAATTCGCCGAACTCCTAAATTAAACCAAATACAAAGTATATAAAAATAAAAAGTAAAAATTTGTACTTAACAAAATTTATGTATGTGTTGAATAAAATATCCACAAATCCAATAACACACACTATACAAACACGACAAAATCGCAAAAGTTGCAAATACATCAAAAGATGAGATCCAACTGAATTTCTCTATGATAAAATCCCAAAAAAAAAAAATTAAAATTTTTCTAAGAACAAGTGTTGATAGGAAAAGAATGGCTCTGGCAAATATTTATGTAAACGAAACCTTAAATATTATTTTAAAATTCAGCAACAAAAAGAACTGATATCTTCGAATATTACAAGAAATTAAGACTTTCTCTGATAACTGATGGAGAGGGAGGGTGCACTACACGTCTTCAAGATTATCAACAGCCCGCTTTTGCGTACATATACCTACATACTTGTTACAAAATAAATTCTGAAATTAAAAATGTTTCTTAATTTGACTGCTTTTGTCACATCCCCGTTAACCTTAGTACTAACACCTTAAATTGTGACCATATACATAGACCCTGCCTACTTACCTACTGGCAGTAGGTATACATATTGCGAAATTATATGTTTTTTTTATCTCATTTTCCATTTTCATTGCTATTATTTTATCAATTATTTCAATATAATTTTCCATTTTATCGCGTCAAACTAAAGGCTACAACAAATAAATTGTTGGTATAAAAAATTTCGTTCCTTTCTTTATTTTCAATAATATTTGTTATTTTATCTATTAATAGGTATAAGAAAATTAATTATTTTATTGTGCCATTTAAAAGTATTTTTTTGCAGGACTGCCAGTACCATCAGTAAGGTTTCCGAACACGTCTATTTTACTGTTAGATGGACACGATTGAAATACTTTAAAATATATGCTTAACTCTCGCGGTATCATTCTATACTTTTCTGGGCTCCTTCCTCAGCGAACTAATTCTGGGGGTACGATCTAAATTTTAAAATTTCTCTAAAAGCGGGCTGTTGATAGTCTTGAAGAGAATCGTTGGTTTCTTTTGCTGTTTCTCTCGTGCTGACGTGTAGTGCACCCTCCCTCTCCATCAGTTATCAGAGAAAGTCTTAATTTCTTGTAATATTCGAAGATATCAGTTCTTTTTGTTGCTGAATTTTAAAATAATATTTAAGGTTTCGTTTACATAAATATTTGGCAGAGCCATTCTTTTCCTATCAACACTTGTTCTTAGAAAAATTTAAATTTTTTTTTGGGATATCAGTTTTTTTTGTTGTCGATTTATAGAGCATTACTAGAATTAATTATTTCGGGACTTATATTTCGGATTTCGGGATTTATATTCTAATATTTAAAAGACAACCAAAATATGAAAACTGAAAGAATGGACGCGAGATGAAAATTTAATCTTTCGTTCGATACTTCAAAAAGCTAATAACCCACGTACTATCAATGGCCTTCAAAAGTGTCGAAGGAAAAAAACGAATCATCACCAGCAGGTGGATTCGAACCGCCGACCCACACCATGCCGACAGAGTCACGCTGGCAATACACCATCAGTGATGTTGGAACGTCTTGTTTATTAGTCGGATATTAGTCAGATATAAGATATATGGGGAAAAGGGTTATAATTGTGTTTAAATACCAGCTGTGTTTTTTTCACATTTGTTCCGGTTCTAGGTCTAACAGGAAATTGTGCATTGAATTGAAATTGATGAGTAGTTATACATATCAAAAAATTTTGGCTTGGCAAAAATAAAATCAAGTTGCCTGGATCTTATTCTTATACCCATTTTACGTCAAATAGCAACCCAAAAATTTATCTGGTTAAGGGTTTGAAGGTTGTATGCGTAAATATCATGGCTAATTTGATGCGCTTTCGCAAATTTTAAAATCTTTATATACGTGACAGTCTTTAAAATTTCAATTCAATGCAAAACTTACTGTTAGACCTAGAACCGGAACAAATGTGAAAAAAACACAGCTACTATTAGCTACGAATATGGTATGTTATGGGTACCGTCGGTTAGGGGGGGATGTGTAGTATTTTATGAAAAAAGAATAATTGTAAAAAGTTAATAATTGTAGAAGTTATTAGCGAAAATGTCATTTTTACTCTAACGAACAATAGGAATATTCTTGGCCCATTGAGTATGTCTCTGATAGAGGGGAGAAGAAACAAGAATGAAAACTCACCCAGGTTACAGGAAGGGGGTGATTCCATATGCGTAAATGATGTTAGAGTTGAAAAAGAAGGCGTAAAAGAGGGATTTTAATTTTTTGAAAGAAAAGTTTTATTAGTAAAAATATGAGAATTAGAAAAATGGACTGCTGAGAATTTATGTGATTTTTGAAGATATTACTCAGGTCTGTACGTGTAGTAGTTAAGGATTTAGTAAAAATCCTACTATTACTAACCACACTTCGTTGAGATTAGCATAGAAAGATTGGGAAAGGTTCACAGATTACAAATATGAAAAAAAAATTGGTGTTGGATGTGCACGATCCTTTTGTCTTTGGTAATAATCACTTCAATAAAAACACCACACTCTTAGTTAGATTAATATTTATTTGATTTATTATTTAGTTAGTGTGTAGCTCTTGTAGCAACCAGGCGAGCTCTCTAAACGTGTCTAAGGAAAAGTGTCTAAAGTTTCTAAAACCGGAACAAGTTTAATCAAAAACATAAAGCGCGCTCGCGTGGTGTATCCGAATGATGAAGACTATCTAGAGTCTAAAGCATATCATTCTAATAAGCTGAAAAGATTTCTATCAAATTCATCTATCGCGATGAGTGATAAAAGAGCTAGCACATCGAAGCAAGGAAAGGCGCTTGCAACACGAGCCATCAAATCTAGTGATAACGGTACAGCTGTGAGTGGGAACTATTACACTCCGTTGCAAACTCTTTCAAACGATGATGACTCTGACGATGATGCAGACCAGTCAGCTGGTACCAAGGAAAAGAAAACTGCAGATCCCAGGCCCAGGCCCGCCGCTAGCTGTTTGTACGCCCGCGTGCAATGCCGATTATACCGCCCCATGTAGGCGAGCGGGAGGTTGCCCAAAAAGTAGGATTGACCGACCACGGTGAGCTAAGTGGCTAAACTAAATGATTTTTTACGTATTTTTGGTCGCTGAATCCGAATATGAAATTTATTTTGCTCTAAAATAACAGCGTCATTGAGAAAATGCACTTTTCATGAAAATCGCGAAATAATGATTATTCAGTTTTTCTGTGTTCAACTCGATGTAACTTTTACTGTATTTGCTCTTTTCTAATGAAATTTTTACAATGTATTCTCGAAATGGTTTGAAAGAAAACAAGAGGTCAAACGTGCAAAAAAATTAATTAGAACCGGAGATATGAATTTAAACATTACAAGTACGAAGTTGCAAATGATTGACTTCAAATTGAAATGTTGAGCGACGAAGTTTTGAAATTCGAATTTTAAACTATACAGGTATAAGGTACAAAGAAGTTTTTGGCAAAGTTTGAGTATAAAATATCAACTAGGGAAAAAATGGCAAGAGTTTTAAAATTGAAGTACCGAGCGCTTGTTTTGACTTGTTTATTGCGTAGCTTGTCAATGCATGCTTTTGTAGCAGAATTTTGTTCATTATTAGCAAAGAACGTATAACACGAACAACCAAGCTGAGCTGAAATTTTTCTTCAAGGGTTCTGCCAACAGAACCCTACAGTCGCCTACATTTATTTACATTTTCGTTTGAGAAATTTCTTGGTTTAGAAAACATTTTAAAACGAATTATTTAACGACATATTGAAAGCAATCAAGACATTTTTATATTATAAATATTCATCTATATATATAAAAATGAATTCCTATTTCCCTTGGTCATGCCATCACGCGTGAACGTTTGGACCGATTTCGCTAATTCTTTTTTTGTTGTGTTTGTTATTGCCAGGAGAAGGATCTTATGAAAGAAAAAATTAAGAAAATTGCGCGGAAAATTGGAAAATTTCAGAAAACTGTTAACGAGCTCAGTCGATTCGGTAGAGCGTTGAACTTTTAATCCAACGGTCCGGGGTTCAAATTCAACACAGCCCCCTACGTCCCCTCCAACATCAGAACCTACATCGGCGCCAACAGAGGCTCCCACAGGAAGCTCTCCTGCTGGATAAAAAAGATAAATAAAATCGGTAAAGTCGTTCTCAAGTTATGTTACCCGGTGTAAAAAATGAAAAAAAGTGATTTTGAGCTGGCGTGAGAAATGAAATAAATGTAGGCGACTGTAGGGTTCTGCTGGCAGAACCCTTGAAGTAAAATTTCAGCTCAGCTTGGTTGTTCGTGATGCGAGTTCTTTGTACTGTGTAACAAACTTATCTCACCCGGTCAGAGAGGCGCTGTTGTCTACGAAACCGCTCCAATTTTTATTTAAACCATATAGTTATGATTTTCGCCACCGGGTCAGATAAGTTTTGTCCCATTGTACTTGACTTTCGAGCGCAGCGCCGCCTTGAGCCCTCGGACGGTTCGAACTCCGATAGACGTTTCGCATATTGCATCTTAGTTCTGATGGATACCAACCAATAGATAGCAATATTAATATTATGTAAAATAGTAATTGTGCGCCCGTGCTGCACGGGTTTCATTCTCCATACGATGACATTTGTTATGTTTTAGCTGGGTCTTATAACTTTGAATATTTTTTTATCATATATTTCGATCGCTCAATTTGCCGCCCCCTGGCCGTGCCGCCCGCGTGCGATGCACCCCTTGCACGCCCGCTTGCGGCGGGCCTGCCCAGGCCACCGCCTATTAATGTTATCAAAACGAGCAGTGACCATATTCACAAAATATTAAAGGAAAATGGTGTGAATGATTACACCATCAAACGGATTTCGATCGGGATAAAGATCCTAACAGTATCAATTGAGAGCTATCGGAAGATTTGTGACATTCTTACGACACTCAAATGTGAATATTTTTCGCACAGTTTGAAGTCGGAATTACCTTTTAAAGCCACCTTATCCGGGCTAGATGCAAACGATGCTGATCTAGTTAAAACTCATTTTACTGCATCTGGAATTAAATGCATTGATGTTAAACCTGTTATAAGGAAAACAAAATTCGGACAGATATCATTATTTATTGTGTATTTCGAGCGAGGTGCAGTAACGCTTAAGGAGCTTAGAGAAAAATGTGGTATTATCAACCACACTCTTGTTAAATGGGATTTCCATAGAAAGCTCCCAAGGAAAGTAACTCAATGCCACAATTGCCAAATGTTTGGTCACGGATCAAAACATTGCCGTGTGAAAACTTTCTGTGCCTACTGTTCGGGATCCCATGCAACAGCTGAATGCAACACGAAAGACAACATAAAATGTGCCAATTGTCATGGAAATCATAAGTCAACAGATATCAGTTGTCCCAGTCGTATAAATTATGTGGATTTTCGACAAAGGATTACTGCGAGGAAGCCGACGAGCACCTCCCGCACTAAAGGATATGCTCCCCGTCCAGAAGACTTTCCTTCACTGAGCAGAGGCAATCACTACAATCAACAAAATAGTGGAAATTTCGATTGGTCATCTCGTAGGTTTACTCAAGAACCTCTTGAAAACACAACACAATGTAATTTAAATAACCCTAATCTATTTACCTCATTGGAAATTCAAACGCTTACTAATGAACTAATATCTAAGCTCAGAACTTGTAAAGATAAATATGATCAATTCAATGTTATCACACAACTAGCCCTAAAATATTTAAAAAAATGATCTATAATAATGTTATTAAGCTTATTACCTGGAATGCCAGAGGTGTCAGGTCCAAAACTCTTGAATTCTTTAATTTCTTAATTACTAACAAAATTGATGTAGCTCTAGTTACTGAAACAGGATTAAATCCCAGTTTAAGTTTCTCTCATACCGAATATTACTGCTATAGATTAGATCGCGAAAGCTCTAGAGGTGGAGGAGTGGCAATTGTTGTAAATAGGAATCTTAAGGTTAACCTACTACCGATAATTGGCTGTAAAGTAATCGAAACCATAGGAGTCGAAATTACAACTAATACGAGTGATTCAATAAAAATTATTTGCGCATATTTTCCAGGCGGTGCATCTAACAATCGCATAAAATGCTTATTTCGAAGAGACATTTTAAAACTGACTCGTCTGCAAGGAAATTACATTCTGGGCGGCGATTTCAATTGCAGACACAGAGCATGGGGATGTCTACGAGCAAATTGCTGGGGAAATATCTTGCACGAACTAAACTCTAATTATTCGTTTACTATTTTGTATCCGCCTGATCCCACCTATATTCCAAGCCAAACTAAAGCAAGCCCTTCAGTGCTTGATCTATTTCTTACAAACTATCCTGACGGTTTCTCTCAACCAGTGGTAGTAAACGATCTATCTTCAGATCATCTACCGGTAGCCCTTGACTTACTCAGAAATCCCTCTCTACATGATCAAAAGAAACTTAATCTAAAACTAACAAACCGGATACGTTTTCAAAACTTAGTTAAGCGAAAATTACCAAAACTCGCTGACTTATCTCTCTCTTCAATTACAAATAACAGTCATATTGATTGCATGGTCACAACTTTTACAAAAATTATCCAAGACTCTATCGAGGCCTCCACACCACGTTCTTCCATGCGTAATAAAAATGAAAGTCTGCCACAATATATTCTTGATATGATTGCCCAGCGAAACATTGTTAGGAGATGGTGGCTCCGATACAGATTACCATATTATAAGTATGAATTAATTTTACTAAATAATAAAATAAATGATTTAATTACCCAGCATAGGAATAAAAAGTGGAGTACATTATTACAAAGCCTGGACAAATGTTCCAAACCATTTTGGAAATTAACAAAAATAATAAAGAAAAAACGAAATACAATACCCCTACTAAAGTCACAGAACAACAGATATATTACAAGCAAAGAAAAGGCGGAGGTATTAGCACAGCAGTTTGCATCGAACTTTACTGCTTCCGTGAGCCTTAGTGATTCCCTGACAACAGCCCAAGTTGAAAGCTCCTTAAGTCAACTGAATTCGATGCAAAATTGCTCTGAGCCTGACTGGTGTGTTCGCCCTGAGTTTATAAAAAATATTATAAACCAGTCCCGGCCAAACAAAACTCCCGGACTGGATAATATTCCTAATATTAGCCTAAAATTACTTCCAAAGGGAGGGCTCATTTACCTCACATTTATTATAAATTGCTGTATTAAGCTACGGTACTTTCCGAAATCCTGGAAAATTGCGAAAGTCATTCCAGTATTGAAACCCGGTAAACCAGCGGATGACCCAGCTAGTTATAGGCCAATTAGCCTGTTAAGTAATATTGCAAAAATTCTAGAAAAAGTTATTAAATCTAATATAGTTGAATTTACCGATTCTCATAATATAATACCAAATGAGCAGTTTGGTTTCAGATCCGGGCATAATACCATCCAACCGATTTTTAGGATTGCTAGGCATGTAAAACAAAATTTCGAAAGAAAAAGATCTACAGGACTTGTGCTACTAGATATCCAATCGGCTTTTGACACTGTATGGCATGATGCTCTATTACACAAAATGACAATTTTAAATTTTCCTCAACGCATTACACAACTAATCCAAAGTTTCTTATATGATCGCCAGTTCATGGTATACCTTGGATCTGAATTTTCCATGGGCATTAATATAACAGCTGGTGTCCCCCAAGGCTCTGTTTTGGGACCAATTCTATATAATATTTTCACATCAGATTTTCCGTGCATACCGCGATGCCTTTCATCAATCTTTGCTGATGATACAGCCATTTTCAGTTCACAAGAAGACGCTGCTAGTATCTATGAAAATCTCCAAAAAGGCCTTGAAATTCTTTATAAATATTTCTATAAATGGAAAATAAAAATAAACATAAACAAAACCCAAGCAATATTTTTTACTCGCAAAAGACATACAAGATCCCTACCAAATCGTAATTTAAATCTGAACGGATGCGATATTCCCTGGACGGACTGTGCAAAATATTTAGGCATAATATTTGATAAAAGACTTACCTATTCTAAACATATAGATACAGTTAAAAATAAAGTAAATACCTTAATTAAAACATTATATCCTTTCATCAATAGGCGGTCCACTCTTAGCTTGGATAATAAATTAATAATTTACAAGGTCATATTTCAAGCACTCATATTGTATGGTGCCCCCGTATGGTTCCAATGCGCCCGCTGCCATTTCAACAAATTACAAATTATACAAAACAAAATACTTAAAATGATTCTGAACTTACCATGGCATTTCTCCACCTCAGAACTACACGATATCGCGCAAATAGATGAATTAACCACGAAAGCAAACAAAATTGCTAATAAATTTATAGATAACTGCTCTTGTTCAGAAAATCCATTAATCCTAGAGCTATGCCAAAATGGATTGTAGCAGTGGTAGTTTAAGTAGTCTTAAGTTTTAAATTATTGAATTCTAGCTTAAGTAGAAACTTTTCACTGGGTTTTTTTTATTAAAAACTTTTCTCCCAAATTTCTTAAATATTACAACTACATTACTTGATATATTTCTGCTAGACTACGTAATAATATTATAGATGAATGAATTTATTTTCTAGCTCTAACTATAAGATTCTTTATTGTTGTATACAAATTCGTGTATCATACTTTGAAATAAACTATTACTTACTTACCGATTATTTTAATAATGTTTTTCAATCCTTTTATTCTTTACTTTATATAAAAATAAACTCTCTCTATAAAACTTGACAACTACAACCTCCGAGATCAGAAACTAAAGTGAAGCGTTCATTCGCAAAATGTAATAGAAGTAAGGTAGTTGGATTCCTGTGTCAGCCTCTGGTTGTGAATGGTAGGGATGGTAACCTTAGGCCCTGTGTTCATTAACTTGTGTTTGACCCAAAGTCCATTCCCACACTCCCTCCCTTTGGGGCAATCATTTAATATTGTTGTTTCCTGAAATTTTAATTATTGTTATTTTACTCTTAATTATTATTCTGATAATATCTTAGTCAGATAATATCTTATTTCTGAGATATATGTGACTCTGTAGTGATAAAGGTTTAGTCATAATGTCGGCCTCATTTTCATGAGAGGCCACCCATTTAACTTTGATTTTTCCTTCTAGAACACAACTCTTTACGTAATCTCCGTGGGTGTTTGCCATATGATTTTTATTTCCCTCTGATTCTCGTTTTTTCAGTTTTCTCTGAATTTCCTCTATGTTTTCATCAAAGTTCTTCATTTTGTGAGATCCATCCATTTCTGTGCTTTTTCCAGCAGAAATGTTATCACACCAAATTGTAACAGGATAAAAAGTTTTTCCCGTTATATCCCTGAGAGCTTTGTCCAATGACACTATTTCCTGGCATGCCTCGCTCATTGCCAGATACTCTGATTGACATGTTGACAAAGTCACATATGTCTGTTTGTGACTCCGCCAAGCTATGGTGTCTCCATATAACTTAATTATGTAACCTCCGGTTGATGTAGAATCATCACAATCTCTGAAACTTGCGTCTGTAAATGTTTCAAGTTTCTCTCCGTTACCTTTATATGTAATCCCTCTGTTTGAAGTTCCTTGGAGGTACCTAAACACTCTTTTAACTTCCGACCAATCTCCCTTGGTTGGTGAGGTTTGTTTTCTAGCCAGAAAGTTAACTGCAAATCCAATGTCAGTTCTAGTAGCTCCAGCCAAGTACAGTAAACTTCCTATAGCTTCTCTGTTTGGTTCGTTGCATGTTTCTCTGTCTTCTATTTTTTCTGAGTTTCGACTTTTAACTTGTCTAGTTATCATTGGAGTCTTCTGAGGATTTATGTCTGAGTTTGTAAATTTTCCGATTATTTTCTTAGTGTATTCCTCTTGATTGATTTTCAACACCATATTAACTCTGTCTCTGGTTATTTTCATTCCTAGGAATATTTTGGGTTCACCAAGAATATTCATTTTAAATGTGGAACTTAGGCTGTTTTTGATTTCGTTCAGTTTCTCTGTGTTGTTACTAGCCAATATGATATCATCTACATATAATACTAACAATGCCATCTCTCCATCTTTTCTCCACGTAAATAAACAAGGATCGTTGATGTCTCGTTCCATTCCAAGTTTATTCACAACCTCTGTAAATCTCTGATTCCACTTTTTGGAACTTATCTTCAGTCCATAAATCGTTTTCTTTAGTTTACATACGAGCTTGTCTTTTGTTTCGGATTCCATTTCTATTCCTTCAGGAATCTTCATGTATACATCATCTTCCAAAACTGCATTAAGAAAAGCCGTCTTTACATCCAGTTGTACAGCCTCTAAATTGTACTTATTTATAACTGCCAGAGCAGCTCTGATCACTGGCAATCTGGATACTGGTGCGTACGTTTCTCTCAACTCGTATATATTTTTATCTTTAAAACCTCTGATTACTAGTCTTGCTTTATGTTTGATCTGTTGATCTCCTATTGTTTTTGTTTTGAAGATCCACCTGGAGTCAATTAAATTTATCTTGCCCTCTGGTTTTGAAATGATTTCCCATACATCATTTTCTTTCATGGATTGCAATTCTTCTCTGATTGCTGATATCCACTCATCTTTGCAACAAGAAGATATTGCTTCTTGATATGTTACTGGATCTCTGTTTATAGTAGCTAAATTTATGTAAGCCATTTCATCCGTGAAATTTTCTTTTTCTGCTTCTCTGGATATGTTTTCTGCTAGATATACAAAGTTGGGGTCTCTGACCGGATTACTCTTTGCTGTTCTTTTTGGCATTTTCCTTGGTATAAACTCTGTTTCTTTATCTGATTTTCTTTTTCCTTTTTGCTTTTCCTCTTTATTTGATGTTTCTTGAGTGTTCTCTGATGATGTGTCTCTCAATTTATCATTCTCGAACAAATTTTCCATTTGTTTAAATAACTCCGAGTTTGTTGTTTCTTTCTGACTTTCAGTTTTATAAACAATCTTCTCGTTGAATTTGACATTGCGAGATAATAGAAATCTATTTGTTTGGGGGTGCCACATTAAATAACCTGTTTTAGAATATCCTACCAGGATGGTTTTAATTGCTCTATCGGAAAATTTATTTTCCGCTATTGGTATTTTTACATAAGTCAAACACCCAAATCTTCTAATATTCTCTGTATGATCTCTTATTTTTGATTTTAGCAGTGATAATGGGGTTTTAAAATTGTTGCCTTTATGAGGCGTTCTGTTATAAATGTATACCGCTGCCTGCGTTGCAAGTCCCCACATAGTTTTGGGTATACCTGAGTCAATCATTAAAGCTCTAATTTTCTGTTGAATGGTTTTATTGAATCTTTCCGCCATTCCATTCAACTCTGGTGTATATGGAGGAGCGAAATCTCCACTTATTCCTTCTTTTTCCATTATCTCTGCTAATTTTCCTCCGGTAAACTCAGGTGCATTGTCTGATCTTATAAAACATATTTTCTCTGGTTTTTCTAGTAGATTTCTAACATGTTTTATGTATTTCTCCAAGCAGTCCCCCGCCTCGCCTTTTTGTCTTACGCTATATGCTCTAGCATATCTCGTGTAATCATCCACGAAAACTATTATAAAACTACCACCTCCTGGGAATGATGACGGTCTGATAGGTCCCATAGTATCTATGTTTATTGTGTGTAGTGGTCTGTTTGCTCTAACTCTTTGTTTGTTAAACGGAAGATTCTCCATTTTAGCTAAAATACATGTTTCGCAATCTTTTATATCCTCAGTGAATTTAACATTCTTAAAATTTTCGTTTTGCCTCCGTAATTCTTTTAAGTAATTAAACGATGCATGTCCTAATCTGATATGCCATAGCATACCTTCATTTAGTTTTATTAAGGGTCTTTCTGTCCTTGGTTTGTTTTGTTTTTCTAATAATCTTTCAACCTCTGTCTCTGTGATGATATTGTTTAGGTTCAATATATTTCTATTTATATTGAAGTCTCCTATCTCTAGTTCTGTAGTTCTTTTATTTATTTCATTTTCTTTCTCCCCCCCAAACTCTGACATACTCTGAATATGATCTGTCTGAGTTTGTGTAATGAAATCCTCAATAGTTACCAAGTTGGCTATAATTATAAACTCTGCTTGTTCTTCCTCTTCATTTTCTTGATTACTTGTATTAAGTTTTATTATCCAGTTTGGTTTCTGGTAATGTCCTCTTAAGCAAATTTCCCTCGTATTTTTATTGAAAATTTCTAATATTTTATCATCTAGGTATATACCATATCCTAGATCTGCAAATTTTCTTAGAGACAATAAATTATCAGCCAAATTGTTAGCTGATATTACATTTATTAACTTTATTATTTTTCCCTCTGGAGTTTTAGCTATTAAATTACCTCTGCCATCTATTTTAATATTTGCACTTTTGTTTTTGTTTGCGCACCTTATTTCTTCCCCTGTGCTTTTAATATAATCTCTTAATAATAATCCCTTATTTACTTTATGCTCTGTGGCTCCAGAGTCCGCAATAAAATTTAATTCGTTGCGATTTATATCCTTAATCTTACCTGTCTGATTAACTGTGGTACCCTTTTTATTTCCTTTTGGGTATGGGTCATATCTATTTTTATTTTTAATATTTTTGCCTCTGACTATACCTTTACCTCCACTATTCTGATTCTTGCCTCTGTTATCTAACTTAAATTTATTTTCTTTGTATTTGTTATTTTCATACCTTAAGTCTTGGACAGAGTTTGGGCAGTCCGGTCCCCTGTGATTTCGCACCTCGTCGCAGACATAACAAAACCATGCCCCGACACTAGCTAGTGGGCAATCTCTTGCCCAGTGGTCAGCATCTTTTTTATTGCACCTGTAGCAGTGGTTCTCTGATTTCGCTTTCGGTTCTTTTGGCCTCTGATTGAATTTGCCCTCTGAAGCTCTGGCTAAATTTATTCTGCTGGTGTTGTGCTCTGGTATGTCATTTTCCGTCTGTAACAAATAATCTCTCATTTCATTCATGCTTAGGTTTTCCTTCTTTATGCTTTTATATGCTTGAATGGTTCTTAATTGTTGGTTTGAATTTTTTACAGCTTTATAAAAAGCTGACCTTATTTCTTCATTTGTAAGAGGTATCTCGGGTCCGCAATTTTCATACTCTAAAACTATTTGGTCAAAACGTTTACAAAACTCTACTATTGTTTCATTTTTTGGTTTTTGTATAGTATATAATTTTTCTCTTACTGAAGTTGCTGACAAGTTAGACTCTATTTTCCTCTGTTCTTTAATTTTTTCTATCATCTCAGTAGGTTCCGTTAAATTTATTATTTTGTTATGATAATTCTCATCGGTCCTAGCTATAATAATTTGACAAGCTATGTTTTTCATTTCTACCGTTTTCTCTGTTTTATCATTTTTATATACCTCCGGATTTATAATTACTTCAGACGCGTCATTATTTTTTAGTTCGTTTTTTAAGTGTACTAACCAAGTTGTTATGTTATTTTTGGACGTTAATTTATAGTTTTTCATGTAATTATTTTTTAGCTTCAAGTTCTTTCCTATTTCTACTATTATACTCTTATCTAACGACGACTCGATATTTGTCCTAGGTATCTCTGATATGTCTAGATTTTGTTCTGTTTCTATATTACTTATCATTGTGGAGTTTATAGGTACCTCTGTTCCTCTGTTAGTTGTCTCTGGTTTTTGATATGCCCTGTCTATTTTTCCGATCAGTTGTTTTATTGTAGAATGTAACTCTTCTTGCTGTCTAGATTGTATTTCCAATGCTTTTCCAATTGACTTGATGGCTGGCACCAGGTTCCCAATCGCGCTGGATTGTTCTCTGATTAGTTCCATCAAGTTTTGTGTATTTTCTCTGTTCAAATCTGAAAAATAAGTATATATATCCCTTTCTCTTTTATGTTCATATATTTGTTTTTATTTATTCAGTAAACAAAAACAAAAAAAATGTTTGGTCTTTTGGCTGTATGTTGACACTGCATTTGTGTCTCCATATTTAGCCTCTGTGCATGGATCCATGTTAGATTTTAAATCTTTTCTCCTCCTCTTTTTAATATATTATGTGTGTGTTAATTAATAATTTTACCATGCGATGACGGTGTTGTGTCCAATCGTTGCTCTCTGCCAATACTTTCATTGTGCTGAGCATTATCTCTGCCTGTGTCTGTTTTGTTGTTCTCAGAATCTGCCAAACATACCCTTCATTAGTTATATATTCACACATGAATAATTATTGCACCGCAATCATTATTCGGATCTGCTGCAAACTCATCACCAACGCGTGTGCTCCCTCCCAATTCGGCTAGCTGTACAACAGTTTCGCCGCTACTACATGGGTGGAAGGTGTACACTCACACACGTGAGTTCCGACTTTACTGATCCATCAATTTGTTTTTTTTTTTTTTTTGTTAATTATTATTATTAATTACTATGATACATGCATTCGGCATGTGCACTCGCTTATTGACTTTCCCGGTCCCTGCCCTTCATGTCACGTGCATTGCACCAGCATGAGCTCTCTTTTCTTGGCTTGTGATTCTCGGAAATCCCCTGCCATTCTCTGACGTAACTGTACGCGCCGCGACTTTTTTTTTTTTTTTTTATTATTTTCGACTCTGATTTAATTATAATTTAATTAATTTTACTCTGCTTACCTATTGCTCCTTTGTATTTAATATATTTTATTTTTTTTTATAAATATATTCTCCAATTTCGCAATTCCAGCGGTGGAAGCGTGGGTGGGCCGATAACCTGTTGGATGTGCACGATCCTTTTGTCTTTGGTAATAATCACTTCAATAAAAACACCACACTCTTAGTTAGATTAATATTTATTTGATTTATTATTTTAATAATGTTTTTCAATCCTTTTATTCTTTACTTTACATAAAAATAAACTCTCTCTATAAAACTTGACAACTACAACCTCCGAGATCAGAAACTAAAGTGAAGCGTTCATTCGCAAAATGTAATAGAAGTAAGGTAGTTGGATTCCTGTGTCAGCCTCTGGTTGTGAATGGTAGGGATGGTAACCTTAGGCCCTGTGTTCATTAACTTGTGTTTGACCCAAAGTTCATTCCCACAATTGGGAAAAAGAAAGGATTTCTAGTGGAAAAGAGAATGGAAATATTTTGCTTGGAAGGAAGAACAAGCACAGCACAGTACCTTTTACGATGGACGGCACAGGAGAAAAAAAGTTGCTTTCATATACCAGATTCGAACTCACTTTTGCGCAGTTTCTTCTCGCGTTTGTCATCGCGAGTCAAGGTGCCCTACCAGCAAGGCTATACAGTTCCGGCGAAACCGTGAAAAGTTATTGGTATATAAATTACAAGCGTCTTAAAAAAAATCGTCTTAAAAAGAAGCGTCTTAAAAAATTTGGAAGATTTTAAAATCGAATAATACGATTTACGGCTAAACCACAAGACTGAATTTGTTGAAATTTTTTTTATTTATCATGACTTTTTGTCACGGATCGAACCCTATCATCGATTTGTTTGAATAAGTCTCTGTTTATTTATGAAACAGTATCGAGCGCCTTGATTAACCACATCCTATCCCAATTCGTTCTCAAAAACGCATTAGGGATCATTTCCTATGAAAATAATAAAAGAAAGGCGGCCCATCGCACGTCATTCAAACGGCCGCATTAAATTTCTTCCCCCGCTCCCCACACGAACTGGACTTTTTATGCCAGCATGAGTGCATGACAAATATTCTCGCCGACCACCCCCAACCCCACAGTGTTTACATTTCATTTTGTTATACCCGTATGGTTAACTGCTTGAGGTGTATCACGATTTATGAATACGTTTGAATTCTTGTTTTTTACATGCACATCTAGCTAAATAGATTAAGCATAGCCTGCACATTGCAATTGTGGGAAGTATGCGGGATAATTTGATTATTATTCAAGGATTCAAGGAAAGTTTTGAGAGTAGCGCATATTTAAAAAATAATTTTTGTTATGGGAAGCAAAAAAATCGCGAACGCTGGGCAATTTAATTTATTCTGTACCTCGAAGCATGTCTAACCGTTGCTTTTTAGATGTTATTTTAATTTTCTTATTAAAATCCCTTATTTTTATTCGAATCATTGTGTTACAGCCTTCCCAATGTGGTATTGTATTATTTATTTCGGGCAAAATATATTTTTGAATTAAATTTTCTTTTTGTTTATGCATTTCAAATACACTTGCGTGCAAAAAAATCGGCCCACCCCGCCCGTTTGTGTTCAATTCGCTATATCTTAAAAAATAATAATTATTAATTATTTTTTTTTATTAATAATGTGGGTAGATATGATAAGGTATGTGTGCATATACCCTACATTTTTTAACAGCAATGTGCTTGACTACAAACGACACAAATCTCTAAGCACCCTCATCACTCAGTTTTTTTACCGTTAATTGAACGGTTTTGTTCTGTGGGTGAAATTGGTCAAATCTCATTGTTCCTGTTATGTCTTGATTTTCATTGATTTATTGTTCTTTTAACTTGATTTTGGACGTTATCTCTTTGTGATAAAATGGATACCACTCCAAATGAAGCCGCTCAAGTAGTGGCTTTGCTAAGAGCTGGATTTAGCCAACGAGTTGTGGCTAGACGTCTTAATTTAAGTCGATCTTCGGTTAGAAGAGTATACCGAAGGTTTCTAGAGACTGGAAACTTTACCAGGCGACCAGGTTCAGGAAGACATCGGGCTACATCTGAACGTGATGACCGTTTTATGGTGTCAACGTCCTTGCGGAATCGACATCTTACTGGAGTTCAGGTGCAACGACGACTTAGGGAAGTCCGAGGAGTTACAGTAAGTGAGTGGACTGTACGACGAAGACTTGCAGACAGCGGTTTGACTCCACACAAACCCGCTAACGGTCCAAAATTAACCCCAGCACACCGTCAAGCGCGGCTTATTTTCGCTCGTTCTCATGTTGATTGGTCACTGGAACAATGGCGGGTCGTACTCTTCTCTGATGAATGCAAAATCAATCTTTATGGTAATGATGGTCGCAGAAAAGTATACCGTAGACAAGGAGAACGATTTGCGCAGGCGTGCATTGACGAAAGGGTTCCATTTGGTGGGGGTTCGTGGACTGTTTGGGGCGGTATTTCTTTGGATGCAAAAACCGATCTCGAGTTCATAACCGGGCCGCGCCTTGGCACTTTGACTGCCCATCGCTACATCCAGGACGTGCTAGAACAACATGTGGTGCCATACGCTGGGTTTGTTGGTGAACGTTTCATACTGATCCAGGGCAATGCTCGACCGCACGTTGCTGCGATAGTTCGTCAGTATCTCTCCGAGGTCGGAATTTCGGTTACGGACTGGCCAGCAAGGAGCCCTGACCTTAATCCTATAGAGCACCTATGGGCCGAACTCAAAAGGAGGGTCAGGGCCAGGACTCCTGCCGCAGATACCCTTCAGGACCTCCGGGTGGCTATACAAGAAGAGTGGGATGGTATCCCTCAGGAGTTCATGGAAGCCACAATTAGGGCAAGGGGTGGCAATACGAGGTATTGAAACCAATTTGTTAATGTTTTTTTACAAGAAAAATGTCATTAATCAGCAATTAAAATTTTATGCCAATCTCACCGTTTTTTGTTTTATGGCTGTAGAATTAGTAAACAATTTACAGTTACAATAACCATAGCATTAATTTAATCCTTACTGTACTACCTTTCAAACGATACCAAAAGTTATTTAATACTAATTATATTTTTTGAGTTATTACCGTTTGAATCGTAGGGAGAGAGGTGGGCCGATTTTTTTGCACGCAAGTGCAATCCTAAAAATTAAAACAAATCAAATTTAATTCTGCTTCAAACACGATCGTTGGAATTTTTAGTGAACCATATATGTTTTCCCCTTTGCTTGTTTTAAAAGCTTTATTTTGTATGATGAAACAATATTTATCTGAATAATTTTCATCGCAGCTTATCATATGTGTCTCACAATACCTACATTTCATGATATTTGAAACTTTTTTGGATATATAGCCATAAAAATATAACATAGAATTTGTTTTAAATTTTTCCTCAGAAGTACCGCTTTCAAACATTTCCGTAATAACTTCTGAAATCATTTCTATGGAGTGATCATCTGCATCTTCATTGCTTACTTCAGAATTATCGAATTTAGGATAGTTTAAAATTTAAATATCTCAATATCTGAATTTGAAATCTATAATTTATATTCTTCGAAATCGTCTACAATTTTGTCTGTTGCCATTCTGTTCGTCAACACATGTCCTGAAAAGGAAAATAAAATTTTAGCTATAACTTCATGTGATATTTATATACTCATCTTTGGGGACCAAGCTTGGTGCTCCTTCAACGATGTCCAGTCATCACTACGGAACCAGAGATCATCCTGAAGATAGAAAAAAGAAAAGATTTTTATTAACTGTTACTCCACATTTCAAATACACACAATATGTGCGCTTAAAGAGCCAAAGAGCTCTAATTTAAGGCCTAATTCATGGCCAGAGAAGTCCCTAGCATTACCAAAAAAAATATGCAATTTGCAGCGAGCAAATTCACTGCGCAAAGGACTTCTACACTAGATTTTATACTGAATATACATTAACTACAATACATAGTATGAGTAAAATGTTCATATTCACAACTTACCGCACTTATTTATCTAAATTCACCGGCAATTGTCACTAATCACACCCGAACGAACTGTCAAACTTTCCGTCACCGATATCCTTCAAACCAGGGACCGATTATAACAGTTATTATTCAAATTTTATATAAAAAATCATTTAGAAGGAGTGGTCCGATTTATAAAACACGTAGCAATATATGATCCGTTGGAAATGTATTTTCCATTAACATGCAAATTTTGAGATTTATAATTTTAACTGTAAAAAATTAAAAGTTAATCGTTATTTTTACTTTTTTTTTATAATCACAGCTTTATAACAATTATCGGCTAACTTTTAATAGCCAGATCAGGAATAAAAGTTATCAGATGATTTTTATTGTTTTAGATCGACAATAAAAGTTATCAGATGATTTTTATTTTTTCAATCAAGAATAAAAGTTATCAAGCGATTTTAATTTTTTTAGATCAGAAATAACAGTTATCAAGTGATTTTAATTTTTTTGATCACGAATAAAAGTTATGATGTGATTTTTATTTTTTAAGATCAAGAATAAAAGGTATCGAATGATTTATATTTATTCAGATTAGGAATAAAAGTTATGAGATGATTTTTATTTTTTTCGATCAGGAATAAAAGTTATTGGATGATTTTTATGTTTTAGGTCAGGAATATAAGTTATCATGCTATATACATTAATTCAAATGATTTTCAAATATTGTTATTTACCTAGTCCTCTATTCAGATTCAGAGCCGTTGATAGGTCTAGTTAAAGGTTACCAAGAAAATGTTCTCTAATAACGGGAAAATAACTCAAATAGATAATACTATATAGGATGATAACTTATATTCCTGACCTAAAACATAAAAATCATCCAATAACTTTTATTCCTGATCGAAAAAAATAAAAATCATCTCATAACTTTTATTCCTAATCTGAATAAATATAAATCATTCGATACCTTTTATTCTTGATCTTAAAAAATAAAAATCACATCATAACTTTTATACGTGATCAAAAAAATTAAAATCACTTGATAACTGTTATTTCTGATCTAAAAAAATTAAAAACGCTTGATAACTTTTATTCTTGATTGAAAAAATAAAAATCACCTGATAACTTTTATTGTCGATCTAAAACAATAAAAATCATCTGATAACTTTTATTCCTGATCTGAATATTAAAAGTTATCCGATAATTGTTATTCCTGATCGAAAAAAATAAATGTCAATTGTTAACTTTTATTAGAATATCGTAACAAAAGAAATCGTCATTATAACAGTTAAATTGTAATTTTTTTTTATTTTACTTATAACCGTTTCGTCCCTGCTTCAAACCAACATTTTCTGCGAGATCAGTGCTTCTCAATTTACATTTTCGCGACTTGCGGATTTTGCCTATGCTAATAAAAGAGCATAAAAGTATGCAAATAATGAATTATATAAACATAACCACATTCTTGTTGTGGAAAAGAGACCACAACATGCGCAAGGGAGAAAGCGCTAGGTGGAAGATGTTCCAGGACCCACTGATTAGTGATGCCACAGAGAAACCATGGAGAACCAACCGAAAACCATGGAAACGGATGTTTGACAAAGGTAACAAGGAAGACGGTATAAAAGAAGCAGCGCTGGAGTTGAAAATCACTCTTCCGTGAACCAGCAAATGCGAAAGACCAAAACCCTAAAGGTAAGAAAGTGAAGTAGGAAGAATATGACCCAAGGTTGAATTGACTTCCTTTATGCTTTCTGCCCTAATACGGGACAATCTTCGGCAAATTAATTTTTTGTTTATAAAAGGACTTAGAATCTTTTCAAGGTTAAATTGTATTTGAACTTAGAGTATTTTTGAACTGTTTATAAAAAGACTTAGAATCTTTCAAGGATAAATTGTATTTAAACTTAGAGTATTTTTGAACTGTTTATAAAAAGACTTAGAATCTTTTCAAGGATAAATTGTATTTAAACTTAGAGTATTTTTGAACTGTTTATAAAAAGACTTAGAATCTTTTCAAGGATAAATTGTATTAAAACCTAGAGTATTTTGAACTGTTTATAAAAGGACTTAGAATCTTTTCAAGGTTAAATTGTATTAAACTTAGAGTATTTTTTGAACTATTTATAAAAGGACTTAGAATCCTTTCAAGGATAAATTGTATAAAGACTTAGAACATATTTTGTTGAATTGTTAATGTAAAAAATTAGAATAATGTTGAATTGTTGATTTGTGTATTTAAAAAATAAAGAAAGAGATTGTTAAGTTTGAATTGTCGTGTAGAAATTTATATTCCACCTAGTGTTAAATGATAAATTGTAATCTTTTTGTTTGTAATTAGGAATGTGAATTGAAAATAAATTTTTATAGTTAATTCAGTGATTTCGAACCTCTTATTTGGATTATTGTCCGTAATATTTCTTGATTCCCTTAAGTGGATATCAGTTACTTTTATGATTTTATTATTTTATTATTTTTTAATTCTATTTCCATTTTTTGTGTTTTTTGCTTATTGTTTATAGTATTATAAGAAGATGCACGGAGTTTTTGAATTTTTGAGTTTTGCTTTTCGTTTTAGTGCACATTGCTTTTTTGTAGGAGTACTCTTAATTTAATGAAATATATTATTATTAGTTGTAATGCGGTATCATGTAATAGGCTATGCTGTTTGTTATCGCTAAATAATAATAATAAATAAATAAATAAATTAGATTCTGTGGGAGTACAACCTTTGATTATCATTAAATTTTGACTTTGGGAATCTTCATTATTCGTAAAATCCGAAGTAAAACAATTATGAAACATTATTTGTTTTAAATTTCGGTATACCCTGTAAGTACTTGGATTTTTTTCGTAGGTTCCTTTGAAGCCCCTTAACATCGAAATCAAATTTTCAATGGGGTCTTGATTAAGGTGTCCTCTTATTAAATATTGCTGTTTCTTTTCAAGCACTTGCCAAAGAATTTCAATAGCATTTATAGTACGAACAACACCATCAAAACAATACGGTCTTTTCATGCGACCTTCGTACTTCCAACTTAAAATCCATGTTTTCATTTCTTCCAAATTTTTTAACATGTCTACATTTTCCTGTGACAGGCACTTCGGGCCGGATTTTTAGAAAATTTGCTAACACTATTTAGTTGATCAAATAATATGTTGTTTCGTCGGCACGAAAAAATGCGATTCCAACCGGCGAGAAGATACTGCTCGAAAACGACGACGATACACTAAAAGCCAAGATAATACAATGAGAAACCAAACGCTTCACACCGAAAACGGCAGCTATTCAAGGAAACACTCGAAGGAAACAGATTAAAACCTCTGCTCACGGCGAGAGTCACACTAAGAATGCCGCGCACGAACAGACTGGCGCGAGGAATTGGCGGGCACACGCGAGAGCGATAAAGAGAGGGAACCAGAAATCCTAAACTCGCGGAACCCCATAAGAGAGCGTGTATATGTACAGCGGAGTCGGAAATTATGTATATGCGCGCGGCCGGCAACAATATGACCGCGGGAGACGATGCGCGTTTCGTTAAGGGGGTGGCGCGAATTCGTCTTCGACCTCGGTCGAACATGCTCCCCGGTTGCGAGTGAATGCGAGCAAGGAAGTGTGAGAAAATGTGTGAACGTGTTTAAAAATTATGCTTCAAATGGTAATAGACATAATTGGGTAATATTTCTTGTGTATGTCCCTTGAGGTCTCTTGATAGTGACGACCCTGATGATGCCGTCGCTCCCCGGGTGCGTCTGCTGAACCACTCCCAGTTGCCATGATGTGCAGGGCTGATTTTTGTCAATGACTATGACAACAGAATTGGGCTCGACCTTGGCGCCGTCCTTGACCCATTTTTGGCGTTTTTGAAGATCGGTGAGATATTCCAAATGCCATCTCTTCCAGAAGTCCTGTCGGGCTTTGGTAACCCATCTCCAGACTGAAAGACGATTATCTGGAACTGAAAGATAATCTTTATCAGGGAGTAGTGTGATTTGGCGACCTGTCAAAAGGTGAGCAGGAGTTAACGCAATTGGATCGTTGGGATCGGCAAAAAGAGAGCAAAGTCGACGAGAATTGAGAATACCCTCGATTTCGATAGCGAGAGTGTTAATTTGTTCAAACGTTAAAAGCGCAGAATAAAGAATAATCCAGAAGGCCCATCTAGAACAAAAATTTGGTCCCTGTTTCAGTCTACAGATTTTTAATAAATCAAATCCCACTGCGGAAGAACTGATGAACAAGGGCATATACTCAACGCCAGCGACTTATTTACTTGTGCGCATGCCTTATGTAGCTCGGGCTGTTCGGCTCGACTCAAGCGCTGCACGTATAAGGAATGGGATTTTGACGTATTGAGAAATTTTGCTTTCATAGAACTATTTTTTGTTCTAGATGGGGCTTCTGGGTTAGTCTTTATTCTGTGTTAAAAGTCTTCCGCCTACAACTCGTTTGAAATGGTGTTTGAACGATTTTACGGCAGCTTCCCAAATTCTTTCGAAATGAGGCGATAAGGGAGGATTGAAATGCCACTGAATGCGTTGATCGGTAACGAACTTGTTAATGTCTCGGAACTGCTCGGAATCGAATAAGGCGTAAATCTGTCGCAATTGATTATTAGCACCTACAATATTGATACCATTGTCCGAATAAATGTTTGATGGTATGCCGCGACGACCTATGAGTCGTTTTTATGCATCTAAAAAACCGTCAGTACGTAAATTGCTCACAATTTCAATGTGCACCGCCTTCGTCGCCATGCAAATGAACACGTAGCCATACGCCTTTAATGTTTTTGTATTGCGGAATTCCTTCTCTTTGATAAAGATTGGTCCGAAAAAATCAACTCCTGTATGATCGAAAGCAGGCGAGGCTTCAACGCGTGACTTGGGTAAATTGGCCATTTGAGCCTGTAGTGGAACTGGTTGGTGACGAATGCAGGTTACACATTGTCTTATGACCTTCCTAACCTAATTTTTACCATCGAAAAGCCAGAACCGTTGGCGTAGAGTAGCTAAAGTGCCTTGAATCCCGAGATGTTTTGTACGTAAATGGGTTTCACGAATTATCAAATCGGTAACGTAATGTCGAGATGGCAAAAGAATAGGTGTTTTCTGATCCGATGGAAGTTTGGAATTGAGCAACTGGCCGCCAACACGCAAGATTCCGTGTTCATCAAGAAAAGGTTAAAGGCGGCGAGTTTACTGCTCTCAACTGGTTCGTTCTCTAAAAGAGAATCAATTTCTTCAGAATATTGTTCGCGTTGAATAAGTTTGATTACATTACGTTCCACGCGATTTATTTCTTCTGGAGCGACAGGCTTATTACGATAAATTATATAATCCTTGCGAACACGTGAGTAAAAGGCGAATTTCCGTAATAGCCTTGAATATGATGAGAAAAGACAAAATAAATCGGATTTTACTATTTCCTCTGCCTTTCGCTTTGGCCTTGTCAAGAGAGCCACCGGGAGTCCAGGCAATTCCGAGACGGGCCACTCGTGTTCTGGCCGGATGAGCCAAGATGGACCATTGAACCAAGATTGATTATCAAGAAATTCGGCCGATGCCTGCCCTCGAGACAAGGTGTCAGCCGGATAAAATTCGCTTCGAATGTGGCGCCACTCGACACTGTCTCCTAGTAAAGACATAATTTCAGGGACTTGATTGCATTCGAATTGCGGGAGTTTTTGAGGCGGTTTTTTAAGCCAATGAAGAACCACCGTGGAATCTGACCAGAAAATGATTCTATCGATTTTGAAAATGAACGAAGAACGTGCTTCTGAATATAAACGAGTCAAGACTTGAGCTCCACACAGTTCGAGACGAGCAATAGTAGATTTTTTGAGAGGGGCAACACGAGTCTTCGAACAAGAGAGTCGGAAAATGGTATGATCTTGTGAGTCGGCCGAACAAATGTAAAGACAAACGCCGTAACCAACCTCACTAGCGTCACAGAAACCGTGAATTTCTATTCGGTTTGGATTTTGAATTAAAAGAAGTCGATCAATGGCTAGATCACGCACGAGTTCCAGCTCTTTGACGTATGCAGTCCATCTGGAATGCAAGTTTTGAGCGTAAAAACTTTCGGGACAAGAATGATAGGACCAAGTAATCCTAAAGGATCAAAAATTCTCGCAATTTTAGATAAAATAGTACGTTTGGTAATTTTTTCAGAAGAGACGGTCGAATTAACTGAAAAGACTAATTTATCAAGATGTGAATTCCAAGTGACACCGAGCATCTTAAAAATAGGTTCTTCTTGTACGGCACAATCTAAATCAAAAATTTTCTCGTGAATATTGTCAAGGGCATGATGGTGATTAGAAGCCCATAGACGGATATCAAAACTGCCACGTTTAAGAAGGTCAATAATCTCATCGCGAATTTGTATGACTTCGTCTAAAGTGTCGGCTCCTGTTAAGAGGTCGTGGACATATAAATCACGTTTCAAAATTTTTGCCGCAGATGGAAAATCCGTGCTCTCTCGTTCTGCAAGCTCGTGAACAGATCGAATGGCAAGGAAGGGCGCGGAAGACACGCCGAAAGTCACTGTATTAAGTTCGAAAACCTTGATCGAGTTTCCGTCGTACCAAAATATACGTTGGAATCGTCGGTCTTCCGGATGAATAAGAATTTGCCTGTACATTTTTGCAATGTCGGCTGTAAGAACGTAGACGCGTTTGCGGAATCCCAAGAGATGCCCGAAGAGTTTGTCCTGGATAGTGGGACCTGTCATTAGAACATCATTGAGAGAGAGACCGTTGGAAGTTTTTGCCGAGGCGTCGAAAACAACGCGCAACTTAGTAGTATTGCTCGATGCCTTGTAACGAACCTACTTGGCAACATTCAGAGTGAAGAAAACACACCGGGACGAATTTAACGAATAAACTTGACGAGCGCGAACTTCACAGCTGTCAGAAAGGACATAGGTGACTACACCCCAAATAATTTTTAGTATAAATAACGACCAGATCCCGAGGAGGAGTCAGTTCTTGGCCTGCAACCGAGATATTGACTTGGTTGTGAACTGCAAGAAACATACCTAAGATTCTTTTCATTATATGCACACCGTATACCAGAGATATTGCCTTTGGTATAAATACTTTTCATTTTATTCACACCATATACCAGAGATGTTGCCTTTGGTATAAATACTTTTCATTTTATTCACAACGTATACCAGAGATGTTGCCTTTGGTATAATTCCTTCTTTATTTTATTCCTAACCGTTGATACACTAATCATACTCGATACCCAGCGCCTCTCTCCTTCTCCTTCCCGTCAACTCTGTCTTCCTTAGGTTATGTATATGTTGTAAATAGATAAGAATTCCAAATATATGTATATAAAATAATACTTAAAATTGGCCTATTGCTTCCGAAACCCCAAAATCCCTTGGCTTCCTTAGAGCCTATCCGGAAAAACGTTACAGCCTTGACGACGGCGTGATGAGGGATGTAATATCCGGGATTGGTTTCATCGTTAACGGGAGACATGTGTCCCATTTCGATATATTCCTGCATGACGCGAAAATACTCTGCTTTAAGAGCCGGATTGCCGTGAAGCTTCTTTTGAAGAGCGTAGAAGCGTTTCAAGGCGATAGGACGAGAATCTGCTAATACGGGATTTTTATATCTAAACGGAAGGCGAACGATGAAACGGCCACTGGCGCCGCGTGCAAGATTCTCGATAAAATGAGTTTCGCATAAAGGCTCTTCTGAAGATCTGGGAGATCTGGATGTAGCATCTTCAATCACCCAAAACCGTTCAAGGGCCTTCGTCAAGGCAGTTAAATTACAAGAAGCTGATTTCTTGTTTCCGGGAGTTAATCCACCAACAATCACCCATCCGAGCTGGGTCTTTTGTAAAATTAAATCTTAATTCTCGGCTGATAGATTGAATTGACCAATTGAAGGCACAGATATGGTTACTTCCGAGCTAATCAAAATGTCTACTGGTCTAGGAACATGAAATTCAGGATCGGCCAGAGCCTTGATTATATTTCCAGGAATTTTAATTTTATCGCGAGGAAAAATGTTGTCAGGAACGTTAACAGCAATTTTAGGAACGACCAAACAAGTCATTGTCTTCTGGAAATTATTATGAACAGAACGAAGTGTAACTGTTAGACTACCTTTAGAAAATGTTTTCATCCCGTTTATGGCACCGACCGCAACTGAACATGGATGAATAGGTAAAGCTAATTTTTTAGCGAAACTTTCGGTAATGAAGTGTGCAGTTGCACTAGCTTCGAGAAAATCGCCATCGGAGCCAGTTACCCGAACGACGGCACTCATCATGAGGTCAGGTCGTAAGGCGCGCGAGACGGTGTTGAATGTACTCGCGGTAAGTCAACTCGAAGAACAGTCATTGTTAGATTTGGACGCGTTCAACTTGTTCCCAGAAGGATGCAAAAGTGAATTATGGTATTTTGAGCAATTTGCAATGTGATAATTGACAAGGTTTAACGTGTGAGCGAAGACAATTCCCGCCCAATTTGTTATCCCTAACAACCGTCCACCGTTGTGCAAGAGGGAGTTTTGCAAATTCAGGACATTGGAATAAGAAATGGTAGGCTATTGATTATGTCCTAAAAAGAAGGGTCAAAAGGAACTAAGACGTTCAAGGGTTTTTATTGCACGAATCGTTCAATTGGTTATTAAGGATGAAAAAGCCGCGGAGTGCTATTAAATTAGAGGGTGCAAATTAGAGATAGGGGTGGAAATGCAACCCTTACGGTTTTTTGAGTATAGCTCGAAAACGAAGCAAAATTTTGGATTTTTCTATATGGCAAATATTATAGAGAATAAGATTTTATATCGAAATAGTTTATTTAAAAAAGTAAAAAAAAAATTTTAGTTCAAAATATATTAAAAAGACTAACAAAAAAATGCAAAAAATTCAATTTTATCTTTTTTTTTACTTTTATGCAAATAACTTTTTTCTGAGCAGAGATAGGTATAGGAATTGCTTCATATAAAAAAAAGTAGACAAAATTTCCTTTAAAATGGTAGGTTGTAAAAGTGTTTTGGTTTCAAATTGACCGAGATATTGTTGGTTGAACACAGCCATACCTTTCGCTTTTTATCGCTTTTATGTTGATATTATGTTTTACTTCACATATTTTCAACAAAAGTATTATTTTACTTAATAAAAAGATATTTTAAGTTAATTTTTTAATAATAAATAAGTATTTAAACAATGGTAATTAATTATACTAGAATATTGAATGTTTTAAATACTTATTATACATTGTTTAAATACTTATTTATTATTAAAAAATTAACTTAAAATATCTTTTTATTAAGTAAAATAATACTTTTGTTGAAAATATGTGAAGTAAAACATAATATCAACATAAAAGCGATAAAAAGCGAAAGGTATGGCTGTGTTCAACCAACAATATCTCGGTCAATTTGAAACCAAAACACTTTTACCACCTACCATTTTAAAGGAAATTTTGTCTACATTTTTTTATATGAAGCAATTCCTATACCTATCTCTGCTCAGAAAAAAGTTATTTGCATAAAAGTAAAAAAAAAGAAAAAATTGAATTTTTTGCATTTTTTTGTTAAAGTCTTTTTAATATATTTTGAACTAAAATTTTTTTTTTATTTTTTTAAATAAGCTATTTCGATATAAAATCTTATTCTCTATAATATTTGCCATATAGAAAAATCCAAAATTTTGCTTCGTTTTCGAGCTATACTCAAAAAACCGTAAGGGTTGCATTTCCACCCCTATCTCTAATTTGCACCCTCTAATTTAATAGCACTCCGCGGCTTTTTCATACTGTATAACCAATTGAACGATTCGTGCAATAAAAACCCTTGAACGTCTTAGTTCCTTTTGAAATGACATAATCAATAGCCTATTAGGAACAATAGGAAATCCAATATTGGATAACCATTTGCTTCTTAAAGGTTTTGCTTTCGGGAACCTAAATAGTTTGCAATTCATTTCATCTATGAGAGATGTTTTACAATTTGGTACGCAGCATTTTTCGTACCTTTTCTTTTTACCAAAAGCCTTGAAAAAGGCTGATTGTTCACCCAAGGATTCCATGTAATTAAAAAAATGGACAAACTAAATATTGCAAATCGCACGGAAAATCGCATCCACATTCAGTGATAACCAACCAAAGAATGAAAGCAGATGAAATTAATACACAGAATAGCAGCGGCAGTACACCCAACCCCACCCCACACCGCGCCTAGAAAGAGCGAAGGGATCGAGCCACAAACTCTGAGCGGCATATCTACACGAACGGTGGGCTACAAAATTTTGCTTGAATCCACGCTGATCTTGGTCCCTCATCTCAAAGCTCTTTCGGCTTGAATTTTGTTCGGTTGGGTCGTCTTATTAAGATATATGGTCTTTGCCTTAACCCTTCATTCTGCCGATTTTTTGTATGGGAAGATCGAAACTTTTTTTGAGAAAAAGCTTCCCTGTCATGTGGCCTTTCTCAAGAAAAAAAACGCACTCGAATCCGACGGCGCGTTCCGAAGTTATTCGTGTTACAATACTTAATACAACAGCAAAACCCACTATCCGCAATGAAATCCAATTGGAATGTGACGTCACTTTCCAATTGAACTTCATTGCGGATAGTGGGTGTTGCTGTTGTATTAATTATTATAACACGAATAACTTCGGAACGCGCCGTCGGATTCGAGTGCGGTTTTTTTCTTGAGAAAGGCCACATGACAGGGAAGCTTTTTCTCAAAAAAAGTTTCGATCTTCCCATACAAAAAGTCGGCAGAATGAAGGGTTAAGTTCAAATTTTGGGCTTTGAAATTACCATTTTCGAAATTTGACGGGGTATCCCCCGCGTGCTTGTTGACGGATTGGGTCGTGGGTGGTATCGTTGGAAAGCTTAAAGGCTCAGCTTCTAATGCGTTATTAGTCAGTATCCTAGGATGTCTCTGAAAGAACTTATAATGCATTTTCTAGGTTAACCTCCTCCAAATTGTCAATCGCGATTTTGAGGGGGACGGACCGATTAGAAGGGGGGGGGGGGGGGGGGTTCGGAACAAACGTTGATCAGGAGAGCATTTAGAGTCGATTGGCATACTACTGTTCAGACCTTAGCAAAACACCCTGTAGGTAGCCGTTTCTGTAGAGCTTCGAATTCGTGGAAGTATGAATAACGCTGGCTTTCCTGAATAAGGATATGCTTCGCCTCTTGTAATTCCTTTGCGCTGAGATACGGTTTGCTAGTTGTACTATCGTTCCTGACCCCCTTGCTAAAGAATCGGCGATAGAAGGCAACATCTCTGCAAGCTCTAACAAAATCAGAAAATCGCTCTATGAGCTCTTCTGTGCCTGGTCTCACGTGATTTGACCCTTTTTATTTCTTTGGACGAAATGTCATAGTCCAGCTCTACAAGAAGTGTTGGCCATTCTTCAGGACTCCTTGTCAGCCATTGTGGACCTCTCCACCATAATTTATTATTAACAAGCTCAGATGCGCGAACTCCTCTCGACGCCAGATCAGCGGGATTTTGTTCTGACGGTACGTGTCGCCAACGGCACTCCACTGTGTTGGTATGGATTTCAGACACCCGATTGGCGACAAAGGTTTTCCATTTATTTGGATGACCGCTAAGCCAAGCGAGGACCACGGTGGAGTCTGTCCAAAGATGTACAATTTCTACCTGCTTTAAGTGTTTTCGTAATTGCGCTACTAAATTCTAGCCGGGGAAGTGAAATTGTCTTAACGGGAGCGATTTTGGTTTTAGAAATGATTAATTGAGTCGAAACCACTGACATATAGAAATGGACCACTCGCCCCATACAAAATGCCTATGAAGCGATGGTGCACTTTCTAGTTCCCTCTTGCTCACACCATTAACGGATTTTGAGCAGTCAGCTGTGGGTTTGAATTGCTGTCAAATGCTTTTTTGGGGCATTAGTCCGTTTTATTTGCATAAATCCATCAAATAATTACTACAAAAATTATAAAATAATTCCTTTTGTATCTTAAGTCCCTTCAAAGGAATGCAAACATTAAATTACCCCTTTGTAAGATACAATTGAATTTTACACAATTTCTAATTTTTCAGTAGAAATTGTGTTATTAAATTATGAAAATTAGTCTTTTCTTATCTCATATTTCAAATTTTTCTTATCTTATGTCTGATTTACGACAACAATGGCACAAAATCCACAAAAAAACCTGAGTGGCGTAATATAGCGAACCAATTTGGAATGAATTGTATTTATGTCCTTTTACTGTTGTTATGGGGGCACACTTTCCAGGGCCCGGCTAAAGCGCCTGGTCTGGTGGTGTGTGGCATGCGCGAGCTGGCAGGCTAGCATATGCGGTAGTGTGGGGGGGTTGTGCCGGTAGGCCACCCGAAGCCACCAGAGCGAGAATGCCCATAACGAAAGATTCTCGCGCCACGGAAAACAAGGTACGGGGGGAAAACGAGCAGGGCAAACCGAACCCCTGCTACTGGCGTGGATGACTCTCAGGGGGGGTTCTGATGACATGAACCCCCCTCTGGCCGATGCCCCAACCTCCCTTCGACCTCCCCTTGGCCCAAAAATATTTGGGGAGGTCCCTATTTATTTGTTACAGCAAAATCAACAAAAAAAAATCAAGTCACATGACCCCTACAATGGGGAAAACCCTGAGGTCGATGTCGTCATTGGAGGGAGGAGAATTGACCCAGAGAAAAAATGAAAAAATTTAATGTAAGTTGAACATACCTGAATCTATTTTGTTATTTTCATACTTATTTACAAAAATCTACAAATTTGAAGCCGTTGGGCGCCTTGCTGCTGCTGTTGCGACGATGCTGCTGCTGATGTTGCTGCTGCTGTTGTTGCTGCTGATGATGCCGCCGCCCGGCACCCTGCCTCTTCATGTGGCCCCGAAGAGGTGCCGGGGTGTCCGTGAAGATCCAGGAACCGGTCATATGGTGAGTATCTTTCATTTATTTTTTGTAGTTGTTATATTGTTGCTAATTTATTGACTGTAGGTTTTATGTTGTTACTTATTTAGTGATTTTTTTTTTTTTTGTAGTTCTTATATTGTTATTTATCTATTGATTTTTTGTTGTGTTTATGTTGTTATTTATTGATTGACTTTTTGTTGTGTTTATGTTGTTATTTATTTTTTGACTTATTTTATTATACGGTCCATGTATTTATTTCATTTTATTTGTAATTTGAACAGCACTTATAATTATACTTTCTTTAAATTCACATATACCATGTTTCCATCTCCCTAAAATCTCGGGATTTTGCGAGATTTCGCGAAATCCATATGAAAATCTATTGGATTTCCCATACAAGTAGCCGATTTTGAAATCTTGAGATTTCGAGAGAATCTCAATCAAAATCTACTAAATTCGATGTGGCATCCCCAAAAAGTTATTCACCACCATGCAACAGGCGTCAAAATTGACAAATTTATGACTGTCGATTTCTTCTACTTCTATTACACACAAATTAAAATTTATTCACTATGTCCAAATGTTGGCTAACAAGAGTTTGTTGATATTTAATCACTTTAACATTCACTTCTTTAGCACAAAAACTTTTTGGAAATAATGAAAACATGACACTTGACATATCAAATGTCAAATGAAATCACGTTACTAGATGGAAACACTTTTAAATCCCTCATTCAAAATCTCGAGATTTTGGGGAGATGGAAACATGGCATTAGTTTCTTAAAGTTTTTGCAACAATAATAATTATTTTTTTTCTCGATCCCATTGGTTTATATTTGCGCTGTTTATAATTATTTTGTCTTTGTAAGTCCACTTATTAATAATCTTCACTTAATTTAAGTATAGCTTTATTATGTTTAAAAAAAATTTTTTTTTTTTTTTCTGTTGTCGATATCGGTCTCTACTATTTAATTAACTGTTTATGTCGGAGTTCACTTAATTAATTTATTATTGTCATTTTTATTTCCTTTAGTTACTCACTTTGTTATTTGTGTGCACAGTAGTATTTAGTTATTTTAACTTCGATGTTCTCAAGATATATTTATCGAATTCCTTTACTGTCGGTCTATTTATTTATCCAGTCGCGTGAATTAAAAAATTGTCCAGATATGTATTCACTTAGTGAGGATATCTTCATTCAAGATAAATGTTCACCGCCTTTATCTCACCAATCGCTTTCTTCTTCTTTCCAGATCTCAATCAGGCTAAACTTAACGGGAAGTGATTGCAGTTAGCCAGAAAAAAAATATAACGGTAAGTCACTCAGTTTCTGAATAATCAGAAATCCTCACATTGTTCTGTTTCTTGTCTTATTTTAGGTTCAACACATGTCGGGAACTTAACGGTACACTAGATTTTATATGCTTATGGTTCAATTTGGAATATGTTTTTTTCTTTCCCTTTTTTGTTTTTTTCAATCTAACCCCGTGAAAATATAAGCAATGATTTTATATATTGTTCTTTTTTTTTTTTTCTTCTTTTAGGTTCACATCACTTTTCACAAAGTATTTAGAAGGTAAGGCACTTATGTTCATGTCTTATTTTCTTAGCAGCGATTATTTCCCCTTTCTTTCTTTGTCTTTCAGGTCCGTCACGCGTTCAACTCAACTGGTTACCGCTCGCCCGCAAATTAATTATCACGATTTGTTCACACTTTTTTTTTCTCTAAAGAAAACCGAAGAAAACCGCGCCGGGCCCATCCGCCTTTCTTCACAAAAACTTCTCACCCACTTTTCCGACTCTTCCTCTAAATTTTGACTCCCGACCTAAGTACTTTTTACTTTTTTGTTCCGCGACTCAACTCCTTTCACAGCTTCCGACCGACTCCTGAATTACGCGCCGATCCACGCCAACCTCCTCAGCCGCGCCGATGACTCATCTCTTCCACCGTTCTCGGTCCCGCTGCCATCCACTCACACATCGCCGCGCCAGCCAATCGAGCGCTTACCGCCGATGTGCGAGTCGATGCCAACGGGATCGAGCTTCACTTCTCGCCGTGGCTGGTGCCCGGCTCGAGGCAGCTGGGTGCACCGTGCACTTTTGTGCTGGCTCGAGCTTCTCGGTCGCGTGAATTTTTCTGTGGGACCGGGCTCGATGTGCACATTTTGCCTCGATCGCCAGGCCCGCGCCGCAATTTTTCTTCGCTTTAACTGTCCCTCGAGCTGCGGGCGCCGAGTTTTGGTGCTATTTTTAGCTCCAAAACTCCGCGTTCGCAGTCCGAGAGACAGCCCCCTTGCGGTACCCGCCACGGGCGCCGTAAATTTTTGGACTTGTTGACGAGATCAAATTTGTTTCGCCAGCCATAGGCGGCGTGAAAAATAAAATATATGCTTCATGTTTTTCAGGACAAAGAATCGGGGCCAAGGTTTGGCCCTGACCACAACACCATCAGGTACTTTGAGCTCGCCAGTCCCGCAGAGTGGGCAAGCAAAGCCCCTCCCAACCTGTTCCCCTCGAGGTAGAGAGATCCCCGAAACCCCGAGTAGGCTTGCTGGCTGACGAAGCCAACATCCTCAATTCTCAAGAGGTTCCGGGTCACCCTCAACCCCGAAGGTTGCAGGCCGGGCCTCTTGAATAGAAGGTGGGAGGAAAACTGACAAAAATTTAAAGGATGGGTATTGGATGGGATGGGATTATGGATAAGGAACTCTAATTGGGATGGGGTAAAGGGGGTTTAAACAGGGTGTGTCCACCGCATACCTTGAAGAGGCGGCTTCAGGACACACGAACGCCACCAGTTAAGCTGGTCGGATACCTTCTTAGGGCTACCGAATAACAGGAGGGGTGGAGGAAGTCCATTACGGATTACCGCGGTGGAGTTTCCCAATTTATAACGGAATAGAAGAATGTTTAGAATTTAAAATCAGTTTACAGGACATATTAGGATATAAGGTCACGGTTTGATATCTTTGGCATGGAAAGTGCCAATTAACTTGCCTTGAAGGGTTTCCAACTCATACAATGAATTACCTTTCCTAGCTCTAACTCGGCATTTGACGAACTTCTTTCCAAGTTTGGCGTTGAAGCCTTTCCCGAAATTACTCAACTGGAAGTTCCTTCTGAATACTTCTTGTCCTACCTTGAACTCTACAGGTTTAGATCGTAGATTATACTGCTTGGCGCCTCTGTCAAAAGCCTTGTCCAAATTCTCTTGTACCTGTGCACGAATTAATCCAAGTTTGTCGGAGGTATCCACATCAATAGGTTCATTCACCCCTGATAGCTGTCGTAATAATGCATAGGCAGAGCCATGCTCAATCATATTATTGCCGAACAAAATTTTATAAGGAGAGAATTGTGTGGCTTGGTGAACTGAACTACGTAACGAACTGGCTATACAACTCAATTTCTCATCCCATTTGGTGTGATCATCTTTTAGGTAGGCTCGAATGCCAGACAAAATAGATTGATTTACACGCTCTGAGGCGTTGGCTTGAGGCGAGTATACCGCAGTGCGAAAATGATGCACGCCATATCTTTTCAAAAGATTCTGAAATTGAGCTGAACGAAATTGTGTCCCATTGTCAGTCACCACTGTTTCAGGGACTCCGAAGTGATGGAAAATTTGTTCTTCGACATAAGTGCAAATGTTAGAGGTACTAGCCTTTCGAAGAGGTTGAAGCAAAGGGTATTTCGAAAAGTGATCTAAAGCGATCAAAATACAAACTTTTCCTTTCTTTGTTCTAGGATAAGGACCCAGGAGATCGAGATAAACTCGTTGCCAAGGTCGTTCGGTCTTAACTTGTGTGCCCATAGGTGGTCTTAATGTGGTGTTAGATGGTTTCACCTCTTTGCAAATGTCGCAAGACAGTATGTATTCATGTGTTTCAACTGTCATCCCTGGCCAATAGAAATGTCTGCGAAGTCTTGCTAAGGTTTTACCAATTCCGCCGTGAGCTGCTAAAAGTGGATCATGAGCTCGAGATATAACGTCTTTAGTTAATGCACTAGGCACCCATAACTTCCACGCTTCTTCTTCTTGAACGGGATCACCTGACCGTGGTTGAGTTCGTATGTAAACATATTCATCACGGACTATTAAATCAGCGAAACGATCTTTATTTTTCTCAATACGTTCTTTAAGTTCGGTATATTCAGACGATTGGAAGTGTGGTGAATCAAGATCAATTTCGGGACCAGGGTCTTCTAAAGAGCTAGCATTTATTTGGTCGCAGTGAATTCGTGACAAGGCGTCTGGCACAACATTCAGTGTTCCTTTACGGTGCTCGATACTGAAGTTGAAACCTTGTAACTTTAGGCTCCATCGGGCCAGACGACCGCTAAGGTCTTTTTGATTCATGAGCCACTGTAGGCTAGCGTGATCAGTTATGATCTTAAAAGGCATTAATTCGACATAAGCACGGAATTTTTTAAGACTTATAATGGCCGCAAGACATTCTAATTCAGTTACTGTGTAATTTCTCTGAGCAGAATTGAGCTTCTGAGAAACGTATGCGATTGGTTTTTCTTTTCCTTCGCCGTCTAATTGTAAAAGCACGCCTCCGACACCTTGACTACTCGCGTCGCACTGAATAATGAAAGGTTTATTAAAGTCAGGACTCGACAACAATGGGGCGGTGGTAAGAAGTTTCTTTAGTTCTTCGAAAGCAACCTGAGCTTCATCATTCCACGTATATTTGTTAGATTTCTTTAACGTGTCTGTAATTGGAGCGCTCAGATCAGCATAATTTGGGATGAACTTCCGATACCAACCGGCCATGCCTAGAAAACGTCGAGCCTGTTTAAGAGTCTTAGGCGACGGGTAATTTACTATCGCAGCGATCTTGTCTGGGTCTGTCTTGATGCCCCCTTGAAGCGTTGTTTAATCGGGGCGGCTTCACCGACATCAATCACATGTTCGAGAAGATTGGTTTTTCCTAAACCCAAGGTAGCAAAAGATGGAAAAAGGGATTTGACGTATTCTAGCCTGCGTTGTTCAGCAGGTGGAAAGACATGTTGTTTGGAATCTATCGATTCCGCGATCGGGGCATCCAACGAGGCCAACGACCCTAAGACATCTGGCGCTAAACCAAAAGTCTTCCAGAAATCGACTCCCAAATATAAAGGTTGCGTCAGACTGGGAACAAGATAAAAACGGGGTGACTTGCTTTGGCCACGAAAAGTAACATCTAGGTCAGCATGACCGTGTACTTCGGGCTTGGCCCCGTTGGCTACCTCGATCGTGGATCGATATTTTGCCCAATTAATGTTCTTGTCGGACAACAATTTCTCCGGTCCTTGACCAAGTACGCTCACACTAGCTCCAGTGTCTAGTAATCCGGTCAACTTGGTTCCCAGAATCTGAACTTCAGCATAAGGTCTTACATCCTTTTGCACTGACACGAATGGCTAATTTACGTCGGTTTGAAATAACGCGTCGCCAAAAGGCACGTAAACGTACTGACGAGCGTTTGGTTTTTGTACTTTGTCGTACCCGGGTTTCGGAATATTTTGAAGGTGCTAAAGTCGACATGAAAATTCTCTCCCGAGCGGCTCGATACTCCTTTAACCGCTGATGGAATGGTTTACGAGGGTAAACAATGGGAACGGTATTTTGAATTTTTGCGGGCTGTTCTGGCCTCGCTAAAATCGTAACTGCTCGACAGGGAGTAATACATGGCGTCTCATCCTCAAACTCTGACTCGAGAACATCTTCTATAGTGACAATATCTACGACATTTGATTTAGGTTTTACGGACACATCAGGTAAAGTAAGTTTCTCCGAGGAGGTAGGTAATTCCTCTGGACGAGAGGCAACCTCAGGGCTTCGGGTTACGGCCCTAAGCGTGAGGACCCATGAAAGTCAGAATTGTACGATGCCGAGATGTGTCGATACTTTTCGTTATACATTGACACGTAAGGATCATGAGACCATGAAACCTTGAGACCATGAGACCATGAGATCATGAGACCACCCAAGGGCAAGCACGCAGGTTGCAGACAAGGGTGGTGAAGCAAAATTGGAATTTAAAAGAATTTTCCAGAAAATTGAAAGGTATTTATCTAACGCAAGAATAGATCATACTAACAGACATCGATACGACAAAATTGTTAAGTTGAGTTGGTATTTATTTTGCAATGATGGCGGTTAAACCATCATATCTGAGGGAATTTTAGCAAGGGTGGAAATGGTTGAGCAGAGGAATAGCTGGAGATGAAATCCAGCGACACCGAATGGGAAAGAATTAGCATCGTCGAGGAAAGGTAGCTGTACCGACTCACCCCGCGAGAAGCCAGCAACCGACGACGACGGGAGGGAACTCCCGGTCAGGTGGCTGGCACACCAAAAGCCAACCCCTGCAGTTCCGGGGAATCCTCCCGACGTTCCCGGACGCCAGTCCCGCAGAGTGGGCAAGCAAAGCCCCTCCCAACCTGTTCCCCTCGAGGTAGAGAGATCCCCGAAACCCCGAGTAGGCTTGCTGGCTGACGAAGCCAACATCCTCAATTCTCAAGAGGTTCCGGGTCACCCTCAACCCCGAAGGTTGCAGGCCGGGCCTCTTGAATAGAAGGTGGGAGGAAAACTGACAAAAATTTAAAGAATGGGTATTGGATGGGATGGGATTATGGATAAGGAACTCTAATTGGGATGGGGTAAAGGGGGTTTAAACAGGGTGTGTCCACCGCATACCTTGAGGCGGCTTCAGGACACACGAACGCCACCAGTTAAGCTGGTCGGATACCTTCTTAGGGCTACCGAATAACAGGAGGGGTGGAGGAAGTCCATTACGGATTACCGCGGTGGAGTTTCCCAATTTATAACGGAATAGAAGAATGTTTAGAATTTAAAATCAGTTTACAGGACATATTAGGATATAAGGTCACGGTTTGATATCTTTGGCATGGAAAGTGCCAATTAACTTGCCTTGAAGGGTTTCCAACTCATACAATGAATTACCTTTCCTAGCTCTAACTCGGCATTTGACGAACTTCTTTCCAAGTTTGGCGTTGAAGCCTTTCCCGAAATTACTCAACTGGAAGTTCCTTCTGAATACTTCTTGTCCTACCTTGAACTCTACAGGTTTAGATCGTAGATTATACTGCTTGGCGCCTCTGTCAAAAGCCTTGTCCAAATTCTCTTGTACCTGTGCACGAATTAATCCAAGTTTGTCGGAGGTATCCACATCAATAGGTTCATTCACCCCTGATAGCTGTCGTAATAATGCATAGGCAGAGCCATGCTCAATCATATTATTGCCGAACAAAATTTTATAAGGAGAGAATTGTGTGGCTTGGTGAACTGAACTACGTAACGAACTGGCTATACAACTCAATTTCTCATCCCATTTGGTGTGATCATCTTTTAGGTAGGCTCGAATGCCAGACCAAATAGATTGATTTACACGCTCTGAGGCGTTGGCTTGAGGCGAGTATACCGCAGTGCGAAAATGATGCACGCCATATCTTTTCAAAAGATTCTGAAATTGAGCTGAACGAAATTGTGTCCCATTGTCAGTCACCACTGTTTCAGGGACTCCGAAGTGATGGAAAATTTGTTCTTCGACATAAGTGCAAATGTTAGAGGTACTAGCCTTTCGAAGAGGTTGAAGCAAAGGGTATTTCGAAAAGTGATCTAAAGCGATCAAAATACAAACTTTTCCTTTCTTTGTTCTAGGATAAGGACCCAGGAGATCGAGATAAACTCGTTGCCAAGGTCGTTCGGTCTTAACTTGTGTGCCCATAGGTGGTCTTAAGGTGGTGTTTGATGGTTTCACCTCTTTGCAAATGTCGCAAGACAGTATGTATTCATGTGTTTCAACTGTCATCCCTGGCCAATAGAAATGTCTGCGAAGTCTTGCTAAGGTTTTACCAATTCCGCCGTGAGCTGCTAAAAGTGGATCATGAGCTCGAGAGATAACGTCTTTAGTTAATGCACTAGGCACCCATAACTTCCACGCTTCTTCTTCTTGAACGGGATCACCTGACCGTGGTTGAGTTCGTATGTAAACATATTCATCACGGACTATTAAATCAGCGAAACGATCTTTATTTTTCTCAATACGTTCTTTAAGTTCGGTATATTCAGACGATTGGAAGTGTGGTGAATCAAGATCAATTTCGGGACCAGGGTCTTCTAAAGAGCTAGCATTTATTTGGTCGCAGTGAATTCGTGACAAGGCGTCTGGCACAACATTCAGTGTTCCTTTACGGTGCTCGATACTGAAGTTGAAACCTTGTAACTTTAGGCTCCATCGGGCCAGACGACCGCTAAGGTCTTTTTGATTCATGAGCCACTGTAGGCTAGCGTGATCAGTTATGATCTTAAAAGGCATTAATTCGACATAAGCACGGAATTTTTTAAGACTTATAATGGCCGCAAGACATTCTAATTCAGTTACTGTGTAATTTCTCTGAGCAGAATTGAGCTTCTGAGAAACGTATGCGATTGGTTTTTCTTTTCCTTCGCCGTCTAATTGTAAAAGCACGCCTCCGACACCTTGACTACTCGCGTCGCACTGAATAATGAAAGGTTTATTAAAGTCAGGACTCGACAACAATGGGGCGGTGGTAAGAAGTTTCTTTAGTTCTTCGAAAGCAACCTGAGCTTCATCATTCCACGTATATTTGTTAGATTTCTTTAACGTGTCTGTAATTGGAGCGCTCAGATCAGCATAATTTGGGATGAACTTCCGATACCAACCGGCCATGCCTAGAAAACGTCGAGCCTGTTTAAGAGTCTTAGGCGACGGGTAATTTACTATCGCAGCGATCTTGTCTGGGTCTGTCTTGATGCCCCCTTGAAGCGTTGTTTAATCGGGGCGGCTTCACCGACATCAATCACATGTTCGAGAAGATTGGTTTTTCCTAAACCCAAGGTAGCAAAAGATGGAAAAAGGGATTTGACGTATTCTAGCCTGCGTTGTTCAGCAGGTGGAAAGACATGTTGTTTGGAATCTATCGATTCCGCGATCGGGGCATCCAACGAGGCCAACGACCCTAAGACATCTGGCGCTAAACCAAAAGTCTTCCAGAAATCGACTCCCAAATATAAAGGTTGCGTCAGACTGGGAACAAGATAAAAACGGGGTGACTTGCTTTGGCCACGAAAAGTAACATCTAGGTCAGCATGACCGTGTACTTCGGGCTTGGCCCCGTTGGCTACCTCGATCGTGGATCGATATTTTGCCCAATTAATGTTCTTGTCGGACAACAATTTCTCCGGTCCTTGACCAAGTACGCTCACACTAGCTCCAGTGTCTAGTAATCCGGTCAACTTGGTTCCCAGAATCTGAACTTCAGCATAAGGTCTTACATCCTTTTGCACTGACACGAATGGCTAATTTACGTCGGTTTGAAATAACGCGTCGCCAAAAGGCACGTAAACGTACTGACGAGCGTTTGGTTTTTGTACTTTGTCGTACCCGGGTTTCGGAATATTTTGAAGGTGCTAAAGTCGACATGAAAATTCTCTCCCGAGCGGCTCGATACTCCTTTAACCGCTGATGGAATGGTTTACGAGGGTAAACAATGGGAACGGTATTTTGAATTTTTGCGGGCTGTTCTGGCCTCGCTAAAATCGTAACTGCTCGACAGGGAGTAATACATGGCGTCTCATCCTCAAACTCTGACTCGAGAACATCTTCTATAGTGACAATATCTACGACATTTGATTTAGGTTTTACGGACACATCAGGTAAAGTAAGTTTCTCCGAGGAGGTAGGTAATTCCTCTGGACGAGAGGCAACCTCAGGGCTTCGGGTTACGGTTGCGGACGGGAGGGAAGAGTCTCGCCCGCCTCCGCAGCTGACAGGATCGCTCGTTGAGGTCGAGAACTGGTGTTGTTGCTCTCGACCCGAGTCTTGTTTTTTTGTGAACAGTTGGGGCAGCGAGGTTTGACTGTCCCCTTCCTGCCGCAACCGTAACAGAAGAAGCCCGTTGGCTCCTTGTCACAGTCGTTGTAATAATGCCCTTCGGCATCACAATTCCAACATTTTATTACAGCCGGGGTAACTCTCATAAGAGCATCTACCTGTTCAGGTAACGTCTCTCCCAGGTTTCCAAAAAAACGATTCTCTTCAACTTTGGCAAAGCGGGGTACAGCGGGCATCGGAGCATAGCCTGTCGCGTTGTAGAGTCATTTGAATTTCCGTTACCAAGTCGCGAAGATGAGATATTGTGAAAACACGATAATGACAAATTTGCTGCTGAATAAATAGCAGCAACCCTGCTCTTAAAATCTCGACAAATTCTCCCTCAGGCATGGGCCTGCCCATCCTGTTAAGTAACAAAACAAGGCCTTGGTAATAGGTGGTAAAAAACTCGTTTGGCTTCTGCTTTCGACCCAACATTTGCTGTAAAATGTCCACGTCTCTAGCTCGTTCTCCCCAGTCTGCTCTGAGAGAACTCTTTAATTCTTGCCAAGTTAAATTTGGATTACTCTGCTGCATGTTCCAGTACCAAGTTCCCACCGAGTCTCCGAGCAGAAGATAGAAATGGTCGATCAAATGATCGAATCGGCCTCGAAGTGTTCGTTCAGTTAATCGTTCAACCCGATAAAGGAACTCTTCGAGATGTAGTCGGGAATTGTCTCCGTCATAGATAAATGTCCAGTGACGAATAGGACTACTGGGCCATTGCTCATGTGTATTTGGCGATCTCGGTTGGTACGGGTTTCTGTGCAAAGGTTCAGGTCTGGGGTTAAGATGGTCGAAGTTGGGATACCCAAGGTATGGCTGTTCAGCGGCCGGGCTGACATTGAAGTTTGGCTGCCTCACTACTCGCGACGGGCGAGGAGGCTGCTCAGCACGGCGAGTAGCGGAAGGTCGAGTGATCGGCGTTTCCATTTCCGCTAATCGATTTTGTCGTTCGCGATCAATTCTTGCCATTTCCGCACGGACGATGTCCACGACCCTAAAGCGTAAAGTCGCGTCGAGAGTCTCGCGCAGACCGGATTTTTCGCCTTCGTTTGTTTCTTGTTCATCGAGCGATGGTGGTAATTCGGGTCTGTTCGTCAATGATTCGCGATCGCGATCTGGTCTTACCGTGGCCGGTGTTTCAGGCACTTCATCGCGTGCCGTTTGCCGCGTATTATAAGTTAGCACCCACAGCTTGCAAATTCTCAAAATTCTTCTTAAAATCCCCTTCACCCATTTTCCCAACAAACCTAAAACACCCAGCCAATTCTTTCCCACGTAAAAAGCTTACGCAGCTTTTTACCCCATAAACCAGACGCTCCCACGATCTCCGACTCCACAGGCCAGACGACACCACGATCATCATTTTCCGCAACCCAGGAATTAGGTGAAACCAGACGACACCTCACGTGGCTAGAACCTGGAAAATTCTTCTGCGCGAAGCCCTGACAACCGGCGATTAGCAGCTCCTCAGTTAGTCTTAAGAAAATTGTAATAGCGTAAAGGTCTAACGACAAATAAAGATAAATTAATAAAGATAAAATTCTTTTTTTTAAGCAAAAACCCTCGAAGTGTTTTTTAACTTATATCTCTTTGGTACCGCGCCTTGGTTGGGTTCCGACATGTTTGAGTTTTTAGGTGATTACGGAAGTTATGAATTGATTTGAAAAGCAATAAAGGAGAAGACAATGCTCACGGAAATGCAAAAAGGTAGCTAAATAATCCTTACCCGGTTAGTGCCAACCCTTTACAATACGTTTTACAATCTTAATACTAATAAAAAATTTTTTTTATAATTTCCAGATACAGTATAGCAGATACCAATTTTGTTAAAATTATATTAATTGTTATTATGTATTAATACCAAAATTTTATAAAAGATTTTTATGTTGTCTTTCTTTCCTTTTTTCTATCTTTCAAAAGGATGTTTCTACAATTGTTACTATTATTACCAAAAAAAATTACAATGATATTTACTAATAGAAATTTTTCTTTTTCTTTCAAAAAAATATTGTTTCTCTACAAAACCATCAAGACATTTCTCTGGTTCACCTCTCCTCTCCAACTTCCGCCGAAGAAGAGAAAAAAAAAATGCGAAATTTTTCCTTGTTGACTGAGTTGATTGATAAAAAAACAAAAGAGAGCCATCCACTGCCACCGAGCATTCGGCCCGCCGACGGGATGTGGTGAGGGAAGGAGCCTTACCAGTTTCACTGGCAGGGACTGCGAGGCGGGGAACGACCGAAGGGCCCTCCCGGTCAGGTAGCTGGCTCACCAACTAGCCAACTCCTGCAATTCCAGGGAGGTCTTCGGACGTCTCCACCACGCAGGCCCGACAGGGTCTGCTGGCAAGGCCCCCCCCACTACCAGTCTCTCCCTAGGATGGAGTCTCCCGGAGACCTGGAGTAGGCGTGCTGGCTGATGAAGCCAGCATCCTCAATTCTCGAGAGGCCTCCTGAAGCCTCCAGCCACGGGAGTCCCAATAGGGCCTCGAAGGAATAATGGGAAGGTAAGTGAAAATTGGGAGCCCTATGCTCAATGGGATGGGATAGGATGGCCCCGCGTTGGGCGCCATATTTGTTATGGGGGCACACTCTCCATGGCCCAGCTAAAGCGCCTGGTCTGGTGGTGTGTGGCATGCGCGAGCTGGCAGGCTAGCATATGCGGTAGTGTGGGGGGGTTGTGCCGGTAGGCCACCCGAAGCCACCAGAGCGAGAATGCCCATAACGAAAGATTCTCGCGCCACGGAAAACAAGGTACGGGGGGAAAACGAGCAGGGCAAACCGAACCCCTGCTACTGGCGTGGATGACTCTCAGGGGGGGTTCTGATGACATGAACCCCCCTCTGGCCGATGCCCCAACCTCCCTTCGACCTCCCCGTGGCCCAAAAATATTTGGGGAGGTCCCTATTTATTTGTTACAGCAAAATCAACAAAAAAAAATCAAGTCACATGACCCCTACAATTGGGAAAACCCTGAGGTCGATGTCGTCATTGGAGGGAGGAGAATTGACCCAGAGAAAAAATGAAAAAATTTAATGTAAGTTGAACATACCTGAATCTATTTTGTTATTTTCATACTTATTTACAAAAATCTACAAATTTGAAGCCGTTGGGCGCCTTGCTGCTGCTGTTGCGACGATGCTGCTGCTGATGTTGCTGCTGCTGTTGTTGCTGCTGATGATGCCGCCGCCCGGCACCCTGCCTCTTCATGTGGCCCCGAAGAGGTGCCGGGGTGTCCGTGAAGATCTAGGAACCGGTCATATGGTGAGTATCTTTCATTTATTTTTTGTAGTTGTTACATTGTTGCTAATTTATTGACTGTAGGTTTTATGTTGTTACTTATTTAGTGATTTTTTTTTTGTAGTTCTTATATTGTTATTTATTTATTGATTTTTTGTTGTGTTTATGTTGTTATTTATTTATTGACTTGTTGTTGTGTTTATGTTGTTATTTATTTATTGACTTATTTTATTATACGGTCCATGTATTTATTTCATTTTATTTGTAATTTGAACAGCACTTATAATTATACTTTCTTTAAATTCACTTAGTTTCTTAAAGTTTTTGCACCAATAATAATTATTTTTTTTCTCGATCCCATTGGTTTATATTTGCGCTGTTTATAATTATTTTGTCTTTGTAAGTCCACTTATTAATAATCTTCACTTAATTTAAGTATAGCTTTATTATGTTTAAAAAAAAATTTTCTTTTTTTTTTCTGTTGTCGATATCGGTTTCTACTATTTAATTAACTGTTTATGTCGGAGTTCACTTAATTAATTTATTATTGTCATTTTTATTTCCTTTAGTTACTCACTTTGTTATTTGTGTGCACAGTAGTATTTAGTTATTTTAACTTCGATGGTCTCAAGATATATTTATCGAATTCCTTTACTGTCGGTCTATTTATTTATCCAGTCGCGTGAATTAAAGAATTGTCCAGATATGTATTCACTTAGTGAGGATATCTTCACTCAAGATAAATGTTCACCGCCTTTATCTCACCAATCGCTTTCTTCTTCTTTCCAGATCTCGTTCAGGCTAAACTTAACGGGAAGTGATTGCAGTTAGCCAGAAAAAAAAATATAACGGTAAGTCACTCAGTTTCTGAATATCAGAAATCCTCACATTGTTCTGTTTCTTGTCTTATTTTAGGTTCAACACATGTCGGGAACTTAACGGTACACTAGATTTTATATGCTTATGGTTCAATTTGGAATATGTTTTTTTCTTTCCCTTTTTTTTTCAGTCTAACCCCGTGAAAATATAAGCAATGATTTTATATATTGTTCTTTTTTTTTTTTCTTTCTTCTTTTAGGTTCACATCACTTTTAACAAAGTATTTAGAAGGTAAGGCACTTATGTTCATGTCTTATTTTCTTAGCAGCGATTATTTCCCCTTTCTTTCTTTGTTTTTCAGGTCCGTCACGCGTTCAACTCAACTGGTTACCGCTCGCCCGCAAATTAATTATCACGATTTGTTCAAACTTTTTTTTTCTCTAAGGAAAACCGAAGAAAACCGCGCCGGGCCTATCCGCCTTTCTTCACAAAAACTTCTCACCCACTTTTCCGACTCTTCCTCTAAATTTTGACTCCCGACCTAAGTACTTTTTACTTTTTTGTTCCGCGACTCAACTCCTTTCACAGCCTCCGACCGACTCCCGAATTACGCGCCGATCCACGCCAACCTCCTCAGCCGCGCCGATGACTCATCTCTTCCACCGTTCTCGGTCCCGCTGCCATCCACTCACAAATCGCCGCGCCAGCCAATCGAGCGCTTACCGCCGATGTGCGAGTCGATGCCAACGGGATCGAGCTTCACTTCTCGCCGTGGCTGGTGCCCGGCTCGAGGCAGCTGGGTGCACCGTGCACTTTTGTGCTGGCTCGAGCTTCTCGGTCGCGTGAATTTTTCTGTGGGACCGGGCTCGATGTGCCCATTTTGCCTCGATCGCCAGGCCCGCGCCGCAATTTTTCTTCGCTTTAACTGTCCCTCGAGCTGCGGGCGCCGAGTTTTGGTGCTATTTTTAGCTCCAAAACTCAGCGTTCGCAGTCCGAGAGACAGCCCCCTTGCGGTACCCGCCACGGGCGCCGTAAATTTTTGGACTTGTTGACGAGATCAAATTTGTTTCGCCAGCCATAGGCGGCGTGAAAAATAAAATATATGCTTCATGTTTTTCAGGACAAAGAATCGGGGCCAAGGTTTGGCCCTGACCACAACACTGTAACTAAATTAAGTGAAGTATACAGCAAAAACACAAAAGTGCTCTAATTTTTACTTTTGAGTTCTTAAAACAGTTGTTTAGCGATATAAATCGCATATCCAGAAGAGAGCATTTCAACGTTTTGCTGAGAATTTTTCAATGAAAAATGTGTTATTCCATCAATTTTTTGGCCCGAAATTATTTGAGATTTGATGCTACTTCCAGGGGAATCAGATTTAAACGTGCAGGTTACAAATAAAATTAATATAATTTTTAAATTTGCCGCCTTTTGAAGCCCCCTATCTCGCGTAATGCGAACGAAATAGACAGATATATGCCTTCTATATCTGAACTCTCCTTAGGTGAGAACTTTCAAAACGGTGCACCATTTGAGATAGCAAATCGAGTGGTCCATTTCCACGGTATACAGAATACAAGGTATGCTCACTTGAAAAACCGTTTTCGCCATCTTGCTTTTGATGACGTACTTTTGGACAATTCTGTATGAAAAATCGGGAAAATTAATTTTAATTATTTTTTGGTAATAGTACGATAAATTGCTATGGGCACAATCGGTAGTAATGATAATTAGCAATTTTTTAAAATATAACCTGAATTTGTGAGACTAATGGTATTTAAGTAAAAAAAGATTTCTTCCGTGGGGAAAATGTAAACAAGTTAAAATATTTTGAAATATGAATTAAAAGTGCGATTATTTCCATCACATTAAATTGAATTAGATATTATAGAATAATGAACAACTAATACGGTTTATTAAGCTAATCAGTCGTTCTCCCCAAGGCTATAAAGAATATTTTAAAATGGTTGTGAATTTTTCAAATAATGAGGATGATAATTTAAAATGCACGGATTCTTCTGCATGTAACTAAACTTAAAACATCTTATGATTGCATTTCAGAGGTTTTTTAATACGAGCCCCATATAAAATCCCAAATTCTACGCAATATATAACATAAAACGACCTCATCCTTTCTATCCTAGGAAAAGATTTAAGCAAAGAGGTTTCCCGAGTCGTTCGCAATGTTACCTACGCAGGTATCTGGTTTTATTTTTTTTTAACCTGTGTAGAGAAATAATAAAAGAAGCAATAATAAGTTTTATGATACAGTTTTATTTTCAGCTTAATAAACCGTATTAGTTGTTCAAGCTTTCTATTTTATCTAATTCCATTTAATGTGATGCAAATAATCGCACTTTTAATTCATATTTCAAAATATTTTAACTTGTTTACATTTTCCCCACGGAAGAAATCTGTTTTTACTTAAATACCATTAGTCTCACGAATTCAAGTTATATTTTAAAAAATTGCAAATTTTCATTACTACCGATTATGCCAATAGCAATTTATCGTACTATTACTAAAAAAGAATTAAAATTAATTTTCCCGATTTTTCATACAAAATTGTCCAAAAGTACGTCACGACGAAGTTTCAAAGTCTACATGAGCATACCTTGTATTCTGTATACCGTGGTCCATTTCTATATGTCAGTGGTCGAAACATTTCCGTCTGGGCTCAGGACGCGTGCATAGATCGTAGCAGCGTATGCACGTTCCGAACTGTCGCAAAATCCGTGATACTCAATTTGCGCGGCTCTCATATAACCTAGCCATCTGGGAATTTTTATTCGTTCGAGGGCTGTGAGATCAGAGCTAAACGCAACCCATTCTTGAGATAAATTTCCGGGAAGATCAGTATCCAAATCCACGCCTAAAAGCCACAGTTTCTGCATTAGAATTTTCCCGCAAATAATTACCGGACTAAGCCACCCGGCGGGGTCGAATAATTTTGCGATTTTGGATAGTACAGCTGCGTTTGGTTGGTGTTCCGCTCATATCTATGTTTAACTTGTAACAGAAGTTGTCCTCCTTTGGATTCCAGCTTATTCCTAACGCTTTGATGGTAGAGGTTCCATCAAACAGAAGAACAGTTTCTTTAACTACGTCTTCAGGAACTAGATCCTGTAAGACTTCAGGATGATTTGCGGAAAATTTGCGCAAGTGGAAACCACCTTGTTTGAGTAGCGAAGTTAAATCCTTTCGTAGTTTTACAGCTTCTTGGATGCTGTCGCGCCCGGTCAAAACATCGTCGACATAAAAATCATTCGATAAGCATTTTGATGCTTCTGGAAAGAAGATTTTGCTTCATCTGTGGCTAATTGCTGGAGAGTTCTAACAGCTAAGTATGGAGCAGGAGATTCCAAAGGTAACGGTTAAAAGTCGATAACCCTTTACAGGATGATTTAGGTCTGCTCTCCACAATATTCGCTGATATTCAGTATGCTCAGGGTGTACCCAAATTCGACGATACATTTTCTCTATATCTGCTGAAAAAACAAATTTAGGAAACCGCCAATTTAATAATAGCATCGTAAGGTCTTGTTGAAGCGGCGGACCGATCATTAACAGCTGATTCAGAGATTTTCCTGACGACGTTTTGCAGGAGGCATCAAACACCACTCTTAACTTAGTTGTAGTGCTTGATTCCTTAACAACGCCGTGATGGGGCAGATAATTGGTTTTAAATGTTGCTATAGCTTCATTATTTCACCAAGATTGGTTTGTTTTTTCCAGAGGGGTGACTTCTTCCATCTGGTTTGAACACAGATATTCCCTGAGGACTTCGTTATAATCTTTGAATAAACCTTTGTTCCGAATCATTTTTTCGGTAGTTAAAAGGCGTCTCATAGCGATATTGCGCGAAGATCCTAAGCCTATTTCTAAGTTAGGCTTGAATGGTAACCGAACCATATACGATCCGTCGGGTCTCCGGCGATGTGTCGTCCGGTAGATTTCCTCGCATAACTTGTCTTCATCGTTTTCAACGTGGATACTCGAAGGCTCTTCAAGTTCCCAAAATCTCTGAAGATCGAAATTCAGTTCAATTGTATTAATCAATGAAACGACTTCAATCCTTGGAGCTTTCGGTAGGTGAGCGTGACTTTGCCCAGACAACACCCAACCGAAAATAGTATTTTGACCCAAGGGGGTACCAATGGGTCCGATTCTTACTCCGTCTTTCAAAAGTAACGGGTAAATATCTGCTCCGATTAAAATATCTATTTTAATGGGTATATGATATGTAGGATCGGCTAAAGGTAAATTTTCGATATGCTCCCATTTACCTCGTACCAATGCCTTAGATGGCAGTAAGTCCGTCAGCGTGTCAAGAGCTACCGCGTCTGCTTTCACGCTACGCTCTTCATATCTTGATTTTAAGGTAATGTTTACCATTTTACGTGAGCTAGCTGCTTCATTGTTTGCGAGCCCCGTGACTTTAACGAAAGTGTGACTCATTTTGAGTTTTAGACGTCGGCAGAGAGAATTAGTCACAAAGGTAACTTGAGATCCGGGGTCTATCAAAGCTCGTGCAATTTGAAGCCCCTGCGGCGATTCAACGTACAATAAAGCAGTGGCCAGCAGCACCTGGCTATTTTGCGACAAAAAAAGAGATGATACACTGGTAGCTGCTGTTTGTGCTTCGGATTGTTCGGGTGGGTCATGACGGGCTACTTGACCTTTTTTTGTATTTCTGGACGTAGACTGCTCGCATGATTTTTCAGAAGATACATGCAACAGCGTGTGGTGCTTTCCTCGGCATTGCGTGCACCTTGAAGTACTTAAGCATTTGTTAAGTGTATGATATCGGCCTAGACAATTGATGTAATATCCATTTGCTTTGAAACCGTTCAAATTTCAAAAATTTTGGACATAAACGAATAGAATGAAACTCATGACAGAGTTTACATGATGCCTGAGCCATATGAAAATTTTTGCAATTCACCTTGTTGTTTTCATCCCCTTTTATATTTTCATAGGATTTTGACTTCGCGCCTGATATCGCTTCCAAGGTTCGAAATCTGAGCTCTAAGAATTTCTTAAGCTCGCCCCATTGCGGCACATCGGTTGTGTCGCCTATAGATAATTCCCATTCTTTATGCGTTTCTGCTGGATGCTTTTGTACAACCAGGTGAACGATAATGGGATCCCAGTGCAAAGTATTAATTTGCACGTTGTTTAGTGATGCAATGCAGTCACTAGTTACGTCCAGAAGACCTTCGAGAGAATGTGCAGTCTCAACTGCAATTTTTGGTTGAGAGGTGAATGTCTTAAGCAGCGATGATACTAGAATACGTTTGTTTTCGTATCTTTCTGTTAATGCTTTCCACGCGGATGCGTAATTTGCTTGCGACATTGCAAATTGCTTTATGACATTTGAAGCCTCACCGATCAATGAAGTTTTTAAATAGTGAAACTTTTGCACATCCTCCAGATTAGGATTTTGGTGGATCACTGCAAGATATAAATCTCGAAAGCTGATCCACTCATTATAGTTACCGGAAAATTTTGGTAACGAGATTCTGGGCAGATTTGACTGCCCTAATGATTTTGATACTGAACCAGTAGATGCAATTTGAGAGCTGCCCGTGGGACTGTTGGATCACGAACTCGTGCAGCCTTCTCTAAATTTTCCGCATTTTCTATGAGTTCACCTTTGATGTCATAGAAAATTGCTTCCTGAGATCCGAAGAAGTCTTCTTTGAAGTATTTCAACTCAGAGTCTTCCGCAGTTTTAATTTGGTTTAATTTAGCTTCGTTGGCTAAAAAACCTTGCCAAAGATCATGCCAGCCGTGAGCCGTTTATACAAGCAACGAAAAACCCATGGGTGCGTCTGGCATGCGGGGTCTTTTTAGTATTCGAGATAAATTTATTCATTTGCTCGATGAGAGCCTCTTGAGCTTGAATAATGGATGATACACTTTCCATTTTGATAATTTGCACTTCACGTTCACTTAGTTAGGAAACTGGGACTTACGTTTTGGAGAAAAAGGATGATGCTGGATGCTGGATCCGGCTCGAAGGACCAATGAAAATGTTGTCCTAGATTCCTGGTGATCTGAAAGCACAAAACACCGCCAAACACTCCAATTTCCAATAGCACTCAAAAATAGAACTGGATAACTGGATAACTTAATGCTTTATTACACAAATTAAATTGTTATCACATATAACTTTACAACAATGATAAAATACAAATCTACAAAATTATATTAACAAATGATTTAATAGGACACTAACTAGGAAAGATTTAAATGAAATTACGAACGATGATTTAAGTGGACCCCGCGCGTTGAACTCTGTGGGAAGACTGCCTAGGATCCCGTCCGAATCCTATTCCTCCAGGTCGATGGCATTGCCCTCAGCTCCGGACGTCTCCAGTTTCGGGTGGTCAGCACTCGCGATGTCGATCAGCCAAATCCACGGAAATGCAACGGTGCAATCGTTTGAACTTTGATTCGGCTGATCAATGCGTTTTGCCGGGGTGAACAAACTTCTGCGGCAGGTGTTCCGCGCGTGCGGTGAACATCCGGGCGATGGTTTCACGCGTGTCGTGAACATCTCGGCGGGCTTTGAAACCCCATGGTTTTAACGATGATCTAGGTTTATTTACATTTCTTATGGGGCATTTCCTCCCGACATAAGATTGCATTAAAAGAAAAATGGAGCTACTTAACGGGCGCTCCGACTCGCCCGAATTTGAAGGGGGTAGGTATTAGGGGTAGGATAAAATGTTTAGGATGATAGATATAAGCTAAGCGGAAAGTGAAGTGCATTCTGTTCTTAATGATGGGTAAATTTTGGTCTGACGTCTCAGAGAGTCTAGATTGATTGATGTTGCGTCAATCTCTTGTTTATTGGATGCGGTAGCCGCCTTGGAATAGTCCTCGGAGCTTAATTGATCTTGGCCAACTCCAACGGAGGTAAGTTGAACGTTCACCTCTGCGGGCGGAGATCGTGATCGCCTGTGCAGTGCATAGGTGGTGAACGAGTTGCCAATTGCCGCTAATAACCACCAACTTGTTCCATAGATGCTTCGAATTATTCGTAAGTTCATTATGAAACTAACGAAAAATTTTAATGCACGAAAGACAGACCAAATGCCCAGAAATATCGATGTTAGATTCCCGAACGTGGCAAAAAGGGACCAAGTTCCCTGGAGATAATGTTGTACTCGCTTGAGATGCTCGGTGGGTAGCAAATGAAGTACATTAATATTTTGTCGATCAGTATTATGTCCAATTATGGCTTTAGTAAGGACATTTTCAATTGCTTTCCTTTCCGATGGGTACATGATTTGCTTTCTCAATTCCTCGGTGGCTTCGTAGGTATAGATGCCTGATTTTGATGTCGCGGGTGTCCTCATATTTCCAAGGAATATCCTTCGTGGGATGTAAAAGTTCGGGATCCTCCAACTTATGACCTGCAGGGGTGAAGCCATACCATGCCCCATGAAGCAAATATGCTGGAGCCAACATATTAGAACATGGGACCTCCGTACCGTACTCCTGCAGTAGATGGTTCGTTGGGGCCATGAAGTAGCTCTGATTGTTGTACGTTACAGCCAGTTCATTGTAACACCGATTGGTTCTTCTGACTGTGACCTCTACTGCTTGACATCTAATGAGATATATCACCTCCCCGCGTGCTACGGCAGTGTATCCAGGTTCTTTCATCTTCATGAAGGCAAACTCTGAAGGGTGATGGTGAGCTACAGCCAATTGGGTCTCTGAGACCTCTCGCTCCACTTCACATTTTTTAAGTAACAAATGCGTATATAAGTTTTCAATTTGTTCCTTAATGTGCCTCTCGACATACACAAATTTGGTGTTGATATATGTGAAGAGGTCAAGGTTTGCTGTTGATTTCGTTTTGAAAACGTAGTCGTCAGTGGTCCTTTTGATTATTACAAGTCTGGGATGTTCTGTGTGAAAGCCTGGGTGGTCACAAATCGACATTGCTTTTATTGTCTCTAATGCGAAAACAACGTCACCCGTGTCAACCGTATACATAGTTTGCATTTGTTGTTTAACTATGTTTAAAGATTGAATTTTAGTAGCATTACCTTCGTACAAAACGGTCTAGGATAGTGATTCGCAAGACATGTCCGGAATCATGTCCCAAAAACTCATGCCGTATTCAGGATCTACACATCTGCCTTTGAGATATGGACATAATATACTACTGCGTAAGATAACTTGATTGTCTTCCAACCAGTACAGTACTCGTGTAGTCCGTGATTGTCAACTCCATGGCATGTATGACGATTACATTATCCCAAACATTGGTGCCATAAGAATACGATGTTCCTGCACAGTTTCCCTTTGCGTCTACCGATCCTGCTACTGTTTCCGTATATCGGGACGTGGCATTACGCGCAATATTCTCCAGCAATTTATTGTTTGGGAGTCTATGGATGCCGAGTTTCTGCATTTTCATGCATTCTTCTTGCGATACGTCAGCGATGAACGTGCTGAAGCCTGAAGCATTTTCAGTACTCTTTTGAGAAGAATCTCAGGGAACGTGACTTTTGTACCTTTTCAGAAAAGAAGCTCTAAAATAGTTTTTCTAAGATAGTTGTTCACACTCGATCGTGTTAAGACGAATATTTTTAAATAAATAAAAGTTCTTTGGAAGAATTGAAGTTTTTGCTTTTATTTTCACCTTAAAATAAAGTTGACATAAAACTCACGCGAGAGCGATAAAGAAAGGGAACCAGAAATCCCAAACTCGCGGAACCGAGGAGTCGGAAATTATGTATATGCGCGCGGCCGGCAACAATATGACCGCGGGAGACGATGCGCGTTTCGTTAAGGGGGTGGCCAAAACCTTCTATATTACAAGCCATGAAGTGGCCTTTTGCATGTGTGCGTAAGTGGTCTGACAGTTCTTCAGTTGACGGCCATTTCTCATACAAAGCGTGTAAATTTTCGGGGTTCTGCAGTTATTTAAGCAGTTTTAAAAGTTAAATAATCAATTTATCCGGTGAATATTTCTACAGGAGGTGTACAAAAGGATATCAGTTGTAATGGAAGTGAAAAATTGTGAAAAAGTTTGATCGAAATTAAAAACATCATCTATGAACCGGCAAAAGTGTTAGGTTAGGTGGCAAAGTACTGGGCAATTATTGGCAACTTTATAGTTATTTTACTATATTTAACGCCATTTAATTGTAAAAAGTACTCTTGCACTTAACAAGAAGATTGTTTAATGGTGCGTAGAGATGTACTTGCAAAAATAATTGCAAAATTTTTGCATTTTGTGGAAATTTCTTGTGAGTGAATTCCCGCCGACTGTGACATAAATAAAAAATATACAAATTCCTTTGAAGTATTTTCTTTTTAATTTAAATATATATATGAATTCTAAATTAAAGTGTTTTATTTTTATATAATAATATATGAAATAAAGATTTTCAAACTAGCAATGCCTATTCATTTAATTTCCTTTTACCCAAAGCACCTTTCTTCCTTTTGTGCATTGAACGGCTCAAATTTTACTCAGACATTTCAAACCGCTAAATTTTTATTTTCTGACAAATTCTGCAAGTAGACTGGGCAAAGTTAATAAAGTTTCGGAATATGAGATGAAGTGATTCAAAATCCTCAACCATTACGAAACGTTTTACTAAATGTACTTTTAAAGTAGCGCAAAATGTACATAGTTAAATATTATTTTTTTTTTTTTTTTTTTAAAGAACCATCAGCTTAGTCAAAGCCTTGAGAAACAAAGTTAATCTAGAGCGCATGACTGATCAATCATCATTTGGTTCTATGTTAGTACACATGCGACCTTAACCTTCATGCAGATTTTTCTTTAACACATGCTTACTGACACGAACATCAAACAAATCAGCATTCTTATTAACATTTAACCTCATCCGACTGATGGGTTGAAAAAAACTGTAATTATTTTTGCAAAGACTAGTATGCAGAAGCGGCACCACCCTGAGATTGCGCTCGTTCGTTCTGAGACAGAAATTTGTTTTAAGAAACGTCGAGTCTATCTTACCGGTTAATAACTGGTGAACAAATACAATATCAGCGATCTCCCGACGTTTATGCAGAGAATGCATATCCAGGAGTCTGAGCCGATCATTGTAAGGAGGAAGAATAACCGGATTGCTCCATGGCAAGTCTTTGAGGGCGAACCTAACAAATTTCCTCTGCACGGACTCGACAGAGTCAACATGGACTTGATAATATGGTGACCAGACTTGACTCGCGTATTCGAGAATTGGTCTGACAAAAGAAAAATAAAGCTGTTTAAGAACGAATCTGTTGGAAAATTCCTGAGACCATCTTTTGACGAAACCCAACATTGAGCTGGCCTTAGTTACCATACAGTTGATATGCTCCACGAAGTCCAGTTTACTATCTAGGATAACGCCAAGATCACGAACAGAATTAGCACGACGTAGAGCATGATTTGATAAAGCATACTCTAAACTCAGGGGGTTGCGGCCTCTATTAAAGGTCATGATTTCGCATTTATTAATATTTAATTCTAGATTGTTATGTGTGCACCACAAGTGGAAAATGTTTAGGTCTTCTTGAACCGCGTGGCAATCGTTAATATTTTTCACATGAGAGAATAACTTCATGTCGTCAGCATAGATTAAGATTTTGCAGGTTTTGAGAAGGAGTGAGATGTCATCAATTGATAGAATAAAGAGGAGCGGACCCAAGTGACTACCCTGCGGGACTCCTGACGTGGCTAGTATTTTACGCGAAGTGGCACGCCGAAAAGAAACCTGGTTTGTTCTCCCTAGTAGATAAGACTGAATCCAGTTGACAAGTGCGGGTGGGAAACCGAGATTTAGTAATTTAAGAATTATTACAGAATGCGAAAGCTTATCGAAAGCCTTACTAAAGTCGGTATAAATGCAATCTGTTTGGAAACCTTTTTGGAAGCCTTCAGCAACAAAGGCAACAAACTCGAGTAGGTTCGTGGAAGTAGAACGACCTTGGAGGAAACCATGCTGGTTGGTTGAGACCAGGCGATTGCAAACAGCCGAGATTTGTGAGTGTACGATTGATCCAAACAGTTTCGGGATACATGAAAGTTTCGCTATGGGTCTATAGTTGCGTACCTCATTTTTATTACCCTTCTTGTGAATCGGAATAATAAAGGAGTTCTTCCAGAGAGCTGGGAATTGTTCGCTCTCAAGAGACTTTTGGAAGAGTAATGTTAAGGGAGAGACAAGTTCACTAGAACATGCCTTAAGAATAGCAGGTGGAATGCCATCAGGACCCGATGTGAAGTCCCCAGGGATTTCGTTGATATGCTTAAGAACAACGGAGGGAGTGATATTAATGGATAAGTTAATAGGAACGGGATCGGGTTCAAAGTTTGGGGAGAATGATTTTTCAAAGAAGGACGCAAACATATCAGAGATAGCAGATGGACCGTCATTGGAAACTCCCTCGTATTGCATATTGGCAGGGTAGTCGTCCGTTTTTCTTTTAGAGTTAATAAATTTGTAAAATGCGCGCGAATTGCTGTAGAATTCAGATGACACATGTTTTATGTAATCGTCGTATAACTGAGTGGAATATTCGTGAAATCTATTGTAACACTCAACGAATTCGGCATAAGAAGAGTTATTCCTATCCAAAAGATATGCCTTCCACAGTTTGTTCTTTTTATTTCTAAGTCTTCGCAAGTCGGAGTTAACCCAGGGAGGCGAAGAAGTATGGGAACGCTGACGTTCATACGGGACACAAGACTTAAAAATGTTGAAAATTAGGGTGTAGAAATTAGACAGGGCAGTATCCATATTATCAACGGATAAATACGTGGGAAAATCAGTGGCGGATAATCTTTTGGAAAGTTCGTCAATATCCGCCTTCCTGAAATTATAAGCGTAGTCGCAGACATCAACATGATGTGTATTAATATCCGGGCTATAAAAATAGTCGATTTGAATAGGCGGATGAAATTTGTCAAGCGTAGAGAGAATGATTGGACTGTGGTCAACAATTATGTTGTTGCAGTCAGAAGAAAAAATAAGATCAAGCTGCCTACCCATATCATTTTTTATGGTGCTAATCTGACTGAGGCCGAAAGAGAAAACCGAACCCAGAAATGAAGATTCTTTAGAGCCCAGTCTATTAGAGGGGTGACAGCCATCGTCATCGGAATTGGCTAGCCATTGAACACTGGGTAAGTTAAAATCACCCAACAAGAGGAGATCGTCATCCGGATTCATTAAATTATTAACGAATTCCAGTTTTGATATTAAAGTATCATAAAAACTATGACCATTCCCATCTAGGATGTTAAGTTGATCGGGAGGAATATAACAGATCATAATAAATAAGGAATTTCTGGCTAATGTTACTTTGAGGGTAATTAGCTCAATGTCAGAAGAAGTTGGCAGGTCAATTAAGCTGCAATTGAGGTGGGTTTTGCAGGCTAAGAGGACCCCTCCTCCACGAGCCTCCGAATCAGTGAACCTGTCCTTACGGAATATCTGGTAGGATGAGTCAAAAATCTCTTCGTCACGAAAACCATAATGTAACCACGTTTCGGTTAACGCGATAATGTCGAAATTGCAGGAAGAGGACGACTGATACAGAGTCCTAGTCTTGGTTCTGATACCCCTTACATTTTGATAATATAAGGAGATCGTCTGGGGATTTAGTTTTTTGATAATGTCGGATTAGATGGGGTAGCTCTTGGATTCCTTGATGAGACCTTAGAGTTTGGACAACGAGGGACGAAATTTTTTATTAGAACACCAGAGGGCCAAAAAGAAGCATTAAGTAAAAAGGGAGCCAATTCTTCAGGCGTGTGTAAAATAAACGATGCAATTGGACTTGTAACTTTGTTTATTTTCCGACATGTTACGCTTTGCGTACAGATATTTCGAGCCTGAATGTGGGAGAGAATTGCTTTGCAGGATGTTCCTGAATCGAGACGAGAGATAAATAGGGATCGTCGTTGAGGGACTACTTTGAGCGGTTCTTCGACATTACTTGTAAGAGGGGGGCTAGTTTCGTCCCCAGAAACCGTTTCAGAAAGAGGTACTGATGAGTCAAGCAGGGGTGCAGTCGTAGCTAGTGGAGAAGGGGTATCCGAAGAAGAATTATGTGTGGATTTTGTCGCGGGTGTACGATTTTGGAGCTTACTGATAGATCGATTTGGAGAATCCGAAAGATTTATTACTACAGCCCCCGAGTTTTTCTTTTTAGAGGCTCGATTATTGGGTCGTTTCGGTTGATTCTTGGTTTCTTTAGGGTCCACGCTCTCAGGAGGAGAAGGGGAAGAGAGCGGGACTTCATCAGCTGAGATATTAGATCCTGATTTTGGAAAAACTTTGAGGGTATCTATCTCATTTTTAATAGAACGAAGTAATTCAGTCCTATTCGAGAATTCAGAAAACATTGAGCTTACGTTACTATTGATAGTCTTAACGTGGCTCAAAATATCGCCAATGGCAGGTGCGGTCACAACATTATCAACGGTGTCACAAATAGATGGTGAATTACTAACTATGGCATGTAAATCGTCAAGTGTAGCAGAGACGTTTGAAATCTTTGAAAAAATATCCCTGTTTTTGCTTAGAAGGGCTTCAGAAGTGCTGGTGGATAATTCAACCGCGTTGATCAGCTTGTCAACCCTCTTATTCAAAGCACAGATATCCTCAGACAATAAATTGGCCTTAGAGGAAAGTGTATTATTCACCTTCTCGGCCAGGAGGTACTGATCATTAGCGATCGAACTGGTCATGTCCCTCATCAGCCTAAGAACGTGACAAGGTTTTATAGCCGAACACTCTTCACAGGTAAAGGCAAATGATTTTGCTCGTCTGGTAGAGGGCTTATTTACACATGCGGTGTGAAAAATATTATTACAAACACCATCGCAGGAAACCTCATTTCCGTTTATTAATTGATCGCAAATTTTGCAAAAAGACATATCGCTATCAATTGCCTATTGAGAAGTTAGCAGCAGAAATTAAATGAGCACGTGAGGCTCCAATTGCCTATTTGTCGGCGTAAATTTAATGTAGCTCCGAAGGGAGCTGAGCAGCAGCGGCAGAGAAAGTAATTTCTCTTGAATATCAAAGCCAACAGAACGACGTTAACGCATACAAACAACTACACCGGACTCACCGTTCACCAAGCACCGCTTACCACGCAAAACGCAAAGAACATGCGAATTAATTTCCACTGCAGCAAGCACAAGTGGAGCCAAGCAAGCCCCAAACTTTGACACCGAGTCCGGAATAATTCACGAAACAGCTGGCACAAGAACAATTCAGAAAAACAAACAACGCTAGACGTAAAGGGCAAAACCACGAAAGCACAACCAGCAAGACGTTCACCCACAGCGACAAACTACACAAACTGATGATGATGATGATTGATGATGATTATGGGAAATTTGCGTATGCATTTTGTGTAGACTCACAATATGGCACTTTATAGCATTGTTTGCAAATATTACCGAAGTGCATTTGGAAATTATTTGTGAAAACTTAACGAGTTACATCATTTTCTTCAGTAAATGCCAATTTTAAACTGTGAATTATCTACGAAATAAAGAAGATATGTTAAATTTAGTTTGAAATTGTCACTGCAGCCGCTGAAACAGCTGAAATCTGTCAGACCACTTTGCCCTATAGATGTGTGCGTGCGCCGGACCACTTCATGGCTTGTAATATAGAAGGCTTTGGGGTGGCGCGAATTCGTCTTCGACCTCGGTCGAACATATTGTTGCAGTCCCTGCAAAAGAAAAAGAGAACGAATTACTTTCTTTATTCGTGGGTTTTATTAACTTACCTCTTGCAGGGAAATATTTAGTACTCCTCCAGCCCTCCCCTAGCTCCTTCAGCGGAATTTAGGCCAACTGAAGGTCAAGGCCGGAAGAGCAGCGCGGTCGTTGATCCATCCATCTTTGATGTTACCGGCAAGTAGTGCAGACCGTGGGTTTTTTTCCTTTGGCGATCGTTTCTCCTAAAAAGTTTAAGTAAAGATTAGAAAATTATAATTGATTGATTGTTAAATTGTGCTTGCAATAGTGTCCAGTTTTACTTAAGGGTCGAGCCGTGGTCGCGACAATAAAGTGCTGGCATTGATAAAACCCGGTATTCAATTGTGGGCCCCGAGTGTCGCAAGTGCCTCCCGAGCAACTTTCCAGGAGCGAAGTGCAAGTGCTGTACCCGAGCGAGCCAAGGACTCAGGCGCGATTAAGCCCGTGTTGGCCAATCCCACGGGACTAAAGGTAAGTGCCGTGCCCTAGTCTCTAATAATAATCGCGGAAAGTGTACCGGCGGTTGGTCGATTTATTTGGTGCCGGGAGAATCATCGAGTTGGGTGACAGAAACAGCTGCACAAATTTCGCAGCACGCAAAATTTGCCATCAGCTGTACCGGGCGCTCCGCTGACCGGGCCCCCTGCCACCCACTTTTCAAGTTCAGCAACACCGGCGGGTTGCTGCAACATCTCGTCTCTCCGTGAGCGAGCCACATTCACACGAAAACGCGACACGCACACACTCACGGGCTCCGCCGGCCGCGAATTTCACCGCGGCCATATTGGAACGCGATCCCCACGCCGAAGTAAACAAAACAAACACTTCCCAGCCAGCAAAGTAATCCAGGGAAAGCTTACCTGGCGTAAACGGCGCGCCGGTATCCACTCCCCTCTCGCCCCGTGCCCTCCTGGTACGCTGTCAACTGCTCCCCAGTGACATCTGGCCTCCCGCAGTTCCTCAGTAGCCCCTGAAAAGGTAAACAAACCGATCACTGGGGCCCCCTGAATTGCCTGCGGGCACAATTGTTCCCGTCGCAACACACTCACCGCACAAAGCACTACACGGCACCAAAACACCGCACGTCCCCGAATTTCCGAATTATTAATTATAGCTCCTAGTTTGAGCTGACTTTCGGCGCACCAGCACAACACCGCCGCCGAGAAAAACAACAAACTTGCGTGCCGAGCTAATTCTGACAGCAGTCTGTGGGCAGGGTTGCCAGATTGCTTCGCCGGTCGAGCTTCGGAGTTTTTGCCTCAAATTTTATTTCGCCACCAAAATTATAAAGTCTCCCTCTCGGACTAATTCCCGTCGGTTTAATAAATTAAACCGAGGCCGCTACGGTAACAATATGTATGTTAAGCCGTGTAATAAACGTAGCTGTGTTTATAGCGTATTGTTTTTCCAATGGATCGTGGAAGCAACTTAAAGAAACGGCGGCAAATATTGCTGCTGCGACTGTGTGACTTAAAAACTTGAGTTGCAAGTTTAACTGACATTCGATTAAAATTTGTCGGGTCAATGTGCACGTCAGTTAATTTATACATTGCTCGTATGGTGCCATTATCAAAATTATAAACTTTACGAATGATATTCCATGATATTCTTTTGCCTTCTGCAATTATGTCATGTAAGTAGAGGTAATTACGTAAGCTTTTAAACAAATGCGGGGCATCAAAGAAAGTCAAAATGTTTGCATTATTTACAAAAAAATACGGTCTTTCTGTAGAGCTTTCCAGTAGTCTTAAACACAATATATTATTCCCTCCTTGGTCGCATGTGACACCAAGTACATCGAATCCAATATTAATTAATTTTGATATTACATCTTTCAATATAACGCCTAAGTCATTGCCATTAACATGACCAGCTAAATAGCCCACACATTGCTTCCAATTTGCATTTACTCCACGGATCATAAGAAGCAAAATGCTTGATACAGTCTTATTTTTTCGCCCTATGGGTCCTAAGTCCTCAAAACCAAAAACTAAGTCATCCTTGATGTTATATTCCAGTTCGGTTTTACTGGACATTTCATCAAACAATAAAATACAACGCCGGTTGTCAATAGAAATATCAGAAATTTTCTTTTTTAACATTTCTATAATAGTTTGAGATAATCCAGTATCAAACCTTAAAAGAGAATGCCATTTTTGGATTGAGCTTACTGAGGGCAAAGTAAATCCCAATTTTATCATTTCTTTGTATAAAGTAGGTGATTTGTAAAAGAACTGCAAAGCAATTTGTTTTTCACTTTCCAACCAATGAGTTTTTTTTTTGTGGAATAACTGGCTTTTGACAAACGTTTTTACTTCTTCGGTTTTATTTTCCAACAAAGTGTTTAAGAGAGGTAATAAAACACTTTTTCCTTCTTCTGGTTTCCTACTTTTCTTAGGCGACTGGTACACATAAAAAGGTACAGATTTTTTAAAAGATCTTTCGTTTTCATCACATTTTAAATATCTTGTAGGTGAAGGAAATTGAGACTGCGATATTTCTGCTGTCTCTGAAATATACTCCAAGGTATACTCCAACACCTGCTATAGGTTTTATCATGAGGACTTTTACCACAAGTTTTTCATCAGAATCATTTTCTTGATAAATTTCGGACATTGCTATCGACAAATTTTTATCAATATGAGACACTGCAGATTTACTCTTCCGTTTACGGGTTTCATTGCCAGTTGTTGGAAATATTGGCTTATCTGACGATATTCCATGCTTTTCCGAAAAAGGGCAAGTAAGTCCATCGAAAACCTTTGGAATTGCCGTTTTATTTAACACTTTTCTGTCAGAATAGGTTATTATATCATCCTCAGAAAAATGCATTTCACAAAAATAAAGCTTTTTATTAGCATTAATTCCCAATTGCAAATAAGGATCCCCAGAATGCTTTAGCCATATATTTCGTCTGTAATCATCTGGTACCTTAAAAAAGGTTAAAAAGGAACCAGGACAATGCACATTTTTACAATTTTTGTAATAACAACAATATTTGCTCATTGTATAATTGTGGTCTCAACAATAAAGTGCAAAGAAAGTCTAAAATGTTACATAACGGCTAGCACACCCCAAGCACAAGTGCATCGAACCATAAATCAAAGGTCACCAAACGCCGACTCAGCTGCAGAGACACTGATTCAGGTCAAAGTACACGGCGCACTTACCAAGTGGCACGCGCAATAATTAGAATCAGGTGTCGGCAAAAATTGGTAAACGCAGCATCGAGTGGCAAGTGCGGTGACCCGGTTCGATGACACCATGAAAGTGCTGCGATGGAAAAATCGCTGTGGAAAAGCCGAAAGTAATAAAAGGGAGTTCTTGATCGGAACCGGGGATTCGAGACAAGACTAGACGTGAGAGCCGATGTAAGACCAGACTTCCTAAATAAGTGAATAATAAAGTTAAGTGCTAATGTACAACCAGATGTCCAAATAAGTTAGTAATATGGTTAAGTGCTAAAGTTAAGTACCTTCAAAAAATAAAAGTTTTAAAGTGGAAAGAGTGGACTTTATATATCATTGGTTCTTGTTACAATTTGGCGCAGTCGGTTAGTGAATCAAGGAAGCCAGGGGTACACAAAAAAAAACACAAAATCGTAAGAGCTAATTAACCTTGGTTCAAAGTACCAAAGGGTTTTTGTTCTTTTTCAAAAAAAGAAAAGACCCCAACGCTCGGGGAAATCAACTTAGGCGCCTCTGTCACAAGCAGACAAGCGTTTTCCCCTAAGATAGTGCAAAAAGGCACCAGCGGGGGCAATTTGGGGCTTCATCCCAGCCCACAGCTTTAAACAGACCTCCATGCCGGACAACATAACAACAACGGACAAAGAAGAAACACCAAGGCAAAACAACGATAACAACCAGCAGCAACAAGCATCGATCAACGAGGAACCAGAGGCTTCTTCAACCCCCAGCACATCAACACAACACGGAATCGATTCGGAATTTACACCGACGAGTGACGACAACTCGCAACTCACAGGAACCTTGGTCACCAAGAAGACTTCGCAGCGGGAAAATCCTACCTGATTCAAATCAAAATGAAGTAAGTTTAGAAGCATATTTAAACAATTTATATGAGAAGGCGCGGGAATCCCAAATAAGGGTTAATCAGTGTGACGCCCTTGAGAATTAGAAGAAGAACGGGCGCAGAGACTCGCGAAGATCGAACAATTTAGAATAAGCTGGGAAAAATTTAAAAACGAATTAATCCAGTTTCAGGGATTCTCACGCACTCTCAATTTAGAAGATAAGATTAATAATAGTGAAAGTGAGAGCCAAGTTAAGGATTCGGACAGTGTTTGCGAGACGACCGCGGGGGAAATAGTGCTTTCGTGGCTAAGTGTGTCCCTTACTGAGGCCGAGCACACGCTTTTAACGAAATTAGACCAAAGCAAGTATTCTAAGTTTACGATGGGAGACTATATTAAAGTAGCTAAGTTAGCGGCCCAACTAGTGCCTTTGTTCGCGGGCGGCCAAGGCGCCACGATACAGATAGAGCTGCAAACGTTCTTAGGGTGTTGTAGGCGCGTACTTGATTGCTTATCGGCCGACGAGAAAGCCTTATTCCTTCAAATTTTCCCAACCCGGTGGCGAGGCGAAGCGTACCAACTTATCGCATCTAGCCAACCAACCACTTTCGAGGAAGCAGAAAAGCTCCTAAACCGAACGTATACCTGCCAACAAGAACTGGTAAATAAACTAATTGTGGCTCGACAGCATCCGGGGGAAACTTTAATGGCTTTTATGTGTAGAATTAAACATCAACTAGCTCTCTGTAGAGAAGCTGCAGATATAAAGTACGGGGCCGAAGCTGCTAGCGTTAAGTCACAATTAGAAGACTTCGCACAAAACACAATCAAAAGTGGCGTAGCCAATCCTCACCTTTGTCAGTATCTATTAACGCTGGGCAGTGAAACATTAGAAACATTAGTCCAAAAGGCATTAGACATGGAACGCTTACAACAGACGGCACTGAACATAAACCCTTACACAGGTCACAACCAAATCAGTCCGTCCCCTATTCAGTCTCAAATGTTAGCAACTCCACAATTCTCGATACCCCCAGGGTACTCAAGCCCAAGCATTCCTTCGGTACCCCATAATTTATACCGCCCTCAATCATCACCAGCAATAGCCTCGAATCTAACAAACCCATTTTATCCACAACCAAATACTACTTTAACACCTTTTCCGCCAAATGAACTCACCACAATTAACCAAAATTACAACCCCGCACAAGTGTTTACTAATCCCAGTCATATCACGTCTCAAAACATAAACAAAGCAGATTCGCTTGCTAACATTATATGCAGCTATTGTAATAAGAGAGGGCACACTTATAGTGACTGTCTCAAACGGAAAAATACCCCGTTCTGTTCGGCGTGCAAGGCGTATGGTCACGACATCAGAGACTGCAGGAGAACACAAAATAACTCCTCGGGTTCACGCGGTGTAAATTCGGAAAACGACACAAACAGGGTATATAATGTAAGCAAAAAATGCGACTTCTGTGCGCGTAGAGGGCATTTAATGAATGAATGCCACCAAAAGACACGATGGGAGGCTAAGCAGGGAAACTCGACGCAGTCGGGCCGAAACTCCCCGGCTCGACACTAAACTCCCGCAGATCACAAGGCAAACAAAAATGCACTCAGCCGCCCCGATCGGGGGTTCCCACAGTCACACTACCGCTAGACATTTCCCGTCATGGGGAAGTACAACTAGTAGTAGACACGGGCGCTGAGGTCAGCATACTAAAAAAGAAAGTATTAAAAGACAAGAATAACATAAACACTACCGAAAAATGTACATTACAGACGCCTTTCGGGGACGGAACCACTCTAGGTAAATTTCAGGGAAACTTAGATTTCGAAGCTAAGATCCCCTGCACATTCCAAGTGGTAAACAATCTACCGGGATTAATAAACGACGGGTTATTGGGAAATGACTTTCTTGCTAATAACTGTAATGTTGAAGGGCCAAATCGGAAGCTACAGTTCCCTCGCACGGGAACTAATCCGAACGAATTCAGCATTCCCATAATGGGAAGCGCCGAAACAAAACACAGCCAACCAAATTATTCCGGGGGTCCTGAGGAGTCAGAGAAACCACCACAATCAAGTTGCACTGGTATCAAAAAATCGCCAGAAAGACTCGATAGCCACATAAACCTAACAGAGGCAATGCAAACTAGTCAAAAGCGTGAAACGGAAGAATCTGCAGTGTTCACGAGCGAAGAGAAACATAAGGCACAAACGCTAGAGCTCGAAGAAATTTCGGTCGTTGAGTGCGACGTTTCTAAGGCATTGCCTATTTTGCAAGCTGATTGTAATACGCCAAGCTTGAAGGGATCACGTCCTACTAAACTTGAGGACATCAAGAACGACACGCAGAGACGATCAGTAATTATTAAACTCGATCAACCTACTGCAGTTCCCGAACGATCCCAGGTAGTAATTGCTATACCTCTACAAATAGAGGAAACTATGCTTTGTTTATCTCGCGAAATCAGTACAGGAGTCTTCATAGCCAACTGTTTATTACAACCAAGACAGAACTCAGTGCTTATCGGCCTTCTCAACGTAAATTCCGAACCACAATCTCTAAGGCAATTAGCTTTAGAAATCATTCCTATTAAGTATTACACGGTCACTTCACTAAAAAACAATTTGAAAACAACCTCCAACTCAATAAATCCACCAAAACTATTGCTAAGCCTAAACTCGACCTGTTGGCCAGCTAACTCACCCCGCCTGACCCAGTTGAAAAAGAATTAAAATTGGACGAAAATGCCAGTGCGGAAGAACTAAAGTCCATTTCAGATCTTTGCTACGAATACGTAGATATTTTCCATTTAAAAGGCGATAAGCTCACACACGGGAGCCATATCCCACGAAATTCCCGTAGTACAAGATCAGGGGCCGATCAATCAAAAGATGTATAGGCTACCGGAATCACAACGACAAATTATTACTAATCAGTTGGAAGAAATGCTGGAAAATGATATTGTAACATCCAGTAAGACCCCGTGGAACTCACCACTCCTTGTAGTTCCCAAGAAAGCGGACCCGGATGGCGAAAAGAGGTGGCGGGTGGTAGTTGATTTTCGAAAATTAAACGAGAAGACTGTAGGTGATGCCTACCCGTTACCTCGCATCGAAGATATCCTCGACTAACTGGGTCATTCTCGCTATTTCACCACTCTAGATTTAGCGAGCGGTTATCATCAAGTTCTTGTGAACCCAAGGGACCGGGCCAAAACGGCTTTCAGCACCAACTACGGGCACTATGAGTTTAAGCGTATGCCGTTCGGGTTAAAAGGAGCTCCGGCTACGTTTCAACGACTCATGAACTATGTTCTGACTGGTCTGCAAGGCCTCGAGTGTTTTGTTTATCTAGACGACATTGTCGTCTATGGAAAAAATCTCGAGGACCACAACAGCAAGCTAAGAAAAGTCTTCCAGAAACTTCGGGAGAATAATCTTAAGCTGCAACCAGAGAAGTGCTAGTTCTTAAAAAAGGAAGTTATTTATCTTTGACACATTCTATCGGAAATGGGGGCTCACCCAGATCCAAGCAAAACAGCCTGTGTCCAAAATTTCCCTACTCCACGGACTGTGAGACAAGTACAGTCTTTTTTGGGGCTTGCCAATTACTATAGAAAATTTATTCCTAATTTTTCTAGAATAGTACGTCCCCTAACGAACTTACTTCGGAAAGACGTTAGGTTCACCTGGACGGAAAAATGCCAGGAAGCTTTTCAAGAAATTAAAAATAAGCTTATTGCACCCCCACTTCTTAAATTCCCGGATTTCACCCAACCGTTCATCTTGACGCTAGTAATAAGGCACTAGGGGCAGTACTGTCCCAAGGGGAGATAGACAACGATCGACCCATTGCCTATGCTAGCAGAACGCTCAATAGCGCGGAGCGCAGATACTCGACAACGGAAAAAGAATTGCTTGCCATTGTATGGGCAGTCAAGAATTTCCGATGCTACCTCCAAGGGAGGAAGTTTACAGTATATACAGATCACAAGCCCTTGAATTGAGTTTTTAATGTCAAGGATCCCACTACTCGCCTGGTTCGGTTCCATCACAAATTATCGGAATACGATTATCGCATTGAGTATAAACCGGGCAAATATAACACAAACGCCGATGCCCTCAGCCGTATCCCGCAAGAAATACCAACGGGACCACAGAACAATCCTCAGCGGAATCTACAAGTACGCATGAATCTTCTCCCGTCGTGCAGCAATGTCACGCAGTCACCCGATCACAAACAAGGGGAACATCGACCACCCCGAGCCAAAACGGAACTAAAAGCCGTGAAGAAGCAGATGAAAACTTCAACATTACATCAGAAAATCACGAAGAGTTGTTAAAGGCGCAAACTGTGGAGCAAGACCAAATAGTAGCGGAAATTACCAGAAGGAAGCCAAAAATAATCAACAAGCCGGACGAAATCCGAATTATACTTAAAGATTATCACGACTCCGCCTTCGGTGGACACCAGGGAGTCGTAAAAACGTACAAACGAATCAGAAAGAAATATTGGTGGCGACACATGCTACGGGATATTAAAAATCACATCAAGAAATGCAGAAAATGCCAAATTATGAAAGCATCTCCATCTATTCGTATGCCAATGGTTATAACAGATATTGCGGAAAAACCTTTTGACAAGGTTTACTTAGATATCGTAGGGCCACTTGAAATAACTCCTTCAAATAATCAATACATTTTAACTTTCCAAGATAACCTTACGAAATTTATAGACTGCTATGCAATGCCGAACGCGGAAGCATTAAAAGTTGCTCAAATTTTTTTTTGATCAAATAATTACTCGCTACGGAATACCAAAACAGTTGGTCACCGACCAGGGTACGAATTTTCTTAGTGAATTGTTTAAAGGGTTATGTAGGTTACTCAAAATTAGGAAACTGCAGACATCAGCTTATAGCCCGAACTATAATGGCCTTAAGGCTGATTAAGATTGCTTAAGATTTGTACGCTCGGGACCGTACGCTTAAGACTTGACGAAAGATTCGGGAATGGCCTTATTCTATCTTTCGTTCACTTTCCGAATCTTTCGTCAGGTCTTAAGCGTACGGTCCCGAGCGTACAAATCTTAAGCAATCTTAATCAGCCTTAAGGCCATTATAGTTCGGGCTTATCACCCGCAGTCCAATGGAGCTCTTGAACGTGCCCATCGGCCGCTGGTGGAATATCTCCGCAGTATAGTGGACGAAAACTCAAGTTCATGGGACCAATATTTACGAACTGCGACATTCGTTTATAATAACAGCATACATGACAGTACAAAACTTACCCCTATGGATTGTCTGTACGGTTTTTCGCCGGAAGTCCCTTCTAATTTAAAGCGTGACCCGGAGCCCCTTTATAACCAAGAGAGCTATCACCACATCATGAAATACAAACTACAGAAAAGTTACGCTCTGGCACGGCGAAACTTACTTGTTAGTAAACAGCGATCAAAAGCATATTATGACCGCACGGCTAGACCTTATGTGTTTCACGTGGGGGATCAAGTGCTTGTGAAATGTGAAAACCGTAAAGGAAAGTTGTCTCCCCTCTGGAGAGGACCTTATACCGTACTGAAAATAAACAGCGAAGTAAACTCAACAATAAAAGTAGGAAAAAAAAACGTAACAATACATAATAATCGGTTAAAGATTTTTAACGAATAAGAAACAAAAAAAAAAGTAGATAAAGTACCTTACATATATAGGTATACATATATTTTTATATCTACATTAAAAAAAAAAAAAAAATAATAAATAAATAAATAAGTAAATAAATAAGTAAGTAAATAAGAATAAAATAAAAATAAAAATATGTATTCATATATAACATAAATAAACCAACAAAATAAATAAATAAATAAATAGATTAAAATATTACAATCAAATAAAATATAAATAGATTAATATAATAAAACAAGATCTAAATATTTAAGCATTAACTTTCTTTAAGTCAAGCATAGCTAACAATTCTGATCGAATGATTCTGATCTAAGTAATAACTCCCTTTCAACATCATTCCCCTCTACCGGAATGAAAAATAACGGTCTGACGACGGTTCGCAAACATGACGTTCCTTTACTTACCCTCTCTTTCCAGTTAATCCGATATAATAAAAAAAAAAAAACAGAAATAAATATTTTTTACCGCTTTATCATTTCTCCAAACAACTTTTAGACCCAAATCGTCATGCGGCTGACACTGATATTCTTAATCTTACAAACCACAACTACCCAAGCTTTGGAACAACCTTTTACTGTAACCCCGTTAAATGCAACGGGTTTAATGCTAGAAGAATTGGGAGATCTGTGGGTTTTCCACAATACGTGGCACATAATCACGGAAATAGACCTTTCGCAATTAGAAAATCAAACCATTTTGGCAGAATATGCGGAGCACTTAGTATTACAATTATGCAACAACACCGAAGCAAGCCCTTGCCAGATGCAACTAAAACATATTCATGTGGCCATAGAACACATCAAACAACGCACTGATGTGGTCCGTGAACTAATCACCAAACAGAAATATACCCGGTCCATTTTTGATGGAATCTGTTTGGTACGATGGATAGTAATAACGAACGGGAAATTTACAGTAGATTAAGTGACCTCGAGGCAAGTGAACAAACCTTAAAGGAGCTTGAGAAGCAGCAAATTACTGTCGTAAAGACTACCCTCGATAAGATTCAAAAGCCACTAGCCATGATGAGAGACAGACAACAACAAATCGGATATCAAATCAATGACTTGAAAACCATAACTAGCAACATCTCGCTACTCCAACAAAGGCAAGAAATCATATCTAGTTTAGTGTTACAGGTAATCGAGATAGAATCCCGTCAGCAAACGTTACTTGATATAATCTTGGCGGCAAAAAATAATAAGATTCACCCTTTACTAATTTCCCCAAAAACACTTGCTAACATTTATAGAAAAACTAACTCTGTGTGCAAAAAGTGTCTACCAATGCTTTATCAAACGGCTGACGTAAAAGCGCACTTGATGTTTAATAAGTTAGTTGTAAAAATAACATTACCCATGTTCACGCTTCCCAAAATGCATTTCTTCCAAATTATATGTTTCCCTGTCCATAGCACTAAGAAGCCATCTCTCGTCCCAACTATTCCTTATAGCCACATGGCAACGTTATTGGAAACTCAGGAATTTATTCTATTAAAGCCAAAAGAGGCCCAAAAATTTGTAACTATAACTAAAGAATTAAATGTAACTACTTATGTAGGCCGTTTAGAAGTTCCTATAATCCGGGCAACACATACGAAGGAATGTGTGGTTAAGTTTTTAATCAACCCTCGTAATGAGAGAGTCCAATGCCCTACCCGAATACAAATCCCCGCACAGAATACAATAGTCAAAATGAATAGACCAAACTCATGGTTATTCTCACTAGTAAACTCAACAATAATCCATGTAAAACGTAAAAATTTTACAACCCCAATATTTTCCAAGCCTTGACAGGGACATAACCAATTTCAACTTTTCCAGTATTACACCCCATTACCCTAACCATTCAATAACCAAAACCCAATTATTAACCGGAGACGATGCAAACGAAATTATTAAAGCCGGTACTGTGTCCCTAAATGAGATTCAGGGTAAACTAAATGAGTGGCAAAAGCTCAAAAATCAGAAAACTCCCAGAACCCTTTCCCTAACTTCTATATCGCTTAGCGGGATAGCTTTAATATGTGCCGCTATATATGTAATAGGTAAATCCATTTCCAAAATTTTAAATACATTTCGTTCAAAGCGCGTGCAACGCCAAAACAGGGAGAATTTAGAATTACAAGAGTCCCCAAGACCAGCGGAGGCATTGGAACGGCCCTCAAACCAGGAAATTAGATTAACACTAGAAACCCCTAAGGTTTTGACACCCATTCCGCAAACATTGCCCAGAACGGCCTCAATACAATTAGTAGATAATATATAGGTAAATAATAAAATCAATTCAATTTTGGTATTTTCTCAACTCAAGATTACGTGTAACCATTTGTCTAGAAATTAATCCTAATTAAGAAAATAATTTTTAAACGCTATGTAAAGTAAACATAAGTAAGAGAGACGACATACATATGACGGACTGACTGACTGGAGAGCCCCCGCGACAAAACCGATCACAAGACTCTTAAAGGCAAACTCCAATCCCCAAGATTATTCCTCTTCAAAGAATAATCTTCTTTTCTAAGGGGGGGAGGAGTGTTACGTAACGGCTAGCACACCCCAAGCACAAGTGCATCGAACCATAAATGAAAGGTCACCAAACGCCGACTCAGCTGCAGAGACACCGATTCAGGTCAAAGTACGCGGCGCACTTACCAAGTGGCACGCGCAATGATTAGAATCAGGTGTCGGCAAAAATTGGTAAACGCAGCATCGAGTGGCAAGTGCGGTGACCCGGTTCGATGACACCATGAAAGTGCTGCGATGGAAAAATCGCTGTGGAAAAGCCGAAAGTGATAAAAGGGAGTTCTTGATCGGAACCGGGGATTCGAGACAAGACTAGACGTGAGAGCCGATGTAAGACCAGACTTCCTAAATAAGTGAATAATAAAGTTAAGTGCTAATGTACAACCAGATGTCCAAATAAGTTAGTAATATGGTTAAGTGCTAAAGTTAAGTACCTTCAAAAAATAAAAGTTTTAAAGTGGAAAGAGTGGACTTTACATATTGTTACAATTTTGCCCGCCGAGCGGCTGGCGGACAAAACTGAACAGTTTGCCCTCGTTACAATTCACTGGGGTCATGGGGATATGGGGCGGACTAACACTTATTCTGTTAAGAATACAATGCTCATTTGCCGAGGCAGACGAGCACACAAAAAAGTGGTCGGCGTTTCGATCCGGGGCACTGGCCAGATCTCTTCAGTGTGGCTGAAGACCAGTGCCCCTGCCACAGACGCCCACACTTGCGCGGACCGAACACCGGCCCCCATATACGCCCGCTTCCAAAAACTAAGTGTGAATTATAAGGAAGGCAAATTCTGTAACATTATTCCCTCCTCAGAAGCTCGAAGTTCCATCCGAGCGACTTCATGCAGCATCCAGGGCGCCGAAAGCGACGACGAGCTACGCAGACGGGCGGTTCCAGCGGCCGCGCCATAGAAGCGTGCAGCTTGACGCGGCGGCGAGTCAACACCAACAGCGGTCGTTTTGCGGCAGGAGACCGTGGCAGCATCGTCCTGCGTACGCGTACGGAGGTACGCAGCGATGCCGGCTGCTGCGACGGTCAAGCTGCGGCAGTGATCGATGCCGCGGCAGCAGTGTAGTAGTAACCGCTTACCGCGGCAAAAGCGATCAGGGCCGTGGCAGTGTCGTCTCTCGGCGACAGACGTAGGACGGCCTCGCTGTGGTGTGGTGGGCGCAGTGGCGGGTAAGGCCACGGCGACTGCGGCAGGGGGCAGGGGACCGAGACAACATCGCCTAAGTCGGGGCGGCGATGCCGGCTGCTGTCCGGTCGACCTGCGAAGCTCGACTGCGGCAGGGACGCGTGCCGCGGCAGCATTGTCATAAACGTTGTACTATAGCGTACCCTAATTAAGCTGCTTGCCGCGGCAGAAGGGACTCGGCGTCGTCGCAGCGTCGTCGGAAGACGGACGATCGTGGTTGCTGCGACGGAAATGCCGTGGTGGTGCTGCGAAGCGCGGTCGCTGCAAGGCCGACGTCGTTGCTGCCGCCGCTGCCGGCGACCCAGATGCAAGAGGGTTGAGCGGGGTCGTCCTCGGTTAGAAGGGCTGACACCCCACACCTGACAGCAATTGTTACAGAATTTGCCCCTCGGTAACAATATTAGGGGGCAAATTCGGCCTGCGGTGGCGTTGTTGAGAGGGAGACTTAATTTGTGTTGGCGCAAAGGAATTTAAAGAAACTCCCCAAAAACTGCCTCACGGCTTGCTGGCAGAGTTAGGCAGGGGAACTCGCGGCCGGCGAAGCCCGAGAGTGTGTGCGTGCTAATGCGCGGGCTACTTGGTAGTCACTCGCTCGCGAAGAGGGGAAATGCTGCCCCGATCGATGTGTGTGGCTGGCCTCAATGTTGCTCGCGAGGGACGGGGCCCGATCAGCGGAGCACCTCACACAGCTGACGGCTGCGAAGCTCAAGGGCACCGCACTTAAGGCAGCCGATTGATTTGGTCGCGGCAAATTAAATTTAGGGCACGGCACTTACCTTAGGGCCCGTGGGATGGTCTACTCGGGCTTAATTCACTCCCGGATGGAGTCCTTGGCTCAACTGGCTAAAAAGCACTGCACCCCTGAAAAATTGTTCACACGGGAGGCACTCGGGAATAACAAATTAAACACCGTGTTCCAATTATGCGAGCACTTTATTCTCACAGCCGCCCGTACTCAAGTGCGACACAATTCCACGACTGCGCTATAACAATTCTTCGCTATACAACTTGTACAAAAAAGTTCTGACAATTTTTAATAATTTTTTCTAAGTTTAGGTACAAAAAGGAAAAAGATCGCCGAAACCACGGTCCGCTCAACTTGCCGGTCACGTCCAAGATCGATGGGATCGTCGACCTCGCTCAGCTCCCGGCCTTGACCTTGGAGTTTTTCTCCACAGGCGCTAGGGGGAAAGAGGGGACGTTCTGAAAACTTTCCTGCAAGAGGTAAGATTATAAATTGCAACGAATAAAGAGGTAATTCATTTTTCTCTATTGCAGGGACTGCAACAATATCATTGGTTCTTGTTACAAAAACAAGATTGACTAAAAAGCAAATCAATGGCTTAAGAAGGTCAAGAGAAAAGCCAATTTGCTTTGAAGAACAAAATCAAGTATTCATCCAATAATAAATCCTAATCCAGAAATATCAAAATCAAAAACCAAATATACAAAGTCCAAGTCTGCAACAGAGAAAATAGTGCCGGCAGAAGTGAAAACTTGAACATTAACGTTGTGCATTTTTGAATATTTTGGAATGGTTAGGGAATAATTTCGCACGAATTGCTTTATTTATCAGTATAAAAGTACTATCATTTATGTGGTAAAATACAATATTCATTTATTGCGCTATCGTACACAAACATGACAATTTATATTACATAAAAAATTTAACACTTCAGAACTATTACAATTAATTTACATTAAAAAGTTTATCTCTCAGAAAAATCAACTTTCATCCATAATTTCAACGACTCTTTCACCATCATCATTACCAGCATCATCATCGCCAATCTCTAAAACTGATACAATAGGTTTATGGTAGCTGAAGTAAGAAACGAACAATTTTGATTCGAATCTATTTAAATGTCTAATAAAGACCGCATCAATAGTAGTTTTGTTTTTCGTTGTGCGCGTAGCAGGCTATGTACAAACACACACGCACACTCGCGCAAGCGCCCTGTCCGTCTTACGAATTTTCGATCAGGATCACGTATCCTGACGCGAATTTTACATTTTTTACCCATCCCAAAAAAGTGAACAACGCCGCTAAAGAAGTTTTCACTTCAATAAAATTAAAAATTTTAAGTAACCCCCGACACAAAAAAAAGAAACTCTAAAAAGTAAAAAATAAAATTTTTCTCTCGGTCTTTTAACTTCATTAAAAGATACTATTAATGTGTTGGTTGGCCCTTTAACTTTAATATAATTACTTATTAATATATTGATCCAAGCGTAGTCGCGTTGGGGGACCGCTAATATCTGTGGATAGTAATTATTTATTTCGTAGCGGTCACCCAACGCGACGACGCTTGGATCAAAATATTAATAAGTACTTATATTAAAGTTAAAGGGCCAACCAACACATAAATAGGTTCTTTTAATGAAGTTAAAAGGCCGAGAAGAAAATTTTTTTTTAAATTTTATTTTTTACTTTTTAGAGTTTCTTTTTTTTGTGTCGGGGGTTACTTAAAATTTTTAATTTTATTTTTTTATTTCATTCTTTTTAAATTACTCGCGGACCCTAATTCCGATAGTCCACTAATTTTAAATAAAGTTATAAACTATAAAAAAAATCAAATATACATTTTTGTGAGCTTCGTTAGGTCCTAGGTACCAGTCATCACCCCACTTTCCTCATCAATCTAGCTAGGGCATTGAGCAGACAAAAAAATAATTTTCAAGTTTTTAGTTTTCATTTCGTTAGTTAATATTCTTCATTCCCTTTCAATATAGTGTACATTATTCTACTAGTCAAGCCCTTTCATTGGATACCCATATTTAGGGAGTTGTGAAAAAAAAAGTTATTCGCCATTTTGTGGTGGCGGCCATCTTGGATTTGAAATTTGTCATAGTGTATAGTATTCTACTACTCAAGCCCTTTTATTTGATACCTATATTGAGGGAGTTGTGAAAAAATATGTAATCCGTCATTTTGTGGCGGCGGCCATCTTGGACCGATTTCCATCAAACATAGCTAAGAACACTCCCGACTAATTCACCTTTTAAACAAAAAAAACAAAATCGGTTCATGCGTCCGGGAGCTACGATGCCACAGACAGACAGACAGACAGACAGACACGTCAAACTTATAACACCCCGTCGTTTTTGCGTCGGGGGTTAATAAAATTAATCAAATTTCACTGCCGCACAATTTCCCACTTCTTTCTTACTTCACAGCTCGAACGCAAGTGAGACGCTTTTCTTCCGAATGATAGAATGTTAACATTAATCGAAATTTTGCGGCACTTCTTTTATAATTACATCTCTTTTTCACCTACATAATACATCTTAATGTTACATGTAGGAAACTTTGGCAATAAAGGCAGAAAAGGTTCAAAACAGGCAGAAAGGGTTAAAAAACTATTAAGGGCTGGAATCTTTTTGGCGACTCGGGCAATAAACTAAATTAGGAAAAGCCCAACAACATGCATAATATGATAATATGCATTTGCTCATTATAAATTGTCTGAAAGGAGTAATGATTGTTGGCTCCAGGGTTATGTTAAACAGGCAGTTACAGATATTTTATTTAAAATTGCTGTCGCCGGGGTTGGCTAGTTGGACATTTTTTCGGTTATTTTGGTTTCCGGTGAAAAAATAAGCAATTATCGCACCCTTTTCGCAATTTCTTCATATATCACGAATTTTTCTCGGGAATGATTTCACATTTATATCTTCTAAATGAAAAATACATCACAGCTATTGCCTCCTTTCCTTCCGTATTAAAATTCATTCATGTATCATGAATTTTTCTCAGGGATGTTTTTGTTTTGATATCTTCGAAGTGAAAAATGCATCACAGCTATTGCCTTATTTTCTTCCGCATTCAAAATGAACGAAAAGTTTTGTGTGGTTTCACCTATTGTTCGCCTTGGCGAAACAAAGAAGACACAGACGTTTCGGGCTTTTCGCCTACATTTCTACCTGGGGATAGTTTGGCAATATCATCCATATATCGCCGTGAAGATTTTTCATCCAAATGTTTATGGGTATCCATACGATAAAATATCAGCGTCAAACACAGCTTCATTTAATTATGAGAATGTACATATGTACTTTTCCAGCCAAAAATTAATGCAAACAGTTTCCCAGAATGAAGTGGAGCAGACTCCCTGCATCTCATGTCCCGTAAAAGCATGCTTAGCTCTGAGATAACTCATTGTGTACTTGTGGTCTCAAGAATACAAAGTACAAACAAAGTGTAAAACAAGATTGAATTGACTAAAAAGAAAATCAATGGCTTAACAAGGTCAAGCGAAAAGCCAATTTTCTTTGACAAATAAAATCAAGTATATGTTATGCTTTCTTTTGTCACCTTTTTGTGGAACATTATTATTAGTTTTGATGAGTAGGCACCAGCAGTTTACTTAATTTCCACAAATAATTAAAACAAACTTGCTTTTTCCTTACACGTGTTTCGATCTTTATTGATCATCCTCAGAGGAGTACTGTTGAAGTGCTACTAAAATACATTATCCCTGTTAGGTTACAGTTTAGTCAAAATTTCTAACTTAGTCCTTATATACAAAAACATTTTTTCCTCTACACATCGAGAGCGCATACATAAACCGAGGTTTACAAACATATATTATCACAATTGCAGTCACATAGGATTATATGAACATTTTAATTAGAGTTGATGTGATTGGGTCTTTGTATTCATTGAGTATATTTTTATTTTCTCTAATAGCTTTCCAGATTTCAAAATTCTCCAATAGGTCAAGCTTTTTACCCTTATTTTCAAAATGTAAGACTTTTAAATTTCCACTGTTACATTTGTGGTTTTCTTCGTTTTGGTGTTTGGCCAGAGCAGAATCTTGTTTATTTAGATCATACCATAGATAAAGAAATAACAAAGATATTGCAATGCGAACAAGTTTTTTGGCAAGCTTTCGGTCAGAAAGAGCTTCCGAGTTTCCTCCACCTAGCAGAGTTTCCTCTCAATAACGCCTAAAGAGCCTCCTGCGTCGTTTCCTCCCCAGCAGTCGCAGTGAGCTGTGCTGCAATAAAGCCCCACATCGCCTTCTTGGTACGTATAGCTGCTCGTGGGTGAGAAAAGTGCGGCGCGGGTTGCAGGCGGGTGGTGGATTCTATTGTGTTTGTTGATTTCTGCTTGTGTGAACGAGGTCTGGCTCTTTTGCATGAGACCGAGCGGCAGGAACCTGAAAGATTCACAGCTGCGTGGGATATTAATGTGTAGTGCGCGCGCAGGCAAAAAATTCTTCATTCCTAGTAGAGAAGTCTCCTATGCAGTTTGGTTGCGAGTTTTTGTCTAAAGAAATTTTGTATTAGCCCTTTTTGAGAAAATATTATTTTTCTATTACTTTTCTTCGACATTGCACTGATTTTGATTAATTAGAGTAATGATTAAAAAGGTTTGGGGTGTTAAATGTGCCCTGCTATCATGTGGGGCAACTAAAAGAAAATTTCCCGAGTTAAGATTTTTCAAATATCCGGAAGCGGGATCAAAAATGTTTGATGAGTGGTGCAAAATTTGTCCCCTTAATATGGATGCTGTTAAAACAACGTATATCTGTTCGAGGCACTTTGCATCTGAAAGTTTTGCAGTTAAAAATTTGAAGCGAACAGCTATACCTTCTTTAAATTTGGGTATTCAGCAAAACATCCCTGACAATGGAATTGAGATTTCTCCAACAATGAATATGGAAGACGAGATTCCAGTTTTATTCTCAGGGAAGACTTATCCAGGCCCAATGACGCAACCAATTGAAGGTGATTTTAATATTGCAGAGCTCGACAAAATGGTACATAATTCATTCACTTCTCATAATGCTGTTGAAGAACTCAACTGTTCTTCGTGCCACCAATTTCAAAAAAATATGCAGTTTTATTACTCGAATAGTATAAAACTGCAAAAAGAAAATGCAAAACTGAAAAATAAAATTAAGAAGTTGGCTGCCTGTGTTTTGAAAATAAAAAGCACCATGCGAAAAAATAAAAATAAGCTCAAAAATAAAAATTTATTTAATATGATAGATTCTGCAACTAATGCAAAATCTCATGCGAACACATTTGGAAAAATGATATTGTGCAAAAATAAAAGAAAACAAAATCGGTGGAATCAAAATGAGAAAAATTTAGCTCTAAGTATTCATTATAAATCACCGTCAGCCTACAAATATTTGCGAAACTCATTAGAATTTAATTTCGCTCTGAAAGTTCCTTGCATCGTTGGTTACCTTTTAAGAGTGTCAAGCCGGGTCTTAATGAAGCAATAAAGAATGAGTTAAAATTAGGTTTTTCTCAGTGGCCAGTAGAAAAAAAGGAAGCTGTACTAGTTTTTGATGATTTAAATATTAACACAGATAAAATAATATACAGATGCAGAATGGCGTACTTCTGTACCGAGCAGCAGCCAACTCCTTGTAGCCAACTAAAGCTTTATTCCTAGCCAACTGGGCTTTCTTGTTTAGCTATGTTCAAACTCATTCAAAAGTTCTTTATAACAGTAGGACAGTGATGCTCGAACTGCATGGAAGGGAATCGCCGAGAGGCACGCGCCGTCAGGGGTAAGATGGGTCGTATCGATCGGGAGGGTGGAATTGTGTGCGGCCGCGCCGCTGAGCTGCGTGTTGAGCGAACGAATCCATCTTACCCGTGACGGCGCGCGCCTCTCTGCGATTCCCTTCCTCACAATTCGAGCATCACCCTCGACGCCTCGCAACCAAAAACCCCTGCGCCCACAAGCGCTCGCTGGCTGCCTCACACGAATTCTCGCTCACCGCCCGCCGTCCCCGCAACCGTCTGCCCTAAATACCTCCACACGACCTTTTCGTCTGGAATTTTACTTAGCGCGATGCGGGAAAATTGCTTTTCATTTTGCGGTAAACAAAAAAGGTTGAAACTTTAATACAAGATGGATAATTATTTATTATATGATCCTTTCAATTCAATTTCAACCCCTTCCGACTTTTTTATTCAAAGTTATAAACAAAAAACCTTTTTCACCCTTTTCATCCCTTAGCGGTCACCCCAGAGGGTTGAAAAATTTTATAGGTTTACTTTTCAACGTCCCCAACAATATATCAAAAAATAAAACTGCCACTAATTATTTGAGCTTCAGAGGCTTTATTGACTGGCCTATATGTATATGGAAGCATCTGGCGCGTTTTGGAGTGATTGGTTGTGCGTTTTCGTTGTTCATCAAATTAAATACATATTCTCTCGGCGATTATTTATCTTGGCATTGAATTTGGTACATTCGTTGGATTTCTGAACTGACTTCGATTATTGATTTTTGAATATTTTTCTGGCTTTTTGATCCTGGCATTGAATTGGGGACATTCTTTTGATCTTTGTTTATGAATTGATTTTGTTAATTGGTTTTTGTACATTTGTTGACACATTTGGATTATCTATATCGATCTTGAGATACAGAATTTAATTATGTCTGGTAGATCTAAAAATTGGAATATAAAGTGCAGCATTATTTGTTGTTAGGCTACTGCAAAGAATTATCCAACTCGTAAATATTTTAATTTTCCCAAACCAGGATCAAATAAATATTCTAATTGGTTGCAAGCTTGTTCTAGTTCGCTTAGCGAACTACAAGTAAAGAAAAAGCCATATATTTGTAGTTCTCATTTTGACGAAAAATATCTGGGAAAAAAATATTTAAGAAAAGATGCTGTACCATCACTGAATTTAGAATTTCGCCCTTCTGTTTCAAGAACTCGTTCACCTTCTCCTCATGTTGATCCTTGCCAAGCTCTTGTTACATATCAAAGAAGATTTGAAGAAAATGATATCACTCCTGATGAATTAAATCAAGCCTCAAAATATTTTAGTACAAGAGCATCTACACCAGTGTCTCGAATTGTATGCGAAAAATGCTCCAACCATTACAAAGTATGTAATAAACATGTTAAAAAAAAATAATAAAAAGCTTGAGACAGAAATTAAGGCGTTAAAACGGAGCAAGCTAATATTGCATAAGGTAAATAAGGTACTAAAGCAAAAAATGTTAATAAACAACTTTCCTTGCGGTCTATTTATCCTATAATTAACTAGTTACTAAATCGGCAATATGTCGTCCGATTGCGATGTGTTAATATCAGCGACTGCAATTAATTTTTATTTCATAATCGTTAATATCCAATCTGTACCTAATTTTTTTTTACCCGAAAAAAAATAAACCCTTTCTTCCAAATATTATTGAATCTAAGTAAGGCTACAGATAAAACAGGGTTAATGCACCAGTTCATCTGGTTTGCAAAATATCGAATAATAATTTATATATATATCGTGTGAAGTTCTACGAAACGCACAAATGTGCCACCGGTACTAATGTGTTTATATGTATATACATACATAAGCAGTATTTTGATCGAGTGGCTAACTATCCTACTGTTATAAAGAACTTCGTGTTGTAGAACACTTTTTGAATGAGTTTGAACATAGCTAAACAAGAAAGCCCAGTTGGCTAGGAATAAAGCTTTAGTTGGCTACAAGGAGTTGGCTGCTGCTCGCTACAGAAGTGCGCCATTCTGCATCTGTATATTATCTTATCTGTGATATTAAGAAGGAGTTATGCTATGATCAGAAAAGTGATGAAATCATGGGTTTTGCTGACGTTGGTAATAAAAAGACTAAAGAACTAGCAAAAAGGGTAACAGTTTTTACGGCAAGAGGTTTGTTATCTAATTGGAAATTTATTATTTGTTATTATGCTACGGATAAAGGAATCAAAGGAGAAAAGCTCACTGAAATTTTAAAGGAAGTTATAAATTATTGCAAAGACATAAACATTAGAATAAGAAATGTGACTTGCGATCAGGAATCGGCTCACCGGAAATGCTTTGCTGATCTTGGTGTCACAACTGAAAAACCTTTCTTTCTTCATGGTAATGAAAAAATTTATGTTATTTATGACGTACCACATTTACTAAAATCAGCTCGGAATACTTTGCTAACGAAGAATATTGCAACGGAAGATGGCATTGTATCTTGGACATGTGTTAAGGAACTATATAATTTGGAAAAAAATGGTGTGACCAAAATGGGTCGGAAGTTAACAGAAAAACATGTAGAGCCCAACACTTGGCAAAAGATGAAAGTTTCCTTTGCTGTCCAGGTAATGAGCAATACAGTAAGTGCTGCTATCAAAACTGCTGCTCAATTAAATATGTTTAATCAAAACGCTGAGTCATTTTCTTTGCCGACTGCTTCATTTTTTAAGAAATTTAATAATTTATTTGACTGCCTAAATAGCAAAAGTCCCTTTAACCGTAACCCATATAAGTGTGGATTAACAAAAAATAATCAAGTAAGAAAATATCTCGAAGATATGCTTTCTTATTTAAGAAACATTTCATTTCCAGTTGAAAATAAGTCGTTCTGGAAAAAAGGCTTAATACAAACTATTACAGCTATTTTGCTCTTAAGCGATGAAATTTTTCAGGAATATCCAGACATTTCTTTCATTCTAACAGCAAAATTTAATCAAGATATTATTGAAAATTTATTTTCGTTGATCAGAGCCAAGGGAGGATACAATTATAATCCATCATTATATTGCTTTCAACATATTATTTCCAAAATTATTTCACATAAATTAATATTAGTTGGTTCAGATGGAAAAAATTGTGAAGAAGATGATGAAAACCTCGTCTTGAACATCCCAACTGATCAAGAAGGTCAATTGCAGAATAATGTCCTAAATAATGAACCAAGTGTATTTGATGACATAAATAGTGAAGAAAAAGATTGTACTGATGAAGATAATTTAATAGAATATTCTAGTAGAAGAACCATCTTTACGATATTTCGATGGTTTCGGAATCAACTCATTTATTTATTATTATTTCTTTATCTATGATCATACAGACTGACTGATAACTTGCAGCTTTCAAAGTTTTTCCAGGGTTACTTTAAAAAGCTACTTAATCATTGCTTCGATCCAATACCCAATACCCCAACCGAAAACGATAGTGGCGCACCAAACGTGCCAGCCTTAAAACTTAAAATTTCCAAGATTACTTATCTATTTGTATATAATGAACTTGACTTACATGTAAAACCGCTGATCTGGTCACAAACCCCGGTGAAAAAACGCAGCTATTATACTTTTTGTGCAATTGCAACGCCTCTGATTGCTCCCAGTTACGTTGGCGGGCTGCCCTAAAGATCATTTCAATAGATGGCAGCAAATTCGCTTTATTTAACGGCCACAGGGGATTTCTGTGTATTTCGCCTATATTTCCAGCTTATACTATAGACACACATCTGGTATCGGTACCAGCCCTGGGATTCCCTAACGATTTAGAGTTTAGAGTTTAGAGCTTCTCTAATACCCCAGACAGACGGGCACGAACGAATGAACGTTCTTGAAGAATGATCATTGACGTGTCGTCTGTCACCAAGAATGAAGTTTGAATGAACGTTCGTAACTACATTCTCGTTCTCATCAATGAAGTTCCGGAAACTTCATTCGCAGAGAACGAGCATGGAAATCCTGGAACAATCAGCTGATTTCCAGTGTCAAAGTGTGAATTGACAACTGCCAGCCAGCCAGTTGAGTTTTAATTCTGTGATCATGGAGGTGGGGAAGGAGCAGGAAGAGTTGCAATACGTTTAGTAGCTTGCGAACGTTTTCGTAAAGTTGCTATTAATTTCACCGATTCACACGTGCGCATTTTAAACTCAAAAATTCTCGACTCGAATGAAGTTGGCCGTCTGTCATGCATGTAACGAATGAAGATTCGAGAGAACGATCATTCATCGAACGTTCATTCGACCGTGCCCGTCTGTCTGGGGTATAACTCACATAAGGTTTTCTAACTTAGAGCAAATCGGGATTCCCTAAACCACTTAGAGTGATGTACTAGATTAGAGACGAAATATTACATTTTTGCAGGAAAAATGACAGTTCCGCGAGTGAATTGCTCCCGATTGGTTTTAGTTTCCCTTTAAAGAAAAAAAAAATTAAACTTATTTAAGAAAATCCGAAAAATATTGCAATTTTCATTTATAGCAATCAATATAAATAAATCCATACTTACATTTTAACAATGATTCATTTAATACTGATTGATTAATTAAAGAGCAATTAAAAACATTAAGGTCTGTCTAATATTTTGCATGCAACCAACTCGTCCGATAAAAACTCTTTTTTATTACTACATATGTAGCTGGAATGGGAGAAGACATTCTCATCCGCCTGCTACAAACGTTTTAGAACCTATGCACTATGCAGGTCAACCGCAAGGGTGCAGATGATAAAGTTGTTCAGTAAACTTTACCTGCTTAGGCGGAAGGGAAAATATACAAATAATAATTCAATATTCGGTACATTCATACCGTATTAGGCTTTATTTATTCCTGGTAGGCGGGTTTACCCGATTCATATGCTATACATCATTATTTTTCAATTTTGAGTTCAACGAGTCTAAGTCCTCACACTCAATTGATATGTGAGTAAAATCGTTCTAACTTAGAGCTCTAAGTTAGAGAAAAAAAGTTTAGAGAATCTCAATATTGCTCTAAATTTAGATTGAACTAGTACATTTATTTAATTCACCTATTTACCGAGAGTTAGCGCCACTTTCGCATTTTCCTCTAACTTAGAGTTGTCAAACGAACTCTAACTTAGACTAATTTTTGTTACGGAATCGCAAACTACTCTAAATTTAGAATTTAGACTCTAAATTCTAACTCTAAGTCGTTAGGGAATCCCAGGGCAGGTATTGATACTATCAAGTGAGCTATACTACGTGGTATAGGACCCCATGACACACATGCCTTCGTGGTATAGTTTGACATTGCCACACTGAAGTTTTAAAAAAATCACTAATGTGTTCCTTCCACACATCAATAAACCTCTCTGTCTCCGTATTCGGGAGTATTTTTCTTTTTCTGCTATATTTCGCGTTTTCCATTTTTTAAACATCAAATCGCAACTGTCACAAAAGTAATTATTTTACTTTCTACTGCAAAGCTATGGCGCTGATATCAGTAAAAATGTACATATACCAGCCCTGGGATTCCCTAACGATTTAGAGTTTAGAGTTTAGAGCTTCTCTAACTCACATAAGGTTTTCTAACTTAGAGCAAATCGGGATTCCCTAAACCACTTAGAGTGATGTACTAGATTAGAGACGAAATATTACATTTTTGCAGGAAAAATGACAGTTCCGCGAGTGAATTGCTCCCGATTGGTTTTAGTTTTCCTTTAAAGAAAAAAAAAATTAAACGAATTTAAGAAAATCCGAAAAATATTGCAATTTTCATTTATAGCAATCAATATAAATAAATCCATACTTACATTTTAACAATGATTCATTTAATACTGATTGATTAATTAAAGAGCAATTAAAAACATTAAGTTCTGTCTAATATTTTGCATGCAACCGCCTCGTCCGATAAAAACTCTTCTTTATTACGACATATGTAGCTGGAATGGGAGAAGACATTCTCCACCGCCTGCTACAAACGTTTTAGAACCTATGCAGGTCAACCGCAAGGGTGCAGATGATAAAGTTGTTCAGTAAACTTTACCTGCCTAGGCGGAAGGGAAAATATACAAATAATAATTCAATATTCGGTACATTCATACCGTATTAGGCTTTATTTATGCCAGGTAGGCGGGTTTTCCCGATTCATATGCTATACATCATTATTTTTCAATTTTGAGTTCAACGAGTCTAAGTCCTCACACTCAATTGATATGTGAGTAAAATCGTTCTAACTTAGAGCTCTAAGTTAGAGAAAAAAAGTTTAGAGAATCTCAATATTGCTCTAAATTTAGAGTGAACTAGTACATTTATTTAATTCACCTATTTACCGAGAGTTAGCGCCACTTTCGCATTTTCCTCTAACTTAGAGTTGTCAAACGGACTCTAACTTAGACTAATTTTTGTTACGGAATCGCAAACTACTCTAAATTTAGAATTTAGACTCTAAATTCTAACTCTAAATCGTTAGGGAATCCCAGGGCAGGTTTGTGTACAGGGATACCAGCAAAAATTATCAAGTTTCAATACTAGGTTCGTTCGTGGTATACCACGAATTTTCGCTGGTATCTAGGAGGTATTGAGTGACACACATATGGTATACTACGTGGTATACGAATACCAGGTACCGATACCAGATGTGTGTCTATAGTATTACGCTAGATACGCACAGTTGATTGTTGATGGCAGAGCAGAGCAGATTCTCAGTTACAAAATTACAAAAATTTGCATTTTGGTTTCACACAAAAAGTTGTTATGTTTTAGTAGGGGAGCCCGCGATGCTAAATGGGGATTTACTCGAGCGTCGTGGGGACCTATTGGATTTCGAAGATTATATGGTAGAAAGAAAAAAAGGTTATATCATGTGTTCACTTTCAGCGGTGGGGGGAGTGACTATAGGCTTTCAAAAATGTAAAAAAAAACAGTCACATGGAAATACTCGAGCGCGTCAGATATTAATAGTGTATATGCCCCACGTGTCTCTGATGACGGAGGAATATTAATGTGCCGGTTTGAATGGTGGGAATGGCCGTACCACTGACGTATAATACAATGGACCGCTCACGTACCCGATTTCTCATAGAAGCCGGCGATTGGAATTTTGTGCCCTCTCTTTCGCTCTGAAGCAGTGACAGTTCGTGAATTGACGTAAAATTAACGTCCTATAATGTCAAAGATTTCTCAGCGGGCTGAATTGCCGTTAAAAATAGAAAAACCCAATCGAAATAGTTTGTTTTTTTGTGGAAATATTAATTGAAATCAAAGATATTTGTTACAGTCTTAAGAATTTTATTAAGGAAACTCAATTCAAACTGAGTTTTGTAAGCTCTTTTCGATTTCATTTCACTCGGAATGCAGAACATGAGTATTAGTTTATTTTAATTGAGTGATATTCGTTGGGATTCTTAAAATTTAGCTCTTATGCTATAAAGAGCTTTTATTTTTCCTTTAATTAAAACACATTAAACGCTCAATCGTTTATATTTATTAGTAATACATATACATATGTATGGTACACCGGTTTCATAACTTAAAATTTATCAATCAAAAATTCTCGAAAATATTGGTAATTTCGCAAGGATAAAAATTTAAAAGCATATGTATATTTATGACATTAATAATGATCTTTATTTACATTAATTGCATTTAAAGTACAAATTCTTTATATTTTTTTTCAAAAAATATTCAATTTCAAATATTTTTGTCAGCATTCAGCAACTCCGCATTCAAAAAATCTGCGGAATCGGCCTATCCATGCAATGCGATAAAAATAGACAGCATCATATAAATATCCATATGCCTCATCTCGTCCCTCTGAAGCAGTAGGTTGTCAAATTGGTCATCGCTTGAGACAGGAGATTGAGCGGTCGGTTATACTTCAGTGGGCCGTACGAAGGGGTACAAAAAAAGAAAAAAAAAATTTACTCGAGCGCGTCAGATTTTCAGAAGGGGTGTTAAGTAAACCCTAAAGAAGCTCCCATTTAAAAGACTGACGATTTGAACGCGACCAAACCTCATGGCTGATATTTCAAAATGCAAAAAAAAATCGTTACATTGAAATACTCGAGCGCCTCAGATTAACATACAGTCGGTTCAGCTTGATGTCCTTGTCATGCTGACCCATAATTTGACAATTATGTGGAGGAATTTTCTTAATCTAACCATTTGAAAAAAAATTAATTGTTTCTGACGTAAATTATATAGCTTTTTCAAATTCTTTTTGTTCACAAAATACACATTTCGCACTATTATCATCCATTGACATAGCACATATAAAACTTATTGCGATTAATTCATAAAACTTTTTTTGGAGCACAATAAACTAACCCAAGCGTTGTACACATACAAACAATAACGTGTCATCGTGATCAGCTGTGATGGCATCATGGCGTCAGAAGGAGTGGACGGAAAGTAGTGGCGGGACGGTGCGAGAGAGTAAGAGATAGAGAAAAAGTGAGAAGGAAAGAGAGGCGCGGAGTAGGAAATACATAGTTCTTTATTAATGATTTTAACTACTTCGGCTTGTGGAAATCGGCAGATTATATTATTCCCGTGATCCTTGAAGGATTTACTTTCAAACTGAAGAAAAATCAACCGCGCTCGAGAATGTCCAGGTGACGTTTTTTTTTGCAACTTTGTGACTCTGCCATTTCCTTACGTCACGCTTAAATCGTCAGATTATTAAAATACATGTAGATGCAGATGTAGATTTTGAGAGGTTGAGCATAGAGCTCGGTACTCAGACCGTATGGTCCATTGTACGTGCCTCGTTCGCGAAGTCTGCCATCCGTTTTATTGTCGTCGTCCTTCGTGAGTCGCCAGACGTTTGGTTCGTTTAGCGAACTTCAGCATTTCGGACAACGTTATGTTTTGCAACTCGTTTGTCGCAATAATATTAGCGCCAAGTAGTGCTCTTCTTTCGCTGAAGTGACGAGGACATTCACTTAGGAAGTGAATGGCCGTTTCGTCTTCGAGGCCGCACTCACACAGAGGTGATTCTACCTTTCGTAACTTGTAAAGGTGCCTGTTGAGCCTACAGTGTCCTGTTAAGAGACTAACTGTAAGGCTTAGATCTTGTTTTTTGCAGTTTAGTAGCCACTTTGTGATTTTGTGGTTGCTCTGCTTCATGAAGACTTTCGACTGTTGACAGTCTAGTCTTCCTGCCAATACCCGCTTATGTTCGGCCTTTGCCCACTCCTCGATTAGACGAGCTGTGTAGGAGGGCGCAAGGCCCAGGCTAGGTTCTGGACCAATAATCGGCGCTGATGAGCCTTGTTTGGCCAGCTCGTCGGCTCGTTCGTTGCCTAGGATATCACTGTGTCCTGGCACCCAGATTAGCATTACATCAATTAAATACATACTTTCCTGCATGTGATGAACTCACTATTCCTTAATCTGACGCGCTCGAGTTTTTCTAATGATCGATTTTTTTTACTATTCTGAGCGACTGCCCTAGACGTTCGACGCTATATCAAAGGTTCATGTATGGTGGAGGTACTGAACAGAGTGCAAGCTTTCCCCCTTATGTTATTCTGACGCGCTCGAGTAAATTCAAAAATCCCCGCTTGGGCTCTCCTACTATTAGCTCTTTTGGTTCAACTTATACCTGCGAATCGTATTTTCGGAAATTAAATTTACCAAAAACAAAACATGCTCAAATATAACGGACGCTAACCTGCAACACCAATTACGATGTACAAATACCCAAATTGAGATCGATTTGCAAAAGCTAAGTGAAAGAGTGGAGAAATAAATATAGCACTAGTAAAATAAATATTTTTAATGGATTCATTTTTTTTTATTTCATTTATATTTATATATTTTTTGAATTATATGTTTGTTTACAATGTACGTTTAGTATCATTATTATTATATTATCAATGTTTATATATATGAATAATAGTAATACCCTCGACACACTATGACTGAAATTGAGAATTTCGATCTCAATTTCGCGAACCCCTGACACATTGCTGTTATAATTTCAAATGTCATATTTTACAAAACTGGAAAAAATGGACAGCTACATCCGTGTTTGAAATGTAATCAACCAACAAAACCGTGCTTAAGGCGGTAGTACACGATATGTAAAAAGCCACATGCGCATGTGGCTCTGACGCTATTTTGACGATCACGTGGTTACATTGGCTACATGCCGTGTACTACCTTTTGTGAAACTCACATGCGGTGCACATTCGCATATGTACCGCATGTAGCAGCCGTGCTACATGTAAACATGTGACTTTTTTACATGCCGTGTACTACTTCGCCACATGTGAGTTGTGACATGTGCTACATTTCTGCATTCGCATGTGGCAGTCAGAAAACATGTACCTGCGCGAAATTAGAACTTTACATGTTTGGACCGCATGTAGCCATCGAACATTGCTTTTCGAAATAAGGATTTGCTTATTTCGAATTGTTTTTGAAAATGTAGCTTGCCCGCCTAACCCGAAAAAATCCTTTTAATTAACGAGCAGCGAAAATTGCTTTTCGAAATAAGGATTTGCTTATTTAGTCCAGTCAAATAAGCCAAAATAAGGGGCAAACCTCAGAATTAGACATTGTTCCACGACGAATTAGCTGGAACATAAATAACATAAATTAAATACAAAAATGAATTAAAAATGAATTACAAAACATACCTGCAACAGACCATGGATCGGTGCAAACTAAGTTCCGGTGAGGATCAACCAGAGGGTGGCCTCCTAAAAATTTAAATACAATAACTGAGCTATTTAAATTAAATTAACTTACCTGAGATCCATGGTAAACAAACACAACACTCAAAACTAATCACAGACTGCGGAGCACCGCGAACTGTCACTACTATGTCTGTCAAAACAAATGGAGACTTTTAGGGCATTACATCCTCATGTGGAGCTTACGATAACTTCCACTTAATCGGTAGCTAGCTGGAAGGGCCTGAGAGCACTGGAAAAGTCAGCTATTTAAGGCTCAGAGAGACTCAAAATCTACACAGTTAGCAGAGACAGTTAGCGAAGACAGTTGTGAGTGCCATATTCAGTGAGGACTTGGGCAACGGCTTTGAATTCTTTTGGTGATTGCGGAATTGGACGACGAAATTGGATTTTTTGTGGATTCGAGGTGCTGTAATGGGGGCAATCCTCCAGGAGCCCGGCTAAGCGCCCTGGTCCAGCGGCGTGCGGCAGCGAGAGCTGGCAGGCTAGCTTGCGGGAGTGTGGGGGGCTTTGCCGGTATGCCGCTCTTAACCGCTGAAACGAACTAACCCCAAAACGAAAACAACAATCTCTCGCCACGGAACGAAACAAAATTCGCAAGGGTTAAGGAAGGGACCTTGCGAGACGAACCCCTGCACTTGCCCGTGAATGGCATCTTAGGGGGAGGCTCGGGTGGAATTGAGCCCCCATTTGACCATTTCCCCAACCGCCCTTATGACCTCCCCGCGGTCAACAAATTTAGGGGGAGGTCCCTTAAAGTGAAGTGCAAAAAAAAACCAAGAACTACCGAGCTGAAATTAGCAGGAGAGGAGGAAAACCCAGAGAAAAGATTTACATAAGTTAAGTGCACATACCTGATTCTTTCTTTATTAAATTTTTTGTTTATATTTTTTTCCAAGAAATTACAAACTTTTATAGGGACGGTGGGCGCCTTGCTGCTTAGGATGATGCTGCTGCTGACGATGAGAAGCTGCTGTTGATGCGATGAGGTGCTGCTGTTGATGCTGCAGAAGCCGCCGCCCGGCACCCTGCCTCTTCATATGGCCCCGAAGAGGTGCCGGTGTGTCCATAGGCTCCAAACCAGGTCAGTTTATCACTCATGAATTCTTTAGTTAATTATCGTAAGATTTATTTAAATTTTTGTTTTTTTTTTGTTTTTCTTATTTTCTTATTGAGTTATTTGTTTATCTTATTGTCTGTTTAGGTATTGATGTATTTCAGGGTTCGTGTTTTCCCTTTCTATTTATTTATTAGGTTACTTCACTGTTATTTATTTAGGTCATCATACATTTCACTGAGCACTTATGTATGGTTTGTTTATGCTCGTGTTCACTCAGTTTATTCTATATAAAAAAAATTTTCTTTTGTTTTGTTTTGTTGAAGATTCACTTCTTGACTTTTGTGTTCAATTATTTAACTACTACTTATTCGTTTAATGTTCACTTATTTAACAGTCTTAGTCTTACGTACATAACATACCTTTCACTTTTCTCTAGTTCTCGGAATTCTTAACACCAAAGAATGTCTATGGCAACACTTAACTATTTTATTGAGTTATGTATTCAGTTATACAGGATTCGCTTTGTCCTCATTTATAAGTCCCGAAAAAATTAATTAAAAAGAAAATAAGGAAACCTCAAAGGGCACTATTCTGTGGGTCGTTAGCCATTTTATAATTCAAGTTCAACTTTGGAAATTAATACTTGGTCACAATTATTTGATTTTGAGTTCACTGTTAGTTTTATTTAGTTCCTTACGTATATTTAGATATATAATTATATATATATATACTTATTCAATTGTCCCGGTTAGAGTACACACTTAGTTCTTTTTCTAAAATTTTTCTTTGATTCTCACGTACCTATTTTGTTTTAACTTTAATTTAATTTTAACTCTTTTGGTCCATTTAGTTACTTCTGTTGATTAATGCTTTGTTTAACTACACACTCGGGTGAATTTTATATTTGTTCTTGTGCTTAGTCACTCAGTCAGGGTTTTATTTTGTTAATTTCAACGTTCGTTTCGTTAACTCATCACTTTTATGTCCTCTCTTACAGATCTAGTTGAGCCCATTTTTAACGGGAAGCTTAACGGAGAAGACAATTTACCGGTAAGTCTACACATTTTAGATAATTGATTCCTTTAACTTAACTCATATATACATATATTTTCTTTTCTTTTTTCTTTCAGGTTTAATACACAACAAACAGAATTTATTCGTTAAGCGGCTTAAATTTACATAATTAAATGCTTAGTTTGATCTGGTCTTTTATTTAATTTTATTCCTATTTTCAGGGTCGGCACATGAGGAGTCATAACGGTACGCGTCGCTTGAATTATTGAAATTTCGATTTGATATAGTTTTTCTTTCGCTTTTTGCTTTTTCACACGCACCTCCACTTCTAGTTCTTAAGTCGGTTCAATTTTCTTTTTATTTTCTTTGAGTTTTTCCCGAAGTTAGTCCCACGGCTTGAATTACTCGCGGCGCGTTTTCCTTTTTTTTTGTCTTTTTGTTCTTTTCTTTTTTTTTTGTTTTTCGGAAAAAAAATTGCACCTTGAAATCACTGCTTCACTTAAGAACCGACCTAATCTTAAAACTCTTTTTAATTCGATCACCAAAAAATATAATTCTGAGGAACTTCTCAAAGAACTACCAAACTCACGAGAGCCGACCTTTTTCCAACGCCACCAGATACCGAATGAATTTTTCGCATCCCGATCTTCTACCGCCCATCGACCACGCCATCCGATCAGTCTGCCCGACCGTTGCTGATCCCGCTGCCGTCCACTCTCACACCGAGAAAGCAGCCAATCCGCGCGCACACCGCCGGTGTGCGAGTAGACGGCAACGGCAACGGCATCGAGCTTCGCTGCCCGCCGTGCCTGCCGCCTGATTTGCAACCTTTTGGGTGCACCGTGCACTCGACTTGCTCAACGCATTTCGGTCCCGAGAAATTTTTATAGGCGATCGGGCCCGTGGTGAACCATTTCGCTTGGTTCAACTTGCTCGCGCCGCAATTATCTTCCGCATGGGTTGCCGCTCGAGCTGCGACCGTCGATTTTTGTGCTATTTTTAGCTCCAGAAATCGACGCTCGCCGCTCGAGGGACGGTTAATCTTACAGCGCTTGCCACAGCCGCCGTGAATATTTGGGCGAGCCCCCGAATGGAAAAATGTTTCGCCAGCCATAGGCGGCGTAAAAATATGATTTTGGTTTTCAGATTTTGTTCCCGGTTATGCTCTTTTTCCCTGACCACAACAGTGTTTAGTGAATAAAGGTGGGATTATATAAGTGAATTTTGGAAATTGTACGATCTTCGTGATTGAAGAATTTCCATACATGCTTTCTTGGGGTTTAATTGATTTCATAGCGATTAAGTGTGAATTAATTATATAAGTGCTCTGTAAATTTATTCATAAGTTCTCTGTAAAAAATTATTACTTGTTCAATAAATTGCAGTGAAACTAGGTGAAATCCGCAGTATAATTTAAATTAACCCTTTTATTACTTTATTCATTGGTCCTTCGAGAGCCGGATTATTCGCTTAATCACTGTAATACTAGAACAAGTATTAATTTAAACATTTAATGTAACAGATAACAGCATTAAGTTAAACAGTTAATGTAATATTGTAACAATAAAATTTAAACAATCTGGTCCAATTATAATATCTGTGCGCTATTATTTAATAATTTAGGCAGCATGGCACCAAAATTGGAAACCTTATTAATTTCCCAGAGTTCAGTAACGGAAAAGTTAGAATCATTGTTCGCAACCATACAAGCGGTACCAGAAGATAAACGGAATTTCGGTTTTTTGCAGACGACAAGCGACTTATTGAAGAGGCAGTGGGATGTTATGTACCAAAATCTCATCCAGATTTTGGGTGCATCGCATTAACAAAAGTAGTTTCATAAATTGCGAAATACCCTTCAAAAGTCTAGACATAACATGTACGAAATTTGAGGTATTTCGCAATAACTGAAAGTCGCGAAAATATGACCCCTCGATCGGTGATTGGGCGACCACCCGCGCGTGCACCGGCCCAGGCACATGCAGACGGTAATTATGCTGACACAGAACATGTGCACTGGAAATGTACCGACGCGCGCGGTCAAGGTGATTGGAACTTTGGAAAATTCCAAGGCCCGACCAGGAGTCGATAAATACCCGATCAGCCGAGGAGGAGGTGTGCAGTGTGCAGTGCAGTACAGAGGAGTGCAGTAATAACCTCAGGTCCGATCAGTATTAATCTTCGAGAAGTCTCGTGGAGCCGACTTAAGTCAGAATTTTGGCCGGCCTTAAGCTATCAGCGCGAACGCGATAGTTAAGTCCGAAAGTAAAAAGGTGCTTAAGTTCTCCCGGAAAGACTTAAGCATTGTTACACGGGAGTCGAGAGTCCGGCATAAGTGGTACAGACAATTAGTTAAGCACGGTGTACTAAGTGATACCAAATATAACAGACATTCAAAGACAATACCCGTGTTTTAATTGTGATTCCCCGGTTAGGGAGTGTGAACATAACGGCTACTCCCCGTTCAGCCTGACCGAGATATCATCGAGCCGAGCACCACCGAGACCAGACCCAGGAGCAACATCGAACAACAAGAGATTTTATTTCCGCAACGGAATAAGATCTCAATTGTTATTGTATGTCTACCCAGCATACATAACAATTTGGCGCAGCCGGTAGGATCAGGGAAGCCTGGTTTTTTAACAGTTATAAAAACCGTAAGAGCTTGAAAAGCCTTGATCCTCGAACAAGAGTTCGACAAATTTGCTTAAGTGCAGGGTAAAACATTTTTTGCCCAGAACCTGAAGCAGAAATTAGCTTCAGGAGCACACATTTCAACTAAGCAACGAACTCCAACGCTCCCGGGTAAACATCTTTAGTTGCCTCTGCTCCAGGCGAGCAAGCAATTACCCGGAATTAAAGGTACTCAACTTTAATTGCCTCTGCTCCAGGCGAGCACGCAAGTACCTGATTTACTGAGACAACAGGCACCAAAGCGGGATCCAGATCCGAACAATACTGCACTCTTCAACATCAAGTAAATGCCAGGCGAAGAACCAACTACTGGCGCGGGAGACGAGCCCCAAAGACCAGAGACATCCTCCGGACCAAATCCAGTGGACTCCCGCGAAGACTCTACAACAAATCAACCGCCGAGGGAGCAACACATCGCCCCATCGCAGCCGGAAATTTCAACGCAGCCGCCGAGGGAACCATCAACGCCGAAACCGCAGCAAAGAGCATCGCGGGACGCCCCCAGCACCACCACACCTCATCCGCTACAGGGACTAAAACTAAGAAGCGGGACGATCATCCCCAGCGGAGCAGCGTCTACAAAAAATACAGTTGTAAGTCTAAAAGATCATTTAAGTAAAGTTTTAGAAAAAGCACGAATATCGGGGGGACTCTCCCTTGCACAAATTGACGAGCTTAACAGTCAAATTCACCAAACAGGTGAAATACGACAAGCTCAGATTAAAAAATTCAAGGAAGATACCGAGAGGTTTTAAGAATCCTTAAGAAATTTCATGGGATATTCGTGCTCTTTCCTAGATAAAGGGCAAAGTAAATCTGAGCCTCAACTAAACTTAAGCAGTGAATTAGATCTAAGTGGTGCAAGTGTAAACGGCGCGAGTGAATCTGCGGTAAACGCGACATTAATAAATTGGTTAAACGCGTCTTTCTCGAGTACAGACAATTCGAGTGAGCTAAATCACTCTCAAACTCCCCAGAAATTTGTACTTCCGAAAATCAAAATTGAAATGGCAAACTATACTGAAGTCACGAGAAATTTGACTCAGATAGTACCAATATTTTCTGGAGAGCCAGGTCCCAACCTGAGCAATGAGCTCCAAGCCTTTTTGGGCTGCTGCCGGCGGTGCTTAGAATGCCTGCCAGATGGTGACAGACCCACTTTCATAAAAATGATCCCGACGAGACTCCGGGGTGAGGCATACCAGCTCTTGGCCACTGAGGAACCTACTACCTTCAAAGAAATTGAAGATAAATTAAATGTAGCGTTCCTACCTCGTGAGTCCCATCAAACACTCGTAAATAAATTAATAGCCATGCGCCAAACACCGTATGAAGATCTTACACGGTTCATCTCACGCATTAGAAAAGCTTTGTCGCAATGCAAAGAGGCGGCAGAGGACAAGTATAGTACTGCAGCAGCAGCCACCGTTAACCACCAATTGGAAGATTTCGCGAAAAATACTTTGCGAAACGGCGCCCTAAGTCCCTATCTTCGTCAGTATCTACTGACACTAAATGAGCCCGATCTAGAAGAGTTGGCTAAAAAAGCGTTGGACATGGAGAAGCTTCAGCAAGGGGCTTTCAATTTTCCCAGCAATACCCTCGCGCCCCCGCAAGAAATTGTCCCTAATAATTATCATTGCCAGGCGCCTCCGGGCTACGGCGATCCGCGAGGGTATCCTATGAATGCTACCGCGGCAGCTGCATACTCAAATGCGGTACTTGGATATCCCCACGCAGCCACCGGGCAGATGCCGAATTCCGCGAAGTTTCCGCAAATTAATCCCGCGAATCCAACGAATAATACATTGCCGAAGTCACACAATTTGGCCGCAGGAGGAGCATCTAAGCCCCCAGCCAACATTGTGTGTAGCTTTTGCTCCAAACGAGGGCATACCTATGACGAGTGTTATAAACGCAAAAACACTCCAGTGTGCATAAAATGCAATAAAATGGGACACGACATTAAAACGTGTCGCAATAATAGTAATGGTCCACCACGCAGGAACGCACAATCGGCCCCCGCAAACAATAACAATGGGGCGCGCCGCGTTTTTAATGTGCGGGCAAAATGCGACTGGTACGGCCGCCGTGGGCATGATGAAAACGCATGCCAAAAGAAAAAAGAATACCAAAGCCGGAAATCGGGAAACGACAGCGAGTCGAGCCCGAAATCCCCGGCTCGACAATAAAGACTTATAATAAAAATTCAGGGTACTCTCAGCCGCCCGCACCTAGTACTCCCGTAGTAGAGCTCCCCCTAGACTTTGGGCTGAAAGAAAAAACTCAACTAGTGGTGGACACGGGCGCTGAGATAAGCTTAATTAAAGAACAAGCTTTGAAATCTTCCGAACTAATAAATACCGAGAGGATGCTTACCCTGCAAACCCCTTTTGGCACGGGATACACCCTGGGAAGCTGTCAGGGAAATCTTGTTACAAAATTAAATAAAGGCAAGATAGTGAAAACACCCTGCACTTTCCAGGTAATAGAAAATACTTCAGACCTCTCTCACGACGGCCTATTAGGCAACGATTTCCTCGCCCAAAATTGCAACGTTGAGGGCCCAACTCGAGAACATCGGTTTCCTCGCACGGAAACCAATTTAGAGGAATTCTCGTACCCCATTTTTCTCGAGACGAAGGAAAATGGCTCCCGAAAAACATCTGAAACGGAAAACCAGGCAAAACGGATGGAACCCGAAGGGGTTAAGCTGTCTACTTGCCATGTTTTCGAACCATCGTATGATGGGGGATGTTCGGCTAAAGACAAGCCGCGGGAGAACGAGAAGGAAATTCCGGCGAACACATTTGCGATCACAGAAATCAGGCGGCATAGTGTGGTACTGGCCAGGCCCATATGCGTACCTGCGAGATCACAGATAGTGGCTAGAATTCCCCTGAAGTTGCCAGAAGAAATGCTCTGTCTATCTCAGGAGATAGGCGAAGGAGTCTTCTTGGCAAACAGTATAATTTCCTCTCATGAAGAAAAAGAAGTTCCGATTGGGACTCTCAACGCGAAGGACACCAAGGTAGCGCTCACCGCCCTTAATTTACAATTGGCTCCGGTGAATGACTACACATTTGTCCCTTTGTATCCCCAACAAAATATGCAACAGCCAAAAGAAATTGCACAGGGAAAATTCCTGGACCCAAGCGGCACAATAAATCCAGCCCTGGCCCAGGTACAATTAACTAAAGAAAATAAAAACATAAATAAAACTAGTGTTACACGGTCCGAGAGCGCATATAATAATTTAAAATCGCCCGGAAACACCGTACACACTAACCCAGCCGCCCAAGAGCGCATAGCCAGATTAGAGGAAGAGCTCAATCTGAGCCCAATTTTGAATAAAACAGAAAAAAATGAAATTTTGGAACTATGTCGAGAATACAACGACATATTCCACTTGAAAGGTGACTACCTCACGCAAACAGACGCTATTACGCATCTAATTCCAACAGTGCAGGATCAAGCACCTATTAACCAAAAGATGTACAGGTTACCTGAAACACAGCGTAACATAATAAACGAGCAGCTACAAGAAATGCTCGAAAACGACATAGTACAGCCTAGCAAAAGTCCGTGGAACTCACCTCTTCTCGTAGTCCCCAAAAAGCCGGGACCGAACGGTGAAAAAAAATGGAGAGTAGTCGTCGATTTCCGTAAATTAAACGAAAAAACCGTCGGCGATGCCTTTCCCCTACCTCGCATCGATGATATTCTGGACCAATTAGGCCGTTCGAGGTATTTCTCTACCCTCGATCTAGCCAGTGGTTATCACCAAGTGCTGGTTGAGCCACAAGATCGCCCAAAAACGGCGTTTAGTACAAATTACGGGCATTACGAATTCAAACGAATGCCCTTCGGACTAAAAGGAGCCCCTGCCACCTTTCAGCGCCTCATGAATTACGTTCTAAAAGGCCTGCAGGGACTCGAATGTTTTGTATACCTAGATGATATTGTCATCTACGGCAAAAATCTAAATGATCATAATACCAAATTGCGCAAAGTATTTGACAAATTGCGAGAAAATAACTTAAAGTTACAACCGGAGAAATGCCAATTTCTCCGCAAAGAGGTAATCTACCTGGGACATAAATGTTCCAGCGAAGGAGCACTGCCCGACCCCAGTAAAACGGCCTGCGTTCAAGATTTTCCTGTTCCCCGAACAGTAAGACAAGTCCAATCATTTTTGGGTCTTGCAAATTAGGAAATTTATTCCTAATTTCTCTAAAATAGTTCGGCCTATAACAAACTTGCTCCGCAAGGATGTAAAGTTTAATTGGACTGAAAAATGCCAAGAAGCATTCTTCAATATTAAAAATTCTTTAGTTTCACCTCCACTTCTCATTTATCCTGATTTCAATAAACCTTTCAATTTAACAACAGATGCGAGCAATGAGGCCCTAGGCGCAGTCCTCTCCCAAGGAGAAGTAGGAAAAGATCAGCCTATAGCCTATGCTAGTCGCACTCTGAACAAAGCTGAACGCAATTACTCCACGATTGAAAAGGAGCTACTAGCCATCGTCTGGGCGACACGAAATTTCAGGTGCTACCTTCAAGGTAGAAAATTCACGGTCTATACAGACCATAAACCTCTAAAAGGAGTGTTCAATGTAAAAGACCCCACTTCCCGCTTAGTGAGATTCCATCATAAACTTTCGGAATTCGATTACACAATCGAATACAAACCCGGAAAATACAATACGAATGCTGACGCACTCAGTCGCATTCCTAGGGAAGAAAATAGTGCAAATGAAAGCCACACCTGCACCGTAAAGGCTCAAATCCATTACGCCATGGATCCAAACGCAGAAGAAAATAACTTTGCCAAAATAAGCGCAGTAACTCGAGCTCAAAAGCGAAACGCCCAAAATAATGAGGCACAACAGAAGCAACTCAGGCAGAAAAACAGCCCAAAAAAATAAAACGGGCAGGCAAAAAGCCACAAGAATTAAAATCTAAACAATACTCAGACCCAAAAGCCGAAGATATCGATCAACAAATAATCCCGGCAGAATTCTTTTCTCAGGAATTAAAACCTGGCGAAAACGAAGGTCTTCACGACCCATCACAAATTACGAGAAATGAGAATTCCCCAACCGCGGAATCACAACACAGGACCTCTGAATTAATTTCGAGCCCCGAAGAAATTAAAATTATTTTGAAAGACTATCACGATTCACCCTTCGGAGGTCACCAGGGAGTAATAAAAACTTACAAAAGAATCAAACGTAAATACCAATGGAAACACATGCTGCGTGATATCAAGCGGTATGTGAAAAAGTGTCCGAAATGCCAAAAATTAAAGGCATCTCCGCAATATAAAATGCCTATGGTCATCACTGACATAGCCGAACAGCCTTTTGACAAGGTTTATCTTGATATTGTAGGGCCACTAGAAGAGTCCACATCAGGGAACAAATACATCCTAACATTCCAGGATAACCTGACAAAATTCGTGGACTGGTACGCAATACCTAACGCGGAAGCGGAAACAATAGCGCAAGTTTTCTTCGACGAAATCGTCACGCGCTACCGTATTCCAAAGAAAATTGTCACTGATCAAGGAACCAATTTCCTAAGTGATCTTTTCAAACAAGTTTGTAAATTATTAAAAGTGAAAAAATTACAGACCTCTGCTTATCACCCGCAATCAAACGGGGCACTAGAGAGAGCACATAGGCCCCTGATCGAATATTTGCGTACCATCGTAGATGAAAATACTAGAAGCTGGGATCAATTCCTACGCACGGCAGCATTCGTGTACAACAATAGTGTACACGAAGGGACAAAACTCACGCCCATGGACTGTTTATTCGGGTTCACGGCGGATGTCCCATCAAATTTAAAAAGGGAACCAGAACCCCTTTATAATAACGAGAGCTATTATCACATGCTCCGCTATAAGCTGCAGAAATCATACGCTACCGCGAGAAAAAATATTTTAGCCGGTAAGCAAAAGTCAAAAGAATATTATGATAAAAATGCGAAGTCAATATCATTCCACATAGGCGACAAAGTACTTCTGAAGAGTGAAAATCAAAAAGATAAATTCTCAGAAAGGTGGGAAGGACCATTTGTAGTCACAGCAGTAAAATCCCCAGTAAATACGGAAATTAAAATCAGCAAACGAAGAAAAGTAATACACAACAATCGCTTGAAGCCGTATTTCGAATAATTGGGTCAGCCCTAATCAATAAGCAATTTTTAATTAGTCGAAAAGAAATGTTTCATCTTCCCCTCAGCAAATATTTTTTTTTTTCACTACTATCACTGACCAACTCATACCCCATTTCCAGGAAATGTGGACGTTAGTGATCGCATGCTTAACACTGGGAATAACAAATGGGGAAACAACTAACGGAATATATACAATCACGCCGTTAGAAAATCCAAAAAGAATTGGAAAGAGAAATAAACAAATTACAACCATAACTCAAGCTGCAAACATACCATAAACTAACAATATCATCGATTACGATGACAACCGCATTTGTGCTATTGCTATTAACAGCAATAGTGGCAAAATTCCTACCTAAAAAATTTAAAAAGACCCAACAAAAACAGCTAGCCGACGCAGAGCTAGCCCCACAACAGAAAAGGGAAAACCAGAACCCGAAAGCCTCCGGCGACATAGAAATCGCCCCGCAACCGCTACAAAGGGCCAGAACCCTCCCCAAAAGCCGAACATTTCTACCAATACCAAACGAGTAATCCCAATGATCACTCCAGTACAACAAAAAAAAAAAAAAAAAAAAATCCATATCAACCGTTCAATGAAACCCTACCAAACCCATCTCTTTTTAAAATCTCGGCAAGGAAAACAAACTTGTTCAAAAAAAAAAAAGAGCAAAAACACAAAAATATTCACTTCCAATACTCATTTATTACAAAAAAAAAAAGAAAAGAAATACAAGTTTCTTTCACAAAAAATTTTTTGCCATAAAATTATCCCTGGCGCCGCCGCCGGGCCAAAACGAAGACATCCGTCTCGGCGTCTCCCTCGAGGTCCTCAGCATCGGGGTCTTCAGCATCGGCATCTTCCGGGTCGGTGTCCCAATTCTCGGAGCAGCTGGTATCCACCCCATGAATCCACGGGGTCGGGTCACGAGGGGGCTCGTCATCCCAGGGCTCGGGATCCGGGTAGACCACGGTGCCCACCAAGTTGACACGCCCGCCTATGCACAAAACAAAAAGAAAACAAAATTCTTTTTTATTACAATAACACCAAAAACACAAAAACAAACAAAAATAATATGTAATACGAAAAGCACTTACCGAGGAAGCGTAAAAAGCCACCGTGGGGAAGATCCAGGTTAACTACATAATGCCCCTGGCGGCCGTAGGCATCGAGCCAAATGCAGTCCGCCGGAGCATCTTGGTAACCCTGCCAGAGAAGCCGAACGGGGCCGCGCCACCACGAAGGGACGTGGGTTACTACCACGCCGGTCACAGTAAAGTCCACGGTAAGAGCAACGGTAACGGACGAAACACCGCGCAGGATAAAGAAACTCATTTTTAATAAAACTTTTAGCAACCACAATCACGGACTGAATGAAAACTAATGAATTCATTCAAAGAGACAAACTATTTAAACGGCGAAATTTTAACACCGCCAGCGAAATTAAAAACGACAATAGCTAGAATCACAAAAAACAACTACCCCGAAAAACCGTAACGGAAACACCTAAGTCTCGAAAAATTTACAGATTAAAACAACACGACAGACAATAATAATTCTTCCCACGCGTCCAACCCAAAGGGTACTCGGGCAAGTGCAGATAGGAAACACAAAAAAAATGTGTTCATAACATTGTCCGCGAAATGTCGTACACGCGAAGACATTGTAAAACGACACGTACTGAACAACTAAAACAGCACAAGACTCAGATTCGCTCGCCCGCTGACGTTTTCCTAAGCATAAATGCCCTCTTAGGTAATAAGATGCTAGCATAAATCTAAAGTAGATACTCTTGGCCTTGTAAGAAATGAATGAAAACCATTCTTAAGATAGGTCAGGTAGTTCATAGTTTAGAATAAATAAACGCAAGTTAAGCATTTAAAAGATACTCCCGACCTTGTAAGTAATGAATGAAAACCATTCTTAGGATAGGTCAGGTAATTCTTAAGTTAGAATAAATAAATGCAATTAAGCATTCAAAAACACAACAAAAAAATTTTTTTTAAATAAGCAATGATAAGTACTGTATCTAACAATAGTAAATAGCATTTCTAGGCATGATAGAAATATCAAGATAGATGTAAAGTTTAGTATATAAAAAAAAAAAAAAAAAAAAATAATATAAATATAGTTAACAAAGGGCATGGAAAACGTAACGAGCAAAGGGAAGTTTCCCTAATGTATCAATCTTATTGTAATAATACTAAGGTATACTAGATAGTAAGCAACATTGTAAACGGACTCGACACTCCCTCAACAAATCGCAATTACCACCGGAATATTTAAAAAATTTTTTCCGATAACACTTTTTCCAAGGATAGTCAGACTTCCACCCCAAGAATTATTCCTCTGCAAAGAATAATTCTCCTTTTTCAAGAGGGGAAGGAATAGCAATTACCAACATAACGTAGAATTCGACAAAATCTTTTTTTCTTTCCGTAAACAATCCAGTTTAAACCAATTTTTTTTGGACAAGCCTTCATACCCCGAGAATTATTCCTCTTCAAAGAATAATCCTCTTTTTCAAAGGGGGAAGGAATGTTATGTACCAAAATCTCATCCAGATTTTGGGTGCATCGCATTAACAAAAGTAGTTTCATAAATTGCGAAATACCCTTCAAAAGTCTAGACATAACATGTACGAAATTTGAGGTATTTCGCAATAACTGAAAGTCGCGAAAATATGACCCCTCGATCGGTGATTGGGCGACCACCCGCGCGTGCACCGGCCCAGGCACATGCAGACGGTAATTATGCTGACACAGAACATGTGCACTGGAAATGTACCGACGCGCGCGGTCAAGGTGATTGGAACTTTGGAAAATTCCAAGGCCCGACCAGGAGTCGATAAATACCCGATCAGCCGAGGAGGAGGTGTGCAGTGTGCAGTGCAGTACAGAGGAGTGCAGTAATAACCTCAGGTCCGATCAGTATTAATCTTCGAGAAGTCTCGTGGAGCCGACTTAAGTCAGAATTTTGGCCGGCCTTAAGCTATCAGCGCGAACGCGAGAGTTAAGTCCGAAAGTAAAAAGGTGCTTAAGTTCTCCCGGAAAGACTTAAGCATTGTTACACGGGAGTCGAGAGTCCGGCATAAGTGGTACAGACAATTAGTTAAGCACGGTGTACTAAGTGATACCAAATATAACAGACATTCAAAGACAATACCCGTGTTTTAATTGTGATTCCCCGGTTAGGGAGTGTGAACATAACGGCTACTCCCCGTTCAGCCTGACCGAGATATCATCGAGCCGAGCACCAGCGAGACCAGACCCAGGAGCAACATCGAACAACAAGAGATTTTATTCCCGCAACGGAATAAGATCTCAATTGTTATTGTACGCATACCCAGCATACATAACAGGGAAGATTATGATCAGCGGGACACACAGATTAGGCAGCAAATTATTTCTTCACAAATCGAATCTGAACACCCATATGTTGTGAATAATCAACATGCTAGTATGCAAGCAAATTATCTACAGGTCTTAGGTGAAATTGTTAATGAACTTAAGACAAAAACTCCAATTGCACCAGTAGCCCCGCCTGCGCCAACAATAGTCCATACAGGTCGGCCGGACTCGCATTTACCAAAAATACATATCCCAAAATTTAATGGGGATTATAACGAATGGCGATCCTTCCACGATTATTTCACTTCGCTCGTCCACAATAATACCCAGCTAGAACCATTTAGGAAATTTCATTATTTAAAGTAATGCTTAGTAGGAGAGGCTGCGAATTTAATAAAAAACATCCCAATAACAGACGGAAATTACGGCCCTGCCTGGGAAAGGCTAATCGAACGGTATGAAAATAAACGGCTTTTAGTTAATTCACAAGTAAGAAGGCTAATGGATCAACCTAAACTACAAATGGAGACCAGTCAAGGTTTAAAAACTATGCTGGACACAACCTCAGGATGCTTGGAGCAACTACTGCAGTTAGGCGAACCCATTTACTCCTGGGACACATTAATAATTTATATTCTAACTCAAAAATTACCTGTCCAAACTATTAAACGCTGGGAAGAAGAGTTGCAAGATGCCACTAGCCCACCAAACTTCACTAAATTTAAACAATTTTTACAATCGCGATACAAGATTTTAGAAGCTATATCTAATTCTACCGGTAAAATAACGCAAATAAATAACAAAGGTTCTCAAAATGAGAAAAGGTCGTCAAAAAATACCACCGCAGCTTATCACATAACAACAAATGCTAGGTGTCCTGCGTGTGAACTTAAACACTACGTAGGAAAATGCAGCAAATTTTTAAATTTAAGCATACCTGAACGAATGCAAATTATCAAATCATCAGGGAGATGCTTAAATTGTTTCTATAGTAAACATAACCATGTGGAGTGTAAACACACTTGCTCAGTATGTCACAAGAGTCATCACACACTGCTTCACTCGTTCGAAAATGTACCCAACTCAAGTCCTCGTACCAAGGCAACTACCTTGGCGCAAAATAAATTTACTGCTTCAACTGCCTCAAATACAGCTAACTTATGTGATTCTGAATCACGAAGGATTCAAGTAGAAACTCAGAAAGATCACACAACCTCCGATCAGACTGAGAACTTTCTTTCTACGAATCACCATAATGCACTTTTAGCAACCATAATTGTGAAAGTGCTGGACAAGCTTGGAAACTTAATGCCTTTGCGATGCCTAGTGGATCCTGGGTCCCAAACTTCGTTCATAACTAAATATGCTTGTAAAAAATTACAAGCAAAACTAAACAATATCTCTGTGGTTGTCAAGGGACTGAACACCCACCACACAGCACATGCAACAAAGCAAATTAAATTGCAATTATATTCACAAAATAGTGAACCAGTAGTAACTGCTGAATTGCTAGTGATGGAACAAATTACTGGTTTATTACCCCCCAACATATTGTTACCGTAGCGGCCTCGGTTTAATTAATTAAGCCGACGGCAACTTTTTCCGAGAGGGAGACTTTGATTAATTTCTGGTCGCGAAATAAACTTTGCGGAAGAAACTCCGAACTCGGCCGGCGAAGCAATCTGGCAACCCTGCCCAGATGGCTTCTCACACAGCGCGCCTATTCCCATTCGCTTGGACTGCCGGCGCCGTACTTCTACTACACAGGCTGCCCTATGTGTGTGTGCGCCGAAGCAAAGAATATTGAACCTTGTTACAAAGAATGTTCACTCTAATTCTGCGACGCAATTTACCCCCACCATGGACAATTTTCAGAAAATTATAACAACAAAATTCCCATTAGCCGAAAAGAAAAATTCGCCGTGTTTGTTCCAAGTCCGAATCCCCATTTAAATCGCCTAATAATGAACAAGGACGGCAATAGGGAGAAATGCGGCAAACACCATGAAGCGAGAGTTCACCTATTACGGAGCGCTCCTGCTCAAGCATTGCATTTTGTGAGACTGTGTTGGTGCGAGGGCGCCCGTGCTTTTCGAATAGGAACAGGCAAAACGAAACTGCCGGACCCACACATTGAAGGGGTGCACGGATTCGGTTGTTTACGTTTTTTCACCATAGGATTTCTTAGGCGCTCCTGCTCAGTACAGGAAACAAATGCGCTTGTATGGTGAGGCGCTCTTGCGATCGGTTTGACAGGGTGCTTCTTTTGGTTGGATTTTCATATTTCCTCTGCAAATCCTGACACCCTGTAACACTGTACCGATTTCTTGAGATTCTAAGCCCCGCCTCTTCATTTTTTTTCTCTCTTCGACCAAAGTGCTTAAGCAGTGTATCATCCTCTAGCAAAATCGTGGGGTTGGGAGGAATAACGGTACCAAGGTCAAAAAAAGATAAGATCTAAATTGCAGGAGTGAACAGTCTTTGTAACGAAGGTTCCATAGTCTTTGGCCGAAGCAAGTGGCTGGCAGAGTTTGTTTATCCCCGGGCGGCGTCGCTAGGGCTTTCAGTGCGCGAACAAACAAGCAGGTAAATAATGCCTGCTTATTTGATTTTCGAGTGCTGGTGTTTAGTTGATTTCGCGAGAAGTGCCGGCAAAAGCAAAGTGTCGGGAGTTGGAAAGTGCTGTGAAGTGGACAGTGCCGGAAAGGTGTTTAAAGCTTCAGCCGAGAGTGATGGTGTTTTTGTTTTTCTTTTCCAGATCACAACAGGCGGGGACCAGCGGGGACCGTGCCCCGGAGGGACCGACTGGACGACGGGACGGACTGGCGGCGGCGGGGCACCTGGGATTATTTCTCCAAGACAGGTGAGCACCTTTAACTTATTTGGTGGCTAATTGTGGCAGCGAAGCCCGGAATCGGGGCGCGAGAATGGCCGCTTTTACTTTCGCCGGCTTCCAGTGGCACTCCGGTGTGTTAGTGCGTGTGCCTCTGGGACAAGCAGAGAGTTATGCCGGCCGCTGGGTGCCCCAAGGCAGCGGAGGCTCTCGCTCAGCTGATCGCTGCGCGACCTTCAATTTCGCAGCCGGGGTGCTGCTGAACCGCGCGAGTCTGCACCGGCGGCGGTGCAATGAATTTTCCCGTCGGTGTTTTTACTGATAAATTAGCAGGGCACGGCACTTACCTGTTGGCCCGCGGAAATTTGCCACTGCGGGGCTAGTCCCAGAGGTTCTTTCTCTGTCCAGCGTAGTCGCAGCCCTGGAAAATAAATCCTCGCACTCGGGTTCACCACTTCAGTTCACGCCGGGGGGAATTAAAATAAAACAAAATGTGTTCATTAAATTCGCGACACTTTTATTTTTAATCTCTGTTCACACTACCAGTAATTACTACAGTGTTTTACTTTAGTCCAACAATGATTATTTACAATTTTCTTTTTCGGTGTTTGATTTTACTTGCTTTTTCTAATAATTCCCCTTTTCGATTTTTAGTTTTTTTTTCCGCTACCGAAACTTGCGTCCGCCTCGTCTTCGCACCAAATTGCAAGAAGGACAATGGAGGTCGTCGACCAACTTCAACATCCGGCCTTGACCCGGTTAATTTTCTCCCCAGTCACCAGGGTCCGGAGTACTAAGAATTTCCCTGTAAGGTACAAAGTGATTATTCCTGCGAATAATAAACTAATATTTTTTATTTTGTATTGCAGGGACTGCAACACTTAACAAAACGACATTGGACACATTTACATGATGTAAGCCTGGCTGATCCATTATATTGGAAGCCAGGGCCAATACATATGTTATTAGGAGCCGATATCTACGCTGCAATACTCATGGAAGGTATCAAACGTGGAGCGGAGAATGAACCCGTAGGAATCAATACCAGATTTGGCTGGATCATAATGGGGAATAATAGTCAACCGATACATGCAGAAACATCTTCATTTAACGTAACGGTTGAGACAGAGTAAAATCTAGATCAACGTCTCCGAAGCTTTTGGGAAATTGAGGAAATTCCCAATACATCTCTTCTGTCTCAGGATGAGCAGAAGTGCGAAGACATCTACAAGGAAACCTATAGAAGAATACCGAATGGACAGTATGAAGTAAAGCTGCCATTTCGTAACGATGTTCCAGATTTAGGAGATTCCAGAGCAGTAGCCTTGCGACGCTTTTACGCCCTAGAAAGAAAATTTGTTAACAATCAAACCTTGCAGCAAGAATATTCAAAATGTTTGAATGAATACCTCGAATTAGATCACATGGAGGAGGTAAACAAGCCAAGCGCTGGGGAACAAAATTACTATATTCCTCATCACGCGGTTATGAAAGACAGTACTACGACAAAGTTAAGGGTTGTCTTCGATGCGTCAACGTTAAGCAGCAATGGAAAATCCCTGAACCAACAACTTTTAGCGGGTCCTACGCTGCAGCCCAAGCTATTTGCGACCCTGTTAAAATGGAGAAAATATAGATTCGGAATGAATGCGGACATTGAGAAAATGTACCGCATGATATTAGTCAGTCCAGCTGATCGCACCTACCAGCGGATATTGTGGTACGATCCTAAAACAGACAACATAAAGGATTATCAATTAAAGACGGTAACATTCGGCACCTCATCAGCCCCTTAACTTGCAGTACGAACCTTAATGCAATTAGCAGAGGATTGCAACCTGCGATGGCCCCTAGCTGCACAGGTCGTGAAGTCATCGTTTTATGTTGATGACCTGCTCACAGGATCAGATTCTCTTGAGGAAGCAATGAACCTAAGAGATGAACTTATAACCATGTTAAACTCAGGAGGGTTTAATCTGAGAAAATGGGCAAGCAATAACCTTAACCTTAACTTAATAAAGGACCTGCCCGAAAATCAAAGTGAGCTGAAAGACGTTCTCCATATAACTGAATCGCAGACTATAAAAACAGTTGGCATAAACTGGCACCCAAGTTCCGACATGTTTTCTCTGTCTATTGCGATTAAGGAAGGAGTTAAAAATACTAAACGAGCAATATTGTCCGCCATAGCATCATTATATGATCCACTGGCCTGGATTGCACCAATAATAATTAAGGCAAAAACATTAATGCAAGGAATATGGATGGCTGGCACATCATGGGATGAAAGAGTACCAGACTCCCTGCAGCTGCTGTGGGATGAATTTGAGCATAATTTAATAAACCTAAAATTCCTTCAAATTCCTAGATGGGTAGGGTGGACTTCCCAAGCAAGACGTGTCGACTTAGTGGGTTTCAGTGACGCATCAATCAAGGCCTATGCTGCGGTAATCTATGTATATGCGTACCGAACTAGCTAATGGAGACGTAACTTCTACACTACATTAACGTGTAAAACGAAGGTAGCACCAATTAAGCCTGTTACATTGCCTCGTTTAGAGCTAAATGGAGCGGTACTACTTACACGATTAATGAAGACCACAATAAGGGATCTGGATTTGCAGAATTCAAACATTGTAGTGTGGACTGATTCCATGATCACTCTGCAGTGGATTCAAGCACCCCCTATAAAATGGAAAACGTATGTAGCTAATCGAGTTGCTGAAATACAGGAAACCTTGCCTCCCAGTTGCTGGAATCATGTGACGTCAAAGGACAACCCTGCGGATTTAGCTACACGCGGATGCACTCCTGAAGAGATAATGGACAATAAATTATGGTGGAATGGGCCACCATGGCTACAGCTATCACACGATGACTGGCCCAAACGTACTTCAGTACTAGCACAAACAGAACTTGAAGCCAAAGTACCAAAACCGTATACTTGTGTGACGAACCTGGAAGAGGAATTCTTGTTAAAGTTCTCATCATTTGATAGACTCGTAAGAGTAATAGCACAAATACTACACTTCTACGATAAATGCAGGAAAATCCCTTCTAGTCACAACAAGTGGCTGAGTACTGAAGCATTAAAAAGAGCCGAATATACAATATTAAAACAAATGCAAAGGCAAATGTTTCCGAATGAATATGCTCAGTTAGAAAACCACCAACCCCTATCAAAGAAAAGTAAATTATTAAACTTGAATCCAATTTTAGGAGAAGATGGCTTGATTCGTGTTGGCGGAAGGTTAAAGGAGGCACAGATATCCTACTCAAGGAAGCACCCAATAATCTTACCCAATGAGCATCCTATTACTTCATTAATAATAGAAAAAATTCATCGGGAAAATTTGCATAGTGGACCGACACTCACACTGAACACAAGTAGGAGTAAATATTGGATATTGAAGGCAAAACGTGCAATTTCCAAAAGGATAAACAAATGCGTAGTATGCGTGCGACATAAAAGGCAAACTCAAAGCCAACTTATGGGCAACCTTCCCTCGGCTCAGGTCAACATATCTAAGGCGTTCACACACGTAGGGTTGGATTATGCAGGCCCTAACCTCATAAAAACATCGCCACATAAGACAACCCGAAAATATAAGGGTTATATCTGCATTTTTGTTTGTATGGCCACTAAGGCTATACACTTAGAAGCCGTTTCGGATTTGACTGCTCCGGCGTTCATTGCCGCGATAAAACGATTCGAAGCTTGGCGAGGACTATGCTCGGACATCTATTCAGACTGCGGTACAAACTTCGTAGGTGGTGAAAATCACATAGACAAGGACTTAAGGCAAGCAATCAAAAATCAGGCTACTGAGATAGGTAACTGCTTGGCTACAAAGGGTATATCTTGGCACTTTAACCCTCCTGCGTCCCCACACCATGGAGGATTATGGGAGGCCGGCGTGAAAGCGGTGAAATTTCATCTGCGCAGGACACTGGGTAACACGTCCTGTACTTACGAAGAACTATCAACAGTACTAACGCAGATCGAGGCATGCCTTAATTCACGCCCTCTCTGCCCCATAGAAAATAACGTAGAAGATCTGGAGGTATTAACCCCGGCACATTTTTTAATAGGCCAGACTTTGAATGCGATACCGGAACCAGATAAGACGGATATGCTACCAACCCAACGTTGGAAATATGTACAATGCCTAACACAACATTTTTGGAAAAAATGGAAGGACGAGTACCTGCACAGGCTCCAGCAGAGAGCAAAATGGTTGAAGGTCCAAGACAATCTAAACATAAACGACGTTGTGCTCATCAAGGATGAAAATACACCACCTACCTGTTGGCCACTTGGGCGAATTGAAGAAGTCTACCCGGGTAGGGATGGCTTGGTCCGTGTGGTGAAACTTGGTCTACAGGACCGCACTACATTAACACGACCAATAACCAAATTATGCCGTCTTCCTGTAATGTAATAGCCCCAGGGATGTGGTTTCGTGTCTACGTTATGTTGTGTTGTCCTCAATGTTCTGTTTATACAATACTAAAGACCATGTACTCGCAGATGCAGGCGTATGAAGACGACATATTAGATTTGTTTGACGATGACTGTTATGGCCCTCCTATTGCCACTAGTTTCATCCAGGAAGTTGCACAAGCGAACACGGACAACGTAACCTGCCAACCACTAGATGGAAAAACGATGTCAGCGGTGCAACCTAAGGGCCGTTCTCCAATGCACGGACCACCCAACCACGAACGAACCAAAATCGCGCCATCTCGTCCCACATGAATGTGGCGCCATCTTCCCACTCGCTCGTGTTTTGGTCAACATGGCTAACTTTTTCTTGGTGCGTGTTAACCACTGTCTAGACTCAACCCACATTATCATCATCTTCATCATTAGCTTTCTTAAATTTGTATTTCGAGTTAAACATTGTATTACTTAATTTCACATGCCACTGTATTTTGCTGTTCATTAATTTTGCCTACTCTCAATTGCTGTACTTAATGCCCTTCAATAATGAGAAAAACTGTACTGTGTCGCCTAGATTTGTAAAAACTCTCATACCAGACTTCTTCTCTTGCTAACCGCCGAGCTGTACGGATCGCTGCAAATATAGTCATTGTTTTAGAAGTTTCAAAAGCGTGTCTTTTTTCTTTATCAGCCCTAAATCCCTAACATTTCTGGTCCTTCGAACCGCATTAAATTAATCGCGATTTGCGTAATTTATTAAATTCCGGCGAAAGTATATTCGGGCTAATCGACTACCTGTGGAGAACAATTCGGTTCGCGTGTGCTGACTAACGGAACGTGGTGATTGCCGAATAAATCACCTAAGTGAGCTAAAAACAATAAAAACTTAAAACTATTGACTATATCCGCGATTCGCGTTAATTTCCATTAAGAAAAATTGGTGATTGTGCCCAAAAACTGGTCTGTGCCAACATAGCGCCCCACGTGCCTCCTTATGCTGCATTCGCCTGTTCTGCAGCTGGACATATCGGGCATTATGCCCGTTCTCCAATTGCGAACCGACCAACTACGAACCACCGAAAGAAAAAGCTCAACCCCGTGTAAAGTATTAAGCCCTTGCCTGTAGTTGTGCCTGTCAGCTGCGAAAACACAATCGGGCAAATATTAAATGTGGAAGTTTTTACCACACACTCTCTCGCTAACTCTCGTGACGACAAGTTCAACTCATCAGAGGCTCCACAAGTGTTTTTCGGTGTGATTTTGTGCAAGTTGGCTTGAATTTTCTTTTTTTTCCATCTGTTTTTTCCTGTGAAGAAGGAAATCTGATTAATTTTGTAATTATCTAAGAGCGCAGGTTTGTGAGCATAGTTTTCTGTATATCGATTGGATTGTGAAGTAAGTGATTTTCTCTGATTTTCTTAGCACGCCTCATGGTGTCTAAGTTGAGGTTAGATGCTTACCGTAATTTTTTGTATGTAATACAGTTAAGCTTATGAATTTTATACTTTTGTTAATTTCTATTCTAGCATATCTTTATATTCAGTTGTAATATTTAAGCGATTGTTAATTTCCTTCTTGTTTTTTGTGTGATATCGCTGGTTTTCGAAGAATTTTGTTAATTGACAAAGCACAGTAATTTTAGTAATTCCCGCATGGCTAATTTAGAGGTTAGAAAGACGACGGACAATAGGATGGCCCCAAAAGTGCAAGTAGCTAAGCCAGTAACCAGACAGGGGGCAAAAAAGCCCGAAAGCAATGGGATGGTCGAGAGTGATCAGAGGCGAAAGTCTCAGAGTGGGGCCTTGGGGGTGGAGATAGTCGACAGAGTCGATCTTACACCAAACAGAACTGACCCTTTGGAGGGTGCTGGGACGGAGAAAAATGTAAGGTTGGAAACGTCTGATAGGGTGGTGAATGTGGAAAATGGGAGTGAGGGGTGTGTGTATGAGGATGGTGATGATGGCCCTTTTGTGGTGGTGGTTGTAAGGGAGGGTAAAAATGGGAATGAAAGAGTGTCTATAGATCCCTTAGCGGTGGGTAGGCAATTAGAGGGTAATGAGACGACGATTAAATATATCAAAAAATCGGCACTCAACAAGTGTACAATAGAGTTCGACAAAGCACAAAGTGCGAATAATTTCATAAAAAACTGCCCTTTGAGTGCTGATTATAGAACTTTCATTCCTTTGGGCAAAATTGCCACCCCGTATGTTATACATGATATAGATGAGAGTGTGAGTGAGAAGGAATTGCTTTTCTGGCTAAGAAAATCCAATCAAGGTGTGATCATTAAAAAGGTTTTTAGGATGACCAGAAGGATTAGGGAAGAGGACAAGGTAACCAGAGTACCAACAAACATGATAAAAATTTTTATAGGGGGGAAATACGTCCCCGCGACAGTTAAGCTGCAGTATACGAGTTATAGACTAAACAAATTTATCCCATTGCCGGTTAGATGTTTCAGGTGTCAGAGATTTGGTCACCTAGCCAAGTCGTGTAAGAGTGGAAAAAGTGTGTGTGTCACCTGTGGGGAGTACCACCAGGAATTAACAGTTCAATGCAAAAATGAGGCTAAATGTGCAAACTGCGGAGGGAAACACAGAGCATTTGATATAAAATGCCCCGCACTAATAAAAGAAAAAAGAATTCTGTACTCCATGACAATGGAGGGCATGACAAGGGGTGAAGCTAGAAGGGTGGCTTTTAGGGAGGTACAGGATAGTTGTTTTGGTGTGTCAGGTTTTGGAATGAATGATGGTGGTAATGGGAGGACGGAGATCCCAGCGATGCCAGCTGGTGGAGGGGAGGATGAGGGGTCAAATGAAATGGGGGTTCAAGGGGATGTGAGGGACAAAAGATGTTCGACGATTTTGAAAGATGGAGTGATTGCCAAAGAAGTGGCGAGACATGCAAACAAAATTGGGAAAATTGTTTCCATAATCAAAAATAAGGCAAATGAGAATCCGAGCCAAGACGTAAGTTTAATACTTGATCTAATAAATGAGTTGGTCTTAAATGTTTTCAAGAGGTTTGACGGTAACCGTAGTCTCAATCAGAATCTTTCTGTATGAAGTTTCTACAATTAAATATTCAGAGTTTGAAACCAAATGCTGACGCCTTGGATCACTTTCTGAATGGTAACAATTTTGACTTCATGTTGATGAACGAAACGTGGCTCTTACCGTCAGACCACGTTTCGATATCAAACTTCAGGGTGTTTAGAAGAGACAGATCGGATGGTTATGGAGGTACAGCGATCGCTGTCAACAAAACTATCAAATGTAGGGAAATCACAATGCCGAATATCCTAGATGTGTGTGCGGTAGTAACCACGAATCTGAATATAAACCTGTCGGTTTTCACAATCTATGCTCCTTCAAATGTTTCCACAAATGCTTTCAAGTCTTCGCTTGAAAGATTATTTGAAGAGGTGGTAAAACATAGGAATGTGATCCTATCGGGTGATTTCAACGCGAGAAACAATGTCTGGGGTGATAACATCACGAATCGCAGAGGAGAAATCCTTCATCGGATTGCTTCTGATTATGGACTGTACATTTGCAATGATGGCTCTCATACGTGTATCTCGAGAGATCATCGTAGAGCCTCAAGTGCCATTGACCTCACATTTTCAAACATAAATAATGTTTCGTTAGGATGGAAAACCCTTAATGTGTCCCTCTGTGGGAGCCCTCACATCCCCATAGTGATTGACCTGGCGATAGAAATCAGAAACCCCCCGAGAATTTATGTTGCTACCAGAAAGCTTAATGATGCCCTGGCCTCTTTAGTAGTAGATGTTAATGAATCCATGACTATAATGGAGAAAATCCAGAAAGAGTTGAAGAAATCGGTTGTTAGGGTGAATAGCAAAAATTCCACTTACACCCCTAAGGCTTGGTGGTCTGAGGAGCTTATGAGGTTGTTCAGGAAGAAATCCGTACAATTAGCAAAATTTAATAGGACCGGACGGTTAGAACATCTAGTTGAGCATAATAAGCTTGAAGCAATTTTCAGGAGGCAGAAAAAACTGGCCAAACGAAGGGCGTGGCAGAATGTAATTGAAGAGTTGGGCGTGAGGCGAAATGTAATGGGGCTGTGGAATTTCATCAGGAAAATTAGGTATGTAAGTAGAAAAACGGATGCTTTTGATGATGGTGTATTTTCTGAAAGCTACCTAAAAATGCTGAGTGATAAAGTATTGTATCCTTCTATCATACCACACCTGCAGGATAAAGAACGAGTACCAGTTGTATGTTGGAAGCTACAGGATCTTGAAGAGATTCTAAAGAAAAAGTCTGGAAAATCTGCCCCTGGAGTTGACGGGATCACCTTTGCAATGCTTAGAAATTTGTCGTTGGAGGGGAAAAAAGCACTGATTAACTATTTTAATAGGGTGTTTGAGACTGGCACGGTCCCTGAAAGCTGGAGGGACATAAAGGTGGTCCCAATCCTAAAACCTGGAAGAGATCCTAACCTTATAGCAAATTATAGACCAATATCCCTCATCTCGGTTCCCCTAAAAGTAATAAATATGTTGATAAAAATATACATTGACAAACAATTGGAAGAAAACTCCCTCTTGCCCGAGAACTCTTTTGCTTACAGGAAGGGCAGGTCTGCTACGATATGTCTCGGAATTATCAGTCAAAGAATAGCATGTTTGAAAAGGTCCTTCAAATACGTGGCTGTGACGTCCGTAGATCTAGATAGTGCATATGATAGGGTAGACCTTGGAAAACTATATATGGCCCTCTTAACGGCAGGCATTCCATTGGCGATCACTAACTGGATAATGTCCTTCTTCAAAAACAGGAAATTATTATTAAAGAAAAACTCTGTAGATGCGGTCGGGGGCATGCCTCAGGGCTGCGTTCTCAGCCCAGTTCTTTTCAACCTATACAGCGCTCCACTACATGAGTCTATTACTGCGGGGGTTGAATTATTCCAGTTTGCTGATGATTTTTGCTTCCTGTCGGCTGGCGACAGCAAAGTTGTGCTTGAGGATACAGTGCAGTATAACCTGAACAATTTCTCTGCCTGTGCCAGCAGATTAGGTATTTTAGTTAATGCGAATAAGTCTAAATCCATGATCATTGGAACGAAAAGCAACTTGTCCCTCTCTTTAAATGACAATAGGATTCAGTCGACCAATACACTGAAGTTCTTGGGCTGGATCTTTGCTCGAAATCAGAAGAGTGGGTGTCAACTGAGGAATGCTTTGGCTGCCCTAGAGAGAAACCAGAGGGTCATTACCCTGCTGAGTGGGGCAAAACTTGGTGTTAGACCGCGGACAGCCCTGATGCTCTACAGAGCCTTAATTAGATCAAAGATCGGATACTCGAGGGCACTATCATTTGAAGAGTCGAAGACCCTTGAAAGGAAGATAGGAACATCAAGTAATAAGTTTATTAGAAAAAGCCTAGGTCTCGCCCCGTCAACTCCGGTACATGTTTTGTATGCCATGGCGGGTGAAATGCCCCCACTTTTGAAAGCAGAATCAATCACTTGTAGGGAAATACTCAGGATTCTCAAGATCAGACCAACTTTCCTAGACATGATCAACTGTGAAATCCCCAAGACGCCGTTTGAAAAATGTTACACGAAATTTAAAGAACTCTTCGATTTGGTTAGGACGGACAGAGTCTCCCTCGTGAGCTCAGCTACCCCACAGGTCGACACCAGCTTCCTGACTGGCATTGGTGTGAAGAGCCAGACGAATGGAGAAATAGTGAAAGCTGTGATGGCCCAAAAGAGGGCAACTTTCCTGGGGTCTGAGACTGTGATTGCGAGTGATGCCTCGGTTAAAAATGATCGAGTGGGTTTGGGTATTTTCTGTGCAGCGAATGGTGAAGAATTATCTTATATGTTCCCTTGGAGGCTGTCGACCTTGCCGGCTGAACTTTTGGCGATCAAATTGGCACTAAAAGAGGCAAGTGCCAATGAATGGAGTAGGTTGGTAATTCTAACTGATAGCTTAAATGGGTGCACTGCCATTGAGAGAGGAGCCCAGCACTGCTTGGTGGCTGACATTTTTGAACTGATCCAGACCTTTGTATCGGTTAAATTTATATGGGTACCTTCGCACAGGGGCATCCTTGAAAACGAAAAGGCAGACCAACTGGCTGAGTATGGTAGGGAGGTGGGAACCCCAGTGTGTCACTACCTCTGCAGTGATGATGCGTTCCTAAATATGAATAACAAAATAGGTGGGGAGTGGCGGAGAAGCTTTGCAGAGGCATCGACTCAGAAGGGAAGGTTTTTTGCGACAATCTTTGGAGAGCCACCAGTGAATCCCTGGTTTATCAGATCTAATCACAGCTCGAAAATAGTGAGAATGCTTAATAGAATACTGACGGGACACACCTTTGATAAGGTCAGAATGGGAAAGTGGGGAATTATGGACAGTACTGTATGCATGGTGTGTGGAGTTGACGAGAGTGCGGAACACCTTATTCTAAATTGCTCCAAATTTGACTCTGTGAGGAGTAGTTATCCTTTTCTTGTTGGTGCTCCTGGTTTGCTTGAGATCCTGACACCCTTCAGTTTTGAAATGTGTGAAAAATTGGGTCAGTTCCTGGTAGAGTCCGGAATTGAGTTATGAATCGGTCTCCACCTCTGATGTCTCCACTGTTATTTACTTTGGTTTCACACCAATTAGACTCACCCGCGATGCCTCGACCCTCCTAGTTGATTAAGCTTGTATTTTTTATAGACGTGGACTGTTGTATACTTTATGTTTAAGTTTTTTAATGTACAACTGTGCTCACTACCTGATTTTTTTTTTTTTTTGCTCTTATTGTATTTTATTTGACTTTTGAATGTCTTTGCATCTTGTGGAGTCCTCACTGGTTTTGTGTCGTGGAGAGAGAAGATCTTTCATCGCTGCTGCGGTCTGAGTCCTGGACCTGTGCGCTGAATGCTGGACTGCTGCTGTCTTGATCCTGACTTGTCGTGCACACAGGCGGGTGTGGCCTCATCATACTTCATCTACAGGAGTACCTTTGGCCAATAGCTGGTTCAGGAGTGGTGGGCTGCATGAGCCCAGAATACTTTACCTTCATCGAGATCCGAATTATTTTGTGATGATGGTTAATATAGCCTAACGGCTAGGACCAACAAGTCACCCTAGGGTGCACTGCCTATTTGGCAGTAGTCCAAAATAAACAACAACAACAACAAGTTTTTACCCCTTTTTGAGCGGAAAAACTTCTCAATTTAACTTTTTATATTTTCCTGAAATTACCGTGCACATTTTTATAAGTGTTTCGTGTTATAATTAGTGCACTGGTGTTTTGGCAACCGGCGGAAAAGTTGCGGCGACGTCACTATTCTGGTACAATATCGTTGCTGAATGGGTTTGGTTAAACGCACACATTTAAAAAGTTAGCTCGGTTGACCAAAACACAAGCGAGAGAGAAGATGACTCTAATAAGAAAATGGAAAGCGATGGCGCGATGTTATTTGGTTCGTAGTTGGTCGGTTCGCAATTGGAGAACGGGCATTATGTGTCGCTTATCCACAATAATTGCTCTTTATCAGATGTGCAGAAAATGCATTATCTTAAATCTGCCATCACGGGTGAAGCGGCCAAGTTATTAAAGCACTTTTCTATAACGAGCGTAAATTATAATTCTGCGTGGGATATTATCCTGTCGAGATATGTGAATAAACGTGTTTTAGTAAATACCAATATTCATGAACTTATTACGCTACCTAATATGTCGTCGGAAACTTCAAGCGAGCTTAGAAGAGTCTTGGACAGATTCAATCAAGCTGTAAGAGCTCTGGATAATCTTTCGCGATCTGTAAAGGATTGGGATGATTGGTTGGTTTATTTTTTAACCAACAAGTTAGATGACAGTACTCGCAAGGATTGGGAAACTTCTCTAGTTTCATCAAAAGACGTTCCAGCTTTCAAGTCTCTACATGATTTTCTTGAGACTCGACTGCAGGCTCTAAATGCACTTAACGAAAATAAACCGTCTATAGGCACTGGGCACAAATCAACATTGCATTCGCGCACTTCTAAAGCTTATGCTCATCATTCTCATCAAGCACCGTTAACACCGGCGTGCGTGTGTTGTCGTGAAAAACATTTTATTTTATTTTGCCCTAAATTTAAAGCAAAATCAGTTGATCAACGCATCGCTTTTCTTAAATTTAAAAATTTATGCACCAACTGTCTCCGACAAAATCATACTGTCGAAGCGTGTACTTCTATTAAGCGATGTCAAAAATGTAACGAGCAACACCACACTATGATTCATAAATCAACATCCGCTACTGCTCCTCAATCTATTGTTTCTGCGCAACCATCAGCAACTGCTCCTTCGGTTTCAAAGGACATTCAACAACACAGTACTAATACTACAATAGCACATGTTGCAAATAATAGGAGTTCTTCTGTTTTACTAGCCACAGCTGTTGTATACATTCAATCTTCTGACGGTCGTCTATTTCGTATTCGAGCCCTGCTAGATCAAGGATCAGAATCCTCATTCATAACTGAAGGTTTGGCGAACATTTTAGGCTTACGAAAACAGCGAGCAAATATCTCGGTGTTAGGTGTAGGACAATGTAATGCAGGTGTTGTGCAATCCGTCGTTACTCACAACATTGTATCGGGCATCGATTCAACACTAAAATATAATGTCCAATCGTTAGTCTTGCCCACACTTACACACCTAATACCCTCTAAAGCTGTTAAACGTGAAGACTGGCCGCATATTATAGGCCTACCTCTCGCTGATCCTGAATTCGATAAGCCCTCGGGCATAGACCTTATTCTAGGAGCTGACATTTATTGTAGAGTTCTCAGAGCTGGTGTCCGTCAAGGACTAATGGGCACTCCCATAGCTCAAAATACTACGCTGGGCTGGATACTATCAGGAAAGATCGAAAGTGATTTCTCGCAAACAACAGCCATTTTTAGCCTACATACATCAACCGTGGAGTTAAATTCGTTACTTAGAAAATTTTGGGAAACAGAAGAGCCCCCAAAAGCTACAATTTACACACCCGATGAAGCGGAATGCGAAGCTATCTTTGCAAACACTTATTGCAGAAATGCTGAGGGAAGATATGTGGTAAAACTTAGATTTAAATCTACCCATCTTGCGCTTGGAAACTCTCGTGAAGCTGCTATGAGCTCTCTGCTCCGTATGGAGAAAAGATTTAGTCGAGACCCTACACTCTTTCGGGAATATTCGGATTTCATTGAAGAATATCTTTCTTTGAATCATATGGAATTAGTTCAGAATGAAAGTAAAGACTCGGCTAATTGTTACTACTTACCACACCACGCAGTGTTAAAGCCCAGTAGTACTACTACAAAATTGCGCGTGGTCTTCAACGCGTCGCAGATTTCTTCGACTGGTCATTCTTTAAATGATTGTCTGCACATAGGACCGAAGCTTCAAAATGACGTTAGCCTCATAATCACTAAATGGCGACTCTATCCCTTTGTTTATACCGCAGACATCGCAAAAATGTTTAGACAAATTTTAATCGATCGTCCAGATACGGACTTTCAGCGAATACTGTGGAGAAATTCTCCAAATGAGCTAGTCCAATGCTACAGACTTCTAACAGTCACATATGGGACCGCCTGTGCACCATACTTAGCCTGTAAAACCCTACAGCAACTAGCTGATGACTACCGAGATCAATACGGAAACGCGTCAAAAATCTTACTTGAAAACTTTTACGTAGATGATGCTCTTTTTGGCGCTTTTAATCTCAGAGAAGCTTTGAACTTACGCAATGAACTTAACACCCTACTTCTGCAAGGAGGGTTTAAACTTCGAAAATGGCTCGCCAATTCTATAAAATTACTTGATGGCATTCCATTAGAGGATCGAGAGCTGACTTCATCTGTAAAACTCGTTAGCGACTCACAAATAAAAACCTTAGGAATCATCGGGTGCCCTACACTTGATTGTTTCAAATTTACTATACAACTTCCTAATTCGCCTGTTTTAACTAAGAGATCTGTTTTAGCCGATATTAGTCGATTATACGACCTCTGTGGCTGGCTCTCGCCTATTACGATAACGGCTAAGATATTCCTCCAAACTCTTTGGAAAAATCAAATTGATTGGGATGAAGAATTACCGTTAGAATTGAGTGCTGAATGGCTTTATTTTAAATAACAACTACATGATATGGATTTAAAAATTCCTCGTTGGATTGGTCTAAAAACTTCTTCAGAAAAGCTTGAACTGCACGGCTTTTGCGATGCCTCGCAAGCTGCTTATGGTGCCGCTGTTTATTTACGAATTATTCATGATGCTGATAACTACGAAGTACGTCTTCTCGCTTCCAAGACGCGTGTGAGCCCTTTACGCACTGTCTTATTGCCGAGATTGGAGTTATGTGGCGCTGCATTACTAGCCGAGCTTCTGCCTTACTTACACACTAATCTAGAGCTTTCTAATGTCCCTATACATGCTTGGACAGATTCGACAATCGTCCTAGCTTGGTTGCGTGCACATCCTTCTAAGTGGAAGGTTTATATTGCAAATAGGGTTTCATTAGTTCATGAGAAACTACCTGACGCAGTATGGCATCATATATCTTCGGCGGATAATCCTGCTGATTGCATTACCCGTGGCATACCAGCTTCTGAATTGCAGCAGTTTACATTGTGGTGGCAAGGTCCTACTTGGCTCAGTCTTTCGCCTGACCACTGGCCTGTAAATGAAATATCTCTCGCCAACGAAGACATGGAAGAATCTAATCGTATTAAGTGCACTTCCATATCCTCTGCAACTACCAACCCTATGACGGAAGACTTTCTCATGTCTCTTCTTCGTCGTTATTCTGATTTGATGAAACTTTTCCGAATTACGGCCCTATGCTTTCGACTGTACTATAACTGCCAACGCAAACCTACTCTTCGCAAGTCTGGAACACTAAAAGCCGACGAAATTCAAAAGGCATCTGAAGTACTGATTAGACTTGTACAGCATCGATATTTTTCTTTGGAGGTTAAGCTACTGGCAAAGAATAAGAATACAGTGCTACCCTCTAGTAGCAAATTACGTCCGTTTAATCCCAAGCTTGACGGCGAGTTATTACTCCGTGTAGGTGGACGCCTGAAACATTCTCTGCTATCTGAGGATGAGAAATACCCTATCATTTTGCCTGCTGATAGCCCCTTCACTCAACTGGTAATAGCCTACGCTCATTCGAAGACGTTACACGGTGGAACGCAAGCTACTCTCCAAAATATTCGTAGCAAATACTGGCTGCTAAATGGTCGTAACAAAGTGAGGCAATTCATCCGTCGTTGTGTTATTTGCTGTCGGTTTAAAGGAACTTCTCGTACTCCATTGATGGGAGATCTACCAGTAGACAGAGTACGTCCTGCTAAGCCTTTTCTACATAGCGGAGTCGACTTTGCTGGCCCATTCGTCGTCAAACTTAGGAAAGGTCGTTGTCGCCTACAGACAAAAACTTATGTTGCTTGCTTCATATGCTTCGTAACTCGTGCCATTCATTTAGAACTTGTGATGGATCTTACGGCTGAAGCTTTTGTTGCTGCTTTTCGTCGTTTTGTCAGTCGTCGTGGACATTGCGCTCGCATATACAGCGATAATGGGCGAACTTTTGTAGCTGCTGATAAGCAACTTATACAACATCTCCAGCAGCTTATTAATGAGGCTACTATTCCTCAACTAACGCTGAAGGACGGTACCGAATGGCATTTTATCCCACCCTACTCACCACACTTTGGAGGTTTGTGGGAGGCTGGTGTTAAAGCCATGAAACACCACTTTAAACGAGTCGTCGGTAGCCATCTAATTTCTATTGAGGAAATGCTCACATTATTGATGCAAATCGAGGCCTGTCTCAATTCACGTCCCTTGCAAGCAATATCTGACGATCCATCAGATCTCACCGCCTTAACTCCTGGACATTTTTTGGTTGGCGAAAATCTTTTAGCTGTGCTGGAGCCCAGCCTCCTTGAGATACCTATTAATCAATTAAGCCGCTGGCAGATGGTGCAGCAAATGTACCAACATTTTTGGAGTCGCTGGTACAAGGAGTACCTCTACAATCTTCAATTGAGGTACAAATGGCAACATTCGTCAGACCCTCTTAAAGTCAACGATCTAGTGTTAATCAAAGAGGACAATTTACCACCACAATGTTGGCTTCTAGGTAGAATTGTCGCTCTTCATCCTGGCTCAGATGGACAAATCCGAGTAGCCACTATCAGACATAAAGACGGCTATTTTAAACGACCTATTGTTAAGTTATGTGTATTGCCCGTAGATACACAAGAGAGCGAAAACGAGAAAACAAAATAGTCTAGCTTAAACCTAAAGTTGCAATTCTACTAATCTAACAAAATTCAGCAAGCATCTACTTATTCTCCTGCGTATTTTCTTCTTACTAGATTCTGGTAATTTCTTTGGGGCACCCTTTCATGACAGGCGGCTTACTTCCTTTCATGGCGGGCGGCTTACTTCCTTGCATGGCGGGCGGCTTACTACTCTCATGAAGGACGGATACTTATCACAAGTGTACGAGGTCGTGCTACACACGAGGCGGGCGGAATGTTTAGACTCAACCCACATTATCATCATCTTCATCATTAGCTTTCTTAAATTTGTATTTCGAGTTAAACATTGTATTACTTAATTTCACATGCCACTGTATTTTGCTGTTCATTAATTTTGCCTACTCTCAATTGCTGTACTTAATGCCCTTCAATAATGAGAAAAACTGTACTGTGTCGCCTAGATTTGTAAAAACTCTCATACCAGACTTCTTCTCTTGCTAACCGCCGAGCTGTACGGATCGCTGCAAATATAGTCATTGTTTTAGAAGTTTCAAAAGCGTGTCTTTTTTCTTTATCAGCCCTAAATCCCTAACAACCACATAGTACTAGTTGACCATTCAGCAACGATTTTGTACCAAAATAGTGACATCGCCGCAGCTTTTCCGCCGGTTGTCAAAGCATCAGTGCACTAATTATGACACGAAGCACTTATAAAAATATGCACGGTAGTTTCAGAATAATAATAAAAGTTAAATTCATAAGTTTGTCCGCTTAAAAAGTGATAAAAACTTCCACATTTAACATTTGCCCGATTGTGTTTTCGCAGCTGACAGGCACAACTACAGGCAAGGGCTTATACTTTACACGGGATTCAGCATTTTCGTTCGGTGGTTCGTGGTTGGGTGGTTCGCGCATTGGAGAACGGCTTTAAGACGTCAGAGACCGTCAAGACGGACCAGCCGACGCTTAGGAAGGATCAGCTGAGTACAGCAGGGGGGTCAACCAACTCAGCAGATCACCATGGCCCACAAGAGTCCAAGTCATCCACAAGCAACATAACAATGCCGGTAATCATAAACGGAGCCAAGGAAACAAATTTAGACATCTTGAGACCATCCCGCACACTCGCAGAAGTACTAATGCGAATGGACAACGACGTGCAGCGTTTCACTAGAGAAGGCGAAACTATTTATATACAAAAAAAGATACTCCAAAGATTGAATTTAACAAAGATACAAAATACCAAGGGGAGCTTCACAGTGAACTTACCAAACAAATTTCAAGTTCGGCTCAACATAACGAGAGATGGAAAAATATTATTCCATCATCACCACAAGAGAGGGCTGAAGGCAATAAATAATCGTGTTGAGCTAAGAGCTCAACGGGCGGGAGAATGTTCCACGACGAATTAGCTGGAACATAGATAACATAAATTAAATACAAAAATGAATTAAAAATGAATTACAAAACATACCTGCAACAGACCATGGATCGGTGCAAACTAAGTTCCGGTGAGGATCAACCAGAGGGTGGCCTCCTAAAAATTTAAATACAATAACTGAGCTATTTAAATTAAATTAACTTACCTGAGATCCATGGTAAACAAACACAACACTCAAAACTAATCACAGACTGCGGAACACCGCGAACTGTCACCACTATGTCTGTCAAAACAAATGGAGACTTTTAGGCCATTACATCCTCATGTGGAGCTTACGATAACTTCCACTTAATCGGTAGCTAGCTGGCAGGGCCTGAGAGCACTGGAAAAGTCAGCTATTTAAGGCTCAGAGAGACTCAAAATCTACACAGTTAGCAGAGACAGTTAGCGAAGACAGTTGTGAGTGCGATATTCAGTGAGGACTTGGGCAACGACTTTGAATTCTTTTGGTGATTGCGGAATTGGACGACGAAATTGGATTTTTTGTGGATTCGAGGTGTTTAGTGAATAAAGGTGGGATTATATAAGAAAGTGAATTTTGGAAATTGTATGATCTTCGTGATTGAAGAATTTCCATACATGCTTTCTTGGGGTTTAATTGATTTCATGGCGATTAAGTGTGAATTAATTATATAAGTGCTCTGTAAATCTATTCATAAGTTCTCTGTAAAAAATTATTACTTGTTGAATAAGTTGCAGTGAAACTAGGTGAAATCCGCAGTATAATTTAAATTAACCCTTTTATTACTTTATTCAGAGATAATAACCTGTAAATTTGCATAATGATTTCTTTTGGTGTTCTAATGACTGACTAAAAAGTCTCATATCATATCATGTCTGCGTTACAAGTTATTCAAGGTCAAAGGTCACGAAAATCGGTTTTTCGCAATTATTTCGTTTCCTATACGAAATACGTCATTTGAGGTTATTATGAATTTTGTAGATCATAAAATTGTCTATAATTTTCATTTAAAGCATTTTTTCATATCATCAACCATTCTCGAGATATAGCGCGGAGAGTGGCAAGCGCGTCCTTATATTTAATATCTATAGGTGAACGGCGTCGATAAGTAAATAGTTGACTACACAACAGGAAAGCTTTTTCTCAAACAAAGTTTCGATCTTCCCATACAAAAAATCGGCAGAATGAAGGGTCAAGGTCAAATTTTGGGCTTTGAAATTGCCATTTTCGAAATTTGACGGGGTCTCCCGCTTGTTTGTTGGCGGATTGAATCGTGGGTGTATATACGGTGATAGTTGCTGGCTGGTCTTCTAATTCTAATTACTCTTTGTTGGGTGGCCTTCGAGCGGTGGCTCAAACTATTTCATATGAGGTTAGACTGGAAAGCTTGAAGGAGCAGCTTTCTAATGCGTTATCAACCAGTATCCTAGGATGTCTCTGAAAGAACGTATAAAGCATTTTCTCTAGGTTGACCCCCTCCAAATTTTCAATCGCGATTTTAGTGGGGAAGGACCGATTTTAAGGAGGGGGGGTGTCCGAACAACGTTGATCAGGATTGGCATACCTCTGTTCAGACCTTAGCAAAACACCCTGTATATGGTATGTAAGGATGCGTTATATCTCGAGAATGGTTGATGATATGAAAAAATGCTTGAAACGAAAATTATAGACAATTTTATGATCTACAAAATTCATAATAACCTCAAATGACGTATTTCGCATAGGAAACACAAAAGCCATCCGTATCGCGATTTTTCAGCCAATTTCTCATCCACACACTACGCTTCCGCTTCATTACGCTTCAATACGAATGGTTACATGCCGCATGTAGCAAGTCGCATGTCGTGTACTAGAAAGCCACATGAATATGTGGAATCGCCCATGCGCACATGTGAAATGTGCACATGTGCAGCATGCCGTGTACTAGCGACAGACATGTAGCCATTCACATGTGCGTTCACATGTACTAACCCTTCAAATGCGACCACCTCGCGCAACTTATAAGTTTGGAGATTTTGTATAGAAAATCTATTCTTTTTATGGGTATCGGAAGTTCCAACAACACCAAGCACCGGATACAGGGAACAAAAAGGCACTCTTGGTTAAAAACTTTATTAAAATCAGAACAAACTTCACAATTAAATTTTAATAAAATAGAATAATTTTATCTTTCACTTCTCTTGACTGTAAGCTTAGTAGCCTCTCGACAGACTGACTCTCATCTAATTTTCAAATATCTGCTAAACTGGGCAATGCAACGTGACTTAAGGAAATTTTTACCAGGTAAGCATCTTTTCTGTGGGAATGGGACTGGACGTCGTTCTCACTGGGAAACTTAAGTACTTTTTCTGCAAGTTAGTAAAATTCTTTGCGATATCCGTTACCGAGCCATAGGCTTTGACTTTATTTTACAGGTATCTGGTAGATCCGTTGCCGGACTAGGGTTGCTTGACTGAAGGTCAATATATGTAACTCGCATGTGCACATGTGGATTTTGGGACAAAACACACATGTCGTGTACTATCAACTTTTTACCGCATGTAACCACTAGGCTACATGCGAAACATGTAACCAACATGCTACACATTCTCGTGACGTCAGAGCCACATGCGCATGTGGCCTTTTACATGTCGTGTACTGCCGCCTTTAGGTAAAAGACGAGCCATCCGGCTTGAGATACAAATCCAGACTCTGTGCTAAAGGATGTTCACAACGTTATCAAATTTGTTGCGAGTGGCGTATTTAAAGTCTCAGATACGTTATATTCAATAGTTTATTCACAACTTATTCTAAAATATAAACCTTACTTTTCACAGTTCACAAAGCAAAGAGAATGATTCTGACAAGACGGCAAGCTATGTCAGAATCAACTGACATAACAAAAAAGGAGTTACCATGTAACAGAGAGAATGCTAAATTGTATCTCTTAACACCTCCCCTCAATTTAAGCGTTTTCACAATTCAAAAATTACATTCATTTTTTTTTTTATGTACGTTACATTTTAAAAATCATAAACATTTTGAAATCAAATTAAATTCTGTTCCTTTTCGAAAGTTGTAGATTCAACGCCAAGTAAAGCTCTAAATTTCTTGAATAACAATTTAGGCAGCGGTTTAGTAAGTATGTATCCCTCTGGCTTGCTGATGGAATATACTTCACATCAATGCTCCTACTCATCGAAAGATCCCTCACGAAGTGATACTTCACGTCCAGGTGGTTTACCCTGCGATGTTCATACCTGTTCAGCAAGTGGATGCAAGATTGATTGTTTTCGTACATCACAGTTGGTTCCTCACAGGTGATGTGCAGATCTCGAACAAGGTTTCTGAGCCATACTAACTCTGTTGCAGCACACGCCAAAGCCACATACTCAGCCTCAGTAGAAGATAAAGCAACCGTTGTCTGCTTCTTAGTTGTCCAGCATACCACATTTCCATGAACTTGAATTAAGAATCCGGTAGTTGATTTCCTATCAGCAGATCCTGCCCAATCAGAGTCTGCTTATGCCACGAGTACTGGTTCCTCCTGTTTCCGGTAGACTAAACCAAAATTCTGAGTTTCCTTTAGGTATCGCAGAATTCGCTTAGCCTTAAGCCACTGTTTTTCAGTTGCATTACTCTGAAATTGACTATAAAAATTAAGAGCAGCAGCGAGATCAGGCCTTGTATTTAACATTAAGTACATCAAACATCCAATCAACTCTCGATATGGCTTTTTATCGATGATGGATTCTCCAGAAATCTCTTCTTCCAGTTTACCCCTAGTCTCCATTGGAGTTTCTGCTCCTTTACATTCCTGCATTTCAAATCTTTTTAACAGCTTCCCAATATAAGCTGATTGAGAAAGTGTCATCTGGTATCCGCTTCTCTTAATACTTATTCCTAGGAAGCATCCAAGCTCTCCTAAATTTGACATAGAAAATTCCCTTTCCAGAGCAGTCCTGATCTTTGTTAGTTCTATGTCGTCGTTCCCAGTCAAAATTATATCATCCACGTAGAGCAATAAGTAGACTTTGAAAAGATTCGTTTTCTTGGTGTAAAGACATCGGTCATGAGGAGATTGTTGAAAGTGAATGCGTTTCATAAACAGATCAAAACGCTCATTCCAAACGCGTGGCGCCTGTTTTAATCCATATATTGAGCGATTTAACTTACACACACTTCCAGTCCCTCCTGTGATCCCATCCGGAACCTTCATGTAGATGATTTCCTTCAGATTTCCATGAAGAAAAGCGTTCTTCACGTCCATTTGTAACGCATGAAGTTTTCCTCGTTAATCACTGATAGTAGTGTTCTTAGAGTTGAAAGCCTTGCCACTGGTGCATAAACCTCATCATAGTTAATACCTCGTATCTGGGAACAACCCTTTACAACAAGTCTTCCCTTGTATCTCTCAGGATTCCCTTCTGCGTCTCTTTTCAATCGAAAAACCCAGCTACTGTTAATTGCTCTTCTTCCCGGTGGTAATTTCGTAAAAGTCCATGTATTATTTCTTTTGAGTGCATCAATTTCTTCCGACACAGCTTGATACCAATGCGAACTGTCCCTACGTCCGGCGATGTCACAATAGTCTGCTGGTACATCATCAACATAAGCCTCAGCATTTAGTGCCATGACAGTAAATTCTTTGAGATATGTAGGCTGTTTTCTATTTCGTGTAGAACGTCGTGTTGTGTTTTCCAGATTTCCCTCATTGTTTGAAGATCCAATGTCATCCCAGTCGCCTTCCGATTCGTCCTTTCCATCGTTGGTTTCGTCTTCATGATCCTCTGCAGATCTCTGCTCCCCGTCTTCATTCCAGTTTGTTGTATTTATATCATCGTGGAGAGAAGGAAACTTTGTCTCGTCGAAGATAACATCATGTCCAACCACCACTTGTTGCTGTTCAGGCAGCCAAAGTCTGTAGCCATTTGGAGCGTATCCGAGAAGAATGCATTTCTGTGTCCTTGTGTCAAATTTCCTGGGATTTAATTGCTTTGGAATGTGCAAATATCCCAAGCAGCCAAAAATTCGTACATTTTTAATATTTGGTTTTGAGCAAAACCACCTTTCCGCCGGAGTACAGTCCTTGATCGCTTCTGTCGGTGAGCAATTTATTAAATATACTGCAGTGAGTGCTGCTTCCGACTAAAAAGACTTCGGTAACTTACAGTTGAGTAAAATACACCGAGCCTTCTCCACTATTGTTCTGTTTAGTCTTTCTGCGACCCCATTCTGCTCTGGAGTGTAAGAGACCGTATATTCTATTTGTATTCCTTTATTTTCGAAATAGTTCATTAAGTCACTTCGGATGTACATACACTCTGCCATTGTCGCATCTAAAGCGTGACAACTTGAGATTAAAATGGGCTGTAGCCATAGCTTCATATTTCTTAAAAAAGCGAAAAACATCAGCTTTTGATTCAATTGAATAAGCAACTGTAAAGTGCGTATAATCATCTATAAAGGTTAGAAGATACCTCTTTTGGTCATGGGATTCTGGATTTACTGGTCCAAATAAATCACTGTGGACTATCTGAAGTGGTCTTTTAGCACGCACACGTTTTTCATTATGTGGCATTTTTGTTTGTTTTCCTCCCACGCAGATTTCGCATGGTGTCGACGTGGTTTTCTTCCAGGTTATGTTCATTCCACCGACAATTCCAGACAATTTTTGAAGTCCACTTTTTCCTATATGGCCAAGTCTTTGATGCCAAAGTGATGCTGTTCCGTCGTCGTTACTGAGATTAGCCACTTCCACGTAATTGAGCAATTCTAGCTCATACAATTTATTTTTACGATGTGCTACTGCAATTACTTTGTCCTCCTTCAGAATTTGTCCACACCCACCCTTGAAGATGACTGAAAGCCCTAGCATTTCCAGTTTCCGAACCGATAATAAGTTCATTTCCAACCCTTTTACGATCAGTACCCTTGAAATGACAATACTGTTTACATTGTTTCCAACAATAAATTTACCTCTAAGTTCTCCAAAGGTTTCTGCCTCCAGTGACACACCAGATTTCGCAATTTTAATGCTAACAGGATGTTTTAACTTTTGAATATTGGTTACATTTTTGTTGCTTTTAACCAAATGTTCGGAAGCACCTGAGTCCAAACACCAAACCGTGCTTTCAAAGCTTCCATCAGTGAAGGTCGAGAAAGTGTATTCATTGGAAGTTCCATCTCCACTACCTTCCGATGTGTTGTTAGTTGCTACATTTGCTTTTCTGTTTACGTCGAACTTCTGTGTACCATCCTTTTTGTTTTTCCAGCACTGTGATCTGTAATGACCCTGTTTTCCACAACCGTGACACCTCAATCCGAAATTGGGATTCTTCTGCTTGGCTCTTCCTTCCGGTGGTGTTGCAAATGCTAGAGGTGGTTCCAATTACATTTTACTTTTTCGCTGTTTGCTTTGCCTTTTCATGTCCTCATCACGTAAACGAGTTTTTACGAAGTTCAAGGTGAGTTTTTCCGCACTAAGCGTTTCGAGTGCCGTCACAACAGAATCATATTCTGTGGGTAGTGTCATGAGTAAATGACACACGATGTCTCCTTCTTCCAATTTTGCGCCAGTTGAACGCAAATCGCGAGCAATGCGATCAAATTTTTGAAAATGTGTTTCTAGCGTCTGTTTTGCAGGATTATGCTTCATTGACAGCAGCTCTTTTTTGAGCAATAATTGACTTGCTAAACCTGGCCTTTCAAATGTATTCCTCAGCTCATTCCAAATTTCGTAAGCTGTTTCCTTGTCTTTAATATATTCCAAGTGACTGTCTGCAACTCGTTGGACAATTTGAGACTTACATTTTTTGTTGTTCTTTGTCAGTCGATCTATTTCCTTCTTCTTATTTTCTGCGTTGAGGCTTGACCTTTTAATTTCCTGGATTATTTCATCAAATGGTTTTTTCACAAAATTTAGAACATCCAGTTCGTCAAGTAAAGTTTCCATTCGAAACTTCCAGTTTGAGAAGTTTGATCCATCGAAAAGCGGCACCTTGTTCTTGTCGTCCGCCATCTTGTGTTGAAATGCAAGCACGAAATTATCACGAATTAATTCTGTTGTTAAAAGTTTAGATTTTTCCGTATCTCGAGCCTAAATGAGCCTGGGCTCATAACCTGTTGCGAGTGCCGTATTTAAAGTCTCGAATACGTTATATTCAATAGTTTATTCACAACTTATTCTAAAATATAAACCTTACTTTTCACAGTTCACAAAGCAAAGAGAATGATTCTGACAAGACGGCAAGCTATGTCAGACTCAGCTGACAGAACAAAAAAGGAGTTACCATGTAACAGAGAGAATGCTAAATTGTATCTCTTAACAAAATTGATTATACTGAAACATTTTCTCCAACTGTGAGATAGATATGACTCTGTTCGAATTATGCTTTCACAAGTGTGTCAACATAACTTAGAAATGATACAGTTTGATGTCAAAACCGCTTTTCTCTATGGGGGCATCACAGAAGATATATATAATATATGAATCCACCCGAAGGAATAGATACCCCGCCGAACTATGTATGTAAACTGTAAAGGTCTTTATTAAAACAAGCCCCACGGTGCTGGAATAAAAAATTTAAAACTGTACTAAACAAATTTGGTTTTACAAATAGCCACTCCGATCAATGTGTCTATACAGGTTGTGTAGATGGAACCAAAGTGTATCTCTTACTCTATGTTGATGATGGGTTGATAATATCCAAAGAGAAGGCCGTTATTGGTAAGGTATTAAATGATCTCAAAGAAAACTTTCAAATAAAAATCATGGAGCCAAGGAATTTTGTTGGTCTGCAAATAGAACGATCTAAGGAGCATATATTTATTCATCAGAAAAAGTACATTGAGAAATTACTTAAAAAATTGAACATGAATGATGCGAATGGAAACAGTATTCCTGTGGACCCTCATATAACCTTGGAAAAGAAAACAATAGCACCTGAAGAGAAGATACCATACAGAGAGGCAGTAGGGTCTCTCATGCATCTGGCAATTGTGAGTAGACCAGATATCATGTTTGGGGTCAGCTTAATAAGTCGTTTTCTGAACTGCTATGATAATACTCACTGGGTTGCTGTAAAAAGTATATTAAGGTATTTGAAAGAAACCAAAGAATATGGGATACTTTATTCTACAACGAAGAACAATATAATAGAAGGCTATAGTGACTCGGACTTTGCCACTGATAATGATACAAGGCGATCTACTACTGGATATGTCTTTATCAAAAATGGTGCAGCTATCACATGGGCTAGTCAACGACAGCAATGAATAGCGCTATCAACAACTGAAGCAGAATTTATGGCTACATGTTCTGCCACAAAGGAAGCTTTGTGGATCAAAAAACTACTCCTTGATATTAGGACATATAATCAGGAAATAATTTGTTTGAATGTGGACAATCAAAGCGCAATATCAGTGATTAAAAATATAGATTTTCATAAAAGGTGTAAACATATCGATGTGAAGTATAAGTTCATTAAAGAAAAGTTTCAAGAAAAAGAAATAGATGTAAAATACCTACGTACAAGTGAGCAGTGTGCCGATATATTTACAAAAGCTCTTCCTAGAGTCAGATTTCAGTATCTAAGAGACAAACTAGGCATATCATCATAAACGGAATTAATTTGTATGATTTTTGCATTTTTTTAGTTTGTATAACATTAAAATAAGATACCAGAAGGCTCTAATTTTGTGGGTGTGTTGATAAAAATTTGAAATTGCCGCCTTCACTTCACTTTACTTGACTACTGAAGTCAATATCAAAAGCGGAATGAATCAAGTAAGCCACCACCAAGTTCACACTCTTTTGTTCTTTTTCATTCTTCTTGAATCTGCAATTTTTACTCATATGTCCATATTGGTTGCAGTTAAAACATCTCGGGCCTTTCTTCTGACTCTGTTGAAAGTGAACAGGCTTATAGACTTATTTTTCTTTGTATAAAATGCGGTAGTGTCTGAATCAGTTGATTTTATTTCTTGTAGCAGTTTTGTTTTTATCATATCAGCACTTATCTTCACACCAGAGCTTTCGATGCCCATAATCATCGGCTTGTACCTGTCCTGAAAATATTTGTAACATAAATAAATTAATATTTATTGTTAATAAACTAAAATAGTAACTCAACAACCCGCAAGTGTCTCGTGGACAAATTTTTGCGTTGTTATCCTTATAAAAACAAAAGTATTTCTTTTTATGACTTCACCTTTTATCTAATCTATCCCTAGTATTTTATGAATCTAAAAGTACAATGAAAATATTTGTAACATAAATAAATTAATATTTATTGTTAATAAACTAAAATAGAAATTCAACAACTCACATGTGTTCAATAGACACAATTAGTACAGTCACTGAAGGTAAAAATCGACCATTACCTCCGATTTCGTTGAACCTTCATCGATTTGCATGAAAATTGGTGAGTAGTTAGAGGATACCTCAATAAACAAAAGTGACATAGTGCCAACTTGCGCTTTTACCCTGGGGTTGGATGCCACCCCTTCTCGGGGGTGGAAATTATTTTTCGAAAAATAACCCCAGGAATCGATAGAGGGTCCAATTCTAAGCAAAATTTGTTCTATAAAGTTATTAAAATAAATCAATACTTTTTGAGTTATTAAAGATCAAAAATTTTGATTTTTCGTGAAAAAAATGCATGTTTTAAAGCGATTTTTCATAAATAACTCAAAAACTATAAGTTTTTGCAAAAAAGTTGTCATTACCAAAATTGAAGCTAATAAAAAAACGAATAAAATCCTTCCTTAAAAAAACCTTTTAGTATTAATTTAAAGTGAGCTATAGGTAATTGAATGTATATTTTTTTTCGGCGAGTACTTAAATCTAAGTATTCAAGCTGAAATAACGGAAAAACGATGTATTTTATAAAAAATATTTATTGAACATTTTCAAAGTACTCACAAATACCTTTAAAATAGCTTTGGAAAAAGTTGATAGCATCAAAATTAAGCAAGTTATGATGAAAATAAGATGACCCTTTCGAATTTTTTAGGAAAAAGTGAAAAATAAAACCTACGCCATTTCCACAAAAATTAAAATTTATAGTAATCCCTATAAGACTTTTTGTATTTTAGCATAAATAATGACGTAAAAAATTTTGACCGGTTTAGAATGACCGGTTTAGAATGATCGGTTTAGAAATATTATCACCGCCCAACGGGGCAGAATAAATAAATAACAAACAAAACAAATAAATTAAAGGGAATATCTTCCTTTAACTGGTGACCCCGACGAAGAACCACAGCAACAACTACTATTAATCAAACAGCCCTAGGAAGAGATGCTGGAAAACAAACCAATCCGTTTCATACTCTGAATTATCGATTGGTCGTTAATAGACCAAACACCACCACCACCAACACCGCCAGAAACCAACCAACCGCAACCGACCACAGACAACTAATTCAAATAAATATATATGTATATAAAAAAATTATATGTATAACATATACTAAATAACTTCTTCAAAAAACAAGATATAAACCAAAAAAAAAACATAACATCAAGAAAGTAAATAAGAAGAAAGACAACACTCCAAAAGAAAAAAGAACATCAGGGAGTACCCTTTTTTATATACTTTTAAATTTATATATATAATATTTTAATTATTATTATAAAATTGTTAACTTTTTTCACACGTTCCGCGTTCTCTCTTAAAATGAATCCAAGTGGTGACTTCGTACAAGTCTCCGTTTCCGGTAGCCAGGGTGCAAGTTCCGTTCCGTCAGATAGCACCCTACCTTCCGTTTCCGCGATTGGAGTAACAGTTTGCCAGTTTTGGAAAACTGCTCCAAAATTTTGGTTTACACGTTTGGAAGCACAATTTGAACTTAACAGAATCTCCACAGAATCCACAAAGTTCAATTATGCTCTTTCTTCGTTAGATGAGGACATGATTCATCTCATTACCGATATTTTAAATAACCCTCACCCAACACATCCGTACACTGAATTAAAGAAAACGATAATTTCTCGGCTTACGGCCAGTGAATCCGGAAAATTAAACCGTTTACTCGGAGATATTGTTTTAGGAGACCGCTCTCCATCACAGTTCCTCAGAGAGATGAAAGAACTCTCAAACGGAAATCTCACTGATGATATCCTCAAAACGCTTTGGATGCAGAGATTACCTGAAAACATGAGATCAATTCTCTCATGCAACACGGGAAGTTTAAGTGATTTAGCAAAATGCGCGGATAAGATTTCCGAAATGACCAGTAAACCTTCGGTATTTGCATGTTCATCAACACAACAAGACAATACAGTTTTAGCACACCTCACTTCTCAGATATTAGCCCTGACTAAACAAGTCCAAGATTTAACTTTTGAAGTGAAAGCTCTTAAAAGAGATAGATCACTAAGTCGATCTTCACTTCGGTCCCTAAATTCTTCAAATTATTCTTTTAATCGTTCCAGACTCAAAAATAAACCAAATATTCATTCTTCAAAACATCCAGATTGGTGTTGGTACCACTCGAAATTCAAAAATAATGCAAACAAGTGTGTACAACCTTGTTCATTCGACACTACGAATTCACAAAAAAATTAAAACGCGTTTCATCTATGGCGACAGGTGACAATCGCGAATTTACCAGTCGCCTGCACATCTACGACAAATCCACGAACTCATATTATTTAATCGATACAGGAGCCGATATCTCAGTCATCCCTACACCTAAAGCAACAAAATTATTACCATCAGGCCTTCAATTAGCAGCAGCAAATTCTTCAATTATAAATACCTATGGTAACAAAATCCTCACTTTAGATCTTGGATTGCGAAGAAATTTTCAATGGAAATTTTTAATCGCAGACGTCACCAAACCTATTTTAGGTGCCGATTTTATATGCCACTTCAAATTGATTGTAGATTTGTCAAAACGAATGTTATTAGATCCACTAACAAACTTAACTTCAAATGGTAATCTTTACAAGGGTCCATCTTCAACTTTATCTATATTAATTAAACCCACATTAAATCAAAATATTCAAAAATTAATTAAAGAATTTCACAGTATCACTATAGATACAAGTTTTTTAAAACCCGTAAAACATTCAGTAACACACCAAATTAAAACCACAGGACCACCCATTTTCTCTAAAGTTCGCAGATTAGCACCCGAAAAATTATTGATTGCTAAAAAAGAATTCGATTTCTTATTCAATCAAGGAATCTGCAGACCATCCAACAGCTGTTGGTCATCACCACTACATATGGTACCCAAACAAAATGGCGAATGGAGACCTTGTGGAGACTATCGACGTCTCAACGCTGTAACAATTCCAGATAGATATCCAATACCATTAATCCCGGATTTTGCTTGCCACCTACAAGGCTGTAACACATTTTCAACTTTAGATTTAACAAAGGCATACCACCAAATTCCCGTAGAACCGGAAGATATTCCAAAGACAGCTATTTGCACACCTTTCGGACTATTTGAATTTACACGTATGACTTTCGGCCTTCGTAATGCAGCTCAAACCTTTCAAAGGTTCATCCATTCAGTTTTGCAAGAACTACAATTTTGTTTTGTTTACCTCGACGACATATAAGTAACATCAAATTCGGAACAACAACACTTGGAACACTTACGCCAAATTTTCCAACGTCTGCAACAACATGGCTTAATAATTAACATCGAGAAATGTAACTTTCTGAAATCACAAGTGAAGTTTCTCGGTCATTTAATTAACTCCGAAGGTATCAAACCTACTCCTGAGAAAGTGGAAGCAATCTCAAATTTCAAACAACCCACTACAATCAAAGAATTGAGACGTTTCCTCGGGATGACAAATTTTTACCGACGCTTTCTTCCCCACGCAGCTGCAAATCAACTGCTCTTAAATACATACCTCACAGGAAGCAAAAAAGAGGGTTCGAAACAAGTTAACTGGACACCCGAAGCAATCAAGGCATTTGAAAACATTAAATTCCAATTAACTCAAATCACTCTGTTAGCATTTCCCAACAATAACTCGCAACTCGGTTTATTTGTGGACGCCTCCGATAATGCAATCGGCGCTGCACTAAATCAAAGAGTGTTGTGGTCAGGGCCAAACATTGGCCCCGATTCTCTGTCCTGAAAAGCATAAAACATCATTTCTATTTCACGCCGCCTATGGTTGGCGAAAAATTTTATCGTCGGCAGCTCAACCAAAATTTTACGGCGCCCGTTGACGGGTACCGCAAGGGGGCTGTCTCTCGGACTGCGAACGCAGAGTTTTGGAGCTAAAAATAGCACCAAAGCTCGGCGCTCGCAGCTCGAGGGACAGCTAAAGCAAAGAAAAATTGCGGCGCGGGCCTGGCGATCGAGGCAAAATGTGCACCTCGAGCCCGGTCCCACAGAAAAATTGCCGCGACCGAGAAGCTCGAGCCGGCACCAAAAGTGCACGGTGCACTCAGCTGCCTCGAGCCAGGCCCCAGCCACAGCGAGAAGCGTAGCTCGATCCCGTTGGCATCGACTCGCACATCGGCGGTAAGCGCTTGATTGGCTGGCGTGGTGATGTGTGAGTGGATGGCAGCGGGATCGGCAACGGCACGCGCTGGAGGCACGCGGACGGCCGGCCGGCAGATCGCGAGCGTGGCGTCGGTTTTTCGAGGAGTCGGTGGAAAGATCTGAGATGAGGCAGACGGGCAAGGTTTAGTCGGCACAATTTGAGAAAAACGAGTCGGGACGGAATCGAGTAAAAGTTTCAGCTTACGGACGGGAATCAAAAAGTTAAATAAAACGCATTCGCGGCGGACTTAGAAGAAGCAAAAGAAAAGAAAAAAAAAAAAAAACACAACAAAAAAAACTCGGAAAAATCCGGGAAAAAGTTTCGGCGGCCGGATTGGGAAGCTGGAAGCGGATAGTGCCGGTGGGAACACGGACGAAAACTCCCGAAAATGATCAGTGACCTTCCGTGCTAGTGGTGATCCTATGTGAATAAAATTATAATTCGAATCCCATAAAATTACTAGACTCCCGCTAAATTACTTACGTGCATAACTCCTTTTGCCGTGTAGAGCCTAGGAAAAGATAAAAATTTGGAACCCCGCTTACAAAAGTTGAATCGCAATCCAAATAGATTATATTAACAAATGGGAGTGAAATTACTTATCGTTACATTCGTAATGAAGGGCCATACCGTTAACTTTCGCTTGTGAAATAGACCTCGATGAGCCCAAGAAACGAAAAGGAAAAAAAATACTGTAAATTGAAACTAGTTATCCGTTAGGGAAGTGGTGTACCGTTAGGCCTTCGGCTAAAAGTTTGTGCCAACTCTGAAAGAAAGAAAAAGGAAAATAGTGGAAGTCAAAAAGAAGAAAAGAAAAGAGAGTTTTAATTCCGTTGACCGTTTCGAACTTAAGTACGTTAGGTTTTTTTTTGGTTTTCAAGTATGTATGTAATTAATAACGAAATGAAATTCTAAGGTCCTAGAAATAACTAAACCGACAGTAAAGTAATTAAATACCTAAATCATATGAACATTAAAAATCATAATAATTATATACCTACCTATGTGAACAACCAGTATATTGCCTGTATATCTAAACAAGCGGACAGTAATTAACTAATATAAGTGGACACTAGAAGGATTAAAAGAAACTTTAAGTGTATTTGAAGATATACGAATAAAAGATAAGACATACAGTGGAAGTGAAATGAAAGGAAAATACTATCCTTCTTAGACTATTAATTAAAAACAAGTGAATTAGTTTTTAGACATTTAGCTACTATCGCAAGACTAATGGTGAATCTGCGATTGAAAGAATTACTTTGAGATTATACCCTTAGACGTGACTAATAGAACTTATATTTAAAAGAGGGTTTAAATTAATAAGTGACCTTGACTATACATAGGTGTCTGATTAAATAAGGGTAAAGTGAAAGTACTGAAAAGATAAGGCGAACATTGAACGAAGGATTGAAGAATAAAAAGAACTGGAATAAAAAAACCATGAAGTGGATCAGAATAAATATACGAAAAGGTTAAAATTTAATTAAAATTAAAAATTACAAACAATTATATATACATAATACATATACATAAATAAATCAGTGCAGACAAGCTCTAACTAGAAAGATCAACCAATAATTAACTAAATAAACATATAGCTAACTAAATAAAGTCCATCAGTCAGTAAGGACTCAAATAAACTAGTAAACATTAAATACCTTGTGACCTGCCTGAATCATCTGGGACACACCGACACCACGACGGGGCCATATGAAGAGGCAGGGTGCCGGGCGGCGGCATCAGCATCGGTCGTCCCCACGTCATCATCTGCAGCCACAACAGCTCCGTCATCCGCAGCAACAACTTCTTCAGCAGCAGCAGTCCTTCAGCAGCCGCGACATCAGTACCAGCAAGGCGCCCAACGGAAGAAAGTTTGTAAAATTATTGTATAAGAAAGAAAAAATAATAACACAGGTATGTTCAACTTACTTTAAATTTTTGTAACTTCTCTGGATCCCCTCTCCTCGCCACCATCGACATCAGGGTTTTCCCCATAGTAGGGGTCATGCTTTAATTTCTGTTGGTTGTTGATTTCTGAAAGAAAATTTTAAAGGGGCCTCCCCATAATTTTTGTGGGCCAAGGGGAGGTCGAAGGGAGGTTGGGGCATCGGCCAGTGTGGGGGTTCATTCCATCAGAACCCCCCCCCTGAGAGTCATCCACGGCAGTAGCAGGGGTTCGGTTTGCCCTGCTCGTTTTCCGCCCGTACCTTGTTTTCCGTCGCGCGAGAATTTTCGTTATGGGCATTCTCGCTCTGGTGGCTTCGGGTGGCCTACCGGCACAACCCCCCCACACTACCGCATATGCTAGCCTGCCAGCTCGCGCATGCCACACACCACCAGACCAGGCGCTTTAGCCGGGCCCTGGAGAGTCTGCCCCCATAACAAGAGTTAATAACATTTGGCAACCTCTTGGTTTCTTTTCAGTGAAACTAAGTTCCGCACAGTCCAAATATAGCGCTTATGATCGCGAATTACTAGCCATATATAAAGGAATCAAATACTTTCGTTACCATCTAGAAGGAAGAAATTTCATTATCTTCACTGACCATAAGCCTCTCACTTTTGCACTAAAACAAAATCCAGAAAAAGCTTCTCCTAGACAAGCAAGACATTTAGATTATATCAGCCAATTTTCAACAGACATTAGACATATTTCCGGAAAGGACAATGTCGTGGCAGACACCTTATCTAGAGTCGAAGAACTACACTTACCAACTTCAGTAGATTTTGAAGCTATAGCTACTGCTCAAGAAACAGACAACCAGCTCAAAAATCTTTTAGAAAATAGTTCATATAAATTTTCTAAGTTACCAGTCTGGGGAAGTGACAAAGAAATTTATTGCGAAAAGTCAAACTCCAATAAGAGACCTTTTATCCCAGAAGCTTTTCGTCTACAAATTTTCAACTCAATACATAACTTATCTCATCCTAGCATTCGGACAACAAACAAGATGATAACATCAAAATACTTTTGGCCGTCAATAAACAAAGACATCAACAATTGGAGCCGCAGTTGTTTGGCTTGCCAAAGAAACAAAATTTCTCGTCACGTCAAAAACCCTTTTGGCTCTTTTCCAATCACTTCAAACAGGTTCGAAGTCATTCACATAGACATTATCGGTCCACTACCCCCATCACGAAGTTTCAGATATTGTCTTACAATAATCGACAGGTACACCCGTTGGCCGGAAGCTATACCGTTAACCAACATATCTGCTGAAAATTGCGCTGAAGCTCTTTTTCACAACTGGATTAGTAGATTTGGCATACCCAAAATTATAGTAACTGATCAAGGAAGGCAGTTCGAATCAAACCTCTTCAAAGAACTCGCAAAATTTTTAGGAATTAAACACAATCGCACTACTCCATATCACCCACAATCAAACGGTTTCATTGAAAGATGGCACAGAACCCTCAAAACAGCCATTAAAACTTATGAGACAGACTCTTGGTCTGAAATTTTACCTGCAGTTTTACTGGGTCTTAGGACTTCTTTTCGGGAAGAATTTATCGCAACTCCAGCTGAACTACTCTATGGACAAACGTTAAGACTCCTGGGAGATTTCATCGAACCAAAAACTCACTTATTAGAACAAAACAATTTCGTTAACCATTTACGGAATTTATTCGACAAAATCCGTCCAATTCAAGCTTCTAATCATTCGAAAGAAAAATTTTTTAAATTTAAAAATTTGGAAAATTGCTCTCATGTTCTTGTTCGCAACGAAACATTAAGAGGTCATTTCCGAAATACTTATGACGGACCGTATCCGGTCATATCAAGACACCAACATTTTTATACTATTAAAATCAAAGCTAAAAACAATAACGTTTCTTTAAATAGATTGAAGCCTTATTTTACTACGGTTAATGAACAAAGTATTACCTCGAATCAATCTTCACTTTCGACACTGGAACATTATAACATTACCCTCCAACCACTTTCAGATAACCAAAAGCTCCAGCCAGAGTCTGGAAAAATCCGAAAAGTCCATTGGCCAGCGTCCATTGAATTTTCGTAAGACAGCAATTCAAATTACAAATTACTAAATTACAAATCACAAATTAAAAACACAAAAATAAAAATAATTAAAAATGTGCCAACCAAAACGTTATAAAGCAATTTCGCTAATTTTAAACAAATCGCTGGAAGGGGGGTGATGTGGCGAACGGATGTAAATAAAGAACCCTTTTAAATTCCCCGCATTTTAAAGTTTATATATGTGTGAAACTAGTAAGTATAGTCGTAGCTAGTTAACATAGAGATCTTTATTATCTGGAAATGTAATTAGATCGTAGTAGTGTAAATTGTAGTAGCTTAGAAATGTTTTTGTTTTAAAAGAAAAGGAGAATTATATTAGTCGATGTACGAATGTCAATAAAATCGGTCAGATTTAAAAAATCTTGTAAAATTTATTAAAATAATTATAAAGTAATTAAAAAATTGATTTTTTATCCAATTAAAATCTTATCCGAAATATTATCACCGCCCAACGGGGCAGAATAAATAAATAACAAACAAAACAAATAAATTAAAGGGAATATCTTCCTTTAGATGGTACACTATTTTTACATTTTCAGCACTTCCTTATGTTCATGTTCTAAGGTGACGACTGCCGGCACCAATAAGGTTTTGTGCAACAATTCTGCAAACCTTATTGCAACAACAATAAAATGGTTACACAATCATGAAAATTTACTTGCGGTCATAAAATAAGAAGTTATTTTATAAGCCTAATTTCTTTACAAAATGCACATTTTACAAGTAAATAACTTTTTCACAATCAACACACAGTAGATCGTTAAAAAACATATGCCTCAAATACATTTATTATTTAGGATTTCAAATAATAAAATAATTTGAAAAGTTTAAGTCAGTCATACGTTAGGGTGATGCGAAACTAGGCATGCTTACGTCGAATGCACAAAGAATTTTGTGGGTGAAGGGGCAAGTGACACTTTACGGGGAAATGCGCACTTCATCGATCTATGTATCCACGGAACGCACCACTACAAAATGTAATGTGGCCACTATGAATTTAGGGATACCAATAAAAACAAATAGTAAAGGGCTGAGTGTCGTGGGACACTCGGTTGGAACGAATTTCTTTTCGTTATATATGTTATATGTATTAATTAACAGACCCAATGAAATAAATCAACAACGTAACTTCTGACTCGCTTCCTCGACTCTTCTATCTACTCGTTTAAAAAACCCATCTCCTCAGGCGACAACCACCTGGGCTTCGAGTAAACTGGGATTGGTTTGTTTTGGTTGTGCTTCGAGCCTCTCTTGCATTTTACGAGTTTTCGCCCGTTTTTTCAATATTCCCCCTACTATTTTGTGTGCGGACTTGCTGTCGCGTGTTCCCTGCATCATTTCTGGTTGAGGGATCGCCTGGATATCTTCTCCCGACTGAAATTCCTACCCCGGCTTCTTGCAGCGGCGGCTGGCCGGGTCGTCCTGGATATTGGTTGCCTTCGTGGACTGCTTTTTTCTCCAGGGTAATTCTTTTAGTATATGCCTCTGCCGAGGCCTTGTACTCTACACGCCTGAGTTTTTCCCTTTTTTCGGAATCTCCCGGATCCCTCTGGATTGTTGCTGGCCCCTTCCTGCCTTTTCATCGGAGAGTTGGAGAGTTCCAGCGAGTACACATCCTCTGCCTCATCCGAGACACCAACCTCGATCTAGCCATCTATTGAACTACAAGCTGCTGAAGGTTCCGTTCTTCGCTGCTCAAAGATTGTCAACATTCGTGACATCTTATGCTCGTTCTCCAATTGCGAACCGATCAACTACGAACCACCGAAAGAAAAAGCTCAACCCCGTGTAAAGTATTAAGCCCTTGCCTGTAGTTGTGCCTGCCAGCTGCGAAAACACAATCGGGCAAATGTTAAATGTGGAAGTTTTTACCACTTTTTGAGCGGAAAACCTTCTCAATTTAACTTTTTATATTTTCCTGAAATTACCGTGCACATTTTTATAAGTGTTTCGTGTTATAATTAGTGCACTGGTGTTTTGGCAACCGGCGGAAAAGCTGCGGCGACGCCACTATTCTGGTACAATATCGTTGCTGAGTGTGGGACTATTACTTTTGGTTAAACGCACACATTTAAAAAGTTAGCTCGGTTGACCAAAACACAAGCGAGAGAGAAGATGACTCTAATAAGAAAATGGAAAGCAATGGCGCGATGTTATTTGGTTCGTAGTTGGTCGGTTCGCAATTGGAGAACGGGCATTACGACTGCATCCCGTGCCAATCTTTATAATGGCGATTTGCGGGGTCTGCTCTCAAGGTATTATTGATGGAAGGGTCGACTGCATTGGCATCTGCAAGCATGCTTTTCACGCCTCTTGCCTCAAACGTCACACAAAAATCACCTCCGATGGCCTTTTCACCTTCGAAGCGTGCGCGGACATCAAGCCCTGCCATGTACTTCGTTTCGTCAATGAATTTACGGAGAAAATTTATAACGAGCAAAGTATAATCGCCGCCAAAGTCAATTCCATCTCAGCAAACTGTGCTGGCCTACAACTTTGTTCTGACGACTTGGGCTCTATCCATGACAAACTTGACCAAATTCTCAACCTGACGTCTGTCATCAATTCCAACTCTTCCGAGTTACTTGCCAAGCAACATACCATCTCTTGCACTCTGTCTGGTGCCACTGCTTCGATCGATGAGCTTCAGGAATCCCTTGCCGGTGGCAGCCGATCCTCGGGAACCGATACTGGCCCTATTCTGCTCTCCCTCGACAACGTAAGGCGGGGTATCAGGCGAATCGAAAACGACATGAGCTCTTGGCAGGCAACGGCAAATAAGAGCACCGAGTTGATGTCCACCGTATCATCTGCCGTCGAGTCCCTCATGGCTCGGAGTGCTGAGGCTCCACCCGATGCTCCACCTTTAGCTCCCAGCCCGTTCTCTGAGACTCTGGTTGTCCCGGCACCACCTACGACTTCCGACTTGGATACCCGGACCGCTCCTGCAGCTTTGGATGCTTGTCTGGATTCTCCTGCGGAGCGCCGGGATGCTGCATCGACCCCTCAGGCTCCTCAAGCTACGGTTCCCGCGGAGAAAGCCCGTTCCCCTCACTCCACAGGGCTCTCCAAGCGTCGTCGTCATGGAAGGGGCAAGTCCCGCAGCTCTTCTATTGTAGCTGTTTCCCCCCCCCCCCGTGACCTCTACCGCAAAGGCTCCTATAACAGCACCGCCCAACGTCGGCCCGCCCCCATCTGGTTCCATCTCCATTCGCCCCGCCAAGCCTCCCCGCCAAATCTTCATCTCTCGGGTCCACTCCGACACCTCAGAGGATGAGATTGTACGACACATCGAGTCGAACGTCAGCGCATCGTGTGGTCTCGTTGCATGTCGTCGAATTACTCCTCAGCGCAGCCGGGGTAGCTTGTCTTTTTCTGCCTCTTTCAAGGTTTTGGTTCCAGAGGATCTTTTCTCAGCTGTGATCTCTCCTGCTATCTGGCCGGCGGACTCTATCGTTGTTATGGGGGCAGACTCTCCAGGGCCCGGCTAAAGGGCCTAGTCTGGTGGTGTGTGGCATGCGCGAGCTGGCAGGCTAGCATATGCGGTAGTGTGGGGGGTTGTGCCGGTAGGCCACCCGAAGCCACCAGAGCGAGAATGCCCATAACGAAAATTCTCGCGCGACGGAAAACAAGGTACGGGGGGAAAACGAGCAGGGCAAAGCGAAGCCCTGCTACTGCCGTGGATGACTCTCAGGGGGGGGTTCTGGTGGAATGAACCCCCACACTGGCCGATGCCCCAACCGCCCTTCGACCTCCATTTGGCCCAAAAATATTTGGGGAGGTCCCTATTTATTTACAGCAAAATCAACAAAAAAAAATCAAGTCACATGACCCCTACAAGGGGTTAGCCCGGGTTATGGTGTCATTGGAGGAGGGAGAGGTGACCCAGAGAAATAGAAAAATTAATGTAAGTTGCACATACCTCTTATATTCTTATTTTCATCTATACAATTTTTGCCTTACAATTTTGGTTGAGCTCGGTGGGCGCCTTGCAGCATGTAGTGATGACGACGTCGGGGATGAAGATGATGACGATGGGATGACCGATGCTGATGCCGCCGCCCGGCACCCTGCCTCTTCTTTTGACCCCGAAGAGGTGCCGGTGTGTCCTTGAAGCCAACCAGGAACCAGGTCATTAGGTATGTAACCCTTTATTTTTGTATTATCTTTTCCTTTATTTTATTCTTATAGCAATTAGTTTAGTTTGTGATTCTATGTGGATTTATTTGGTAGCGCATTTATGTAGTTATGGGCTACTTCCGGTATTTTACTATTATATTTAGTTAAATATTTAATGTTCAGTTAATCATTCATTTACTTCAGGGTGTATTTCTTTGTCTATGGGTTTAGAATAATGTTCACTTAACTAGGTCTTTGTGTCTACTAGGTTATATCTAAATTTCATTATGTATATATTCAGTCATTGAATTATTTCAAGTTCACAACTTTTTTAATTTGCTGATTTTAATAAAAGTATTTATAGGTCTCGTTAGTGGGGTTAAATGTTTTTACAGGTATTGAGATGTTTAATGTTTTTCTTAAATACGTACACGTCTAGTCTGTTATAAAGTTACTTTTGTATTTCACAAAATGAAAATTCTTTGTCTCTATTTATTTAAAGTTTGACTGCTTTCAACAATTTACCAATATTTAATTTCTTTGCTTTTAATTTCAGAAAGAAACAAAAACACTAAGAACAACAGAGAATGCACAAGGTGAGTCACTTTACCGGGATCAAGAAGGATACTCAATTAATTTATGTCTATGTTATTTCAGGATTGCTGTCGGAACATCACCAAGATGAGTCACTTTTTCCGAAGTGTAACGAAGGCGGAATAAAACATAAAAGAAAAATTGTTTGAAATTGTCTTGCTGGTTTACGGTCGGAGTGCCACGATTGGTGTTACGTCACCGGAGTTTAACGGGTTTTTCACTTAACTGTTTATTAAATTTTTCTTTCTATTTGGTCGGGATTTTCACACGTCCCCAAATTTACCTCGATTCACTTTTCTTTTCGTCCCATTTTTTTGGTTACTTAAAATGTTCTCGGCCCGAACTAAGATTCCCGCTGCTAAAAGAATCTGCGTGCAGCGAAGAAAAAAACAACGACCGATCCGAATTTTCTTTTAACTCCCGGACTTCACTATTTTTCTTTTTGTCCACGAAATTGTTTATTTAATTTCCACCAACTTTAATTTCTTTTCACAAACTATTTATTTCCAGCGATTTTAATTTCTTTTCTTAATAAAATTATTTCCGCCGACTTTAACTTCTGCACAGCTCGACCCCGACCTCACTCTTTCAATCTCCAGTACCGACTCTTCGAAAAATCCTCGCCACGCTCGAGATCTACCGGCCGGCCGTCCGCGTGTCTCCAGCGCGTGCCGTTGCCGATCCCGCTGCCATCCACTCACACATCACCACGCCAGCCAATCAAGCGCTTACCGCCGATGTGCGAGTCGATGCCAACGGGATCGAGCTACGCTTCTCGCTGTGGCTGGGGCCTGGCTCGAGGCAGCTGAGTGCACCGTGCACTTTTGGTGCCGGCTCGAGCTTCTCGTTCGCGTGAATTCTTCTGTGGGACCGGGCTCGAGGTGCACATTTTGCCTCGATCGCCAGGCCCGCGCCGCAATTTTTCTTCGCTTTAACTGTCCCTCGAGCTGCGAGCGCAGAGCTTTGGTGCTATTTTTAGCTACAAAACTCTGCGTTCGCAGTCCGAGAGACAGCCCCCTTGCGGTACCCGCCACGGGCGCCGTAAATTTTTGGACTTGTTTACGAGCTCAACTTTGTTTCGCCAGCCATAGGCGGCGTGAAACATAAAATATATGCTTCATGTTTTTCAGGACAAAGAATCGGGGCCAATGTTTGGCCCTGACCACAACATCGTTCCAGAATTTATACCCAAATCCAAGCAGGGGCCCATCCGTCCGGCTTCGACAAAAAACTCATCAGCGAGCTATCACTCTACTACGCCAATGTAACTGGCCTCCGCTCAAAGACGACGCGCCTCTTTATGAGTTCTGCTGACACTTCTTTTGACGCTATCTGTCTCTCAGAGACTTGGCTTTGCGGTGGAATATCGGACGCTGAACTCTTTTGCTCAGACTACGCGGTTTTCCGTCGCGACCGCCATGGTGCTGCACTTGACGCCCCTGTGGGGGGTGGTGTTCTTTGTGCCGTCCGCCGGGACATCCCTTGCCATCGAATTCACGTCCCCCTTAGCGACGAGTTGGAACTACTATGTGTCTCACTGCTTCTCCCCCTCAGGCGCCTTTTCATCGCAGTTGCCTATGTTCCACCCCGTGCCCCTCCGGCCACCTATGCTCAGCTCTCTGATTGCCTTGCGACGATCGCTGATTCTATGCATCCGCGTGATGAGTTCGTGCTCTTTGGCGACTTCAACTTGCCATCGATTGATTGGTCTCCTTCCTCGGATAACACAGCTGTTTCACCATCCTTCACCACAGCACCTCAACATGCCGTTGACTTCATAGAGGGACTTCTATCCTTTGGATTATCCCAATCATCAGGCATCGCCAACAATTGTGACAGGCAACTTGATCTGGTCTTTTCTTCTGACCCCGATTGCACCTCTGTTAGACGCTGTTCTTCGCCACTAGTTCCTGACACCGGTTATCATCCTGCTCTTCACGTCGTCTTCTCGGCTGATCCGTTCTTCCTGGGCTCCTCTACGCCATCTAATATATGTTACAATTTCAAAAGGGCTGATTTCTCACTGCTCAATAGTTTGCTTTCGTCTTGCGACTGGAGCTGTGTTTTGCAGGAGCGTGACATTGACGTTGCTACTAATAATTTTTACAACATACTATCAGGTATCTTCCTGCACTCGGTTCCTCTTTCCAAATCGGGCGGTTCTCGCCCTAGTCCGCCGTGGTTCAATAATTCGTTACGACATTTGAAGAACTTAAAAGCTAAAGCCTGGAAGAAGTTTGCCCTCTCTAAAAGTGATGTTGATTACGACTCTTACTCTTCTCTTCGCTCACTTTTTACTTCTGAGCTCGAATCTGCTTATTACTCTTACCTGATCGACATGAAAGGCTTCCTGCGCGACGATCCTAAACGCTTCTGGAGCTTCGTGAACTCCAAGCGTAAGTCTGACAGCTACCCGTCATCCTTGAGCCTTGGTGGCATCGTCAGCGACAATCCGCAGACGATCTCCAATCTGTTCTGCGACTTTTTTGAGACCGCATTCTTACCTGACATCTGTGATAATTGCATCTGTGATACTAGTCCTAATGCTTTCTCCCACTTGACGACGTTACCTCCGACATCACTCCAGCATCAGGACTTATTCCTTGACGATGCTTCGCTCTTGAAACTTATCTCGAGCTTAGCGGATAGCTTTTCATGCGGTCCGGACGGCATCCCAGCCTCTTTCGTTAAGCGCTGTAGTGTCCCTCTCGTCCCTATTCTATGTTATTTATTTAACCTGTCTCTTTCTTCGGGAATTTTTCCACACCTCTGGAAATTCTCGACGGTTATCCCACTGCACAAAAAGGGCTCTAGGAACGACATTGCCAATTACCGACCCATTGCCAGTCTTTCTTGTATCGCTAAACTTTTGGAAGCCTCGATCTGCGATACCATCTATTTTCACTGCAGACCTTTTTTGCAATCTTTCCAGCACGGCTTCCTTAAAGGCAAATCCACCACCACTAACCTGTTGGAATTTTCCAATTTCTGCCTTACTAATATCGAGAAGGGCAATGCGATCGACTGTATCTTCACTGATTTCAGCAAAGCGTTCGACAGGATCAATCACAGGATCTTACTCCACAAATTATCGCTACTTGGTTTTCCTCCTTTATTCGTCGAGTGGCTCCGTTCCTACCTGCGGGATCGCACCCAGCGAGTATCCTTTCGCGGTGCGTTGTCTAGAGAAATGTCAATCTCATCCGGCGTGCCCCAGGGCAGCCACCTGGGCCCCCTTTTGTTTATCATTTATATTAATGATATTTCTTTCTCCCTTCATTACTCGAATATTCTCTGCTACGCTGATGATGCGAAAATCTTCCGAGCTATTCGTAACGAGCATGACAGAGTTCTTTTAAATGACGACCTTGATTCCTTTTTTCACTGGTGTATACAGAACCAACTTCCTTTAAACATTGACAAATGCACATTCATGCGTTTCTCACGTTCCAAATACACCTCCTCTTTTAACTACTCCATTGACGGGTGCCCGTTACGTATGCTCGACGAAACCAAAGATTTAGGAGTCTGGCTGAATTGCCGATTCTCTTTTGACGACCACGTCAACGCTATAGCTGGTAAAGCCAACGCCACTCTTGGTTTCATCAAACGCTGGGCGAAGGAGTTTGACGACCCGCACATCACTACGGTCCTCTACCGCACCTTTGTGAGACCTATACTGGAATATGCCAGTCTGATTTGGTCCCCTTCCTACCGATCCTCTATCGATCGTGTCGAGGCGGTTCCGCGCAGGTTTCTGAGGTTTGCCCTCCGGAATCTCCCCTGGGAAAACCCTTCTGCCCTGCCCCCTTATTCGGACCGCCTCAAACTGCTATCTCTACAGTCCCTCGAGCAACGTCGTTTCACCTTCCGAGTCGCCTTCACCTTCGACTGCTTACTCGGCAGAATCAACTCCCCTGAAATTGTTGCTCTTTTCAACATCGCTATCCCGGCACGCTCTTTGAGGGAACGCGGCTTCTTCCAGGTGCCCTTTCACCGAACTAATTACGGAATGAACGAGCCTATTACGTCAATGTCGCGCGACTTTAATGCTAAGTTCCCTGACATTGACTTCAATATGAACCGCAATCAGTTAAGGGATCAGCTTCGTTGCAATTGACCTCAATGCATGTATATGTATATAACTATGTATATTTTTATCTTTATTGTAGTAATCAGCCACTGATGAACTCGAATAAATTAAATTAAATTAAATTGCGTCGGAAGGAGGATCTTCATCCGGGTACAGGACTTTTCTAGTTTGTAGGCGGTTATCAGCTCTCTGATAGCTCCTTTGTACTGAGAGTTCTGAAATTTCGTCAATGCTGTCGTGTTCCCCTTTCTCTATTAGTGTTAGTTATGCCCGTTCTCCAATTGGGAACCAACCAACTACGAACCAACCAAAATCGCTCCATCGCTTTCCATTTTCATATTGGTTTCATCTTCTCTCTCGCTCGTGTTTTGGTCAACCTGGCTAACTTTTTAAATGTGTGCGTTTAACCAAAAGTAATAGTCACACATTCAGCAACGATATTGTACCAGAATAGTGACGTCGCCGCAGCTTTTCCGCCGGTTGTCAAAACATCAGTAGACTAATTATAACATGAAGCACATATAAAAATGTGCACGGTAATTTCAGGAAAATATAAAAAGTTAAATTGAGAAGTTTTTCCGCTCAAAAAGTGGTAAAAACTTCCACATTTAACATTTGCCCGATTGTGTTTTCGCAGCTCGCAGGGCACAACTACAGGCAAGGGCTTATACTTTACACGGGGTTGAGCTTTTTCGTTCGGTGGTTCGTAGTTGGTTGGTTCCCAATTGGAGAACGGGCATTAGGAACCCATCGTCGCCGCAACTGTCAGACGTTTTGGCGACTAAAGGTGCGTCCACACTGAGCAAACGAAAGCGAACACATGTGTTCGAGTCCAAGTTTTCGCTTTCGTTTGCTCAGTGGGACCCACCTTAAGATGCGCTCGTTATCCATTCGGACTTTTGCATGCTTAAGTACGACTCTCCCTATCCCTCTGTGCTCCCCCTAAAACCAACTAACTGAACGCTGGGACCAACTTCTGCAACTTGTGCTAAATTATCATAAACGGATTGTTTTAAAAGAGGCACTTCGTTGACGGTGTCCACCAGAACCACTAACATATAGATACTGGACTGCTAATCGCTGGATAAAAATTGAGACCATTTTGAGTGCAGATGCAAACCCTTGTGTGCAGTGGAGATGCAAGTCCTTGTGATAAAAACACATTAAATTCTTTCCAATATTATATTAAAATGAAGAAAATAAATAAATAGAAGTTGTCACAAAACAGCTCCTTTCATTTTGCCCTACATTTTGAGTATTTTTCAAAAATACTTCCGACATTGAGCAGCCCGGGGCCGGAAGAAAGAAAGAGTCAGATATAAAAAAACATGTCCTACTTTGTCTAACATATGCATTTGCATGGGGGAATGAATAAATATCTCGTTCTTTCTTCATTCCCCCATTTCGAACCAAATTTGATCTCACTATTAAAATGAGTTTTTGTACGGGACCAGCAGTCCAGTACTTGTATGTCAGTGACCAGAACTGTGCAACTTCTGGCTCCTACCCTCCGAATTTGTAATGTGTTCCCGGGATTCACAATAAATGAAAATGTGGCATTAATTTCATTGATGCCTGACCGGCTTATATTGCCTTAAACCTTTACATATGAAAATTTCTAGATTGAACGCCTCCCTAACTTCATACCAATTAGGTGCCAAAGGCTATACCTATATATATATGTATCTGTACAAGAAGTACAGAAACCAAGCACGCACTTACGTTGCTGAATGCGCAGAACGGCAAATTCGGTCAAGACCAGCCACACCTGCGCGCTAAATCATCATTGTTTTGTTATTATTACTTAACTCACTGAGCTAATTTGCTTCCGCTGAGTGGGTAATTAATTTAGTATAAGTATAGGCAAATAATAAATTATGTTTCAATTGGGAACTAAGCGACATCCAAGACTTTTATTTATCACCGCTTGTGAGTCTGCAAGCGGCGCTTTTTCCTAATTCATTCAAATCACATTGTGTGATCAACATTTTGGTCCTTCGAGGAAAAAGAAATCAGCAGACATGGAGAATAAGCTACTAGACTCACAATGGAAGCTAGGCCAGATGATCAGCACCGTCTACACTAACATGAGGAAAGACGGGCCTAATAGGAGGAGAACGCAGGCTTACATACGTGGCCATCAAAGTACCATCTCACAGTATTGGAGGGAATTTGAGGCTGCGCATAAGGAGTTGACACTGCTAAACATTGCAGATGATAAGTACTTCTCCGAAGATTTTTACAGCAAGGTAAAAATGGCATATGACAGTGCCACACAACTTCTGAAGGAAGACCAACGCGCTCTAGAAGAAGCATCAAGAGAGATTCCGGCCCGGGAATCAAGCCAAGCAGCCAGAGACGTTTCTTCAGAGACCGCAGACTACTCTGCAACAGAAGGCCAAGCAGCAGGGGTTTCAGAAGTAGCTAGAGAAACTACGCTACTAGCAGACTGGAACTTAATGGGGGAAGGCACTTCAAGAGGTGCAACACCACATCCTACAGTCTCGACCGCAGTCGCATCAGCAGCAGGCAAAGCGGATCCCACCATGGGAAGGACTCCCTTAGCGACAAGGCCACGCAATAACATAGATAGCCTTGCGCTACCGGCAACGGGTCCCCTGACAGGTCGGAACACAACCACCCCACTTACCTCAACAGCCCATAATTTGTTGGGGCAGCACCACCAGACCGACATAGAAAATGGGTTTGATCAGGCACAAACCCTGAGGTATAAACGATGGGAGATCAGATACTGTTGTATATTGAATAGACTTTATTATTTTACTCTACTTTATTACTTGGCTGACTTACACAGAAGAGGAAGAGAGCTGCGCTGCGCGACTTATATATAGTTTGAGGCTAGTACCGCTATACCACCGAGAACTACTTCTCTTGCTACTCCTATACTTCTCATCTACTTGGGTACTTCCTACACTATGTCACATCTCCCTTCCAAGATAATTTGTTCCTGTCTTACTTTAATTCAATTCAATTGTACAATGATTTTTTTTTTTTTTTGATTTTTTTTTTTCATTTAACCTTTACTCTTTACCGCTTAATCTAGGGTACTTATTACTATTCAACATCAATGTGATACATTTCATTTCTATCCATTTTTTTTTTTTTTTTTTTTTTTGTGTTACTATTTATTATACTTTTCTCACTCCTGGACAATTTACATGTGCAAATACTATTACGCGATCAACTACCTCTCTGAAAAAATCATAGATTATCGCTCTGCTATATGCCTTAAATCAGCGCCCCCACTGAACGATTACGTACGTTTATTGCAATGTTTATGGCATGTTCTCAGCCAATGCGAATTCCGTCTTAGGACTGTACCATCGTCTAGTTCCACCCAGTATGATCTTGGCGCTTTATCTTTTCCTTTGATCTTCGCTACAATCCATCACTTATTTGATTTATACCATACGTCTTCCCCTTTTTCAAAACTATTTTTCACCTTCGCATTTCGGTCGTAATACAATTTGCTCTTATTGGGCTTGAAATATCTGTTTCTATCCATCCCTACCAATAATTTCCCGCGAAACTTCTCTAAACTACCTGGCAATAAAGTACGTGTTGCTCTTCCCATTAGAATTTCTGCTGGAGACAACAAAGAATTTTTTGACGGTGTATTCCGATGCTCTAATAATGCCTCCCATAATTCTACACGACTTTCTTCGCATTTCTTTAAAAGCTTTTTAGATACCTGCACCATCCTTTCCGCAAACCCATTCGATTTTGGATATCCAGGACTACTAGTTATTAATTCTATATCGTATTTTTCGGCGAATTGTTTAAATTTATACGAATTGAATGGCATGTTATCCGACATAATTTGTCGCGGTATGCCATGATTACCAAAAATGGTTTTTAACCGGCTGATTACAGCTTCAGCTGTTTTCGAATTTAATGGGCAAATATCTAGATATTTTGATGTATAGTCACCAACTACTAGAAACGGTTTTCCTTTATATTCCATTATATCGGTACCCAGTTTTTGAAAAGGGAGCTCTGGAATTTCGTGTTCTAGTAATGGCTCCTTTATATTCGCGCTTCTGTACTTCTGACATAAGTTACATAAACTGATTTGTTCCTCAATCGCATTATCAATGCCTGGCCAGTACACTAAGCTTCTAGCCCTCGCTTTTGCCCGTTCAATTCCTTGGTGAGTTCTATGTAATTCTTTCAGTACATCATTTCTGAGCGATACCGGGATAAAAATCCGGTCATTAAAGAAAATTAGACCATCATCTACATATAAATTATTCCTGTATTTCCAAAAAAATTTTAGCTTATCTTTTAATTTGTCTTTCTGTTTAGGCCAGCCCGTTTCTAGTACCTTTTTTAATTCACTGAGTGTGTCATCGCTTTCTGTCTCCTTTTTAAATACCTCTCGTTTTTCACTACTTACATTTATAGAATGTACCACTTCCGACAAATCTTCAATTTCATTGCCGTTTTCGTTTCTACAGTAATTGCGGGACAACAGATCCGCAATTTACAATTCTTTACCGGGAACATATCGCAACTCTAAATTGTATCTTAATAAACGTATTTTCATTCTTTGTAACCTGGGCGAGCTTACTTTATTTATTTCTTTTGACATTATCCCAATTAACGGTTTGTGATCTGTTATAATAGTTATTCTGCGACCATAAATATAATTATGGAATTTCGTGCACGCAAACACGATCGCTAAAAACTCCTTTTCAATTTGCGCGTATTGCACTTCTGTTTCATTGAGGCTTCTCGATGCGTAGCTAATTGGACAACCGTCTTGCATTAAGCAACACCCTAGACCAAACTTAGATGCATCTGTTTGTATTACTATTTGCTTTTTGGGATCACACGGCTTTAACGTTGGGGCTTCAGCCATCAACTTTTTTATGTTATCTAAACATCGGTTATGTTCATCTGTCCATTCAAAAATTACATTTTTTTTTAATAACTCCCTTATTTTTTGCGACCTTTCCGCTAAATTTAGAAGAAAATGTCGTACATAATTGATCATTCCCATTAACTTCTGTACATCCTTCTTATTCTTTGGCGGCTCTAACGCCATTATCGCCTTTAGACGATTTGGGTCACATTTTATCCCTTCATTCGATATTATGTGTCCTAAATATGCTACACTGCTCACACAATATTGGAATTTGTCTTTATTAAACTTTATATTCTTTTCTTGTGCTCGCCCTAGAACCTTTCTTACTATATGATCATGCTCTTCGCGAGTTTTTGTCGCAATTAGGATATCATCGATATATATTATTACTCCGGGAATATCAGAAAAATTCAGCTCATTTTGTTTTTGAAAAATCTCAGGGGCAACTTTAATGCCAAACGGTAACCTTTTGAACCTATATTTGCCAAAAGGGGTACTAAACGTACATAACATACTAGCTGACTCACTAAGGGCTACCTGCCAGTACCCATCCTTTAGGTCTAGCACCGTAAAAAAATTTTTATCTGCAAGTTTTGTAACTATTTCCTCATAGCTCGGAATTGGATGCGTGTCTTCTTTCAGAGCCGCATTCAGATCTTTGGGATCTAAACATAATCGAAGGTCCTTATTTTTCTTTTCAACTACTACTAAATTTGAACACCATTCACATGGTCCATCTGCCCTTTCTATTATTTTTAACGCACACATTTTATCCAGTTTCATCTTTACTGCTTCATTAATTGCCACTGGAATTCGACGCGCTGCTTTAGCTACTGGTAGTACCTTGTCCTTCACTTCCAGTGCGATATTCTGCACAAAGCAAAATATTCCTTCAAAGACTTGCGAAAATTCTCTTTCTAAGCTTTGTTGAGTATTTATTTTTATCGAGTTCACTCGCTTAACTAACCCTAATAGTTGGCAACCAGGCAATCCTAGTAGTGGCGCGGTATTCAAATCTACTATAATAAATTTTTGCAAACAACACCTATCCTTTATAGCGCACTTTAACGTTGCACACCCAACTGTTTTCAGCTTAGCCCCACCATAAGATTCTACTTGTACTGCGCTTTTTCGCAGTTTGGCACCTTCAATTTTATCAAATATTCTACGCGGAAGAACGTTTACTTCTGCCCCGGTATCTAATTTAAAATTGATCATACTGGATTCAACCAAAACGTCTTCAGTCCACGATTTGTTATTATTGTTTATGGTGCAAATTTTCACACTATTTATAAAGAGTGTGTCATCGTCCGAACATTGCAATAAACGTACCTGCTTCACTTTGCATGCACTCGCAAAGTGGTTAGCTTTTCCACACTTGTAGCACTTCCGTCCGAAAGCGGGGCACTGCTTTTTGGCATGAGTTTGGCTACACTTCTCGCACTCTTTTCCTATACCTGATCTCTGATCCTGATGATCTCCTTTCCTACCTTTCCTGAAATTATCGTTCACAGATTTATTTCCTACACTACTTCTGTTATTACACTGCGACTTATCTGAATTTTTCTTATAGGTTCCTTGCTGTTGACTCTGCTTCCACTGATTACTGCCTGGTGCACTCTGCGAAATTTCATCTACTGCCTGCGACACTGCACTTGTACTCTGCGCCTTCTGCATATCGGTGCTCTGCATTTTCGATAACTCCGCTGCTCTCGCCATCTCAATTGCCTTCTGTAGGTCCAGCTTGTCCGCTTCCAGCAACTTCTTCTGCAATTGCTTGTCCGTTACTCCGAAAACAATCCGATCTCTGATCATCCGAGATTCTTGGTCACCAAAACCGCATTTTTGTGCCTGCTTCTTTAAATCGAGCAAAAATGCATCGAATGGCTCACCTGTCGCCTGTTTTCTGGTGTGAAATATAAAACTTTCGTACACCTCGTTGCATTTTGGTTCGCAAAAATTTTTAAATGCCTTTATGACCTCAGGCAACTTCTTTTTGTCCTCTTCGCTGATATTAAATGCGTTGAACGCTTCCACCGCTTCGGGGCCAATTGCATTCAGGAAAACTGCTACCTGCACTGCATCTGGCTTGTTCTTTAATTCCACCGCTGCTGCGAAAATTTGAAAATTTTGGTGAAATCTCCGCCAACTTTCCGCCACATTCCCATCTAGCGAGAGTTTCTCAACTTTTTTCACGTAGTCCATCGTCCTTGTGATATATACAAATCTAATATCTTTTGGTGGCCTCCCTCGTGGTTTCTTGTGAAGCTCGGAACGCTTGGTCTCTTTGGCTCTTCCCATTCACAGCTCGACTTTCGTTTTCGCGTATATTATTCGCGAAATTTACTTATGATTAGACTGCGTTTGATTTCTCGAATTTACGTGCTCCTATTCGACTGCGCCATGTTGTATATTGAATAGACTTTATTATTTTACTCTACTTTATTACTTGGCTGACTTACACAGAAGAGCAAGAGAGCTGCGCTGCGCGACTTATATATAGTTTGAGGCTAGTACCGCTATACCACCGAGAACTACTTCTCTTGCTACTCCTATACTTCTCATCTACTTGGGTACTTCCTACACTATGTCACAGATACGATAATCTAAAAAGGAATTTAGAAGACGTGAGAAGGAGCCTTGGAAGTAACTTATCTGAGTGTTACTACGAGCTCAAGAAAAAGGCAATTGAAGATTCCTGGGAGAAATTTTCTTCACTTCATGAGGAAATTATGATCCATGAGGAGAACGAGATGAAAGCAGAAGAAAATTTGGAGTATTATCGAATAGCAGAGAGTGAAGTTCAAGAAGCATCGGTCCTAATTCAGAGCATGTCTCAAAATAGACGCTCACGAGACAACGATGAAGCAGACAACCTTGCGGTTAGGTTACCCAGGGTACTAGTACCGAACTTTGATGGTACCTACATGTCGTGGGCAACATTCCACGACATTTATGAGAGAATGATACACTCGAGAGAAAAACTCGGTGATGCAGTAAAAATGCAATACCTTAAGTGCTACCTTAAGGGTGAAGCAAGCAGAATTATGCAGCACTTAGAGATCTCCGACAGCAACTACAATGCTGCTTGGGAGCTTCTATGCAGTAGATTTAACAACAAAAGGCTACTACTGAATACCTACCTGGATAAGCTATTAAACCAACCCACAATGCAACGAGAATCTGGACAAGAGCTGAAGGTATTGCATGACAAAACAAAGGAAGCAATACAAGCAATACAGGCACTAAAAATAGATGTTAATGGCTGGGGGCCATTCCTGGTTCATATTATAACAAGGAAACGTATAGATTATATGAGCAATCTTTGGCTGATCCTAAGGAAATTCCAAATTTTGCTCAACTGCCTTCATTTTTGCAAACTAGATTCCAATCATTGGAATCAATTGAATTTTCGGCGAGGAAAATAGAGAAGAAAATAATACCACAGAAGCAGCCGTACAAGGCATACCACACAACAATCGCATTAAAATGTGTATTTTGCGGTGGCACTCACAGCATGTTGAAATGCAGCAAGCACCAATCTATGACCCCAAAGCAGAGAATCGAAGCGGTCAAAAGAAGCAACCTATGCACAAACTGCCTACGGAAGGGGCATGACAGAGAGAACTGCACTAGCAAAAGTACATGCATGAAGTGTCACCAAAAGCATAACACACTTCTTCATGAGGAAAACCGAAATTCTGGGAGACCTCAGACTTCGGAAGTAGTCACAATGACCACTACAAGCAGACAGATGCCGGCAGAAGTATTACTTGCAACAGCAATAATCAAGATTGAAGCGAAGGACGGTTCTATGCATGCCCTGAAAGCCCTTATCGACCAAGGCTCTCAGGCATCCTTTATAACGGAGAGAGCAGCTCAACGCTTAGGATTAAAAAGAACGAAGACGAACGTTGCAGTAACAGGAATACATTCTCAACAGAAGAACTCAACATTTTGCATCGACATGAAGATTTCGCCACACTTTGAGTCCGACTTCGAAACTACAGTAACAACGTTCATCTTGGATAAATTAACACAGCTCATTCCTGAGATAACCACGAGCACCGCACAATGGCAGCATCTTCAACGGATTATATTAGCTGATCCGGAATACTACAAACAAGGGAAAATTGACGTCATTCTCGGAGCCGACATCTATGGGGAAATAATGCTAGACGGTATTCTCAAGGGTGAGGAAAATTCCCCGCTGGCACAGCAGACGAAGCTTGGATGGATTGTTTCGGGAGTGTGGAGCGCGAAGTAACAACAACATAAGAAGCCTAATAACTACCATTGACCTAGAGGAAATTCAAAAATTTTGGGAAATTGAAGAACTCAATGAACCGAAGGAACTCAAGGAAGAGGACAAAAAATGCATGGAGTATTTTGAGAAAACTGTATCAAGAGATAAGGAAGGGCGATATATTACGCGCCTGCCCTTTAAAAGAGATCTAGCAGCGTATCCACTGGGAGACAGTAAGAAGATAGCGATATCCCGACTCTTCCAGATGGAGCGAAAATTTAGAAAAAATAAACAGCTGGAAGCAGACTATAAGGATTTTATGCAGAAATACCTGGATATGGGGCACATGAAGTTATGTAAGAACAAATCATCTCAAGGAGAATGCTTCCTCCCTCACCACGCTGTAATGAAGGAAGACAGCACAACCACCAAACTACGGGTGGTCTTCGACGCATCGGCAAAAACCAGCAATGGTGAGAGCTTAAATTCAACATTATACACTGGGCCACAGCTACAAGCAGACCTTTACGAGACGCTTTTACAATGGAGAAAATTCAAATTTGTCTTCAAGGCAGATATTGAGAAGATGTTCAGGCAGATATGGGTTCATGAAGAAGATCAGGAATATCAGAAAATTGTATGGCGCTTTTCGGAAAAGGAGCCTATACGAGAGTACCAGTTGACAACAGTAACCTACGGAACTCGACCAGCACCATTTTTAGCTGTAAAAACTATGCAGCATTTGGCAAATCAGCAAAGGGAAACCTACCCAAGAGGAGCACATACTGTCCTGAATAAGTTCTACATGGATGATTTACTGGCAGGAGCTCATACCATTGAAGAAGCTCGCTTAGTAATTCACGAGACAAGACAGATGCTGCAGGGAGCGGGGCTCCCCTTGCGGAAATGGTCAGCTAATAATCAAAGGGTCCTTCACGACATACCGAAGGAATTCTTGGAATCAGAAGGTGATACCAATTTTTTAAAATCGATTAAGACGCTTGCGTTACACTGGAGCCCTCACACGGACAACTTCACGTTCAGGATAAATATGCCTGAAACTCCAAATGAGCCAACGAAGAGGTCAATTTTGTCGGAATCAGCTAGATTATTCGACCCGATAGGATGGCTCGCGCCAACAATCATCTTGGCGAAAATTTTGTTCCAAGAATTATGGAATCTTGGGCTGGAATGGGACGAAAGGCTCCCAACAAAAATCGCCGAGAAATGGCAGGAATATAAAAGAGAACTCCCATTAATTGAAAGGCTGACTATACCACGATGGATTGATCACAGAACAAGGGCAACTCCCTGTGAACTTCGCGGCTTTAGTGATGCCTCTGAAAGGGCATATGCAGCCGTAGTTTATATAAAAACCTACGACTCAGCTGGAAATGTGGCAACACATTTAATTTCATCAAAAACAAAGGTCGCTCCTACTCGCATCAAAACCTCGCTGCCCCGCCTGGAGCTTTGCGGCGCACTTCTACTAGCCAAACTCATGAGAAGGGTTACAGAAGCAATGAATATCCCGCTAGCAAAGCAATTTGCCTGGACAGACTCGGAGATAGTGCTAGCATGGCTAAATGGTGATCCTAGCAAATATAAAACCTTTGTAGCCAATAGAGTCTCAAGAATACAGCAAATCTTAAAGGGACAAAATTGGTACCACGTAAGATCAAAGGAGAATCCAGCTGACTGCGCTTCACGAGGCATAAAGGCCGGAGAATTAATAAATCATCACTTATGGTCGAGAGGACCGGACTGGCTAAGAAATAATACCACAACTTACGAAAAACCACCTATAAAATTAACTGAGGAAGAGCGTAAGAAGACAATATTCACGTTCGCAACAACATTCCAGGAAGGTTTTATTCCAAAATTGATAGAGCAATTTTCTAACTTTGGAAAGATCACGAGAATTATTGCATATTGCTACCGATTTATTAGCAATGCGCGCGGCCAGAACATCTCAGGGGCACTCACAGTGGAAGAAATTCAAAGAGCAAGGAACCTTGCACTCCGAGCAGTACAAGAAAGTGAATTCTCTCATGAGATAGCAGCTTTAAGCAAGGGAAGCTCAATAGGTTCTAAAAGTTCCCTTCTATGCTTAAGCCCATTCCTGGACAAAGATGGGCTCATACGAGTGGGAGGACGTTTAAGAAATGCAGACCTAGACTTCGCAGCAAGGCACCCTGTCATACTCCCGTATCAGCACCATTTGACGAATATGATCATCCGTAAGGCTCACCAAGAAACAATCCTTCAGAGTCCGTCATACGTCAATCTTTAAAGATCTTGGGGGATTGACGGATGAAAATATTGAAAATGGTTCAATTTTTTGATCCGTCAATCCGTCGGTTATGGACGAAGCTCCATAAGAAAGCATGGATTTCAATCCGTATATTCGGGAGTCGAAGAAACTTGTACCGCCCATAAAAATGTACAACATTTGGAGAATTCGTTGACGTTGCGGTTGCAGAAAATTAGAAATTGCTTGCTCTACATATATGCATATTCTGTAAAGAATGTCTAGGAGACAATTGCGATAATAGTACAGTCACTGAAGGTAAAAATAGACCATTACCTCCGATTTCGTTGAATCTTCATCGATTTGCATGAAAATTGGTGAGTAGTTAGAGGATACCTCAATAAACAAAAGTGACATAGTGCCAACTTGCGTCTTTACCCTGGGGGTGGATGCCACCCCATCTCAGGGGTGGAAATTATTTTTCGAAAAATAACCCCAGGAATCGATAGAGGGACCAATTCTAAGCAAAATTTGTTCTACAAAGTTATTAAAATAAATCAATACTTTTTGAGTTATTAAAGATCAAAGATTTTGATTTTTCGTGAAAAAAATGCATGTTTTAAAGCGGTTTTTCATAAATAACTCAAAAACTATAAGTTTTTGCAAAAAAGTTGTCATTACCAAAATTGAAGCTAATAAAAAAACGAATAAAATCCTTCCTTAAAAAAACCTTTTAGTATTAATTTAAAGTGAGCTATAGGTAATTGAATGTATATTTTTTTTCTGCGAGTACTCAAATCTAAGTATTCAAGCTCAAATAACGGAAAAACGATGTATTTTATAAAAAAAAACGAGTGTGCTTTAGACCACACGACTGAAGTAAAACTTCTTTAGCTCCATCTATATGTATATATATATATATATATATGTATATATATATATATATATATGTTTATATATGTTCGTTTGCTGCCGCCGCCGCTGAAGATGCCGAATCGAGTTAAGTTCCCGAACCAGCGTCAGCAGCACCAGCAGCAGCAGCAGCGGAGCGCCCCACGGGCCTCCACTTCACAGACACAGGCACCGCGCCGCGCCGCAGAGCGCGTTACCGAAATGGGGCCGCCCGCTGCTGTCGCTCGGCCCGATGGATGCAGCCAGATACACCGCGCCTCGCCGCGCGACCGTCGAGCCCTCTATGTCCTCTGTGCGGGAGTGTGCGACGGTATGGTACCAACCAGGCCCACAGTGTCACTTTAAATCGTAACACTTTTCCTAGGGCATTCACCAGTTTACTCCCCAAGTCAAGCGTGCGTAAAGAAGTTGTACTTCAAAAATACTTATTGAACATTTTCAAAGTACTCACAAATACCTTTAAAATGAGCTTTGGAAAAAGTTGATGGCATCAAAATTAAACAAGTTATGATGAAAATAAGATCACCCTTTCGAATTTTTTAGGAAAAAGTGAAAAATAAAACCTACGCCATTTCCACAAAAATTAAAATTTATAGTAATCCCTATAAGACTTTTTGTATTTTAGCATAAGTAATGACGTAAAAAATTTTGACCGGTTTAGAATGCATATTTTTTAAAAGATAAAGGGTTAAAGGGCCCCGGTTACATGGTTCTCGCAGTAAAATTTAGGCTTTAAACGTTTATATCTCGGTTATTTTTTATCCTAAAAAAATGAAAAAAAAACCAAAATCTTTGTTAAAAAAGCGGCCAAGTGCGAGTCGGACTCGCCCATGAAGGGTTCCGTAGCATTATGACGTATTATAAAAAAACTACTTACTAGATCTTGTTCAAACCAATTTTCGGTGGAAGTTTGCATGGTAATGTACATCATATCTTTGTTTTAGTTTTATCATTCTCTTATTTTAGAAGTTACAGGGGGGGGCACACATTTTACCACTTTGGAAGTGTCTCTCGCGCAAACTATTCAATTTCAATTTGATGAAAAAAAATTTTTGAGTTTCAGTTCTAAGTATGGGGAACCCCCAAAATTTATTGTTTTTTTTCTATTTTTGTGTGAAAATCTTAATGCGGTTCACAGAATACATCTACAGTGGGTGATCAACGAATTACGATCACTTTGAAAATTTTCATAATTTCGATTTCAATTATCTCGGAAGCTTACAAAAATGAAGAAGAAATGTTTGTTTTTAATGGAAACTAACAAATTTATTCTTACTTCAGTACACTAAGTCTAACATACATTCTGTGCTAATATTTAGTGAAGCTCCCCTTGGCTTTAAGAAGCTCCTTAATTTTATTTGTCATACTTTTCATATTTCTTATCACTAAGTTCTTAAAATTTAGGTTGTTTTTCCATACATCTTCAATATTCTCTTTTAAAATATTAATGCTAGTATTCTGCCGTTGATACACTAGGGTTTTCAGATGCGCCCCACAATTTTCTATGGGATTCATATCCGGTGAATTGCCTGGCCAAGGTAAAACCATGATTTCCTGCTCGTCAAACAAACTTCTTACGGATGCCGCTGTATGGCAAGGTGCCCCGTCTTGCATAAATGTGTATTCCGACCTTCCGAGGGGTAAGAAGTCCATGAATGGTATAACCAAAGAACCTTAATACGATAAGATGCGCCACTCGCTGTCGAACACCGAAAATTTTCTTAGATGGGTGTCCCGACATTGGATGAGAAAAAGCTTTCAGCTTCTCAGCTGCGCTCTCTGATAACCAAAGCTGTGCAGTGTGCTTGCGAGGGAGAATGCTGAGCGCATGTTTTTTATCCTTTTTTGTTTTTTATGTGGGCATGAGCAGCAGAGGCTACCCAGCAAACATTTGGATGAAAAATCGTCACGGCGATATATGGATGATATTGCCAAACTATCCCCAGGTAGAAATGCAGACGAAAAGGCCGAAACGGTTTCTTCTTTGTTTCGCCAAGGCGAACAATAGATGAACCCACACAAAATTTTTCGTTCATTTTGAATGCGGAAGAAAATAAGGCAATAGCTGTGATGCATTTTTCACTTCGAAGATATCAATGCAAAAACATCCCCGAGAAAAATTCATGATACATGAATGATTTTTAATACGGAAGGAAAGGAGGCAATAGCTGTGATGTATTTTTCATTAAGAAGATATAAATGTGAAATCATTCCCGAGAAAAATTCGTGATATATGAGGAAATTCCGAAAAGGGTGCGATAATTTCTTATTTTTTCAGCGGAAACCAAAATAACCGAAACAATGTCCAACTAGCCGACACCTGCGACAGCAATTTTAAATAAAATCTCTGTAACTGCCTGTTTAACATAACCCTGGAGCCAACAATCATTACTCCTTTCAGACAATTTATAATTGAGCAAATGCATATTATTATATTATGCATGTTGTTGGGCTTTTCCTAATTTAGTTTATTGCCCGAGTCGCCAAAAAGATTCCAGCCCTTAATAGTTTTTTAACCCTTTCTGCCTGTTTTGAAGCTTTTCTGACTTTATTTGCAAAGTTACCTACATGTAACATTAAGATTTATTATGTAGGTGAAAAGGAGATGAAATTATAAAACAAGTGCCGGAACATTTCGATTTGCCTAGTTCGAGCCACAGAGAAAACATTTTAGAATTTTTTATTTTAGTTCTTTTGCGAAAGAATTCTTCGTGGAATGCAAAGCAGGCGACAAAGCCTTTTGAAACCAGAATTGGTAGATTAAGGAATTTATTAGAATAAATAAATTTCTAGAAGATTTTCGAAAAACCAAAATGATTTTATCTTTTTTTTTTTTGAAAAATCCATATTATTTATCCAAACATTTCAAATATCTCAATACTCCATCGTCTATTTTAAGTGAATAATTAGCTCAACAAGCCATTTATTATATGGTCAAAAAAAAATTATATGATCACCCCACACCCCAAACAAAAAGGGCTCGTCACACATAGCATGCCTCCCCCGCTACACTATGCCCATACGCTGCTCATCGCTATGCTCCTCGCGCTTTCGCGATGTTGCCCTCATTGCCCACACACTACTCTACTCGCGCAATTAATCGCGACGCTCCGCACTAGGTTGTTGTTGTGTTCATATTGCCGGTCCTCCTCGCGCCCAAAAACCGACAAACAGGGAGCAGTGGGCATGACGAGGAGCATGATGTGCGGCATGACGAGTAGCGTGGCCACACTACGTCTCTGCCTCCTTTCCTCGCTACTTTTCATGCCACTCGTCGAGTGTGTGGCAGGGGCATAAATTTTTCGTTTCGTAGCCTGCTGCTCATGCCCACATAAAAAACAAAAAAGGATAAAAAACATGTGCTCAGCATTCTCCCTCGCAAGCACACTGCACAGCTTTGGTTATCAGAGAGCGCAGCTGAGAAGCTGAAAGCTTTATCTCATCCAATGTCGGGACACCCATCTAAACAAATTTTCGGTGTTCGACAGCGAGTGACGCATCTTATCGTATCCCACTTTCCAGGCAGTCACAAGATTCAAGCGAATCAAAGTTTAGAAAGGTATCCAGAAAGGGTAACCATTACTAGACAGGACAGATATATAGCATCCAAAGTTGTGACGGAGGAGAAGATCGAATATGCTTTGTCCTCCTTCGAAAACTATAAGACCCCAGGTCTGGATGGTATATACCCGGCTATGCTAAAAGCAGGAGGCCATTCCCTGGTTTCAGCACTAAAGAAAATATTTAGGGCTTGTTTAACTTGGGGATATATTCCAACTGCATGGCGAAAGGTCAGAGTAGTTTTCATTCCCAAACCAGGCAAGGAAGACTATGCTCTGGCGAAAAGCTTCAGACCAATCAGCTTGACATCGTTCCTGCTGAAATGTCTGGAACGTCTGGTAGAAAAATACATTAGAGGAGAAACGTTGAGACGGCATCCCCTTAATGAGCACCAGCATGCCTATAGGAGTGGTAGATCCTGTGAGTCCGCATTGCACGATCTAGTCTCTAAGATAGAAAGTGCTTCGGGCGGGGGGCTCTACGCTCTCGGGGTTTTTGTTGACATTGAGGGGGCCTTCGACAACGCCACGTTCCCATCGATGTGTAATGCTGCCACTGCATATGGTGTAGATACCGTGCTTGTAAAATGGATCTACTCTATGCTATCTCAGAGACTACTTTTCGCGGAATGCGACACCGACACGGTAATGAAAGTGGAGAAAGGCTGTCCGCAAGGAGGAGTACTCTCCCCATTACTGTGGTGTTTCGTAGTAGACTCCCTTTTAGACGAATTGCAAAGTCTAAATATACACATACAGGCGTACGCTGATGATGTGTGTGCACTCGTTTGTGGTAAGTCACTTAGGGTCGTCTGTAGTAAGATGCAGAAAACCCTAGACCAGATCCAGAACTGGTGTGAGAGACATGGCTTATCAGTGAATCCTTTGAAAACAACACTTGTGTTGTTCACTAGGAAAAGGAAACTCGATAACCTTAAGCTCCCAATTTTGAAAGGTGTAACCATTCAACTCTCCAAAGAAGTGAAATATCTAGGGGTAATTCTAGATAGCAAACTGACTTGGAAGGCTCATGTCGAACACAAAGCATCTCGAGCACTGAATGCTTTCTGGCAATGCAGGAGAGCTTTTGGGAAGACATGGGGTCTAAAACCCGCTATTGTGCACTGGATGTACACAGCCATAATTAGGCCCATAATCACATATGCGTCAGTGGTCTGGTGGAGTAGAACGGAGATAAAGACTACTTGTTCTATTCTTAACAGAGTACAAAGGGAAGTTTGCATAGGGATAACAGGAGCTTTTAGCTCGACCCCTGGTGCGGCCCTCAACGCAATGCTCAATTTGCAGCCCTTGGACCTCGCAATCCAGGAAGAGGCAATGAAAGCTATTTGTCGACTTAAAAAGTGTAGACTATGGCATGATGGACATGCCACCGGACATGGCGTCTTATCCCGAAGACTTGAAGAGCACTGCACCCTCTTTAGCATGCCGACGGATGATATGACGCAAATTACCATGTTCCGAAGAAGATTTCAAATTAGTCTTCCGGTAAGGGAAGAATGGGATGATCCCAACAAATTACTGGATGGATTAGATGACATCTTCTACACAGACGGATCGAAAACCTTAACTGGTACGGGCGCTGGATGGTATTTGAACGAGGCAGTCAAATACAGTATATCACTCGGAACAACCGCAACGGTTTTTCAAGCTGAAGTGTTTGCCATTCTCGAAGTGGCCAACTGGATAATTGCCCATGGGTGGCATAATAAGAGGATTGGCATCTGCAGCGATAGTAAGGCTGCTCTTGTCACCCTACTTAACCCAACCACCAAATCAAAGATTGTCCAGGAATGTAAGAATAGACTTAATTCTGCTGCCAAGCACAACCAGGTCAAACTTATATGGGTCCCCGGTCACCAGGGAATCGATGGCAATGTGGCCTCTGACGCTCTAGCGAAAGAGGGCGCAAGCTCTCCTTCCCTGGGACCGGAGCCCATTATTGGTGTCAGCTTTACAGAGTTGAAAAACTGGATAACTAGATTCATGGACTCAATACATGGTCAGAGATGGTCCAGTACATCAACCTGCAAATTCACCAAATGGTTCATTAGCCGTCCAGACAGTAACAATGCAAAACTTTTACTTCGCTTAGACAGAAAAGATTGCAGAACGCTTGTAGGGACGGTCACAGGACATAACACATGCGGCAAGCATCTGAACACCTTAGGGATCATCAGCGATTCAACGTGTCCTTCGTGTGGGGAGGACGAGGACAGCACGGAGAACTTCCTCTGTAACTGCCCGGCCTTCTCCCGCGCGCGCATGACGACGCTTGGCGCCGATGTAATGAGAATGGAAGATTTCAATTCTCAATCTCTATCTGATGTTCTTAGTTTCGTCAAGATGACTAAAAAGTTCGGATAGGGTAGGGGAAGAGTGCAATGGACCGTGGTCTGAGCGCTCGAGGTTGACACCTCCCCTTTTCTTTTAAGAATAATATCTTATCGTATTAAGGTTCTTTGGTATAACTTCTTCCTGTAAAATAGTTTTGTCCTGATTTTGACGAAGATTACCTTCTACAAAATGCAATGATGCTGGTCCTTTGGATGTTATACAACCCCATACCATCACTGAAGGGGGATGTTTCACTCTTCTTACTACGCAGGCTTCATGGTATCTCTCGTGCGGTCCTCTTCTGAAAAATTGTGTTGATTCCGTCAACGCCTCTAAACGACACTCGTCGCTAAAGATAACCTGTACAAATTTAAAAGAAATCGTAATACCAAAAAGTCAAATATCAAGCATTCTGTTAGTATGAACAAATTTAATTTTGTACTTTACCTTGTCCTAATCACTTTCTGTATAGTGTGGTGAAGTTTAGCCCAAATTAATCGTTTCTTCTTCATCGCTGCTGTTATTCGGGGCCTTTTAGCGGGACGCCTGCATTTTATATTTGTTTCGTAAAGTCTTCTTCGTACTGTAACTGCTGATAACTTGATGCCTTCTTCTCGTATTGTTGCGTTTAATGTGCGTTACGATGTTGCAGAGCGGTATTAATAATTTTCCTGTCCATACGCGGTGTTGTCTTCCGTGTTCCGTGGCAGTTTTTGCGTTTATTTGCTCGGGGAGACAGTCCTAATTCCAGATTTTTGGCAATCTTTGCCACTGTTCCGTAAGAAACGCACTCTTTTCGGGCAATTTCTCGATAGGTATATATTTTTTGTTTCAACAGCGTTGAAATGGAAACTTTTTTTAGGTCACTGATATCTTTTGCACGTCCCATTATGAATAATATTCAAGGAAACTCCGAATTTTCAAATGAATCTCCTAAGCGGCTAATGTAACCACTTTAAAATTTTTTTTGGTAACGGAACTTCACTTGCACTTGTCCACGAACAATCTCAGATTAATTTTGTTTTCAATATCTCCGTATTTTATGTCTTATTTAAGTAGGCGGTACTTCTACTTAAGAAAATAATTTAGGTAAAAAGGGGAATACCTCTATTTTCTTCGAAAGTAAGGGTTTCTACGTGCTGACAGGTCATAAAAGAATATGTATTTTACCTTCACAAGGTTCCCAGAACCCATTCCAGCAAAGTTGACAACTAATTATACCATAATAGCATCATAAAGCAATTAGTTTTAATATTTTTCCAAAAATATGAACGTGATCGTAATTCGTTGATCACCCTCTGTACTTACCAAGTTTCAACAGTATAGTTCTTATAGTTTCGGAAAAAAGTGGCTGTGACATACGGACGGACAGACAGACAGACAGACAGACATGGCGAATCCATAAGGGTTCCGTTTTTTGCCATTTGGCTACGGAACCCTAAAAAGAAGCTCAAATTTCGTTCTCTAGTATTTTTTACGTATATCGAGTATTTTTGGAGTTATTATCAAAAGAAAATGAAATTTACGAAAATTTGAAAAATTCTGAATTTTTTAAATCATATTTTTTTCTTAAAATATGCATTCTAAACCGGTCAAAATTTTTTACGTCATTACTAATGCTAAAATACAAAAAGTCTTATAGGGATTACTATAAATTTTAATTTTTCTGGAAATGGCGTAGGTTTTATTTTTCACTTTTTCCTAAAAAATTCGAAAGGGTCATCATTTTCATCATAACTTGCTTAATTTTGATGCTATCAACTTTTTCCAAAGCTCATTTTAAAGGTATTTGTGAGTACTTTGAAAAGTGTTCAATAAGTATTTTTTATAAAATACATCGTTTTTCCGTTATTTGAGCTTGAATACTTAGATTTGAGTACTCGCCGAAAAAAAATATACATTCAATTACCTATAGTTCACTTTAAATTAATACTAAAAGGTCTTTTTAAGGAAGGATTTTATTCGTTTTTTTATTAGCTTCAATTTTGGTAATGACAACTTTTTTGCAAAAACTTATAGTTTTTGAGTTATTTATGAAAAACCGCTTTAAAACATGCATTTTTTTCACGAAAAATCAAAATCTTTGATCTTTAATAACTCAAAAAGTATTGATTTATTTTAATAACTTTGTAGAACAAATTTTGCTTAGAATTGGTCCCTCTATCGATTCCTGGGGTTATTTTTCGAAAAATAATTTCCACCCCCGAGAAGGGGTGGCATCCACCCCCAGGGTAAAAGCGCAAGTTGGCACTATGTCACTTTTGTTTATTGAGGTATCCTCTAACTACTCACCAATTTTCATGCAAATCGATGGAGGTTCAACGAAATTGGAGGTGAAACCCTTCAGTGACTGTACTATAATGCTCAAGAAACAGAGGTATAAGAAGACGATGTTCTTCAAGAAATCGACGAAGAAATTGCTATTCAGTTTGATAATATTATTGATGAAATGTAAAAAATCAAAATTATGAAACCAAATTATATTCAAATATTAACAAATCTTAAAGATCTAAATCCATAAATACATAACGTTTAACTTAAATGAGTAAATAAATTTTAAATTACGTTAATTATAAATGTATTTTTGAAACGTAGTATATTTTAGATAAACAAAAATGAATTTTTATATATCAAAAAAAACTAAAGTTTTTGCATTTTTTGCTAAAGTTTTTAATATATTTTGAACTAAAAATTTTTTTAATTTTTTAAATAAGTTATCTCGATATAAATTCTTATTCTCTACAAAATTTGCGATATAAAAAAATCCAAAATTTTGCTTCGTTTTGGAGATATACTCAGAAAACCGTAAGGGTTGCATTTCCACCCCTATCTCTAATTTGCACCCTCTAATTTAATAGAACTCCGCAGCTTTTTCATCCTTAACAACCAATTGAACGATTCGTGCAATAAAAGCCCCTGAACGTCTTAGTTCCTTATTGCCCTACTTTTTAGGACATAATCAATAACCTAAAAACTAGAGTTTTGGAGCTTTAAGACGCTTTTTTTAGATCCTCGATACGATCATTACTCGCTTAGATACAGCCCGTCAAAAGTCACTAAAAAATTTAGATTTCATAGTGAAACTATTATCATCGCCACACATTTTTTCGTTCATCTATCGCATCGCATTACAGCCGGCCGATGAGTAGGGGTGCCGCGGAGACGGGGTAAAGTGAAAGGCGCTCGGTAGAGCAGCCCAGCCCAATATGGCAGCGCCAATGGCTCGCATCAGCTGACCGTCTAGTATTTATATTCTCACTCATTCGTGCAAGTGCTCCGCGGTATTTGTGTGTTTTGATCAGTGTATTGATGTAAATGTTTTTGTTCACTTGATCGTGATGGACAACGATACAGCGTTGAAAGCGTCTATCATCTGAATGATTGTATTTATTATGTATTCCGTACTCTAATACGCAGATTGAAATTAAAATTTATAGTTGGATATCTTGTCTACTATTGATTTCCCATTATGATTCCCATTTTCCAATTATTAAGTTAAGATGAAAAACGCGATGTTAATACCCTAAATCGAATAATTTTCCGAAAATTTTCAGTTAAATGCCTACGATCCGAAAAAAAGTTTCAATTGCATCGTGGTTTCTTAAAAACACACAATGTTTTTTTTTTGTTTTCTTACTTTTTTGGATAAGTGTAGATTTTCTAATGGTAATATCGTTATCACTTAATCTTTAAAGGTTTTCAACGAAATTAAATTTGTCTGAGCTCCTGTATCTGTTAGAATTATGCAGGGGCAGGGCGATAAGTGGAAAATAAAATAACACCTGGTGGGTCAGGTTAAATGAATCTTTAATTTTCGATTCAACTTCCTTCTACAGAAAATGAAAATGGAATGAGTACCGAAAATGAAAAAACAAAACATGTCCGAATAGTGACCTCCTTAGATGTATAAAATAATCAAGGCGGCGCAATGGAGAGTCGTGTACAGTGTCTGGGGTGCGTTCGGTCGTAAGCGGTGCAAATGATAAATATTTACAACACCCCCTCTCAATTTGCACCCTGAACATGAAGACAGTGGCTTTGTCTGAATATCCGCCACCATCCTTTCTGTGGGCAAGTACTTCAAAGATATTGGATGATTTTTCAGAACTTCCCGAATGTAATGATATGATATGCTTCGAACGTGCATGTTACATCGGGTTCGTCGCTAACTTCCCAGCTGCCTGATTGTCATTGTACATCTCTATGACACAGTATGACACAGAGATTTTCTTTGCCTAGTTCTTTCAAGAATTTCAGCAGGTAAATTGCCTCCTTACTTGCGTCACTAATAGCCATATATTCGGCCTCCGTTGATGATAAGGCCATGGTCCGCTGCTTTCTGGCCTCCCACGAAATCGCCGACCCCCGATGATAAATGTCCACCCGGTGTAAGAGCGACGATCCATGTGGCAATTTCCTCAATCAGCGTCGACCAAACATTTTAGTGTGTCATCATCGGCTCTAAACTGCAGGCCATGAAGAGTGGTCCCCCGGAGATATCGCAGCACGCGTTTTGCAACGACCCAGTGCTCCTCACTGTAACAATTATTATATTGGCTAAAAGCGCTCACATAATAGACGATATCCGGTCGAGTCGCCACGGCCAAGTACATTAAGGCGCCCATCAGTTCCCGGCAAGGGATGTCATGGGGCTGACCATTTCGCCTGTCGTTGGTCTCGTTGAAATTGCAATTGGAAGTTAGGAGCGTGGCCACCGGCTTGCTATCCTTCATGCCGAATCTTGTTAAAATGCCCTCGATGTAGCCGCTTTGCAACAGATGAATCTTACCAGCATCTCGCTTGATTTGAATCCCTAAACAGTAGGTTGCCTCACCAAAATCTCGCACGATAAATGTATGTGACTCTCACTGACGTCATCATTGGAAAAAATCAGAATATCTTCGACATATGTAAAGTAAAAGGAAAACTGACATTCGTCTATTTACGTAAATGTAGGGATCAAATTGCCAGTGTCAGTGCCACTCCTCTTAGGACTTTATCGATCTCTATATGCCACTGACGGCTAGCCTGACGCAGTCCATACAACGATTTTCTTAGATTGCTAACCTTCTCTGTGCCTCCTCGGAGCTGAAACAGCATATCGCGAGCTTTCACACGAATAGCGTCCTCGACGTCAGTGTCCGACATTCTCTTCAGCATCTCTTCCAATAGGAAAGGTTTGTCCATATAGAGGTCCTCGTCAATCTTTCTTTAGTATATCGGGATTGCAAATGATACACGTGGCTCGTTATTAATTCGTGTTTATTCACTTACACTTGTAAAGCGAGATTTCCCTACATCAGGCAACGCCGACGGATTTCCTAAATCGGGCACCCCAAAGGAAGCTGACAACGCACTTCCGAAGACAGAGCTGTCTACGTCGCCTCACGAGTTGGACGAATCGGAACCTTCTCTGCTGTGAAATCGAAATCAATAAAGTTTTGTTTAATCGGACGCCCACGTTAATAATTTCGTCCTATCCATCCTGCCCTTTTACACTCTTAACTTACACAATACCTAGTTGTCTGCCCGGCTATCGGAGAACGAATGCCCCCCGAGCTGGATGTACACTTTCCATTGAGGTAAGCCTCAGTGATGTCGAGCTGAGATATCCTCATGTTCTTCTTAACGGCCAGAGCCACCAGCAATCTCAGTGAACTCAGTCGAGCTACAGGAGCGAAAGTATCGTGAAAATTTACTCCCGGTTTCTGAGAAAACCCTCTCGCAACCAGTCTCGCCTTCCTTCTCTCAAGTTTGCCGTCTGCTGTCCACTTGTTACGAAGTATCATTCTACATCCAACTGTTCTGATGCGTTCGGGTCTTTCGACGATACTCCATGTGTCGTTGGCGATTAGATTCCTGACTTCGGAGTAAATCGCATCCATCCAGTCTGATTGATCGCTACCCGAGATTACCTCCGAAAGCGGGACCTCGCAGGCGCTCATTGCAACGTCTTCGTCAAAATGTTCATCCTGTTTGGCTTGTTCGACCCGCGAATCGCCCTCGGACCCCTCGTTGGCAACAACTTGGACTTCACTGTATAGCTTTCTTGGACGTCCTCGCTTTCCCGTCTTGACTTTTGCCGGTCTTCCAGCACGCCTCTTGTAAGATACCGCACTATGTGGATTATCTTCTTTCCTTGCTGCATCCTTGCATATGACATCGGATTCCTGTGTGTTTGCCGGGTTTTAGGGTTGTCTGTGATGGCTTTCTTGAACTCTTGGACTCCTGGCAATGTATCGGCATCCTTATTCGACCTGCTCAGCCAGATTGGGAGATCTACGAAAATGCCCTCGATTGCCCTTTAATCGAATTTTCCTTTGCCCGGAGCTTTGTCCAGCATGAACACTCTGGTCCCGAATGTGTGAGCTTCGGTGGTTTGCCTGTCCACCTCTCGTAAGGGATTCCTCCGTCCAAGCTTTTTGTGATGCAACGATTTCGAATGTGATTCGCGGTAGCTATAGCCCCAGCCCAGAAAGATGGGGCAAGCCTGGAGTCCACAAGCATAGACAAACTAGAATACTAGTTGTCCAGACGCATGTAAAATTTTGTGCCAAAGAAAATCGCAATCACACGTCTGAAGTAAAGCTCTACACGTTCGAAATAAAGCTCTTCACGCGAGCGAGGCGAGCTAGCGCCTTACGCTCTTTGTTTATGCTACTCACAGGCTCACACGCAGCCGCATGCAAACGCGAAATGCCGTGCCTGATGTCATGCTCTGTGTGACTGTGGGCAGGGTGTGGGTGAGACGAGGGGGATAGGCGCAGAGCAGTGAATTAGGTAGAATATATCGTTTTCAAGATTTTTATACATATTTAGGTATATTCATATTGGATTTCTTTAACAAGCAAAAATGAATATGTACTCAGAAAAGTTTAATTCATATTTAAAAAATTCAAAATTTCGCACAGATAATAAGTCACAATCAATATTAATATACAAAAAAGTTTTAGACAAAAACTCATTGCCAACCATCGTTTTGAATGGAGAACCTTCCCTTATGTGAGCAAAGTTAAGAATTTAGGCGTTACCTTCAATTAAGTTCTTTCGTGGACTTAACCATGTTACCCTGATATCTTGTAAGATACATTGCGGACTTCGTTCATTATGGCACTCTGCCTATTTCACACCTTTAAGTGTTCGCATGAGACTTGCGAAGGCTCTGCTTTTGCCGCACATCACGTCATACATTCCTATTATTGGTGGACTTGACAGTAAATCCATGAAACAATTGACATCGGCGATAAATTCGATAGTTAGGTATGTGTATGGACTCAAAAATATTTGACCATAAATTTTCATACACTAACCTGTCTACACAGGATCATTTGGGAGAGGTCCCCAACCTATCTGAACTCCTGCATCAGTTTTCTGTCGGCGCGCCGTACCTCGCACCTACTAATACCACGCTATCGCTGCCTAAGCAGCGAGCGAACTTTCTTCATTCGTGCAGTCAGGTTGTGAAATGCATTGCCGAACAGCATTAGGGTGACGAGAATCCCGCGCACGTTTAAGAGCCAACTACTTGAGCACTTCAAACTCTTTTAATAACACAAGGATCTTAGAGCATGTCGACTTTTCTACTTTTTTACTTTCCTACTTTTGATTTTATCTTTTCTTTTTTTCTCTTTCTATTCACTTTTCATATATGTATTCTATTTTTCGTCTTGCTGTTTCTTGTTAGCCTCTTATTTTTTAAATTTTTAATCTTAATTTTAATTTTAATTTAATTTTTAATTTCTTACATTTATATTCATGATTGCCCGTTACACTGAGGTACGGAAAAGATATCATGATCTTATGTACTGCTATTTTTGCTAATAAATGTGGGATCGCAGCGCTTGAAAAGAAAGAAAAATACCCAAAATCAGCTCCAAAACTCACTTGCTATCTACTTGTACCGCAAATCACCGTACGGTCCATCGGCTCATCGAGTGTCCCACCGACAGCAACTACTATCGTTATCAGTTACTGGGAGGCAGTCGCCGATAAGCCGTAGCCGAGGGAGTTAAGCTGTTGTCCCCAAAGCCGCCAAGTGAAGTAGTTCAGTGCGAATATTGTTACTTTAACTACTAATTTAGAGAACTTGAGACTATACTATAGAGTTAATAACTTACCTGTTTTTGTGAACTTTTGCTTAACATTTTTGCTCGAAACAATTACTTTCTAATAAAGTGAACCTACCTTGTGAACTTAACTTTCTATTATCTTTCAATATACTTACCCAAAACTAATTTTCGGTGTATTAATTTCCCGAAACCCTGATCCCACATAAATAAAATAAAAAAATAAAAAAAAAATACGAATAGTATACGAAATTTCTCAGAACAAGTAAATAAAGTAAAAATCTGGATCATATAATTACAAAATAACTACAAAATATTAATCGACCTACACAGTACGGCCAATATTGCTGATCTCAGTGAATTGGCGCTGGAAGGTTGATTGGGATTCATAATCTCTTATGAAGAGTTACAATCAAATCAATTTTAGGTGGTACGAAGTTAACCGGGTCAGCTAGTAACCCATTAAAATTAGTTGACAAAGCATTTAAGCGTAAAACATGCTTAATTATAGAATCATATTTTATAGCATACTTTATAAAAAATATTTTAATCTTTCAAAATATTTAACCGGGTGTTAACGAAGTCTTCATTGTCTTTAGCGCATTTTATGTTACTCCTTTTCCAAGTACAATTTTTTCGCAATAATATGTAAGGGAGATTGGGGTATTGTGAGCCACACTTTTTCAAAGCTCGATAACTGCCACAAAAACCAAAATTTTTTAAAATTTCAAAATGGTTTATGTTACTAGGAAGGAAACCCTAACTTTTAGCTTGAGTAATTTCTTGAAATTATTATCTGCTGAAAAAATCTGAGCGTTTGCAAAAAACATACGTTTTTGAGATTTTTAAAAATGTTGGGGAATTGTGAGCCACCGTCTAAATTAAGTCGAAAATCAAAAATATCGTTGTAAAATGTTTATTGTATGGTTGGAAATTACATAAGAATTAGTTAGAAAAAATAAAAAAAAGAAGATATTGAAATTATTCGGTTTCGCAATTCGGGCATGTGAAATAGGCTCCAGTACCTACTGACGCATTTCAAATGAACAGCTCGATCGCATAAATCGCAGCGAATGGAATTGTTCCGGTTCAATTTCTTCGGCATATCCTCCATACAAAGTATGCAGAAGTCAACATGTTCATCTAAAAATGCTAAAAATGCTAAAAATGCGATATTGGCTGGAAAATCCCAAAAATGTTGTGGCTCACAATTCCCCAAAAAAAGTGGCTCACAATTCCCCAAACGTTCTGGTTGATAAGAGGGCCGTGTATGATTCGCTCATTGCTTGTTTATGCGAAATTTCTTTTAAAAGTTGAAATATCGATGCCATACAATAATTATGAATATATTTACCTGAATCGATTCTGCGAAAATCGTTGTCAGATCAATGCAAACACAAACGCTCGGAATAAATATTTTGAGAAAATTTTCCAAGTGGATATCGCACGGAACGAACGAGTACGTGTGGAAGCATCTATTGCTAATAGAAAATGAGTTTGGTCAAAGACAAGACGACGACAACCATTTCCATGAGTCAGACTTTCCAATTTTGGGAAATATTGACGTGGCTCACAATTCCCCATGGCTCACAATACCCCAATCTCCCCTACAAGAAGAAAGAATTCAAGTATTTTAATTCGATGTGAATAGCAATGGTGGTCGCAATGATACCAATTTTCTAATTTATTCGAATAAATTTTGACAAGAGTTTTAATTATATTTTCGTAATGTGCACTATTTTCAAAAAATTCTTTAAAGATTTGTACTTGAGTTTTACAGACTTGGAAAAATTCTTCTGTAGGAATAATTAAAGCTCCAAAATTCGAAGTGTTGGGAAAATTTTTATAATAAACCAGCCATTCTAAGGATCGCGATAGGTCAGTAGTATTTGAAATCATACATGATTTACAAATTTCACAGTTATCAAATGGGCTTTTCTTGAAATTTTGTGATAGGACATAACCAGCGAAGTACATTGTTGCGTTATCTGAAATGCTATATTTTCAAATGAAGTACTTGCTAACTCTTAATTTTCTTCCGTTAAAGGAAGAGTTTCCAAATTTGGTTCCATTTCTGACTGTTCATGTGTTTCATTATTTTCTTGAAAATTGGTCACTTGCTCATTAACAGGATTAACAACAGCATTCCAGTCTAATAGAAGATTGTCGGTATCATCTTCTTCAAAGTTTCCGAACTTAGACGAATAAATTAATTTAACCGACACAATTCTGCTGATAATTTCGTTGAACTCACCGACTGTGGGTTTTTTGTTTTTATAACGTACCACGCTGAACAAATTTTCTAATCTACCTTGATTCAATTTATTGGTACATACGAAGAATATTTCATCAGAATTCAAAAAGATTTCGTCCGATATTTTCAAAATTGCTTCAATTGATTGTGATAAACCATTAAGGCAGTTTATTTTCACTTTATTAGATCCTGTTTCAAAATAAAGTTGTTTGACATAATCCTTCATTTCTTTTAAATAATTCGTTGAAATATTATTTTCCATTAACGCAGATTTGTAAGGACTCTTAGCTATTAGCGATTTGCTGTTACAGCAATCGAAAAGGTTATTTAATTTCTCGAAACAGTTTGCAGTTGAAAGAGCGTGTTCGTTTGTATTGTCACTAAATCTCCCCAATTGCAAAGTGGTCCTTATGGCTGCTACTGTACTAGCACTAATAGCTTGACGGCTAATTAACACTCATTTTTTCAAATCTATTTTGGAATATGTTTACTCCAAGTTTTCGATTAATGTGTACGCGTTGCAAACGCGAACGAATGTGTTCTATACCCTGAGTTCTTGTTCCGTGCTGCTGCCAAATGTGGAAGCTATTCGTTCCACCGCAACCAAATCGAAACGAACGAATGGGCCAAGTGTGTACGTCCTTGCAAGCAAGAACGAACAAGTTGTGAACGAACATAAATTTCTACGAAAAGCAGTGTGGACGCCTCACGAATCTTTAGCGAAGGTAATTAAAAAACCCTAAACAAACAAACAAGTTTGCCGAGTGTGTACGTCAAGCAAATGAGAACGAATGTGTTCTACATATACCCTGTGCTTGTGTTGCATTTCGATTGTGAAATTATAGCGACTCTAGCATTTGCATTTTTGTCAGTTTTGCTCAATATATCGGACAATGAAGTTATAATTGCAATTACTGAGGTTTTACTTCTATGCATACTGTGATTCATTAATAAATCAACAAAATAAAAGAAAAAAGGCTGTTTTGATATCATGTAGGAAACGATGTACTAATCGATTCCTTGGACATGTACGAGTTATATGAGGGTTCAAATTCAAAATTTACCGAAGTTTGAATAGAAAATTGGTAGAAAACACGAAATATTCGCTATGTTTTCTATACATTCTCTCAGATTTTCCAACTTGAATGGAAAACATGCAAATGCAAGCAAACCTGATTGAAAAGGCGTCCACACTTAAAAAAGTTCGCTTGTGTTTGCTTGCATATCTACGAACGCCTGTGCAGCACATGTGGTTATGAAAGCGAACAGTAGCAAACAAAGCGAACGCGCATGTTTGTTTGACTACACGTCCACACTAAAGCAAATCCTTTCGTTTTATTTTGTGACGGAACCTGGGCGAACCCTTGCAAATGCCTTCGTTCGGTTGTGTTGAGACGTCCACACTATAAAAAATTCACTTATGTTCGTTCGGGTTTTTTTATGTTTCTTCAGCGTACGCACTAGAAAACTTGGATTGCAAACATGTGTACGCATGCGTTCGCTTTCGTTTGCTCAGTATGGACCCACCTTTAGAGGCTTTTTCAATATTATATAGTTCCCTTAAAACATTCCCTGAAGCTTTTTCGCCTTGTGCCGTTATACCAAATTGTATTTCATAAGATTATTCCTGATAGATTTAAATAAATGTGGTATGTCGAACAAACAAAAAACATTTTTATTACCATGTTTAAAATATGGCTCTTCTATTGTCACACCCAGATTTTTATATGTTTTTTGATTTGCTGTGGCTTGATCGCATACAACTGCTCCAACATTAAGTCCAATCGAATCACATATATTAATAATTTCGAACAATTTTTCTTTGAGAATATTTGTAAGTGCATTTTTTGCTACAATTATATAATAAATAACCTGTTTCCAATTTCCAAAAAGTGAACTCAACATAAACACCCAAATAGATTTACCAATTTCAAGTTAGCGACCATCACCTCCTTTTCCAAAGTCTACAAAAGCGTCGATTCTATCATAATATTTATTATATCTAAGATCCCGTTTTATGCTAATTTCATCAAACATTAACACAACTTGTCTCGATTTATCGTCAAGTCTACTTATGGGCTCTTTGACCACTTCAAGTAGTTGAAAATTACATAGGTTCAGGTGATAGTTCTTTAATAGGAAGCCATGTGTACGTACATAAATGGAGCTCAATGACGGCAAACGCAATTTCAATTTTTCTCTTAAGAAATTGTACACCGCGCTGGATTTTAAAAAAATAGCTTGAGAGAGGATTTTTTCCTCGCTACTGCATTGCCTTTTTAAACCTAATAGCATTTCACAAAATGTTTTTGTGTTAGAATTAACTTCCTTATCCATTTCGTTCATAATATTTTGGAAATTTCCTTTAGTAGATCTTCCAGTAGTTTTCATTTTTATCCTTTTTATTACAAGCTTTATATTAACTTCACCGTGTGTCCTGGAATCTTGCAATCAATATTTCAACCCCTTCCAATGAAGCTATAGGGCTGAAATTTTGCATACACCTTTTGTTCTGGCGACAATGCAATATGTAATACTCAAAATTGCAATATCTTTAAAATGGCCGCCGCCACAAGATGGTGGACCATGTATTTTTGGTCGAACCCCTTAATATGGGTATCAAATGAAAGAGCTTGAAGAGTAGGAAACGATAGTAACGCCATTTCTAAATCCAATATGGCGGACGTCACAAAATGGCGATTTATAATTTTCATAGTAACCCCTATGATATGGGTATCAAATGAAAGGGCTTGATAAGCGAAATACAATAAGTAATGTGACGTTATTCTAAATCCAATATGGCGGACGTCTAATATAATAACGCATAAGTTCAAAAGAAGAGTTTCAAGATGCTAATGCACGATTCAGCTTCAAACGGTACCACGCACTAGTTACTCAGCGTCTTGCTAACGCCTTTTTGACATTTCAATTTGACGTTCTTTTACTAATAAAGACATCATTTTTTAGTCTCAAAAAAAAAAGCGAAATTATGCTAAAATTATACAATATTTCGCTTCGTTTCACTACTGCTATTTTTTATAATTTTAATATCTAATGAGCGCCCAAGCTTTTTTATAGTCATACAAATACAGAAATACCGTGAAGAAATACGTTAAAGGTATATTTGGTTGAAATATATTTTAGGCCCAAAATTGATAAATTTTAGCAAAAACTTATTTTTTCCGTTTTAGTATATTTTTTATATTTCATTGTTAAATAAAAGCTTGTCTTTAAAAAATATTTTTTTATTTAATGTTTTTTTTTTACATTTAAATCTTTTGCAAAGTGTTTTCAAATTTTTTGAAGTGAAAACTTCTTTAGCGGCGTTGTGCACTTTTTTGGGATGGGTAAAAAATGTAAAATTCGCGTCAGGACACGTGACCCTGATCGAAAATTCGTAAGACGGACAGGGCGCTTGCGCGAGTGTGCGTGTGTGTTTGTACACAGCCTGCTACGCGCACAACGAAATACAAAAGTACTATTGATGCGGCCTTTATTAGACATTTAAATAGATTCGAATCAAAATTGTTCGTTTCTTACTTCAGCTACCATAAACCTATTGTATCAGTTTTAGAGATTGGCGATGATGATGCTGGTAATGATGATGGTGAGAGTCGTTGAAATTATGGATGAAAGTTGATTTTTCTGAGAGATAAACTTTTTAATGTAAAATAATTGTAATAGTTCTGAAGTGTTAAATTTTTTATGTAATATAAATTGTCATGTTTGTGTACGATAGCGCAATAAATGAATATTGTATTTTACCACATAAATGATAGTACTTTTATACTGATAAATAAAGCAATTCGTGCGAAATTATTCCCTAACCATTCCCAAATATTCAAAAATGCACAACGTTAATGTTCAAGTTTTCACTTCTGCCGGCACTCCCGGAGAACCACCCGTTTTATTAATGATTTGAATCTATTATTTTCCTTTAATAATTTACCTTCCCTGCGCCGATAGTATTGCAAATTTTCCTCTCTCTTATGGCAAAACTTGCGCGTAGCCTCAATAGCAGTAGAAGTTGATGAAGTCGGAAATGAAGAGAAGTAATTCAAATCTTCCAAATGTAAATCGTTACATTCATCATTCTGATTTACGGTTTCCTCTACCTGTTCATCAATTTGTGATAATTTAAGGCTTGGAATCGAATGAGGGTATAACTTCTGTTAAATCGTGGAAGATTTAAACAAAATATTTTAAAGATAGGGTGGATCCAAAAAATATGGTCGCCAAATCAAACTCGTGTTTGAAGTTAAATTAATAATTTAATTCATAAAAATTTATAAAATTCAGTCCAAGCTCTTAACCTAAGATTCCATCAAGAAAAATAAAAAGAAGGAGTTACAAAATAAACTAAATAAATGAAATTATGAAATGGAGCAACAAGCCAGAATTCAGGCTAGTTGATCCATGAAAGAAGTTCAAAAGTTTAAATTTAAAGCGGTTCCGATGGTCCGTGAAAGTGGCGGTCCTAGAGTTGGGGCATGTCCCTGGATGAGTCGTTGTCGGCTGTGAATTAGCGAGGTGTTGTTGCGTCTTCCTGAGTAGGGTCCCTCCACCAGAACGAACAGCTTACACTCAGAACAATCACAGTTCGAGTTAGTATAGGGATGAGTATGGGGTTGAGTAAATAAGGCTCCTTAAGGATAGGACAGAGTGATAAGGCAATCTCAACCTATAAGGGCAGGACGTAGAATAATTTCGGCAAACTCAGCCTTATTCGGGACTTAGGATTTTTCGGCAAACTCAGCCTTATTTGGGACTTAGGATTTTTCGGCAAACTCAGCCTTACTTGGGACTTAGGATTTTCAGGCAAGCTCAGCCTTGAGGTCGGGATTTGGGATTGTTAGCAAACTCAGCTATGAAAGGTACTTACCAAGCTCAGACAGTTAGTTGTCAAACTCAGACGACCTACGATCAAATCTAGGTGAGCACGCGTTTCTATAGGGCGAAAGCTCTAGCTTGGCTCAAAGCTCCGCGAAGAAAGTTCGTGTGTATAAGAACTTTTCCTGCGGCTCAAGCTCTTCGAAAAGTTTGTTGATGCATTCGGCTAGCGCGAAAAATGTCTGGCCGGACGCATCCACTTTTCGTGCTCCCGGGATTTGTCATTTGTTTCACAACTTTGCCTGTCATTTTGACAAAATGTGAAGTGAGGTATAAACAACTTCTTTTTTCCAAAATATTGCGATTCGAAATGCAAATCACAAATTTTTGGTTGCTTTAGAATAGAAATATTTTCAAAAGATTTCCAGCATAATTTAAGCCACTCCTCATGTGGCGTTTTTTTTGGGTGGAAAGGAAAAGAGTCTTCGTCCAGTATCAGTTGATATAGTATTGCAACCAATGATACAACATCTCCGTTTCTGGGAAGACATCGTGAGGAATCAAAAATCGTAAGCCGTGAAACGCCAAGTCTATACCAAAAAAACAAATGCCGGATCCAAAACAAAATATATAACAAAAAAAAAAACAAAATCAAATCGAGTTTCAATAAATAATATGGAAGTTCAACTTCCAGATCGTAATCTTCAATGCATTCTATGGCGCAATTCAGTGGATGAACCGCTTCTAGTCTATCGACTTCGCACCATTACCGACGGCACTTCACCCGCTTCATTTTTGTCAACTCGCTGCTTAGCTCAATTAGCCCTAGATGAAGCCCAAAATTTTCCAACTGGCGCAAGAGTACTAGCAAGAGATTTTTACGTTGACGATATGCTCACTGGTGCTCACACCTTGGAAGATGCCATCAAGATACGCACTGAAATAGAGCTCGTGCTTGAGAGGGGAGGCTGCTTACTGCGTAAATGGTGCTCTAATCATAAACAAGTCCTGGAAACTATATCCGTTAGTGACCAGGAAAGGCTCATTCAAATTACGGGTGGCAACGTAATCAAAACACTTGGCTTGATGTGGGATCCTGGACATGATACCTTTCGTTACACGTTATCCAACGATAACTGGGACGGCGTGAAGACAAAACGGAAGGTCTTATCGAATATAGCTAGTCTATTCGACCCCTTGGGATTACTTAATCCGATCATTGTAAGTGCTAAGGTTTTTATGCAGCAACTTTGGAAATTAGGGTTGGATTGGGATGAGTCTCTTCCCATGGAGCTTCATACCAATTGGGCCAAGTTTTGCAATCAGCTCCCGGACATCAAGGAAATCGCTATACCCAGATGCATCGTAACGTCCCAGGATCACATCGAACTTCATGGTTTCGCTGATGCTAGCGCTGCTGCTTATGGAGCCTGCATATATTTAAGATGCAAAGATGACCACCATGTAGCTGTCAAACTTATCTGCTCAAAATCCAGAGTCGCCCCCGTTAAAGTGATTTCGATTCCTAGGTTGGAATTGTGTGCCGCTTTGCTACTTTCGGAACTCATTAATAGAGTGCATCACTCTATCAACTTGACAATATGCAACGTTTTTTTCTGGTCGGACTCCTCCATAGTGTTATCGTGGATAGCAGCCTCGCCTTCAAACTGGAATACCTTCGTCGCTAACAGGACTTCCAAAATTCAAAATTTAATAGCTGCGTACCATTGGAGGCACGTTCCCGCCGCTTCAAATCCTGCTGATCTCATCAGCAGAGGTTGCACACCGTATGAGCTTTTGAAATCGACCATCTGGTTTAATGGCCCAGCCTTTCTCTATCAGCCTCAGCCTAATTGGCCAGAATTGCCAAAGGTGTCCAACAAAAATCTTCCTGAGGAAAAGGTGAAGAAATCGAGTTTCGTAGCTAGTAGTACTCCAGACCTCGTTAGCTCATGCAAATATGTCAACTCCTATGATAGCCTTATTAGAACTTTCGCTTATGCTCATCGCTTCTTCCACAATGCACGCAACAGGAACTCCCGATTCAGCGATTCGCCAACTAAGGATGAACTAAACAATGGATTAATATGGATAACACGCATTGTTCAAAGGTCGGAATTCACTGATGAGTTCAAAAGGCTTTCAAACAGCCAACCGCTAAGCAAAGGCAGTCACCTGCGAACTCTCAATCCTTTCCTAGACCGCGACGGTATCCTGCGCGTCGGCGGGCGACTTCAGAATTCGTTGCTCGATTGCGACAGCAAGCACCCTATAATAGTGCCAAAGGCTCATGCATTTACAAGGACTCTCATGACTCATTACCATAACCACAATTTGCATGCAAATCCGCAAACGCTATTGTCGATTGTTCGAACCAAGTTTTGGCCCATCGCTGGAAGGTGCGCAACCAAGGCAGCACAACGAAACTGTTTTCAATGTTTTCGTGCCCGGCCCAAGAATATCGAGCAACTGATGGGGTCTTTACCTGCTGAAAGAGTTCAGCCAAGCCGTCCATTTTCGTGCTCAGGTGTTGATTTTTTTGGACCTCTCTACGTTACTAGCCTGGTGAGAGGTCGGCCGCCCACAAAAACATACGGCTGCATATTCATTTGCTTCGCAACAAAGGCAGTGCACATAGAGCTTGTCTCTAACCTGACATCTGAGGCCTTCCTGGGTGCCTTGAATCGTTTTATAGCTCGCAGAGGAAAGGTCTCAACAGTATTTTCTGACAATGCGACTAATTTCACTGGAGCGCGCAATGAGCTTGAGGCCCTACGCACACTTTTTCTATCGGAGCATCATCGAGATTCTCTGCAAAAGGCGTGTCAGGAACATGGATTATCGTGGAAATTTATCCCACCCCGCTCTCCTCATTTTGGCGGGTTGTGGGAAAGTGCAGTTAAGTCCGCTAAGTATCACATTCGACGTGTAATTGGCAATGCATTGCTTACATACGAGGAGCTACAAACATTGCTTTGCCTAACTGAAGCTGTGATCAACTCTAGGCCTTTAACTCCGTTATCAGATAACCCTGACGACCTCAATGCTCTCACACCGGGGCACTTTCTTATTGGTGCCCCCCTAGTGTCGCTTCAAGAGCCTAACATTTCTGACTTAAACATTAATACTTTGACTCGTTGGCAGAGAGTTAGAGCAATGCATCAACGATTCTGGAAACTATGGAACCAGGAATACTTGCAATCTCTACAGCAGAGGGCTAAATGGTTTCGGCCCTTTCCAAACATCGCTCTTGGCTCGCTGGTCTTGCTGAAGGAAGACAAAGTGCCTCCACTCCAATGGAAGCTTGGAAGAGTCATTGAAGTGCATCCGGGATCAGACAACCTCCTCCGAGTCGTCAGTCTCAAAACATCCACCGGAATCTTCAAGCGCGCTGCAGCAACCATCTGCCCATTACCCATGGAGGCTAATAAGCAGACCTGTGAATTGGCGGTCAAGCCCCCCAAGGCGGGCGGCATGTTATGATTTCTTCTTTATTTTAAATTCATTTAATGTTGCCCTGAGCTTTAGTAATTTTAATTTGTGTATTGTCAACCGTTTTTTCCCACTTGTATGTTGTCAGCCTTTCTTTCTCAGTGAATTGTATATAAAGGAGGCTGTGCCAATAAAATCCTCTTTCGCATTTGCAACTCCAACGAAGACTTTCCTTTCGCTCCCGAGTGGCTGCCCAGTTAGTTTCACCTTTTCGAATCCAGCATCAGCGAAATCCAAAAACACTTGGATTCCTCAACAGCACCCAAAATCAGCTAATAATTCCAAATCAAATCAAAATCGTTGCCAAAATCAGAAAATGTCTAAAAATTTCAACGCAGAAAATCTCGCGAACGAGAAAATGCAAACGCCTTCCAGCAATCGGAATAACCAAATGGCACGGTATCATTCTGAGGAAAGTACGAGGCGAGGCGCCGCCGCCGTACATTCACTGCTCTGCGCCTGTCCCCCACGTCCCACCCACACCCTGCCACCAAGTCACACAGAGCATCACATCAGGCACGGCGCGGCATTTCGTTTGCATGCGGCTGCTTGTGAGCCTGTGAGTGGCATCAACAAAGAGCGTAAAGGCTTGCGCCCATACGATGCAGAAGCCTGCGTCATGCATCAAGCTTTTAAGCTCTTAATGGATCTCGATGCATGCTGCTGCATGGCAATTCAAGGCCTGCGCCCATGCGATCCAGCGGTCTGCGTTTATGCATCAAGCTTTAAGCTCTTGATGCATGAAAATATTGAAATCCATGCTTTCTTATGGAGCTTCGCCCATAAGCGATGCATGGCGATGCATCGACGCATGGAAATGTTGAACATTTCCCAATATTTTCATGCATCGGGACGCATCAGCCGGTTTGAACCTAGGGTGGACTTTCAAACTTGCAAGTTCAAAGTTGTGCATTCACAGCTGACTGTTTACATCCCGGCAAAGTGTACCTGAAACATTGGACGCACCTAATAGCAGAATTCCTATTAAAAGAAATTTAATTAATATAGTAAGATCCATTTTTATCCTTTTAATTTTCAAAATTGCTCCTTCAATAAAATTCCTGCGCTGTGCTGTGGCTGTGCTGCGGCTGTGCTGCGGCTGTGCTGTGACTATTGACAATTCGTGGCATTGTGAGATGACGGATCTTATGGGCGAACCTCTGAATTGCCATGCAGCGGCAGGCATCGAGATCCATCAACAGCTTAAAGCTTGATGCATGAACGCAGACCGCTGGATCGCATGGGCGCAGGCCTTCAGAGGTTCGCCCATAAGATCCGTCATCTGACAATGCTACAAATTGTCAATAGTCACAGCACAGCCACAGCACAGCCGCAGCACAGCCGCAGCACAGCCATAGCACAGCGCGGGAATTTTATTGAAGGAGCAATTTTGAATATTAAGAAGATAAAAATGGATCTTACTAAATTAATTAAATTCCTTTTAATGGAAATTTTGCTATTGGGTTCGTCCAATGTTTCAGGTACACTTTGCCGGGATGTAAACAGCCAACTGTGACTGCAAAACTTTGAACTTGCAAGTTTGAAAGTTCAACCTAGGCTCAAACCGGCTGAGCGTCTTGACGGATGAAAATATTGAAAAATGTTCAACATTTTGATGCGTCGATGCATTGACATGCATCGCTTATGGGCGAAGCTCCATAAGAAAGCATGGATTTCAATAGCTGCGTTCGACTGGGCACAGTCTCAGTGAGCCAGCTCACATTAAACCAGCTGTCAAATTGACTGGCTCAGTTGTGGCTCAGTGAGCGCGCCTGGCCCAGAAAAACGGACAGTGAGAGGTGGATTGTCAATTTCCAATTGTGCTGTCAAAATGGTGAGTTGGTAATAAAATAATCGTATGAAATTTTTACTACTCGAAATGTCACTCAACTCAAGTTTTATTCACCTTTAATAAACATGTAAAACTCGAAATGGCACTTGTGAAACGAACTGAGCTGAGCAAGTGAGTACAGAATGAAGTGGCTCAGAAAACTCAGTTCTGGCTCAGAAAACACTAGCGACGCCATGCGGAAAAAAGGAGACATTAGGGGCCAGAAAAACGGTCCATCTCAGTGAGCAACTGAGTAACTGAGTTGGCTCACTGAGGCAGTTCCCAGTCGAACGCAACTAATAATTTCATGCGTCAAGGGCTTAAAAGCTTGTTGCATCACGCAGGCTGCTGCACCGTATGGGCGCAGGCCTTAAGGGCTGAATACATTCGATGCGGTCGTGAGTCGTAAGCAAAAGCACAAAGCTCTGACGCATACTTCGAACACATTCGATGCGGTTGTGAGTTGTGAGAAAATCATTTCATTGCGGGCGCTGCTAGATTAATGTTAAAGATGTTTGTGGGAAAAAAAGAATTTTTAGCAATTGGGTAAGCTACTGCATTAGTTGCATTGGGCGGAAGAGGAAAAAAAATAGAAAAAAAAGAGCATGGACCAAGAAGTTTTTTTTCTCCTTTTCTTTAATGCATTTGTACTTCGGGTCCCTTTTATTATAAAAGTACTTAAAGGTTTTCACCTCTTCTATCAACCTCTCATTTAAATCGCCATCGCAGCATGAAAAAGAACGTCCTCTCCCATCGAATGCTTCTTGACAACTGGAAAAAGCATTTCCCCTGCAGAGCTTTTGAACGCAGACCGCAGAGTTTGAGTTTGGCCACAGACAAATAATAATACAGATCTCGTATGCCATGCTAAAAAGTTTCCGCATTGCAACATTTCCAATAGCCAAGTAAATTTGTCTCGTAGCTAAGTTTGTAGCTAGATTCATAACCAAGTATGTTGCGCATCAAATCGCAGCCAAGTAAGTTGCTGGGTATTATTGAAACTTATGCCACTTGATCTGAAGGAGCGAAAGAAATGGAAATATACAGATATAGCAACGTTAGAGTAGTTAAAGAACCTATCAGGGAGCTCATAATTTATATACAACCTTTTTTAATACCGCGTAAGAAGAAGAGTAGTGTCGGGTGTATTGTGCTTGCTTATCGCGCATAGGTCCTCGAGTTCAATCCCGCCTCGCTACCTACATTTCGGTGCAACTTTTTTATATTTCTATATATTTTTCAGCTTTTTGTGAAGTTTTGCAACCAGCTGGGCACCTTGTAAAATAAGCAAATTTCCAAGCCAATTATAAATATCGCAAATCGAAAATGCTCCAATAATAAAATCTCGCAAGTCGAAGTCCAAGAAAGGAAAAAGTCTAGTTCTGCGCGGATTAATCAAATACCAGCGAACCATTATATTTTCTCCTCGCTAATTTCTCTATGTATGCCTGAATAATCCTCATTTCCCCCGTTCGCTTCGCTATGTCTTTATGGGAGCGTGAATAGTCCATCCCTTTGCGCATTCTGTTTTCCTTTTCCTGCATCAGTGGTATTGATGCAGAATATGATGAAACCATTGCAACATTGAAATTCCCTCACGCCTCACTTTCATTCAAGCCGGCACCCACGCACACCTCGCTGCTCTCATGTCCTGACGCTCGACCAAGTGGACAAATGCAGAGGCTCCAGCTTCGATTCAAACTGCAGAAATAGAAATGCGTTCTCGTTTTCCTATGCCGAGGCGACATCTGTATAGTTATTTATCTGTGCTTATACATAAGGCTTAAAATAGGTCTTAACTATACAAGGCAATGAGTGACTCACCCGTGATCGGATTCCCAGCCCAGCAGAACCCTACAGTCGCCTACATTTATTTCATTTCTCGCGGCAGCTCAGAATATCGTTCGCCCTTCGTTTTCCGAGAGCTTTCGTTGCCTATGCGCATGCGCCTTGCTTTGGTCTCTTGCCTCTGCGCGGCTGCCTGATATCTGTTGATTACATTTTCGTTTGAGAAATTTCTTGGTTTAGAGAACATTTTGAAACGAATTAGTTAACGACATATTGAAAGAAATCAAGACATTTTTTTATTATAAATATTTATATTATAATATAATGTTTTTAGCTTCATTTATTTATAGTTAAATTTGCTTAGTACATAAGGCTTAAATTAGGTATTAACTATACAAGGCAATGAGTGACTCCCGTAGTGTAGTTAGAAGTTAGAAGCGAGAGTGTTACCTAACCCTACTACAGTAGCAGCTATAATTTTTGGACACAACAACCTCCCCCTTTTAGTTTGGAAGTTCCTTTTGTTTGTTACGGTCCAAGAGAAGTAATCTGTATTGTAATTCTGGCAACTCTCAACTGATCGGAATTGCAGGTTCCCCTGTGGTGTCCATTACGTGTGGAACGTAGAGCTTTGGTTCTGTAGCAAACTTTCCAATTTCAGGAGCTTAGCGATGGCAGGGAGTTTCCGGCGATGATGGTTGATATATCGGATAGCGAAGATAACGAGGGCTGAGGCGATTCGTAAATGGCGCATCGATGGCAAGAACGGGATCAAGAGGACATTCTTCACGTCTGTCGATTAAGGGGGATTCCCGGATCGAATTGGCAGCTTTTTACGAGCAGGGACACTCCGTAGATGGCGCTCGCATTGGTTGCGAGAAGCAGTACGACGGAATCACATTTCATCTACGGATAGTTGCGCTAGACCCCGATGGGTGGCACCGATTCCAGCCTGCACAACGTAGTGGATCGCACCGAATTTTCCCACCTACCTGGATTTTCCTCGTCACGTGTGACTCGGCATAGAAATTTATGAAGTAAACTCACCTACCTAGATTGGAGCAGTGGATGTTAGTCCTTGAATTTTCTAATAGTCAGTCATGTCGAATAGAGCGTAACACAATAACCGAAATTAAGTCCTTGAATTTTCTAGTAGTCAGTCATGTAGAATAGGGTATAACACGATAACCGAAATTAAGTTCTTGAATTTTCTAATCCATTATGGATTGAAGCGTAATATGATTGTAAACGCGATAAGGTGACTCGGGGGCCCGCTTCCGGGGACCGATATGCTTGGGAGGGGTATTTATCGGCCGTTCGTGGTAGATGGTAGGTGGTATACCCGGTCGGGGTAAAGTGCTTGCCTAGTCCTGCCCCCCCCCACCCCCCCGCCTTCCTGCGCCGTCGCACAATGCCCGCAAATTGTCTCAGCTTACTTACCATCTCGTCACAACCTCTTTCATCAAGCTCGACACTATGGAGTCTACCGACTTAGCGAGAAGCCAACCGTAACCAGCGTCCATTGGCGGGACGTTTTATACCCCCAGCCTACAGCTAAATATCAAGGAGTGGTGCAATGGAAAACAATTTGTCGAAAGGGGCATGAAGTCGAAGAGCGCTAGTTTTGACAGGCGACAGAACTCTGAACACTTTCATCGAAAAAAAATAATGGGTGACGTGTAGCCGCAATGGTGGTAGGTGAAGCGGGAGGTTTCGTACAGTCAGTCTTAGGCTTGGTTGGATCGTGGCAGGTTTTGCATCGGGACAAGTCTGAAGGAGTCAAAAAAAAAAAAGGTGTGCATCGTGGGAAACAAGAAAAGGAAAAGGAGAAAGGAAGAGGCGAGCACGGAACCGGAAAATAACAACCCGGTAAGAAAAAAGGGGGCTCGAGCGTTGCGGAGAGCAGGAATTGTTGGCCGAAGCGAGTCCGATTGCCGGGAAAGATCTGGATCGCGAGGGAGGTTAAGACACGTGGCCCTGGAACGCATATTCGAGGTTAGCCCGCAAGATAAGTACCCCGTTCCTTTTTTCATATATATGTTCTCTTACCGTTTATCCTCATATTTATTGAGGAATTAGCTAAAGTTTATTCCGGCGGTGGCTCGAGGCACCTTGTCCGGCGGTGTGGCTGTGGAGCGATGTTTGCTTGCCATATATTTATGTATATAGTTTTTTTTTCTTCTTTGCAATCATATTTTAATTAAATTCGAATGAAATTCTAACTAAATTTTGGATATTTGTAAGGTAGCTGTAAAGGAATAACTTCGAATATAAGTTTTGTCATTATATGAGCCCGTGAGTTCTTGTTTCCTCCCTTCTTCTGCTGTATGCTTCTCGGTCACCCTTGAAACCGAGTGGCGCCCAACGATACGTTTTAGGGTTGATCACCGTTTGGTTCTTGCCCTTAAAACCCGGCCCTTCTCCTATGCACAGCCGGATTTCCGCCTAGGCCTACAAGGCCCCGGCCTAGGGGCCCAGCCAGCCTAGGGGGCCCCAGTCCCAGTGGCGGGACCTGCATAAAACCTGCTCAGAAGCCTGGCTTGCCTTGCCTTATCAAAAAACTTTATCGAAAATATTTTTTCAAAGTTCGTTTTTGTGTTGGATGTAGATGTAGGCTGCACAAAATGCTACTTTTCTGCTCTAGTGCACAAAATAAAATTCTCTTCTAAGACTAAGATAATTGTAAGACTAAGATGTGGCCCGACAGCCACACGCACATAAAACTTTGCAGAATAAACTTGTTGAATTATTTTATTTGCTTTAATTTATTTGACATCAGAAATAATGCCGTCTAGGGTTGGTGAGGAAATCTAGAAACATTTAATTTCGAAAACAAAATCCTGAAAGCAAATTACATAAAAGGAAAATCTTGAAATACATAATGCCGAAAAACCTAAATCCCGAAAAACGAAATACCGAAAATTGACAATTTATTCAATATCAGGCTTGATTCAGTTTCAGAACGACAACACAAATGCAACTCATGCAGCTTATATCATTTTTTCTCAAAACAATTCCTATTTCCGTTAGCCACGAATAGAATACTATTTACAAAGTACACTAAATCAGTTGGTTTATCCATTCGAGGCTTAGGGTACGTTCATGGTCGAGCGGATTCGCTCCGCGCGTAGCCAATGGAAACAAAAAATTTTGTTTATTTGAGCGAATCCGCTCAACTAAACAAAATTTTTTGTTTCCATTCGCAAAATCTTTTGTTTCCCTTTGAACTTTTTTCAGGAATTTGTTTTTCGGCAGTGCGATGCCAACCGCGACAGCGACCGAACGGTATATCGAAATAATCGAATAAGACAGAGCCACAGAGCCACAGTTATATAACTTATAAGGGTTGTGTTACATATTTTTGGAACTTTGTGGTCTAATGTAAGTATAGATATTTATATTTTTTACCCGACTAAAGAAAATAGAGGGTTATGGCATTTTTTCTCCTCACGAACGAAGTTACGGGCCCCTCTTAGTGTTTAATAAATAGAGATTAAAATACATTATTCCAAATTATTACACAAAGTCCCTATTGTTAAATGATCCCTCTTCTTTTATATTCGGTATAGAAGTTAACCCATGTCTGACTTCAACAAAGAACTAAGCGGGTTCCAGAAAAGAAAACGGAATAAAGAAAAATATGAAAAAGAAAAAGAGCTTCTTCGTAATGTTCCGAAGTTGAACACATTTTTCGCCTCGTCTAAATCAGGACCTAGTTCTGACTGTACTCCCAGGACTATTAGTACTAGTGTATTAGGCAGTGACTGTTGCAGTGATGCTGATGACCGTCAGGCAACTCAAGCAAACGTGTCTGACTGCGACGAGCTACCTGAAAACACTGTTTCTGAAAACTCCGTAACTGCTGCAGAAAATTATTCTTTAGAAAATCCTGAATCTGAACCGCATTCGGACACATCTTTTTGGAATTCTTCTTCTTTAAGTGACGATCCTGCTGAGTGGACGCTGGACGAAGTTACATTGGAGTACCTTGTTCGAAATGGCGTGAAACAAAATATTGATGCCGACTTTTCTTCTTCAAAGCGTCAGTACGCAGATAAAACCAGGTATCTATCACGGTCACTTTTTAGCCGAACGTTAAACAATGGCGAAACACGACCTCGATCTTGGCTCGTATTTTCAAAGAGCAAGGGTGCAGTGTTTTGCGCTCCTTGTAAGATGTTTGGAAAATTGGGGTCGCTAGCTAATGAAGGGTACAACGATTGGAAAAACGCAGTTCAAAGAATGAAGGAACATGAGAATTCAGACGAACACAGGTCAGCACTTGCGACACTATTAGCAAGGAAAAATTCTGGCGGTAGAGTTGACAAGAGTCTTGTTCTTCAAACGGAAGAAGAAATAAAATACTGGCATGAGGTTTTGAGGCGCATTGTGGCTGTTGTGAGGTCACTTTCTGTACGCGGATTGCCGTTTAGAGGTTCACATGAGAAATTTGGATCGAAAAACAGTGGGAACTATGTTATGACCCTAGAACTTTTGGCTGAGTTCGATCCTTTTCTGGATTTACATATAAAACGCCACGGTAACAAAGGTAGTGGCACAACATCATATCTTTCGTCAACAATATGCGATGAAATGATCAATATCATGGCAGAAAAGGTCATAAATATAATCATGACTGAGATAAAACATGCCAAATATTTTTCCATCTCTGTGGACTCTACTCCGGACATTTCTCACGTAGATCAACTTTCTTTTATAGTGAGATATGTCTCTGAAAACGGATGTCCTGTCGAACGATTTTTGAAGTTCATTCCAAATTGTGGCCATAAAGCAGAAGACCTGGCTAAAATCGTCCTAGAGACATTGAAAAGACACGACTTGGATATCTCTGATTGTCGGGGGCAGTCTTACGACAATGCTAGCAATATGTCGGGTGTGTATTCTGGCCTTCAAGCGAGAATAAAACAAGTAAACCCTCTGATAGATTTCGTTCCCTGTTCGGCTCATTCGCTGAATCTTGTTGGAACATGTGCGGCCGAGTCTTGTCAAGCTGCTATATCTTTCTTCGGTATTTTGCAATCATTGTACAATTTTTTTTCGGCATCAACACACAGGTGGGAAATTTTGCTGTCGAAACTGAAACCAAATTCAACAGTCTTAAAGAGTCTTTCTCAGACAAGATGGTCTGCTCGAGCTGACGCCTGCCGAAGTCTATGTGCTTCCTGGGATGAGATCATGACAGCTCTACAGATAATTGCCAATAATTCAAATGAAAAACCGTCTACGCGCTCTGAAAGTTCAGGTCTTTTGAATTCATTAGACTCGATGGAAACTTGCTTTTTGACACTTCTCTGGAATGACATCTTGGAAAGGTTCAACAAAGTGAACAAGTCTCTTCAATCTGTCAACATTGACCTGGGTACTATCGCTGAACTATATCAATCTTTGGTAACGTATCTAGAAGACTTAAGGAAACCCAGTACCTTTGATCTTTATGAGTCGAAAGCTGTTGAAAAATCAGGTGAAAATAACTATGCTTATGACATGCAGAGGAAACGTAAGCGTAAAGTCCAGTTCGACGAAGTCAAGGGAGGCGAGACCGAACTCTCTGGCAAGGACAGATTCAGAGTTACCATTTATAATGTCATTATAGATAGACTGATTGCAGAACTACAGAGACGCGGATCTGCTTATAAAGAGTTAAGTAAAAAGTTTGACTTTCTTACGAAACTAAATCGCTTGGAATCTAAACACATCAGTGAAGGAGCCAGAAATCTAATAGCTTTTTATCCAGAGGATTTGGATAGGACTTTGGAAAACGAGTGTCTGCACCTGCGAGCTCATTTGTCATCCAATGATGAAGTTATTGAGCTATCGTCACTAAAGCTATACCAATATTTATTACAAAAAGGCTTTTTGGATATTTATCCAAACGTAGGAATTGCGCTCCGAATGCTATTGTGTACACCAGCGTCAAACTGCTCAACAGAACGGTCGTTTTCGGCGCTAAAGAGAGTAAAGAATTACTTAAGATCTACCATAGAAGAGAAAAGGCTAAATTCACTCTCTGTAATGTACATAGAGTCAGAAATAATGCAGTCAATTGATTATGACGACGTCATTCGATCTTTTGCTCAGAAGAAAGCTCGCCGTATGATCCTATAAAATAGATTAACGTAACTACATATAGTAACTTCTGATGTTTGTAATTGTGGGATTTAACTAAAATACTTTTGTACTTCCAAGGTTAACTTTATTAAAGTAGAGAACTAGTCTATTTGAGTGGTATTCTATGGCTGACTAAGCAAGAGGCTGTAGTCATTCTCGGTGATAATTATGCCTAACTGTGATACTCTTTAACTAACTATCGTGTACAATTCATTTGTGATAGTAGGATAACTTTGTATAAGTATTTATTTACATTTATTTACATTTATTCATTTACTTAGCTTGTTGTTATATTTATTTATATACTTGTTCATTTATTTATTTAATAATATTAAACTTCATGTGCATACTTAGTTATGTAATTATTTCAAGGATTTTATTTTAATATTTCTATACATATTTCAGTAATTAAAGTCGATTCAAAATTATTTGTTTTGTACTAGTGCATTTACAAAAATTTGCTAAACCAAAATGGAATGATTTCGAGATGGAGGGGGGGGGGCCCAAATGCCAAGTGCCTAGGGGCCCTGGCCCTCTAAGTCCGGGCCTGCTCCTATGCTAGCGGGGTACTCGCACGCACGGCCGAATTTTGCGTGTAACATTTTGGCGCCCAACGTGGGTCCAGACGGGGCAAAGTACCGGGAGAGATCACTCCAGAGATGATCAGCTGATCAGTCTTAAAGATTAACCAACGACTGGTAAATTGTAAATCAATTGTATTTTTAACCGACTTCCAAAAAACAAGAGGTTATCAATTCGACCCGTATGTATTTTTTTGTTTATGGCTGTTCGCGCATAACTTTTGAACGCGTGAACCGATTTTGATGATTTTTTTTTGTTGGATAGTATAAGATTCTCCGGAAGTACAATGATATATATGAAAACCCTGAGAGGTCAGGGGACGCCACAACAGAGACGTAAATCGATATAAAAATGATAAATGTCCTGGGACTCGTATACAAAATGACTAGGTGCGTGATTTGAGGGTCATAGATTGTACATGCATGAGTCATTGATTGTACATTCCTAGGATTCAAAATGGCGGACCAAACATGGCAGCTTTTTGTTACAATATCTCTGAAATTATGTGAAAATAGCTTTACAGGTAGTATAAGTTTTGAACACGTGTATCGATTTTGATGATTATTTTTTGTTGCATAGTCCAAGATTCTCCGGGGGTTAAATTATATGTATGTATGAAAACCCTGAAGGACAAAGGACGCCACAACAGAAAGGTAAATCGAAATAAAAATGATAAATGTCTGGAACTCATAACCAAATGAATATGTGACTATTTGAGGGTATTTGTTTGAAAATTCGGTGCCCGATTGCTAGGATTCAAAATGGCGGACCAACCAAAATGTACTAAAAAATATTACACTAAAAAGAATGAAATAAAAAAAAAATTAAAAAAAAAATAGAACCGACTCCAAATAATCCCAAGCCCTAAAAAGTATAAATTAATTATATTAAAAGTCCTCTGCTACTACTTTCAACATTAAATACGAAGACTTTCCTAGACTTTTGAAGGCGGTGTGAAAACCTGACTGATATTAATCCAATGCTAAATAATTAAGGCAATCAGTTTGTCTGGATAAAGCCAGGAGCGGGCTTACGGGGAGTGGGGAAAGGTATTGCAAAGAAGGAAAAGAAAAAAAAAAGTACGTAGCGAATGCCGTGCAAGGTGTCGGGCTGGAAGAGAATTGTTGTACAGTAAATTCCCTAACATTAATAGCAAGCTTTGTCTTCGGTGCCTTCGTTACTTCCGAGCAGTTGAGAGGCATTGGAAAATTAATAATGAAAAATCAAGTGGGCAATATATAGTTTATTTTCGACCTGTCGAGGGCGGTTCCGATTTCGGAATCGCTGTTTCCGATTTGTTTTCGGCTACTTGCACTGAGCCCAGGTTTGGAGTAGATTTTTTTTTTATCCTATTTTGACTATATCACGGAATAATATGTACTGATGAAGACTTTCCCGTTGGGGTCTAATTTTTTTTTTCGGTGAGAAGAGGTGCTAAATAAAAAAACGGGGAAAAATAATAATAGTAATTAGAATTCATATAAAGTATAAACAAATCCTTGCTATTTCGGACTTTCTTTTCTGTGTTTCGGGATAGCATACGTGGATTAAGTTGCTGCATTAATTTCAATTTTTTTTTTGTGGTACCAATTTGTACCATTTTGGCCATTTTGGGAACCGATTAGCTATTTTAATAAGTTTGAGTTCGAAATGGAAGTTAATAGGCTGAATCAGGAAGAGTTAGCTTACGAGCTACAGATTAGGTGATCCACAGGCAAGGTGGAAGAGATGAGGGGGTCGTTACGGTAGGCCCTCAGAGTGGAAAAGGTGTATCATTATTCGTGAGTCCATACCCTTTCACGTTCGTAGAGGACGAAAAGGCTTTAGATGCGAAAATAAAAGAAATTCAAGAACTACTAAAGGTTTTCGAAGGGGATTCAACTTGTTCTGAGTACAAGAAGTTAGCAGCCAAAATTGATTGGGGACTGAGAAGACTCGCGAGGACGATAGCCGAGGGCGAGGAGCAGAAAGCCAGTCAGAGCGAATTCCGCTCAGAATTGTACTCCACGCTCGGGTCTCTGAAATTAAAGGCCGATAGCGCTGCGGGGGTCACCGAAGAGGAGGAGGGTGTAGAGGAGCTCTACAGTTTCTATCAAGCCCCTCCTATGGGTCCCGCGCCCGTAAACATTAAAGAGCTGTAGTATAAATGAGATTATGATGAACGTCTTCTTGAGGAAATCAAGAAGCGGACTCAAGGTAAAGACGAAACTATCGGGGTATATACGGCGGTTATGACAACTATGTTTTCGAGAATGAGTGAACAATTGCCCGAAGTAACTAAATTAAAGATTATAAAAATAAACTTAAATCCGTTTTATCAGACGCTAATGGCTCTCCTTCAAGTTGAGTCTTTGGAAAATTTAATAGAACTCGGTGGAAAGCTGGAGACGGTACGTACTTCGGTGGAATCGTTTGCCCCACCACCAGCAAGGAAAAGCCAACAATTGTTGGAGCCCGATTTGGCTTATGTGGCCACAGTCAAACCAACCATCTCCGCTCTGAACAATAACCCTGTTCGCAGGTCCGATAGTTCTAAAATTAAGTGCTTCTGTTGCGGCCGGTTCGGTCATATATCCCGATCGTGTGACCAGAAAATTTCGTGTTATGTTTGCGGCAAGGTCGGCATGAGCAGACCAAATTGCGAATCGTGTAAAAGTAACCGGTCTAGAGGAAATCAACCCGGCAGTTCGCCTCAGGGATTCTCTAGCCCTGATGCAAATTCTTCCCGCCGCGAAAATTCGTCGGGAAATGGAGGCGGAGCTCGATAGGAGTGGGCAAATCGAGCTCTATCCTCCTCCCGAAAAGCCCCCACGAGTTTCCGAATGCATTAAAGCTCTACACAATCTTGTGGATTATGTTTTCGTTAGTGTACATAGATGGCGATAGGCGACCGCACTTGTTGATAAAAATTTTTGGGATCGAGTTGCAGGGGTTATTGGAGTCTGGGGCTAGTCGAACTATTATTGGGGGACCCGGTTGGGAATTATTGGGAAGTTTTAATTTGAAAATTAGGAAGGCGAGCGCGAGTTCTGTGTCTCGCAGATGGTAAGAAGGTCGATGTATTGGGTGAGCTCAGTCTTCCTGTTATGGGGGCATACTCTCCAGGGCCCGGCTAAAGCGCCTGGTCTGGTGGGGTGTGGCTGCGCCAACTGGCAGGCTAGCTTATGCGGTAGTTGTGAGGGGGTTTTGCCGATAGGCCACCCGAAGCCACCAGAGCGAGAATGCCCATAACGAAAATTATCTCGCGCCACGGAATCAAAAAGGTAAAGGGAAAAACGAGCAGGGCAGACCGAACCCCTGCCACTGCTCAGGGGGGGTTCTGGTGACATGAACCCCCTCTGGCCGATGCCCCAACCGCCCTTTGACCTCCCCTTGGCCAATTAAAATATTTGGGGAGGTCCCTATTTTATTTCAGCAACAAAAAAAATTATTTACCTCACATGACCCCTACGAGGGGGAAACCCGTGTCTGGGTGGTGAGGAGAGGGTGTTTTGGAATGTATGTTTTTATTCACTTAAATACTTCACAAATGGTTCCTGTCTATTTCTTTAACTACAAACTTTATTTTAACTTGCGGTGATTCCTTTTGCGGTAGTTCCCTGTTGCGATTCCTCTTATGAAAGTAGCGGCGATCTGCACTCGTCGGCGGTCGGTAACAAAAGAGAACGAGCTGGTTAGGTGAGTTCGCCGGGTGATGATGACAACTGAGTGAAGTTGTCACCGATTCCAACAAATAAACGAATAAGGAAGATAAGGGTTGTTGCACTTTCCAACATCCTCCCCCCGTTAAGAGCTCTTAACGAGAGGTAGCCTACAGAGTTTTACGACGGGTCTCTTGAGCTCTCCGTTCCTCGTTCGCACCGTCACAACTCTCACCAGGTTGTCCCCTCCAGGATGTAAAGCGATGACTCGGCCCAAAGCCCATGATGATGGCGGCATATTGTCTTCACGTAAGAGGACGAGGTCCCCAATGTTTATGTTGACTTCTTCCCGTGTCCACTTCGGACGATGCTGCAGTGTTACAAGGTACTCTTTGTACCAACGGGCCCAAAACTGTTTATACATCGACTGAAGCATTTTCCAGCGTGATGCGAAGCTGACTTGATGGTCCTCTCTCGGGTCCTCGGGTAGCGCTACCAAGGGTTGTCCGATCAAAAAATGTCCCGGTGTAAGGACGTCGAAGCAATCGATGTCGTCTGATACTGCTGTGAGGGGACGAGAATTGAGGACCCCTTCTATTTGCACAAGCACGGTGGAAAACTCCTCATAGGTAAGTCGAGCTTCACCGATTGTGCGACGGAGATGTTTCTTGACGAGTTTGATACCAGACTCCCAACTTCCCCCGAAATGAGGTGCGGCGGGCGGGTTGAAATGCCAGGTTATTTTATAGGGTGCTGAACGTTCTGAAATTATACTCTTATGTTCTTTTGAAATGATTAGTTTATAGAGATCACAAAGTTTTCGATTTGCACCCACGAAATTTGTCCCGTTATCACTATAAACATTATTTGGGATACCCCTTCGCGCGATAAATCTTTTCAGACAGGCAAGAAAAGCTTCACTCGAAAGGTCACTCGCGACTTCAAGATGTATTGCTCTGGTACTTAGACATGTGAACAATGCAATATACCCCTTGCAGGTTCTAGCACCACGTCCGCGTTGTCGGAGCATTGTAATCGGTCCACCGTAATCGACACCTATATTCTCGAACGCGCGCGTAAACGATGTCCTTGATGGGGGAAGATTCGCCATCAGTTGCCGTGAGGTTGATGCTCGTTGCCTAACACATTTAACACAGGCGTTAATACAACCCTTGACCAGGGTGCGACAGGACAAGATCCAATATCGTTGTCTGATGATAGAGAGTAATCCATTAGTTCCTACGTGGAGATGTTTTTCGTGTAGATGAGTAATTAATAATTTTACGAATTGGTGTTCCTTAGGTAAGATGACGTGATGTTTGGTCTCAAAACTGCAATTTGATCTTTCCAATCTTCCGCCCACGCGTAAAACGCCTTCCTTATCCAAAAATGGTGATAATGACTTTAGGTTGCTGGACGGTGAAACTTCTCGATTTTTCTGCAAGGCTGTAACCTCGTCGCTGAAGCAGCATCGTTGGGTCCATTTGAGGCATACAAGCAAAGCGGAGCTCAGCTCCTCGGACGTGAGCCAACGCCCCTCCCTCGGTGTTCTCGGCTGCCTACAACATCTGATGAACTGTATACATCTTCCCAAAATGTACAGTATTTTCATTAGAGATGATTTATCTCTGAATAGGTTAGACAATGTATCATTCTGGATCACGATGGGAAATGCTTGAAAGATTTGAGGCCTCTTCTCGGCTTTAATCTTTTCTCGATGAGAGAGAGATATCTCGTCGACATCATCATGCAGATACGACTGCCAGTCTGAGGTTAAATAAGCTGGTCCACTTCACCACAGAGATGAATTAATCAGATCCTGGGGACGCATACCACGTGAGGCCATGTCTGCAGGATTATCTTGCGAATTGACATGATGCCACGCGGATCTCGGTAGTATCGACAGGATTTCGGATGTTCGATTCGCCACGAAAGACTTCCAGTAGCAAGGATGAGAAGATAGCCATCCTAGGACGATTTTTGAGTCGGTCCACGCCACGCAAGTCAATTCGGGTTTATTCAACGATGTCTTGATTGCGAGCATTAGCTTACTTAGGAGATGTGCCGCATTCAACTCAAGCCTTGGCACTGAAATCCGATTGATGGGGGCCACTCGAGTTTTGGCTGCAACTAAGGTGATCGACGCGGTCTGGTTGTGCGATACGACTCGGCAGTAAACGACTGCCGCGTAAGCGGCTTCAGAAGCGTCCGCAAATCCATGCAATTCATAGTACTCAGAAGAAGTGTGAAGCCATCGTGGTATTTGGAGTTGAGTGAGCTTATGAAGATTGCTATGCATGGTTATCCATTTAGATAGTAGGGTATCTCGGATAGGTTCGTCCCAATCATAATTTTCGAGCCACAATTGTTGAAGCATAATTTTAAATACGATAGTTACTGGTGCAACTAACCCAAGTGGATCAAATATTTTACCCGTTTCAGACAAAATTAACCTTTTGGTAGGAGTTTCTATGTCAGACGGATTCACGTCTATTCCGAAACAATCAGTATCTGCTTTCCACCTCAGTCCGAGAACCTTTATGGACTCAGCTTGTCCTTCAATTCGAATTGGGTTTGGAGCTATGTTTTCTCCTATCAATGTCAGAAAGTCGACAGAGTTTGAAGCCCACTTGTGTAATGGAAAACCTCTAGTAGACAAGGCGTAGGTTAATTCCTGATGCAGTCTACGGGCGGTTTCTAAGTTGTCAGCGCCTCCGAGAAAATCATCGACATAGAAGTTTTCCTTGATTGCCTTAGCAGCCAACGGGCAGTTTTCCTTGAATTCTTCCGCTACTTGATTTAATGCTCTCGTCGCTAGGAATGGAGCTGCGGAGGTCCCGTAGGTGACTGTATTTAATCGACAATGTTGGAGTGGTTCGGAAAAGTCTCTTCTCCATACAATCCTTTGATAGTCTCGATCCTGGTCGCTCACCAAAATTTGTCTATACATCTGTTTAATATCAGCAACTATAGCTATTTCGTATGTTCGGAAAGATATCAAAATCGGGAAAAGGTCGCGCTGTATTTTCGGTCCGACACATAGTCTATCATTCAGGGAGATGCCGGTAGATGATGGTACAGATCCATCGAAAACAACGCGCAATTTCGTAGTGGTACTACTCTCCCTGATCACAGCATGATGCGGCAAGTAGGCATGCTCGCTGGCAGGGGTTTTGTCAGGCTGATTCACCAGTTCGAGGTGTCCCAATTCGGCATATTCTTTCATGAAGTTCCTGTAACCAGTCTCGAACTCCCCTTGACGTTTGAATTTTCTTTCCATCGACGTGAGTCGAGCAATCGCGGAGTCAATTGTCCTTCCAAGAGCGAGGCCATCTTGTTTAATCGGTAGTCGAACGACATACCTACCGCTGTCCTTGTCCACACAATGGGTGTCTGTAAATAGTGACTCGCAATATTTTTCTTCATCAGTGAGTGTAGCGCAGTTCGGAGATAATTCCTCCAATTCCCAGAATGATCTAAGAATCTTTTCAATCTGACATAAATCCGAATGATGCAGTCCAATTCTTGCAGCAGGTCCAGACATATCGACCGATCCAGATACGACATAACCGAATAATGTGTTGTGTAATTTGGGTCCGGCACCAGGTGAAGTGTATTTTCCTTCTTTTAGTATGTCAACGAAGTGATCGGAGCCCAAAATAATGTCGATTTTGCCGGGGCAATTAAACTTAGGATCGGCTAATTCAAACTGACTTAGATAGGGATACTTCGCGCAATCAAATCCTGATCCAGGTTGTAGAGACGTAAGTCTAGGCAAAATGTAGGCGCATACTGATATGCTCTCAAGTTCGTTATTTCTTGACCGAAGTGTAATGAAAATTCTTCCTCTAGTGCATCCGGACCTACATGATCCCACTCCATGCACTATTATCTTCGCGGGTTCTCTTTTAAAGCCCAATCGTGAGGCACAGTCCTCCGAAATGAAGGAACCCTGAGACCCAGAATCAATGAGTACACGGCAAACGTGATCTTTGCCATGGAAGTCCTTTACGCGTATTGAAGCGGTTGGAAGAATAGCTAGTGGAGTATCGCCTTTACTATCGGAAGAGTGCGACGCCAGTGTGAGTTCCATACGTTCACCCTTGTTATTCTTATATGAGGTTACGTAAGAACTTGCGGTAGGGTTGGTAGTACTAGCAGCTTGCACTGTCGGAGATGCCTTCATTGCTTGACCGGATTCCTTCGAGGCGAATTGTCCATTTACAATGATCGCTTCATGTAGTAGGGTATGATGAGATCTTCCACAATCGCGACATAGACCCTTGGACTTGCAACGTTTGACGCTATGGCCGGGACTTAGGCAATTAAAACATAACGGATGTTTTGATACAAGAGCGCGCCTAGCCCTAACATCCATTCCCAAAAATTTAGGGCATCTGTACAACTGATGTGAGACTTCCGAACAATGAACGCAACCGCGCGGTGTTTTACTGTGCATCATTCCAATTGAACGTGAACCTCGAATGGGTATTCTTTTTTGTGGAATGTCACACGCTTGTAGGGCATCACACCTCTTATTTAGGAATTTGAAAAAAACCTCTATGGTAGGCGAGTCTTCGTTTACTGAATCGGCGGACCATTCCTTTCTTGTCTCTGAATCTAATTTGCTTAAGATTGCGTAAATGAGCCACGGATCGCGAGTTTTTGCCTCGTCTCCTAGTGCGTTTACTCCACGAATCAATTCATCTGCGGTGTCAACAAGGTGTCGCAATTGATTTGGAGAGGTTTGTGGCACGATAGGTAGGTCAAAGAAGGACTTAATGTACGAAGTAAGGATATATTTTTTCTTATCGTACCGCGACATGAGTTTTTCCCATGCTTCTTTATAATTGTTCTCTGTTGTAGTTAAATGCTTAATTAATGAAGCGGCTTCCCCCTTGACTAGTCCCTTAAGGTACTGAAACTTTTGTACGGGCGACAATCCTGAGCGTTTATCGACCATCGAGACGAAAAGGTCCTTGAATGAGGGCCAATCTTTATAGTCGCCGGTAAAGGTTGGGATATTAACTTTCGGCAAGCGAATATCGTTATTAATTGCATGAGTGAGACTAGAAGTGGCTTGGCTATCCCAGAGACTTCGTTGTTGCTCCGCGAATTGAGTGAGTGTCGCGTTAAACTGATCAATAGCCGAAGGACCATCAAGTGTTTCAGAGCGGGAGGTCTGATTAGCTGCTCCAGAACTTCGGCGTTGAGTGTTCAAGCGTTCACGGCGATCGCTTATAGCTTGTCGATATAAAGCACTGACCGCAAAGAAATTTGATTCAAACTCTTCTATTTCAGAAACCACGTCCATTGCCACAAGCGCGTCATCGATAGTCACAAATTCTTCCCACCATTTATCCAATTTTTCAAATCTTGATTGTAGCTCCTCGAGGAGCGTATTGTCATTTATACTGTTAATATACGTTTTAGCCCTTGTTAACGAGGCCTTGACCCTTCCGCGCCTCTGTCTTAATTCACCTTCCCTATTTCCTTCATCGACCTCTGGCATTCTTACTTGAGGACGATTAACTGATTTTTAAAATAAACAAGGAAACTATTTCGCGATTTAGAGCCTTTCGATAAATTGCGGAAAATTTAGAGTCTGTAGCTGAAGCACGGTACTCTCAGTTATTTTATTCTATTTATTTCGCGTTAGAACGTCACTGTGAATTGTTTCAGAATATCACCGTAAATTGTCTAAAAATGTCACTGTGAATTGTCCAAGAATGTCACAGTGAATTGTCTAAAAATGTCACTGTGAATTGTTCAAAAATTTCACTGTGAATTGTTGCGTAATTGCCTGCTGGATTCCTATATGAATACGGCAATCACAATTACCCGAATGAATCAAATGTCTATGTAGCGAGAGGACAATCCCAAACGACACCAATTAGCATGCAAAATTTGGGGTACTTATCTTGAGATAATTTGTCGAATCGTGGTAAATCCTGTTGATCCCACGCTGGGCTCCTCAATCCTATTTGCTGGGTAACTTTTCCTCGTAGTACTGGTGACTCTGCTAAGTTCCAGTTGTCACAAATCCCGGGTTTCGGCACCAATAAATGTTTTGGAATGTATGTTTTTATTCACTTAAATACTTCACAAATGGTTCCTGTCTATTTCTTTAACTACAAACTTTATTTTAACTTGCGGTGATTCCTTTTGCGGTAGTTCCCTGTTGCGATTCCTCTTATGAAAGTAGCGGCGATCTGCACTCGTCGGCGGTCGGTAACAAAAGAGAACGAGCTGGTTAGGTGAGTTCGCCGGGTGATGATGACAACTGAGTGAAGTTGTCACCGATTCCAACAAATAAACGAATAAGGAAGATAAGGGTTGTTGCACTTTCCAACAGAGGGGATCCAGAGAAAAAGAAATTAATGTAAGTGAGACATACCTGGTATTATTATTTTTTCTTTCTTATACAAATTGTTACAATTCTATGCCGTTGGGCGCCTTGCTGCATGCGATGACGATAACGATACAGGAGTACAAATGGCGTTGACTATAGCTGCTCGTGATGCCGATGTCGTCGATGTGAAGCGATGCCGTCGCCCGACAACCTGCCTCTTCATTTCTGGCTCCGACGTGTTGTCGGTGTGTCCCGATGTAACTCGAATCTGGTCACCCGATACTGAGGGTCTACTGCCGTATTTATGATTTTATTTTAAGAATTTTTTTTTTTCTTTTTGGTTGCTTTTGGTTTTGTTCGTTAACAGAAATTATATGTCTATTACTATTTCTAAAATGTCATTTGAGGTCTGATTTCAGTAATGTTTGCGTTGCGCGGTACCTCACTAGGGCTCAAAAAAAAAAAGTTTATACAATGAGCTTTATTGGCTTAATTGTAATTTTATTCCACTAAGGTTAGGTTGATTTTAGTTCTAATTTCTATATAATCTATTAGCATTCACTTGGGAATCTCTAGTTCGGTCTATATTTTTGTCTTGCACTCAATTCACTTAGATTTGTAGTTCAGCGGGTACATAGATGTTCTTAGATTTCCGCGTTAGCTTTACGATTCGACATTAGCATCCCTGTTCTAGTTCATTCTTTAGTCTAAGTTCAATATCACTTGTATTCGTATTTCCAGGTGACTCATAAAAATTTATCAACGAAGGAAAAAAGAAAAAAAAATATTCGAACCGTAGATCGATACACTTAGTCTTAAATCAATCACACTTGAGTTATCCTGTGTCACTGACTATTTTTATTCTTTTGTCAAAGATTCACTGTCATTTATACTTATGTTGCCGGGTTATTTAATGGAGATTCGAAAGACAAGTTCGTACACTTACAGCCGTATTAATAAAAAAGTCTTATTCCGTAGCTACTCTAGCATTACACTAAGAATAGTTACTCCTAGAGTAACTCAGTATTAAATATTTACTGCGCGTTGTATTAATAAACAAAAAATAGCACCGGAGTAAGTACTCCTATCTTGCGCAGTGGATTAGTGGTTATATATGGCAACATCATTAGGTCCTTTTGTTGAATCCGTTCGAATGGGATCGAATAGAGCTTACAAAAGCTCTTTTAGACAAAAATTCCTTAATAAAGTTTTTAATATTTTAACAAATTCAGTCTAGTTACCTTTGACTTTTATTAATTTTTCTGCTGAAACTGGTTAAAATATCGGATAGCAAAATCCAATCAAATTATTTTGACTTTATGTGCGGAAAAGTTATTTTTGAGAATTTTAGCAACTTTATTAAGAAATGTTTGTCCGAAAAAGGCTTTTATAAGCTCTTTTCGATCCGGTTCGAACGAATTCAAATATAGGGCCAATATAAGAAAATCCTGAAAAAAATTAATTTACGCCAGTTTCATATGCTGAAAAAATTAATCAAGAACTTAAAGGGCTTCATTCCTACCGGGGGCACAAAATGAATGGGAAAGTTGGACCTCTGAAATTTTCTTTAGTCAATGATAAACAGAAACGAATAAATTCTTATACATAAAAAAATAGATTTATACTTTATTCTTTCTTATTTTAGATTTATGCTATAAATATTACTACTTTATGGTAGATGAATATCGGTACTAATTTTAATTCTTCATCTTCGACACCAAACAAACAAAATAGCATTAAAATGTCATTCATTGGTCACATGAGTCATATTATTCCACATCTAAACTTGGGGCCTGCCTGGAGTAAATTTTACTCTAAGTTTAAGTCGGGAGTATCCTACTCCGAACTTATTCAGTGTTTATTAATACGAAAACTGTGGAGACGTTCAGCTTCGTGCGCTCCTTTCTTTATATGTTAAATATGGATGGAGCTTATACTGTTTTATCCATAGTTATCTCATGTCAGTGGTCATCTGTCTCTTGAAGCTGAAGTTGGTTACAGGATCTGTCAGCAGTTGTGATCCTGCATTCTTGGCGAGACCTTCGTGGAGTGTGGAGTAATAGTTATTGGTGCAAATAGGATTTTCAGATGATACAACAAAGAGTGAATTGTTCAGAGTATTAGAGTGATTAAAGTATAGAGTATTGTTCTCAACTAAAACTGTGTTACATTTATTTATTAATAAAGTCCAACAGGTTATGGAACCAGCACGTTTGTTTGTGAAAAAAATTAATTAAAAATCAGAAGTTCGGGGAAATTAGAAGAAATATGTTTGGAAATAAAATGGCGTCATGTGGTCTTCTTTAGAAGAGAGTGGCGTCATGTGTTTTTTTTAGAAGAGAGTGGCGTCATGTGTTTTTCTTGGAAAAGCGTGGCGTCATAGCAGTACCCCGCAGAAAAAAGTGCGAATATTAACATGACGCCACAACAGTTCCCGGAAAGCGGGGCGTCTTGTGAATTCCTGAGAAAAACAAGACGCAATAATAATTGTTTTAAAAAAAAAAAAATAAAACAATAGAGTTGAAATCAGCATAGAGGTAAAAATGAATAAGTGTGATTATTCAAAATAAATAAATTCAGATAGAAAAGAAACTCTTTTAGATGGTTATAAAGTTTTTTTATATATAAAATTTTATAAATAAAAGTTAAAATCAGAAGTGAGAAAAATAATAGAAACACCTTGAATAAACAATTATGTGATGAACAGGCAGTGCATGGGAATCACAGTTGTTAATAATATAAAAAAAAAAGATCACTTTTTGTGAAGTCTGAATGGTACATGCGTGTGCGATCGCCCCTTCTACGCCTTAGGGTTGATTGCAGTGCGTCAACTCACAGTGGGAGGGAGCACGTGTGTATAGCTAGGACAAACAATTCTGGTTTTGAGTTAAGCAAAAATTTAACTTGCTGTGCGGTTAAATAAAAATTGCTAACTCTAGGATTATATATATATATGTATATGAAAAGATATATGTATTATTTAAATGAATGTTTGGTATATTTAGAGATACAAGATGTCAGAGGACAAAGAAAGGGAGATGTCCGAATTTCCATCAAATAATAATCAAGGTAAATGTTTCTATTTAGTCAGATTATATGCAATTGGTAGTCAGAGAAGACAGATCTGTAAAGTTGTTTTTTTTTCTGTTTCCAATGAAAAAGAAACAAAATCAGAAGGGTATTAAAATCCAAACACTAATCAGAATAATTGCAATATTTAAAATGTATAGATAAATACGAAGAAAGTTTGACGCCTCCGGGGTTACCAGTAATCAAAAGTTATAAATGAGTTGTGTCAAACATTCAGGGAGTTCAGACGTACATTAGATACTAATAATAGTTGTAACAAATACAATATTAAAAGAAATTATAAGCTAACTCAGAAAATACCCCTGAATGTTTGGATCGATTATTTAACTTCAGAATTGCAAACACATGATCTACTTGAATTTATTCAAGAGACCATACCATCAAGCAGGCCCGTGCGCAGGGGGGGGTTTTGGGGGTTCTAACCCCCCCCCATTGAGGATCTTTTTTTATAAATGTTTACTAAAAATATAGTCCTTTATTCTATAAAAGTAAAACTGACTTAAAAATTCATACACAGTTGTCAATTTTTTCGATCTGACGCACTTTTCTATTGAATTTTCGTATGTCGAGATGGTGGTCGATTTTTAACCAGCGCCATCTAGGTTTTGATGCGTGTCATAACGTAGGTGTCAGTTGGCTATTCGTGCGGAAGCTGAAGCGCGACGATGGAAAGTTTTGGCAAACAAGAAAATCGCAAAGGAGCAAACCTACGCTCCGACGTCACAGTCCTGCCAGCCATTGTCTTTTTATACCGTAGAACCGAAGCTCCATTTTTTCCTGGCCTCAGTTTAGTCCGCTGTTCAAGCCGTTCAGACATTACACATTTGTTGACATTTATTGTTTTTCGATCCTGATATTTTTGATCATGGATATTCGTCGCTTTCTGTGTAAAAAGCCCCGCATTGAAAACGAAAATGTAAGAATAACATGGATTTCCAGATTTGTGCTACAGTGCAAATGTATTGATATCGTTTGTTTATTGATAGGACGTTAGTGAATGTAATCAGGATAAACCACAAACTCAGATCAACATCGCAGAAAAAGATGCATGCAAGCCAGATACGGGAGCAGATCAGGTATATTTTGATTTATGGAATGGGTTATTCCATATCAGAAAATTCGTTCGAAATTCTTTGGCGGGTCAGATGTACAACTGAAATTTTAATATTGACAAAAGTTTAATTTATTATTCTTTAAACAAAATAATTGTTTCCTTTCAAATATAATACTCACTTCTAATTGATGTTCTTTTCGAATTGCTTATGTCAAAAGAAACGAATAATTTCGATTCATTAATTATTTTTAAACTGATGTACAGAACATTGCAAATTATTAAAGATTTTTTTTTTTTTGAATAATGATTTATAGAAAATTTCGAATTGAGAGAAAACAGCTAATTTTCAATCATTGATTTTTTAAAAACAGAGTTACAAAAAAAAAACTCCTGATAATAAAAGTTTTCGAATCGTATGAACTTTTCATAAAAACAGTGATACATTTTTTTCCCATAATTCAAACTGCAAAATATTCGATTGTTTTAAACTAACACGATTTTTAATATGTATAAACTAATACGAAGTTGGACATGATATTTTTTCGATTTCTTGAACTAAAAATATTTATGTGTGTGTAAAGAAGATTGTTAAATTTTTGGTGTGGTCGTGTACATAGTTTTCGAAATATTCAAGTTATTTACAGTGCGCTGACCAGCCAACTCCATGTGCACGCCCAAAAAATCCTGCTTGTAAAATTTCAATAACTTTTTCATTACATCAGGATCAGAGTACTGCAGATATGGAGATTGATCCCGAAATACCGAAAACCCTGTCTTTACCAGTTCGCTCCCTGAATAATAATTCAAGTTCATACGATATTGGACTGTTTGTACAAAAATCTTCAGCTGATGGGATAAACTTGATCCCTGGATTGCAAAAAAAGATTTGGACTCCCCCTGACGGCTACAGTTTTCCCGCATCAGGCCCTAGAAATTTGAAATTTCAACGCTCTTGGTTCCAGAAATACTCATGGCTGGCGTACTCGGCGAGACATGACGGTACATTCTGCAAATGCTGTGTCTTATTTAGTGCTCGAGCGGGAGGGGTCGGTTACCAAACTTTGGGCCATTTAGTTATCAATCCGTTAAAAAACTGGAAAAAAGCACTGGACACTTTCGAAAAGCACAATGCATCTGAATACCACAAGACATGTCTGTTGCAATGGACTTTGAGAGTGGGAATCGAAGACGAAACTGCTCTACCCGTTGATTTACAGCTTTCGAAACAAAAACTTGACTTTCTCAATGAAAGTAAGCTACGCATGATTCCGATTGTTGAAACAATCATCTTTTGTGGCCGGCAAGGGCTTGCTCTCCGAGGTTCCAAGGATACGGGAAGGATTTTTGAAGGTGAACCGTTAATAAATGATGGAAATTTCCGAGCTCTCCTGAGATTTCGAGCAAAAACTGATGAGCATTTAAAGAAGCAACTGATTGATTCACCAAAGAATGCTATGTATATAAGTAACCGAGTCCAGAATGAACTGATCAACATTTGTCACGATCTGATCATGAATCACAATATCGATCGAGTAAACAAGTCGATGGGCTTTTCTTTTCTTGGAGATGACACGCCGGACATTGCAGGAATAGAACAAAGTTCAATTTGTACTCGATACTTGGATAAATGCGACGGCAAGTTTATCATTCGTGAAGATTTTTTGTGCTTCATTCCTATCACAGATTTCACTGGGGAAGGAATAGGAACTTCTTATCTTGATTTTTTGGAATCTTCCGGACTTAATTGCACGTATTTTCTCGGCCAAGGATATGATGGCGCGAGAGCGGTTAGCGGTGAATTCCATGGAGCCCAAGCTGTTGTCAGGAAGACTTATCCACTCGCGCTCTACTCCCATTGTGCTGCTCACAGCTTTAATTTGGCGGTCAGCTCGGCATGCAATATAACGGCTATCAGAAATTGTCTAGGAACTCTTGAAAACATCTATACTTTTTTCGTGTATCCAAAACGCCAAAATGCTCTTCAAGATGCGATCAATGAAAATGAAACGCTGAAAGAAAGTCGGCTGAAAAAATTGAAAAATTTTTGCAAAACCAGATGGGTAGTACAACACGAGTCTGTCGCAACTTATCTGCACTTGCAACCAGCAGTAATTCGTGCCCTTGAAGTGATTTCGACCACCTGGAAGGATCCAACAACTTCATCTGGAGCTTTCCAACTACTTTCAGCTATAAAGACCGCAAACTTTCAGGTAAAATTAAAGACTCACACTCGCACGTTAATTAATCTCTCAGGTGTTTGTATATTAATATTCGAAATTTGATTTCCAGATCTCCATGCATATTTTGAGCTCGGTACATTCTTTGACTTTGTCTTTGAGTCGAGTGCTTCAAGCAGAAAACCAGGATCTTGGCGAGGCTATTGAACTGGCTGATGCTGCGAAACAGATTCTGATTGAAAGAAGAGAAAACGCCGAGGAAGAATTCAGAAAAATTTTCAAAACCGTGAGCAACATTGGCGAAGAATATGACATTGAACTGCGGAAGCCAAGGCTCGCGACGAAACAAACTGAACGCTCCAACGTACAAACTGATTCGATTGAAGCTTATTTCCGCATAACAATATACATACCATACATCGATTTGTTTATGACACATTTACAAGACCGGTTTTTGAATCATCGCAATATTTTAACAAATTTTGCTTGCCTCTTTCCCAACAAAATGAAAAATTTCGATGAAAATTCCTGCGCTCAACTGTTTGAACCATACTCTTCGATTTTGCACGATGATTCCCGTGACATCTGGGTAGACGAAGTTAAACTTTGGCATAAACGCATTGCTGGGCAGGACGTCAAAAATTCTCTCGAAGCACTGGATATTTGCAATGAAGATGCGTTTCCAAATGTTCACCAAATGCTTCGCGTTCTGGCAGTTTTGCCCGTGACAACAGCGACGAATGAACGCTCCTTTTCAACTTTGCGTCGTCTCAAAACATACCTCAGATCGACAATGTCTGAAGATCGGCTGAACGGTTTAGCCTCGCTCAATATACATCGCGATGTCGAGGTCGATGTGCAAAGAGTTCTGGAAAAGTTCTTTTCTGTACCTCGCAGAGTTAATTTATTGAATGCTAATAACTGAATATTACGTTATGGCATAATAAAGTGTCCTTATTTAGAATAATTTAATTTTTAAAAAAAAAACAAAAACCGACTTCAATCAACAAAATTATTGATACTTATATACCTACCTATTTAATATTTATAATCAGTTATTTTTGGAGTCGGTGCTGATTATAAATATTAAATAGGTACATATATAAGTATCAATAATTTGGTTGATTGTCCTTTAAGGCTCTTGCTTCACAGTCGAATTGAGAACCTCCTCCTTTTTTGAAGTCGGTTAAAAAGAGCTTATTTTATTTTATTGACTTCATAACCTAACATAACATACATATATCATTTCGACCCCCCCCTTGGGTGATTCCTGCGCACGGGCCTGCCATCAAGCATAGAATACGGTTCAGAAGAATTAAAGAAAAGAAAAATTATAGTCAGAGATATTATAATTAATCACGTGGATGAATATTATCACAGTAAGTTAATAAATATCAAAGAACGAGTTCAATTCAGAAGATTAGAGAATTTAGAAAAGCAGAAGCAAATGTTTCAGCTTCTTCGGTCAGGGTTCAGTTGTGTAGTCTAAAACTGTCACCTAAAGGAAATATTAATTATTTTTGTGATAAATTTGATGCTATTATCAGAGAATACGAGACGTGTGAAGAACGGATACCGCTGACCGAGGAGGAGAAAAGATCAGCAATCTATAAAGCTGCTTCAGAAACTCATAAAAGTTTAATAACAGTTAACTATGCTAAAAGACAAATCAAGAAATCAGACATGACTATAGATGATATAAAAAATGTATAGTACAGATGGAAGCTGAAAGAAAATCAGATGGTCACAAGGAGGATAAAGTCAGATTGCTAGCAAGACAGGAAGGACCGAAATGCTTCAGATGCAATAAGTTCGGACATGTTGTAAGAACTCGTCCATTAACCGAATACAACCTGTGGTACTGCTTTTACTGTCAGAAGTTGGCACACCATAAAGGGAATGAGTGTCCAAATAAGGATAATCCAAAAGATGGGTATGTGAAAAATCAGAATAAAAATTTTAATAACAAACAATATATGAAGGGAAATATTATAAATAAAAATAGAATATTCAGAGGCGATAATAATTTTATAACCAAAAGAAACTCAAGAGTAAAAGCATCAGGACAAAATCAGTAAATAAATAGAAATATTAAGGCTTACTACTGTGCAGGTAATAACCAAAATATTAAAACTAATTCAGAGAGTAAGATGATATCAGATGATGAAATTACATTCATAACTGACGGTATCAACTGAGCACATAATTAACAGTAGTATCCACTGACACAATTTTAAAATCAGTCATGGGGACATAATTAAGAGTGCTAATAAAAAGAAATCTGCTAACATCATTGTTGATGCCAGGGGGGATCTATATATGAAATCAAATATAGACAAAAACAAACTTATAAAACTATCAAATGTGTTGGCGGCAAATGATGTATCAGATAATTTGATCTCACTCAGACGATTTCCAGATGTAGGTTTAGGAATTTACCTAGGCAATCAGAGGTTAATAATTTTTTGACAAAACAACGGGTACAGAATATTTGAAGGGTAATTACAAGAGACCAAATTGAGAAATAAGCTTAGTTGCAGCAAAGTCAGAATATTTTCCAGTAGATCAAAATGAAAGACATCATGTGAACTTGTGCAATGCAAGAATAGGAACTTTGGAAGAGCTCCTGGAACAATCTCAGTCGGATATTATGGAAATAAACAATAAGTCAGAAGTCCCCGCTGAGATTGGGAGGGAGAATGAGGAGACAATCCAAAGTAAGGAAAAACAAAATAGTTCAGAAAACACAAATGGGGAATGAGAAGAAATAACCGAATTCAGAATGATAAACCTAGATCAGAGTAGAGAAAAAGAATTAGATGATTTACTTAATAAAACATGCAACAATGATTCAAATTCTAAATGTCAAAATAAAATAAAAGATGCAATGTTTTGGCACATCAGAAGTATGTAATATTGAAACATGTCAGATTTGATGAGTATGTATCAGAATGCGAAATTTGTATCAAAGCAAAGATGGAAAAAAATTACCTTGATCAGAGACTAGACTCAGAGCCACTAGACCTTTAGCTAGGATACATACAGATGTTGTGGGACCTATACAACCGGAAACATGTCCTGGTGGGAATAGGTTTATAATACCATTTGTTGATGCCTATTCAAGGTTTGCGAAAGCATATGCCACCAAAAATAAAAGTGAAGCAGGTGACTGCTTAGAAAAATTCTTGATAACAACAAGAAATTTACTGGATAAACATGAAAAAGTCAATTTTATCAGAGCAGATAACGCTAAAGAATTTGTAACGGGAAAATTTTCAGAAGTTATGGAAAAAGAAAATATTGAAAAAGGCTCTGCACCCCCTTACACCCCTGAACATAACGGAACCTCAGAAAGGTTCAATAAAACATTACAATGGAAAATCAGAGCACTAATGTTGGATTCTGGCTTACCTAAGAATATGTGGATGTAAGTTTTGGAAGCTTCTGTACATTTGTACAATAGAACTCCACATAATGCCATTGATTTTGAATTACCATTTCAGAGATTTGCTTCAAATATTAAAGTTCATATAGATAAAATCAGACGGTTTGGCTGCGTGGCTTATGCTAAAATACCTTTTCCAAGCACTAAATTTTCAGAAAGAGCAATCAGAACGATTATGGTTGGGTATACCAAAACTGGATATGTATTATGGCATCCAGAATCAAAGCAGCTCGTTACTTCAAGGAACGTAAGGTTTAATGAAAAGATAGTGTACAAAGATGTGTATCTTCCCAAGTCAGAAGAACAAGATAAAGAAGTATTTCCTGAAATAATGAAAGATATTAATGCCGTAAGTTGGCTTGAAAACTCAGAAGAAAGCTCAGAAGAAAACGGGAAAGAAACAAAAAGTAATGAAAAATATTCAAATACAAAGGGATCAGAAGAACTTGATATGCCAAAGACAGGTCGACCTAGAAAAAGAAAATCAGATGATATAACTGCGGTAAACATTCCAGAGAAGAAGCGGAAAACCCCAGAGAGGACGGCCAAGACTAACAGGCCAACATGGACACACTTACGACTAGTCTGTACGAAAAATTTGATAGAAGACACAAGCAAGAATATAAATTTAGTTAATTCCGATACTGATTCAGAAAAATATATAAATTCTGATGATGAGTTGAGATACGCATTTATTGCAAAAATTAACAAAGACCCTGCAAACTTTAAAGAGGCTATGGAATCAGACGAAAAGTCAGAATGGTCTAAAGCTGTTAAAGAGGAACTTAAATCCATGGAAGAAAAAAGCGTATGGGAACTAGTTGACAAACCAAATGCTTCAGAAAATGGTAAAAAGGTGCAGGTTATTGATTCAAGATGGGTATTCAAAAGAAAGTCAGATGAATTTCGACGAACGACACATAAGGATAGACTAGTAATCAGAGGATTCAAAGATACTAAAGAGTATGAACTGATGGAAACCTATGCACCGGTGTCAAGGTTGCCGATAATCAGAACGGTGTTCGCGATAATAAATAAATATGGTCTTGAAGCGTGTCAGATGGATGTTAAAACTGCCTTTTTAAATGGAACTTTAGAAGAAGATATCTTCATGAAAATTCCTGAAGGTTTAGAAGTAGATGAATTCACGAAGAGGAATAAGGTGTGCAAAATAAAAAGAGCTATGTATGGTCTTAGAGTAAGTCCAAAGAGATGGAATAAAAGATTTTCAGAAGAATTGCTTAAACAGGGACTTGAAAAAGACAGCAATGAACCTTGTCTGTTCACCTGGAGAAAAGATGGCAAAATGATCATAGTCTTAGTATATGTACACGACGTGATTTTGGCAGGAAATTTTTCAGAGAAAATGTCAGAAGTAAAAGAATAGCTAAGCTCGGTATTTCAGATGAAAGATTTAGGAGAACCGGAGAATTTTCTAGGGATGAAAATATACAGAGATAAGTCAAATAATTTAAATTTAATGACTATAGCTGTGTTTTTTTCACCGGGATTTGTGACCAGATTTAACAGGAAATTTTGCATTGAATTGAAATTTATGAGTAGTTATACATATCAAAAAATGTTGGCTTGGCAAAAATAAAATCAAGTTGCCTGGATTTTATACCCATTTTACGTCAAATAGCAACCCAACAATTTATCTGGTTTAAGGATTTGAAGGTTGTATGCGTAAATATCATGGCTAATTTGATGCGCTTTCGCAAATTTTAAAATCTTTATATACGTGAGTGACAGTCTTTAAAATTACAATTCAATGCAAAATTTCCTGTTAAATCTGGTCACAAATCCCGGCGAAAAAAACACAGCTTATGACTCAGTCAGACTATGTTGAAAAATGTCTTGAGCGTTTTTAACATGAAAGAATGTAAACCTCAGAAAACACCCATGGTAACCAGACAAGTCAAGAAAATAGAATTTAAGAATACAATAGAAAATAACTCAGATGAAAGTCAAAAGCGAACTAAAGCTCCTTATCGAGAAGCTATAGGAAGTTTATTATATCTGGCTGGTGCAACACGACCAGATATTTCTTACGCCGTAAACTATTTGTCAAGAAGACAATTGGAACCTTCAGAAGAAGACTGGAAAGAGGTTAAGAGGATATTTAGGTATCTGAAAGGTACTCAGAATCTGGGAATATCATTTAGAGCAAAAGAAGACACCTTACAAGCAATGTCAGATGCCAGTTTCAGAGATTGTGACGATTCATCTTCTACAGGAGGATATGTAATTAAACTGTTTGGAGATGCTGTTGCCTGGAGAAGCCGTAAACAGAACTATGTTTCACTATCAACATGTGAGGCTGAAACTCTTGCAATGAGTGATGCTTGTCAAGAACTGGTCTCATTAGACAAGGCAATCAGAGATATGATAGGAAAAACTTTGTATCCCATAATCATCAGATGTGACAATGAATCAGCAGTAAAATGTACTCAGATGGACGGAAATCACCGACTGAAGAATTTTGATGACGACTTAAACACTATTCAAAGGAACCTGGAAAAACGAGAAAGTACTGGAAAGAAAAATCATATGGCAACCACCCATGGGGACTATGTACATAAAAAGCTGTACACTTGAAGGAAAAGTAAAAGTCATATGGATATCTACGTCAGAGAACGAAGCAGATATCATGACCAAACCTCTTACCTCAGAACGACAGTTTTACCTCAGAAATAAAATAATGGATTCAGACGATTAAAACCAAATAATTGACATACATATATATACAGATGTATTCTATCAGAAGTGCCCTTTTTTTCAGTTTTGTCAAACGTACATAATTGAAATATCAGAGGAATAAGAAGTCAACCGGAGGCACGAAGGGAGGGAGTGTGGAGACGTTCGGCTTCGTGCGCTCCTTTCTTTATATGTTAAATATGGATGGAGCTTTTACTGTTTTATCCATCATAGTTATCTCATGTCAGTGGTCATCTGTCTCTTGAAGCTGAAGTTGGTTACAGGATCTGTCAGCAGTTGTGATCCTGCATTCTTGGCGAGACCTTCGTGGAGTGTGGAGTAATAGTTATTGGTGCAAATAGGATTTTCAGATGATACAACAAAGAGTGAATTGTTCAGAGTATTAGAGTGATTAAAGTATAGAGTATTGGTCTCAACTAAAACTGTGTTACATTTATTTATTAATAAAGTCCAACAAAAACTTACTACTCCTAGGTGTAAGCATGGAGTAAAATTAATCCGAGTCTACTTCTCGTTTTTTAATACGGCTGTTAATGTTTTGAAAGTCTCTTCCGATTTATGAGGTTAGTTTACACTAAGTTAATTTTTTGTTTGATTTTTTTTGGTTGCTTGTCACTAAATTTTCTTCTCACTCATTTAGGAAGATTTTTATTATTTTATTCATTCCCTTAAGTCTATGGGTGCGTATCTAAGTATATTTATTTATTTATTCGTCTCTTTAACTCTAATCTTAGGTATTTAATCATGTATCATTTATTCACATTTTTAGTTCTGTCATTAGGTATGTATTTAATTAACTATACATTGGTTCAGTCACTTTATTCACTTAGTTCTATTCCTAATTTCTTCAAATATATATGTCTGTATTTATCATTCTATTTAAACTTTCTGTCCACCGCGTTAACAAAAAAAGGAACCTTTCATAACGAAATTAGGTCTTCATGACGTCACCTAACTGTTAGCCAATTTTAACGGTTCACAAACTTATGTTTTAGCCATTTCACTTCGAAGTTAATGCCGGAGCAATTTGAGGGGAGGCACTTAACACTGATCAAATTAAATGAAATACTGGACTGCGGTCTATATAAAGAAAATGTTCCCCTTTTTCTTCTCGTTTTTTTTACTGGATTTCACAGAATTTCGGACTTACACGCTACCCGTAGTTGTTTGATACTTTCGTCAACTTCTCGGAACGTCGCCCGGTCGAGCGCTTTAGCACGAGAAAATTCTACTGTTTTCACGTTGTTTTAAATAGTACGATTTCCCACGTAAAACAAAAATTCCGCGTATAACACCACCGAGGCTCCTCAAGCAACCACAAATCTTTTCGCCAACTCCGAATTTTCCTCTTCTTGAAATCTTTTATTCTTTCTTTTAAATTATTTCCCGACAAAACTCGAACTTTTCGTCTTCAGTCCTCCGCAGCCAAAATCAGACTCTTTTCGCGCCGATATCAATCGCCCGTCGACCACGCGATCATCTCACATCATCGCTTGCCGTTTCTGAACCCGCTGCCGTCCACTCACACATCGCCAGGCGACAGCCAATTATGAATTAGAATTAAAACTTAAAAGTGGTCTACTGTAATAATTTGAAAATAAAATTCCTTTATAACCGTTTCCTTGTCTAATTTGAGAATGGAATCTGTGCACCATCGCCAATGCCAAATAAGCTCGCTATTTTAGCAATAGCTGCTCCTTCTTCACTAGAACCCAACCGATATAATACAATTATTAATTGCATTTCCACGGGAAACTGCAAACTCGATCGAGCTCCATGAAAAATATCGTCGTCCTTGATGAGATCAAGCACTATTTTAAAATTTTCCCAGCTAACTCGTGCAATTTGAGTAAACCGTTTCTCATTCAAATACGGCAAAACATCCGAAAGGAAGTTTTGCGATTTTGGAACACTGTGATGGACGAATGGAACGCCATACCTGCAATTTTCTACAACTAGTATTGCGAGCGTTAACTCGTCAAGAATTTCTTCCTCCTTTTTACGTTGAATTTCTAAAACATTTAAAAGCTTAATTTGGCAAAAGAAATTTTACAACCAAGTACTACCATCATTGTTTTCAAATAATTCCAGCATTAACAAATCGTTAAAGGCGAATTGCTCCCACTTTTTAATTAGTTTTAATTTCTCACTAATTCTTGGCATTTTGACTTTTTAATAATAGTTGACAGCCGAGCAGCTGATCGATTTACACTCCTATACACAATTGAAAATGTGGTGCGTTCATGAAATGCTGCGCGTAAATATAAGCAAATACGCGATGTATAAACTTATCTAGTTTCATGAATACCTTTATTGTAATTGAACAAAAAATTATGCAGGCTCCTGGGGACCACGATAGCCATAGGAATGGCAACAAAGCTTACCACGAGATGTGTGCTTTGTTACTAGATCCACCGGCTTTGAAGAGGCGATCGAGCATGAAAATAATTCAAAAGTTGCCTGGCATAATGCCTGGTCTCCATACAAAACCAAACCGTCTAACCAAACCAAAAATATCTGCAGCTCTGTCATTCGCATTGCAATTTCATCACCTATCTCGCACATTTTGGTCAACAGCCGCTAGCTTTTTCCTCTGTGTGAGTTAAACCATTTGGCGTTGCCACATGCAATTCAGCGCATTTAGTACAGGTTAGTACTCGAAAAGTTGCAAAGTCAAAAATAAATTGATGTTAAATCGGTTGTTGTGGTTTGCCGGTAAAGAGTGCCAAATATTTGTGTCATAATAATTATATTTTTATTACAAAATGCCCTTTTATTGGACCGGTAAGTGAAGCAGTAGCTGACTGACATTTCACAACTACATTGCTAACATGTGTACAGACTTGATTTGTCAGCAGTTGGTTTTTTGGTTTTGGTTTGGTTTTGGTTTGGTCTGGTTTTTTATGGAAATTAGGCATAACTCTCCACTCAATCTCATTCCATCCCGTTCCAATGTTTTTCCCTTTCTAACACATTAGTGTTAATGGAAAAATTGAAATTAGTAATATTCTCAACGGGCAGTTATGCTTGCCGTGAGTGATCGGTCCTATTAGAATCGCCGAAAAATCCCGCAGCGACCTCCACACCGAAAATGCGTGTGCCATTAAAAGCCGGCCGTAAAAAGGGCAGTGAAAAAACCGATTGACATTTAGAGTTTCAGCCATGTGTTTCCCCTTTTTTTTTATTTTAGTTTTATAAGGGCTTCCGGAGGAATATACTCCCGCCCGTTGAACTAATAGTTCAACCTATAGGTACAAAAAATATTTTATTAATTCTGTCTTATATATATTTTTTTTTACAGATGAGCTGCATCGCCCTTTGAACAATTCTTGTTTAGGTTAACTTAAGCTTATTTATTAAAGTATTACAAATTTATTTTTGTACAAACAAAGAAAAACAAAACTTAAACAAAATTATGCAAATTATTTGCGGTTTGGCCTTCGTTTTTTGTGATGGTGAAACTGAATTCGACCATCGCCATAAACATGAAGTTTTACTTCAAACATATCCGGCAAATTGATTTTAAAGTCCTTGCCTTTAGACCTTTGAATTCTCTCAAAATCGATTCGCCGGAGAACATGTTTAGGGATGAATATGTCCTCGCCGTCTCTTGTTACAAACCGCTGAATGTCGTTGTCCATTCTCATCTTAACCTGCTGTATGGTGTTTGACTCCCGAAGTATACTAAGATCCGGTTTATAAACGCCGTTGATCCTCGCTGGGCATACATTTCTTCGGTGAGGACGGAGGCTTCCGGTAACTATGTAGCTTCCGTTGGAGTACTTGATGTTGACGGTGTGTCTATTGTGCGGTGCTGCTCGTCCTTTTTTGGTAGACCGGTTAAGCAGTCAGTGCCCGGCTCCACCAATAATTGCAGCATTGAGCTATGCACCGGAGAAAAACGGATGTTCTCGTCCAACCACAGGGTGTCAAAGTCTTCCGCATGCATAATGTTCTGTAATAAATTAAAGCTATTAAAACATTCTTCTTCTCTTCCCCCCCCCTTTTTATTTTGTTGTTGTTTTTTTTTTTTTTTATTATTATTATACATATATTTTTTGTTAGGTTTTTTGCTCCTCATCAACGGGAATAGGACATAACTTTGTAATAGGACGTTTAAAAACACTACAACCTGTAAGAACTTCGACTACTCGCACTAGTCCATCCGTACCAGGAAAAACCCTTTCAACTCTTCCCAAAGGCCAATACATGGGAGGAGTGTTCTCATCCTTAAGTAGAAGGATGTCACCGACCTTAAGATTCGACTGAATCTTTTACCATTTTGGTCGTTGCTGCAACTTATTCAAATAATCTTTGGACCATTTGCTCCAGAATTGCTGCATCATATATTGCACGAGCTTCCAACGACGGGTTGTTGTAGTTTTGTTATGAATTATTTGAGGTTCAGGGACCGCAATAAGGGCTCTGCCGATCAGAAAGTGCCCGGGAGTTAAAACCTCCAAATCCTCAACGTTATTTCCAATAGGACAAAGTGGACGAGAATTGACGCATGCTTCTATCTCTGTAAGCAATATGCAATACTCCTCAAATGTATATATAGATTTTTCTATTACTCTCCGAAGATGATACTTAATAGATCTCACTCCAGCCTCCCACAACCCTCCGAAATGGGGTGATGCCGGCGGATTGAAATGCCATGTTATATTTTTCGAACTGAAATACTGCATCACTTCCTATGAAGAATCATTCAAAACCTGTGTTAGGTCCTTGATCAGAATTTTTTCTGCACCCTTGAAATTCGTTCCACAATCTGAGTACACGTCTGTGCAGAGTCCACGCCTGGACACAAATCGTTTAAACGCCGCCTTTCTTGCGGCTACAGTAAGATCCGATACCAATTCCAAATGAATGGCCTTTCTTGCCATACAAACATATTGTTGCAGTCCCTGCAATACAAAATAAAAATATTAGTTCATTATTCGCAGGAATAATCACTTTGTACCTTATAGGGAAATTCTTAGTACTCCGGACCCTGGTGACTGAGGAGAAAATTAACCGGGTCAAGGCCGGATGTTGAAGTTGGTCGACGACCTCCATTGTCCTTCTTGCAATTTGGTGCGAAGACGAGGCGGACGCAAGTTTCGGTAGCGGAAAAAACTAAAAATCGAAAAGGGGAATTATTAGAAAAATAAGTAAAATCAAATAACGAAAAAGAAAATTGAAAATAATCATTGTTGGACTAAGGTAAAATACTATAGTAATTAGTGGTAGTGTGAACAGAGATTAAAAATAAAAGTGTCGCGAATTTAATGAACACAATTTGTTTTATTTTAATTCCCCCGGCGTGAACTGAAGTGGTGAACCCGAGTGCGAGGATTTATTTTCCAGGGCTGCGACTACGCTGGACAGAGAAAGAACCTCTGGGACTAGCCCCGCAGTGGCAAATTTCCGCGGGCCAACAGGTAAGTGCCGTGCCCTGCTAATTTATCATTAAAAACACCGACGGGAAAATTCATTGCACCGCCGCCGGTGCAGACTCGCGCGGTTCAGCAGCACCCCAGCTGCGAAATTGAAGGTCGCGCAGCGATCAGCTGAGCGAGAGCCTCCGCTGATTTGGGGCACCCAGCGGCCAGCATAACTCGCTGCTTGCCGAGCAGCTTGTTGCCGCAACATTTGCTGTTCTGTCACCGAGGCACACGCACTAACACACCGGAGTGCCACTGGAAGCCGGCGAAAGTAAACACGGCCACTTTCGCGCCCCGATTCCGGGCTTCGCTCTCACAAATAGCCACCAAATAAGTTGAGGGTGCTCACCTGTCTGGGAGAAATATCCCCAGGTTCCCTGCGGGCCCCTGCCGCCGCCAATCCGTCCCGTCGTCCAGTCGGTCCCTCCGGGCACGGTCCCCGCTGGTCCTCGCCTGTTGTGATCTGGAAAAGAAAATCAAAAACACCATCACTCTCGGCTGAAGCTTTAAACACCTTTCCGGCACTGTCCACTTCACAGCACTTTCCAACTCCCGACACTTTGTGTTTTTAAAACACGAACGACTCTTTTGCCGCCCGCAATAGATAGGAGCAAAGGTTCAATACCTTGACTCCCCAAATAATTGATGATGAATTCACCAAAGTTCACTACCTTGGATTAACGATGAATTTACCAAAGTTCAATACCTTGATAACCTGCTGAAGATAATAATGCCTAGGTGCCAAACCTATGCATTCATGTGAACAGAACAATAGCGAAGGGAATAATGAAAACGACGATGATTTCTTGTGGACTGTGTCATGTTTATTTTGCTACTTCCCTATATACACAAATTTTTAGAGTTGATTCTCACGAAAGCTTTCTGCACGTGCGAAGCTCCGCTTACAGCGGCAGACAAGATTACGTTGAGTGTGCAGATGCAAAGAACTCAAGTTGCGTCTGGGCTCATGAAAGAATGTGCTTGGCGTGTGAAAACTTTCGTGAGAATGTACATCGAAATTGCAACTTTCGCGAATATTTTTGCGAAGGTGAACATACTCCCCCCCGTTGAACTGCGTTCAACTTTTATTTGATTCTATAATAAGAACCATCAGCTTAGTCAAAGCCTTGAGAAACAAAGTTAATCTAGAGCGCATGACTGATCAATCATCATTTGGTTCTATGTTAGTACACATGCGACCATAACCTTCATGCAGATTTTTCTTTAACACATGCTTACTGACACGAACATCAAACAAATCAGCATTCTTATTAACATTTAACCTCATCCGATTGATGGGTTGAAAAAAACTGTAATTATTTTTGCAAAGACTGGTATGCAGAAGCGGCACCACCCTGAGATTGCGCTCGTTCGTTCTGAGACAGAAATTTGTTTTAAGAAACGTCGAGTCTATCTTACCGGTTAATAACTGGTGAACAAATACAATATCAGCGATCTCCCGACGTTTATGCAGAGAATGCATATCCAGGAGTCTGAGCCGATCATTGTAAGGAGGAAGAATGACCGGATTGCTCCATGGCAAGTCTTTGAGGGCGAACCTAACAAATTTCCTCTGCACGGACTCGACAGAGTCAACATGGACTTGATAATATGGTGACCAGACTTGACTCGCGTATTCGAGAATTGGTCTGACAAAAGAAAAATAAAGCTGTTTAAGAACGAATCTGTTGGAAAATTCCTGAGACCATCTTTTGACGAAACCCAACATTGAGCTGGCCTTAGTTACCATACAGTTGATATGCTCCACGAAGTCCAGTTTACTATCTAGGATAACGCCAAGATCACGAACAGAATTAGCACGACGTAGAGCATGATTTGATAAAGCATACTCTAAACTCAGGGGGTTGCGGCCTCTATTAAAGGTCATGATTTCGCATTTATTAATATTTAATTCAAGATTGTTATGTGTGCACCACAAGTGGAAAATGTTTAGGTCTTCTTGAACCGCGTGGCAATCGTTAATATTTTTCACATGAGAGAATAACTTCATGTCGTCAGCATAGATTAAGATTTTGCAGGTTTTGAGAAGGAGTGAGATGTCATCAATTGATAGAATAAAGAGGAGCGGACCCAAGTGACTACCCTGCGGGACTCCTGACGTGGCTAGTATTTTACGCGAAGTGGCACGCCGAAAAGAAACCTGGTATGTTCTCCCTAGTAGATAAGACCGAATCCAGTTGACAAGTGCGGGTGGGAAACCGAGATTTAGTAATTTAAGAATTATTACAGAATGCGAAAGCTTATCGAAAGCCTTACTAAAGTCGGTATAAATGCAATCTGTTTGGAAACCTTTTTGGAAGCCTTCAGCAACAAAGGTAACGAACTCGAGTAGGTTCGTGGAAGTAGAACGACCTTGGAGGAAACCATGCTGGTTAGTTGAGACCAGGCGATTGCAAACAGCCGAGATTTGTGAGTGTACGATTGATTCAAACAGTTTCGGGATACATGAAAGTTTCGCTATGGGTCTATAGTTGCGTACCTCGTTTTTATTACCCTTCTTGTGAATCGGAATAATAAAGGAGTTCTTCCAGAGAGCTGGGAATTGTTCGCTCTCAAGAGACTTTTGGAAGAGTAATGTTAAGGGAGAGACTAGTTCACTAGAACATGCCTTAAGAATAGCAGGTGGAATGCCATCAGGTCCCGATGTGAAGTCCCCAGGGATTTCGTTGATATGCTTGAGAACAACGGAGGGAGTGATATTAATGGATAAGTTAATAAGAACGGGATTGTTACTCAAATGAGTGAAGTTATTGGGATCGGGTTCAAAGTTTGGGGAGAATGATTTTTCAAAGAAGGACGCAAACATATCAGAGATAGCAGATGGACCGTCATTGGAAACTCCCTCGTATTGCATATTGGCAGGGTAGTCGTCCGTTTTTCTTTTAGAGTTAATAAATTTGTAAAATGCGCGCGAATTGCTGTAGAATTCAGATGACACATGTTTTATGTAATCGTCGTATAACTGAGTGGAATATTCGTGAAATCTATTGTAACACTCAACGAATTCGGCATAAGAAGAGTTATTCCTATCCAAAAGATATGCCTTCCATAGTTTGTTCTTTTTATTTCTAAGTCTTCGCAAGTCGGAGTTAACCCAGGGAGGCGAAGAAGTATGGGAACGCTGACGTTCATACGGGACACAAGACTTAAAAATGTTGAAAATTAGGGTGTAGAAATTAGACAGGGCAGTATCCATATTATCAACGGATAAATACGTGGGAAAATCAGTGGCGGATAATCTTTTGGAAAGTTCGTCAATATCCGCCTTCCTGAAATTATAAGCGTAGTCGCAGACATCAACATGATGTGTATTCATATCCGGGCTATAAAAATAGTCGATTTGAATAGGCGGATGAAATTTGTCAAGCGTAGAGAGAATGATTGGACTGTGGTCAACAATTATGTTGTTGCAGTCAGAAGAAAAAATAAGATCAAGCTGCCTACCCATATCATTTTTTATGGTGCTAATCTGACTGAGGCCGAAAGAGAAAACCGAACCCAGAAATGAAGATTCTTTAGAGCCCAGTCTATTAGAGGGGTGACAGCCATCGTCATCGGAATTGGCTACCCATTGAACACTGGGTAAGTTAAAATCACCCAACAAGAGGAGATCGTCATCTGGATTCATTAAATTATTAACGAATTCCAGTTTTGATATTAAAGTATCATAAATACTATGACCATTCCCATCTAGGATGTTAAGTTGATCGGGAGGAATATAACAGATCATAATAAATAAGGAATTTCTGGCTAATGTTACTTTGAGGGTAATTAGCTCAATGTCAGAAGAAGTTGGCAGGTCAATTAAGCTGCAATTGAGGTGGGTTTTGCAGGCTAAGAGGACCCCTCCTCCACGAGCCTCCGAATCAGTGAACCTGTCCTTACGGAAAATTTTTTTTTTGTACAAATCAAAAATATGTCTAATGTATTGGAATTTAGGTTGAAGGACATTTAAATATTGATTTTGAAGTCTTCAGCTTGTAGAGGCCGTGATGTTCTGGGCTTTGGTACAGGCTTGGATGAGTGACCTCGAAATTTGTTGGTGCGGATTCCCCAGATGAGTGCCAGTATGATGAGGGCACTGATGAGTGCTAGTCCAAGAGATCCAACGGTGGTGTGCTGGACATTGCTGCGATGAAGTTGATTGGGCAGCTCGAGGTTTTGCGATGCTATTTGTTCCAATAGCATCTCCATTTCTTGCAATTTCACCTGATGCTGTCTTTCTTCATGAGGCAAGGGCGCGGGCTGTTCCATGTGAGCGATGTTTGCTTCCTCACTTAATCTTGCGTATGCTACTCGGATGGCGCTGGAATAGGTATGATGTCCTCGGAGGGTCATCAAATCGTGCTTTAACACGCAATCTGGTAGCAGACTTATGATTCCAGAGCCTTCCAATGTTAACTGTGTTGTTGTGTCGTTGCAAACCACGTTGACAACTATTTTGTTGAAGATTGCAAAAAGCCATTGGTTTGACTTGTGCAACTGCGTCCAGAGAGGGCTAATTGGAGCTCTTTTTAACGTGCACTCTGAGGAGGTTGACATCCCATTGAGGAGGTTGATTTCGCATTTGCTTATGTTTGCCCCTTTGTGATAAAGCGGTTGCGACTGTCTGCACAGAAATGTGCTTCTGATTTCAGTGCATGATGAAATTTCTCGATCCGTGAAAGGAAAATACTGATCTTGATGCGGAGTTACAGCCAAATATGCGGACGATGGTTCTATTGTCAGCAAGGAGTTATTAACCACGGCTGGTATTGGAGTTAATTGGAATAGATTCAAGTCTTCTAAGATCAAAAGGGGTAATTTGATCCGAAATATGACGTGATTGTTTACGATACGTCCTTCAGCTGTCATTAATTGAAAAAGTCCCAATAAGTTTTCTGAGCTCGTTGGAAGGCGAACAGATGCAGGTAGATGATTTTTAATTTTGATGACTTCCTTGTGTAGTTGCGAAGGTGAAAGTAATAGGTGGCTGATCTTTCCTTGATGTGCGTCAGCAATGACGTCGATTAATGCAGCCTGAATGCGTTGCAGATTTGTGACAACCAGCGCAGTGTGGATTGACCACGATGTGAACAGCTGTTGGATTTTCAGTTGATATGCGTCGTCAGTGTTGTTGTTTATACGATTGATGATCTCCTTCAGTTGTGATTCCAATGACTCGAATTTCTTATTCACAGCTGTGTGGTCGCGTTTCATAATGTTGACAGTGGATTCTAGTATAGATGTCTGATTTTTTAGAAGACTTAGGATGTGGTTTTCGTTCTGGTGAATGTTGTCAATTGTTGACGACATTTGTTCGGCATATTTTGAATCAAGCACACCAAACAGTGAATTGGCAACATTTCCAATCAAATCAATAGCTCCTCGTTTGGTTCTGCTTGACGTGAGTTTCGAGTTGAGCAGCTGGTTGTCTTGTTCCAGTTCGTCTTCTAAATGTTGAAACTGATGTATGATTTGGGTGCACGTTGTCTTCTTCCGAATGAGGCTACAGAGATGTTGTAATGCCCCTGAGCTGTTTTGCAAAACTTGAAACTCCTTCCAGTACTGCTGCAGATCGTAGTACACCACTAGATTCCATTCTGTGGATATTAAATTGATTGTTCCAATTTTGTCAAAATATATTCCTGGTTGCGGCGCGAATTTCGTGACCTCTATTGCGTGGGCTGAGTTTGGAATTGGCAGAAGCAAGCAGGTTAATAACAGGGTCACAATGGCAGATGCGTAGGATCCTTTTCTCCTCTTGCGTGATTCGGAGAGATGGGCGGGGTGTTCTTCTGTAGTCTCCTTTGTTTCATTTAAGGAGTCATCGTTCCTTTGTACGTTATCTTCGTTGCCACGTTTTAGATGTCCTGAGGGAGGAGCCCTGTCCTCACTCTTGTGTGTGGAACCGTCTAATGGAGCTTCTTCACACGGTAGAGGCGCCAGTTTGTGGATTGGGCGACGTAGAAGACCTGAGCTTGTGCGAACGTCTGCTACGCGCACTAAACCATCACTGCCCTTGTACGTTTGGACAATTCGACCTAACGGCCATTTCATGGTTGGAGTGTTGTCTTCTTGCAAGACGACTATGGTTCCCGGCTGTGCGTTTTGACTGGCTGTTTTCCATTTTAATCTGTGCTGGAGCTCATGCAAGTACTCCCGTGACCAACGGGTCCAGAATTCTCGTTTGAGTTGAGACACTAGTTTCCATCTGGTGAGTAAACTAGTTCTCAGCGGCTCAGAATTGGGATCCACGGTGGCTGTTAAAGGCTCACCTATGAGAAAATGTCCTGGCGTTAGGGCAGTAAGATCGTTTGGATCATTTGACATCGGTGTGAGTGGTCTTGAATTTAGAATGGCTTCGATTTCGGTCATGAGGGTACACAGTTCTTCAAACGTGAGCGAGGCTGAGGCTACGCTGCGTTGCAACAGGTATTTGGCCGACTTGACTGCGGCTTCCCACAGACCTCCAAAGTGTGGTGCCCGAGGTGGGATGAAATGGAAGTTTATGCCTTTCGTGTTGCATACCGACACGATCTTTTCTTGCCCTTTGATTGAGTGAATGGCGTCTGACAATTCCTTGAGTTGGTTTTTGGCTCCTACGAAATTTGTTGCGTTGTCGCAGTATAGATTTTTGCACTGTCCGCGTCGGCCAGTGAATCTTCTCAGTGCCCCGATAAAAGCATCTGTTGACAGATCGCTCGCTACTTCCAGGTGTAAAGCCTTAGTAGCGAAACAGCAAAACACTGCCACGTAACTCTTTTGGGGTCGACTTCCTCTTAAACGATAATGGACCCAAATAGGTCCGCAAAAATCCACGCCCGAATTGATAAATGGACGGGCTGGTTGAATTCTGTGAGGTGGCAAATTGCCCATCATTTGTGAGAACATCTTGGGTTTCCCTTTGGAGCAGCGTACGCAATTTTGCACTATAGATCTAGCGATAGTTTTGCCTTTAATAGGCCAGAATCTTTGACGGGTGATGGCCAATAACGTTTGCGGGCCGGCATGAAGATTGCTTCTGTGAATGTCGGCCATGAGTAGCTTCGTTAACTGGTGTGCATATGGCAATAGTATGGGATGCTTGGCGTCATACTGAAGATTGGAATGTTCCAGTCTGCCCCCCACACGCATAATTCCTTGTTCGTCAAGGAACGGGGACAAGCTGGATATTGAACTTTTCACATCCACCGTTCTCATTCTCTGCAGTTGAGCGAGATCCTCCGTAAATCCTTCTTGCTGTATTTGTTTGATGATGACCGTGAGGGCCTCTTCAACATCTGCAGAAGTTAGTAAGTTATGTTTTCTCGATCCTCGGTTGCGTGGCTGTGTGTTATAAATGAATCGTAAAACGTATGACATAATTCTCTTCAATCTACTGAATGAATTGCCGCTGTTTATTGTGGTTGCTAATGAAGGCGTTGTTTTCGTAGCTGCTAACATCACCTTAGGTGCCCTTTTTTCCAGGTCAGTGTCCATTTTGGAATATTTCGAAGGCCATATTTCTTCTGATCCATGAAGAAAACGAGGACCGTAAAACCACATACTGCATTTTGCTAGCTTCTCTGCTGTGACTCCCCTCGATACCAGGTCAGCGGGATTGTCACTGGATTTTACGTGACGCCATTGTTCAGGGTTTGACGATCGTTGAATGCTAGCCACTCTATTGGCTACAAAAGTGTGATAGCTTGAAGATTCCGAGTTGATCCAGGCCAGAACTACCTCGGAGTCTGTCCAAAAGTGGCATTTTACGTTTTGCAATCTTAAATCCTTCATGATTCTTTGAACCAATTGTGCCGCAAGTTTTGCCGCACATAGCTCCAACCGAGGAAGTGTCGTTGTTTTTCGTGGAGCTACCTTTGATTTGGCGCACAATAGTCGCACAATTACAATGTTGTCCGGCGCGATCGAACGGATGTAAACAGCTGCACCGAAGGCATTCTCTGAAGCATCAGAGAAAGCATGAACTTGTGTGTTTCTTGGTTGCTGACAGGTAAATACATGCCTTGGCACTTGAATGTCGGCCAGTGTCTTTAAACCTTGACGGAAGATTTGCCAACGCGTGTGCATTTCTGCTGGAAGGGAAGCATCCCAGTCTAATTTAAGAGACCACAGCTCTCTCATGAATATCTTTGCTTTCACGGTGACGGGGCTCACAAAGCCTAGCGGGTCGAAGATGTGGGCAATGTCGGAGAGAACCGATCGTTTGGTAATACACTTCGATTCTTTCAGCGAAATTTTTATGGAAAAGAGATCAGACTTGGGAAGCCAAGTTAATCCCAGTGTCTTTGTGTGTCCTTCATTATTCTCGCTGATGTCAAGCTGCATTTCTATGTCAGCTGGAGGGATTCCATGTAGTAATTGCGCATGATTGGCGCACCACTTTCTTAAATGGAATCCTCCTAAATGGAGAAGTTTGGTTAGTTGACTTTGCATTTGCTTGGCTTCAAGCAATCTGTTGGAGCCGGTCATCAAGTCGTCAACATAAAAATCTCTCTTGAGGATTTCCGCTCCTAGTGGAAAATTGACTGCCTCAGTGGCAGCCAACGACTGCAGGCACTTTGTTGCCAAGAAAGGAGCAGAAGTTGTGCCGTATGTTACCGTACGCAGCTTGTAACATCGCAAGGGCTGGTTAGGGTCCTCTCTCCAAAGTATTAGTTGGAAGAATTGGTCGTCATCATGAATCATCACTTGCCGGTACATTTTTTCGATGTCCGCTGTGAAAACGAATTTTGGCAACCGAAATCTTAGCAGTATGGCAAAAAGCTCATCTTGAATCCACGGTCCCTTATGTAAAAGGTCATTTAATGATACATTGGTCGATGTAGCTGAGGAGCCATCGAAAACAACTCGAAGTTTGGTTGTGCTGCTCTCCGGTCTTGTAACGCAGTGGTGTGGAAGATAATAGTGCGGACTCGGAATTTTGTCTGGGTGTACTCCTTCCATGTGGCCCAATTTCATGTATTCGCGCATGAAATCAACATATTGTTCCTTAATCTCTGGTTGTTTTATGAGCTTTCTTTCCAAAGAAAGGAATCTTTTGAGAGCGATGTCCTTGGACTCTCCCAACAGCTTGGGGTCTCGACGAAACGGCAACCTTACTATGAATCTTCCTTCGTAATTTCTCTTCACGTTGGATTCGAAGTGGTTGACGCACCTCTGTTCGGCAGACGTTATGGAGCTGCTATCGTCTGATGAATCCACTTCCTCTAGTTTCCAAAATTTCTCGATTTGGTCAGTGAGAGTGTCATCTTCGCTGCATATGCCACAGGAGGCCAACGGTGGACAAATTTCCTCGAGTTTGCCCCCTATGGTCCATCCAAATACTGTATTCTGGAGGGTTGGCAAGGTGGTTCCCAACTTGATTTGTCCCACAGAAAGTATGGAGTAGTAAATTTCTGCTCCAATGAGAAGATCGATGGTATTGGGTGTGTGAAAGTCTGGATCTGCCAGAGGAATATTATGTGGAATTGGCCACGAGGATGAATCAATGATGTGAGATGGTTGCGGAGATATTATTTTGGGCAATACATGAGCCTCCACTCTTGAAACGAAACCACTTGTTCGAGAATGAATAGACACGCTGACCCTCTTCTGAGCACGCTGCTTGTGTTGTCCGATGCCTTCAATACTCATTTCCTCTATATTGGCTTGCAGTTTCAGCTTTTTAACCATTCGATCGGTTATGAAGTTCAGTTGAGAGCCAGAATCAAGTATGGCCCTGCATTCTAGGCTGGTTCCTTCTTCGTTTGTGAGCCGAAGCAGAACTGTGCTCAGCATTACGTAACCCCTTGGTGCACACGGTGCTTGCGCGGTCAATGCCGTTTGCTGAGACGTTGTCGGAGGGTTTGATGCTTGCGATTTTGGTGGAGAACTTGGCTTGGCTCCTTGTGGCTTTGTCGCCTGATCAATGTGCAGCAATGTGTTATGCCGCTTTTCGCACTTTGTACATGTCCTGGAAGTGCATGTTGAGTTGTTATGGCCTGTCCTGAGACAATTAGTACACAATTTGCGCCCTTTCGTGAATTCCAAGCGAGCTTGTGGCGATAATTTCAAAAATTGTGGGCATGCAAACAATAAATGATTTGCTTTGCATGAGGGGCATTGCCTTGAGCTTGTTGTGGTCGAAAGAGATCGTGCAACCGTTAACTTTCTTGCACTTTCTTCGGAAGATTTCCCCTTTGAGCCTAATGCTTCTAGAGACTGGAATCGCGTTTCTAGAAATTTAAGCAAACCCGATAATGAAGGTAGTTCTCGAGGATTCTCTAGGGACTGCTCATAGAGACTGTGTGTGGTTTTATCGAGTCTCTTTATCAACAGGTGAACTATTAAAGGATCCCAATCCACCGTGAGTACTTGAAGGTTCTCTAGTCCCTTGAGGCATTCGCGAGTTGTGTCATGAAGTTGCTTGATGGACGATGCACTTTCAATGTTGATGTTTGGCTGAGAGAGAAGCTTGTTGAGCATCGCCGTCACAATTAACCTTTTGTTGTTGTAGCGATTTACTAGCGTCTCCCAGGCCGCAGCGTAGTTTTCGTCCGATAGCGTGTAGTGGCGTATTAGCTTTTCGGGATCACCTTCCAAATTGGTTTTCAGGTACCACATCTTTTGACAGGGTCCTAATGGCTGAATGTGGACCATTTGATGAAACAGGTCGTAGAATTGTTGCCATTTAGAATAGTCCCCGTTAAATTTGGGGAGTACTATCTTCGGCAATTTCATCATTGAATTTGTGTTTTGATTTGGTTGAGAAGTAGGTGTCGCAATTGATGCCAACTTCTCTGATAAATGAATTAATTCATCATGAACTTGTTCCTCTAGGCTAAAATATCGATCTATATTGTAGCCTTGTGCTGCTGGGTCTTCCGTGGCTTCACATATGCTGAAATGTATGTCCTCGATTTGAGACCAGTAGCGCCCGATTGTGGCGGCTCGTTCCTCGCATGCTTGTTTTGACACAGATTGATCACGTTCGATGCACTTGTTTAACAATCTTGACAAGGATTCACACAGCACTGATTGTTTCCTGATGTTCTTGATGATCCCCTCACTAGGTGGAGTTGACTGGCGTGCTAGTGGAGTTTTCGGCTTCACAATGGAATTTTCTTCCGATGGCGGATCCGCTTCAGCTCCTGGCGTGTTTGCTGTTGTTTCCAACCTTCGGATTTGTTCCTGAAATGTTTCAGAATAGTTCTCGTACAGGTCCCTAATTCCGTCATAGAAACCCTGCTTGAAGTACGGGTGATTTAGCTGATCCCCATGTCTGGTGCGGATAAGATTATCTGTTTCCTCAAACGTTGCCCAAGTTTCCTCAAGGCGCCTCGATCTTTCACGATAGTACTGAAGTGTTTTCCGACTGGAAGAATCTTTGTTGTAATTGGCGATGATTGCCTGCAGATCACTCCCGGTTTTCCTCTGTTGAGCGGCTAATTCCTCCATGATGACTTGAGGTTGATGCTGACTTAAGACTGAGGTGTGTTAAGACTGATGCGACTGATGCGTGTTGAGACCGATGCGACTGATGCGTGTTGATATCACGTCGGGGTCACCAATGTTTTTAAAACACGAACGACTCTTTTGCCGCCCGCAATAGATAGGAGCAAAGGTTCAATACCTTGACTCCCCAAATAATTGATGATGAATTCACCAAAGTTCACTACCTTGGATTAACGATGAATTTACCAAAGTTCAATACCTTGATAACCTGCTGAAGATAATAATGCCTAGGTGCCAAACCTATGCATTCATGTGAACAGAACAATAGCGAAGGGAATAATGAAAACGACGATGATTTCTTGTGGACTGTGTCATGTTTATTTTGCTACTTCCCTATATACACAAATTTTTAGAGTTGATTCTCACGAAAGCTTTCTGCACGTGCGAAGCTCCGCTTACAGCGGCAGACAAGATTACGTTGAGTGTGCAGATGCAAAGAACTCAAGTTGCGTCTGGGCTCATGAAAGAATGTGCTTGGCGTGTGAAAACTTTCGTGAGAATGTACATCGAAATTGCAACTTTCGCGAATATTTTTGCGAAGGTGAACACTTTGTTTTGCCGGCACTTCTCGCGAAATCAACTAAACACCAGCACTCGAAAATCAAATAAGCAGGCATTATTTACCTGCTTGTTTATTCGCGCACTGCAAGCCCTAGCGACGCCGCCCGGGGATAAACAAACTCTGCCAGCCACTTGCTTCGGCGCACACACACATAGGGCAGCCTGTGTAGTAGAAGCACGGCGCCGGTAGTGCAAGCGAAGGGGAATAGGCGCGCTGTGTGGGAAGCCATCTGGGCAGGGTTGCCAGATTGCTTCGCCGGCCGAGTTCGGAGTTTCTCCCGAAAGTTTATTTCGCGACCAAAAATTAATTAGTCTCCCTCTCGGACAAAATTACCGTCGGCTTAGTTAATTAAACCGAGGCCGCTCAGGTAACATTTGGTGTCAGGTGTAGGGTAATTCGAGCAGAAATCGAAGGGTTTCTTTCACCACCTTACACCCGTGAACAACCGCGAAATAAATAAAAATCAAACAAAATTAAACAGAGGAGCTTACGATGGACTCCGGAAGAGGCAGCTACTCCCCGACGAACGCCTTTACAGGGCTGCCTGTACGGCCCCAGGAAGAGCCCCAGCGAAGCGAAATGGATAAGCTGGTGGAACAGATTAATCGGCTGACGGCTACGGTGACGCAAATGGCAGAACGGGTGTCCATGATGGAATTACGGCATGAGGAGGCAGTCCGACGTACCATCGACCAGTTGGCGGCCGCGCCAACTCCGCCCCGTCGGCCACAAGCGGCCCCTCATACCACCAGGACGATCTAATTTCTTTTGTGGAGCCCGAGCCTGAGTCTGAGCGGACTGTAGCCCCTGCTGAAAAGACACGAGAAGACGAGGGTCATGGTTTTGATCACCGGCCTGTCTCGTCGACTTACCTGGAAAATCCTAGTCCGGCGAGACAGCAGCCCATCCAGCCTAGGCATTTCCAGCCGCAGCAGCCAACTCCGCCGAGCCATTACCCGCCGCAGCCGCCGCTCCAGCCGAGCCATTACCAGCCGCAGCCGCCGCTCCAGCCGAGCCATTACCAGCCGCAGCCGCCGCTTCCGCCGAGCCCTTTCCAGCCGCAGCAGCCAATTCAGCCGAACCCTTACCAGTCGCAGCCGCCGCCTCAACCGAGCCACTTCCCGCCGCAGCCGCCACATCAGCCGAATCCAGCACCGCCACCGCTGCTGATGAATAGTGGCCCCTTACCAGCTCCGATGGCTCCCAAGAGGATCTCGTTGGCCCCGAAAGATTATGCCGGTAAGGAGCCCTGGTTGGCCTACAGGAGGCACTTTGAAGCCGTCGCTCGCGCAAATAATTGGTCCCCGGAACTGAAGGCGATGTGCCCTATTTACGAGGCACGGCGCTGGCCTTCTACGAGACCCTACCTGAAAGCACCAAGGACAGCTATGAAAAACTTAGCCTCGCTCTCAATAGCCGTTTTAGCGATCAATATCAGCAGGCGGTGGCGCATATTCAGCTACGAGGGCGCACTCAGCGGACCAACGAAACGCTGTCGGAATATGCGACCGAGGTACAACGGCTGACCTACTTGAGTTTTACCGAGGCTCAAGAATTTACCCCGGACAAGATTGCGCTCGCGCAATTTATAGACGGCATCAGTGATGCCGATACGCAGCGCCGAGTGCGCGACGTCGTTCCTGCTACCTTGGAAGCAGCTCTGGCCCAGGCGATCCGTATCGAAGCCAGCCGAGATGCCACCCGGATAAGTCGTCGCACCCAGCGCCTGCCGGAGACATCGACGGGCCGCCCAAACCCCCCGAACTGATGGGCAGCCAGCCACGAGCGACGGTCGGCAGCCGCAGGCCCAACAGCAGTCGGGAAACTAATACAGCCCAGGCTTGCGGGGCAAAGCCCGGGCTCTCCGACGAGAAAAACTCCGTCCCCACGTCCTGGAAAGGCAACAACTCGTAAAAATGAAAGGAAAGCACCAGGAAAGAAATACTCATCTAACAGCCCTCCGCGGAACTCACGAAATCGCACTAGGGAATCGGCAATCATCAGGAGACAGATGACCGGCACTGTCGTGTGGTTCAGCGAGGAGAAGCGGTTCGGCTTCATCAGGCGAGACGATTCGGGAGCAGACGTCTTTGTCCACGCCGACGACATAGCCGCGAAAAATGAGGCCCGGTCATTACCTTTCCTGCGCTAAGGTGAATCTGTCACCTTCGACTTGCAGCGGGACAAGCCGAAATTTAGGGCCGTGAATGTAACCGTGCCACAGGGACAACCCGTCCGGGGTAATCCCCCTTCTCTCGCCGAACCGAATTCGGCCCCCAAAACCGCCCCGGCTCGGCGTATTTCGCCACCGCGTTCGACCCGACCGGCGCCGCAGGACCGTGCTATAGCTCCCCCCGACGCCTTCGCCGACCCTCCGACGAGATCGTTAAACAGCCCCACTGATCACTTGGGGCGGCTATCAGTGGGAAAACAGGCCCCTCTAACGATCTCGATTAAATCTCTAGAACTCGCGAACACACTATCCATCGTGGGAAGCATTAACGGAGTCGACTGTCCGTTTCTTATCGACACCGGAGCGAGCCGAACAATCGTCCACCCGACTGTGCTGGAGAAGTCGCCAACTCCAGCGAAGCTCGCCCCTTCCAATGCCCGAATACATAGCGTCACGGGCGAGCTTTTCCCCGTTAAAGGTACCGTGGAAGTCACGATCGAGTTCTTTGACTTCTCAACCCGGCACGTTGTGTACGTTGCGCCGATTTCCGACGAGTGCATTCTAGGGATGGACTTCCTGAACATGCACGGCTGTGGCCTCGACCTCCACAACAGGCTGTTCACGGTCGGGAATCAAACCTTTCCGCTATCGGGCAAGGCGTCCCGAGACGTAACCGCTAGGGTACTACAGCCCATCAACTTACCTGCCCGATCCGAAACGTTGATAAGCCTGTATTGCGGCATCGCCGGCGACACGAACGTCTTCGTCACCCGTAACTCTGCATGTCCGGACGAACTGGCTTTCCTCCCGGCAATTTCGACCCCTAAAAATGGGATGATTAAAATTCCGGTTATTAGTACGGCGAACGAAAACGTGCAAATTTTACCTACGGCCAGTCTTGCCTCGGTTGAAAACAAAGCTTTACTTCTGCAGCCGGCGGAGAAAACTCTGACGAACACGTCCCCAGACTTCATTCAGCTCTTTCAGCGCGCGGCGCCGGCCCTGAACACCACACAACAAGAGCTCCTGTGGAAAACGCTGCTGAAGTACAAGTCCGCCTTCGCCTCCTCTAAAAAGGACATAGGCCGCACATCCCTGACGAGGCATCGGATCGATGTAGGCGAAGCGCAACCGTTGAAGCAGCCGCCCCGAAGAATGCCGTGGAGCCGACGAGCTGAGGCTGAACAGCTGCTGAACGATATGAAGGCGGACGGGATCGTACAACCGTCAAGCAGCGCCTGGTGTAGTCCGGTAGTACTCGTCCGGAAAAAAGATGGCTCGCTCCGCTTCTGCGAGGACTACCGACGCTTGAATGAAGTCACCAAGAAGGATTCCTACCCCCTGCCGCGCATTGATCTCACCCTGGATGCGCTGGGCAATTCGAGGTGGTTCAGCACCCTCGACTTGCAATCGGGCTATTGGCAAGTCGAACTGGAAGAGAAAGATAAGGATAAGACTGCTTTCTCCATTGGCACGGGACTATACGAATTTGTCGTAATGCCCTTCGGACTTACAAATGCGCCGGCCACCTTCCAGCGACTAATGGACCGTGTCCTTGACGGCCTGCCCTACACGACCTGCCTAGTGTATTTGGACGACATCATCGTTCACGGCAGCACATTCGAAGACATGCTGAGAAATTTGGAACTGGTCCTCCAGAAACTCAGCCAGGCCAATCTAAAGGTGTCGCCGAATAAATGCGAACTGTGTAGGGATGCGGTTAAATTTCTGGGACACGTAGTCTCCAGAGAAGGCCTTTCAACCGACCCCGAAAAAGTCGAAGCCGTGAGGAACTGGCCCCGACCGAAGAACAAGACCGAGGTGCAGTCATTCTTGGGCCTTTGTGCGTATTATCGACGCTTCGTGCTGAATTTCTCGCAGATAGCGAAGCCCCTGACAGCTCTGACGGAAAAAGATCGCCCGTTCCGCTGGGATGATGACTGCGAGGATGCCTTCCAGAGCCTGAAGCAGAAACTCACCTCAGCGCCCGTACTGGCCCAGCCGAATGAGCAGGACTTATTTGTGCTCGACACCGACGCCAGCGATTTGGCCGTGGGAGCTGTACTCTCCCAAATTCAGAACGGCGAGGAGAGGGTAGTGGAATACTACAGCAAGACGCTCACTAAGGCAGAGAAAAACTACTGCGTAAACCGCAGAGAGCTTCTTGCTGTAGTCAAAGCAGTGGCTCACTTCCAGCCCTATCTCCTGGGTCGGCACTTCCTCCTGCGCACCGATCACGCGTCCCTTAAATGGCTCATGACCTTCAAGGAGCCAGAAGGCCAAATAGCCCGTTGGCTGGAGAGGCTCCAGGCCTATGATTTCGACGTGCAGCATCGCCCTGGGCGCCAGCATAAGAATGCCGATGCCTTGTCACGTCGCCCGTGCGCTGAGGCGAGTTGTGGCTACTGCGCGCGCTTAGAGGACCAGCACCTCCTGAAAATCAGCACGGCGATCGTGTCTGACTGCATGGCTGATGAAGATGATGAAGACCCAACCCTGGAAATAATAAAAAACTGGGTGAAGGAAGGGGAAAGACCAGATAGAAGTCAGATCACTCACCTGAGCCCAACAGTCAAAGCGTACTGGGCGATGTATTCCCTGCTGCAAATGAAGGACAACCTCTTGTGTCGAGATTGCCCCGACTCAATCGCTCCCATCACCCAGATCATCGTTCCCGAGCAGAAGAAGCTGGAAGTTATCGCCCACTGCCACAGCAGCCCGGCGGGAGGACATCTAGGAGCCGAGAAGACCCTGGCGAAGATCAAGCAGCGTTATTATTGGGTTGGGTGTAGCCAAGACATAAGAGGATTCGTTCGCAGTTGCCTTACCTGCCAACAGAGGTCGGGCGCCACACCGAAAAGCAGAGCTCCTCTGCAACTTTATAACGTGGGGGCCCCCTTCGAGCGGGTGGCCGTCGATATTCTGGGACCCTTACCACCTACGGTTCCCCACGGCCACCGCTACGTCCTAATATGCATGGACTATTTTTCGAAATGGCCGGAAGCCATGCCGCTGAAAGACTACACGGCCGAGAGCGTAGCCGATGCTCTCATTGCGCATGTTTTCTCGCGGTTTGGGATGCCGTTACAACTTCACTCGGATCAGGGCCGCAACTTTGAATCCGAAGTTTTCCAAGAGGTCATGCGAAAATTCGGGATTGAGAAAACTCGCACTACCCCGTTGCATCCCCAATCAGACGGCATGGTCGAACGCTTCAACAGGACCCTGCTGAGTGCACTCTCGAAGTTTACGGCAGAGAACCAGAACGACTGGGACGTCTACCTTCCCTTCGTCCTTCTGGCCTACAGATCCGCAGTTCATCAGACCACGAAGTTAACGCCGGCTATGCTCAACTTTGGCCGAGAACTGCGCCTGCCGTTACAGCTTCTCACAGGCGAGCCGCCAGAGGAACCTCAGGACCACTCCCGCGAATATCTACGCGAGCTCCAGCAACGCCTGGAAAAGGCCCACGAGCTCGCCAGACAAAATCTGCGAGCAGGCAGCGAGGTTATGAAGCAGCGGTACGACTTGTCGGCATGCGCAAACCCATTTAAGGTTGCCGACTTAGTCTGGCTTCATAACCCGAAGCGCAGGAAGGGGCGTTGCCCGAAGTTGCAGCGTGATTGGGAGGGCCCCTACCGAATTTTGGAAATACTGAACGAGGTGAATTACCGGATCACCAAAGACCTGAGGGACCCCCCCAGGAAAACCACGGTAATCCACCGAAACCGTCTGGCCCCCTATCACACACCGCCTGAAAGCAACGCGGGGGGAAATTAAGAAAACCCCGAAAGAAAATAAGAGGGCGAAACAGATCAAGGAACGGAGGCGACAGAACCGACAACAAGAATTAGGACATGGCAGAACGAATAATAATAAGTAAATTAAAACTAAACTGAAACTAAACTAAATAAATGAATTAAAATTAAACTAAACAAATGAATTACAACTGCGAATAAGAAGTAAATTAATTAAATTGACATTAAACTAAATACATGAAGTAAAATTGCGGACCCGAATAGTAAATAATAATAAGTAAATTAAAATTAAACTGAAATTAAACTAAATTAATTAAATTAGAATTAAACTATATAAATTAAATAGAAAAGTAAAACTTAGGCTAAGACAGGGCACGGCACCTTACTCGCGTCCATCCGGGCTATGAATTCGAATCCGAATCGAGCGAGTCGGAGGCGCTCGCACAAACCTCCGCCGTTCCCGGATCAGCTTGAGGCGGCCGAATTTTTTCCGATCAAAAGGTCGCGCGCGGGCGGAAATGCCAACGCCTCAAGCTGATCAAACAAGAAAAAGAAAAAAAAAAGGAAAAAAAAAAACAGCAAAACCCAACTCACCGGAACAACCCAGCCGAGGACCAGTCGCACAAGGGTTGAACGGCCGAGCCAGCGACGACGTTGACCCCACATCCTCGCTTACCAGAGCTGAGGGCAGCTCTACTTCTAAGGAGGGGGTAGTGTTGCAGTCCCTGCAATACAAAATAAAAATATTAGTTCATTATTCGCAGGAATAATCACTTTGTACCTTACAGGGAAATTCTTAGTACTCCGGACCCTGGTGACTGAGGAGAAAATTAACAGGGTCAAGGCCGGATGTTGAAGTTGGTCGACGACCTCCATTGTCCTTCTTGCAATTTGGTGCGAAGACGAGGCGGACGCAAGTTTCGGTAGCGGAAAAAACTAAAAATCGAAAAGGGGAATTGTTAAGAATCGTCGGGCAAAAAGGAAACACGTCTGCTCTGGATGCTAGTTGCACAGTGAGTGAACTTTATTTAAGAAACCAGGGTTACCATAGAACACTTTTATAAATGAATTCATTCAACACTCCCACTTTCATGAATAACAGAAAAAATACATATATATATGATTGTAAAGAGTTCAAAAGTTCAAACAATTATTTGGGGACCACTCCAATCAGGTTCCTCAAGTAAGTAAAGGCAGGTTTAGGTAGAGCCTTTGTGCAAATGTCTGCTAACTGGTGTGAAGAGTCGACATACTTCAGACTAAATAACTCTTCAGAAAATTTTTCACGTATAAAATGGTATTTTACATCTATATGCTTAGTACGCCTATGAAACTCAGGGTTTTTGACAAGACGTATGGCGCTTTGGTTGTCCAGATGCAGTACTGGCCTGTTGTTGCCCATAGAGACAGACAGATCCTCTAGAAGTTGACGCATCCACACTATTTCCCTAACTGCCTCCGTTGCTGCCACATACTCAGCTTCAGTCGTAGACAAGGTTACGCACGGTTGTCGCCGAGATCCCCAAGAAACTGGCCCAGCTCCAAGCAGGATTATATGACCACTGGTTGACCTTCTTGTGCCCGGATCACCGGCATAATCAGCATCACTGTAACAGTCAAGTTTCAAGTTTACATTTGAATCAAAAATTATACCATAATCTAGTGTCCCTTTCACATATCTCAAAATTCTTTTAATCGCTCTCACGTGTTTCTCCATTGGTTTTTCCATGTATCGACTAACAGCGGCCAAAGAGAATGAAATGTCTGGCCTGGTACCAATCGCAAGGTACATAAGGCTACCCACAGCCTCACGAAATGGAAAATCATTTACAACATCTCCACTCGTTTCAAGTTCTTTTAGAAACTGTGGCTCTGCTGGTGTAGATATCGGATTAGCATCGGTCATCCCAAACCTCGATATAACTTTTGCAGCATAGCTGGACTGGCCAACATGAATTGATCCATTAGGGTTTTGTTGTATTTCCAGACCAAGGAAATATTTAGGTTCAAAGACTTTTACTTCAAAATGTTGTTGAAGATAACTGATCACCGCTGAGATGTTTGAATCGTCCCTTGCAGCAATGATGCCATCATCGATGTAAATAGCCAAAATCACATCCTTACCCAAAAAAACGCATGGGTCAGCCTTTGATGCTTTCAGATTGAAGGACTGTAGGAAGGTAACGAACTTCTCGTTCCAACAGCGCGAAGCCTGTTTCAACCCATAGAGACTCCTGCGCAACCTGCATACTCGACCGCTCCCATCGTCGAATCCCTTTGGCTGCCGCATAAAGATTTCCTCTCTCAGATCGCCGTTTAAAAACGCTGTCTTTATATCGAATTGTCGAATCTTCAAAGACATGGCCGCTGATAACCGAAGGACTGTACGAATCGAAGTGAATTTGGCTACAGGACTGAAAGTTTCCTCATAATCGATTCCTTTTTCTTGCGTGAAGCCTCTGATCACAAGCCTCGCTTTGTATCTCTGCGGTTCACTGCTATTTTCATCTTTGACTTTGAAGACCCATTTGTTGTCGATTATTTTACGATCCGGTGGTGGTGTAACAAGTTCCCAAGTCCTATTCGCCTCAAGTGCATTAATTTCCTCTTTCATGGCTGACTCCCACTTTTTCTTATCACAGGATTTCAAGGCCTCTTCATAAGATTTTGGTTCATATCGCTGGGTGATCATGGCAGACGCCTCCATTACGGCCAACGACGATTGTTTCCCCCTGGTTGCGCTCCTCAAACGTTCTCGTAGAGGCACATCCATGCATGCATCAGGTGGATTACCGATTCGGTCACCATTGCGCTCCTCTTCCACTGGCACAAACAAATCATTAATGTCATCGACGTCAGGAATTTGCTGTTCATGTTCATCGACCTCAAGAACGTCATCACAAATTTCTTCATCGACTTGCAGTTCTCCTTTATTCACTGATCGCTCCTTGTTAAATTCATCGTCCTTTAGCGAACCTTCAATGAACACGGTGGTTTTATTTTCAGCGTTTTCGTCCTTCGCTTCTGCACAACTCTGATCATCCGTTTCCCTAAAAATCACATCTCTACTCACAGTAATTCTGTTGCTCGACGATAGCCAAACCCGACCACCCTTTATGCCTTCGGAGAAGCCAACAAATATGCCCTTTTCAGACTTAACGTCCCACTTTTTCCGTTTTTGATCAGGCACATGCACATAGCAAGTTGAACCAAAAATTGTCAAACCTTGCAGGTCTATTTGAGCATCTTTCCCTAGCCATAACTCCCAGGGTGTCTTGCCGCCCTTACCTGTCGACACTCTATTAAGCACAAATGCCGCCATGTTCACCGCTTCCGCCCACAATTTGACAGGCAAATTTTTTTCTTGCAGCATGGTCCTGCCAGCCTCAACCAGAGTCCTCATTTCGCGCTCGGCCCTGCCATTCTGTTGCGGACAATATGGTACAGACGTTTGGTGTTGAATCGAATGTTTTTCTAGCAAAGCCTTTACCCCTCCATTTATAAACTCAAGACCGTTGTCAGTACGGAGGGTTTTCAAATCATGTCCCGTTTGCACTTTTACGACCCTGATGAATTGCTCTATACAATTTAAAACAGCAGATTTCTCCTTCAAAAAATATACTGTTCGATATTCTGACGCATCGTCTTTCAATAGGAGAAAAAATCGCAAACCGCCGATCGAATTTTGCTGCATCGGACCACATAGGTCAGCATGAACAAGCTCACCCGGTGTCTTTGCTTTTGACATACTATTACCGAATTTTAATTTGTGATGTTTCCCGTATACGCAAGCTTCACAAAAGAAGTCCTTTTGATCGATAAAAGAGACACCCCTTGATTTAAAAAACTCGCGAACTCGCTCCACGTTTATATGAGCAAGCCTTTTGTGCCACACCATTATCGACTCACATTTCATTGCAACACTTGCCGATTTAGAGTCTGTTTCAGCATTTATATGCTTCCTTATCTTAAACATCATTTTGAATAAGGAATTTTCACGAAATCCGACCGCCACCGTAATATCATTGTCAACAAACTCACAAGTTTCTTTATCCGATTTTAATTTCAGTCCTTTATCTAGAGCCGCATTAGATGAGAATAGATTCATTTGAATATCCGGAACATATAAAACGTCCTTCAAATATTTCTGCAACCAACAACTATTGTTAAATGACAGAATGTCGATATCACCATAACCAATTGCCTTGATCAAATCACCGTTTCCGACTCTCACGCTCCTAGGCTCATCAAACTTTTTATATGACGAAAAAAGACTTTTATCGAAAGTCATGTGGTCGCTCGCGCCGGAATCAAGAAACCAACCATTTTCCCGTTCATGCAGCGAACCACCGGTTAAAAATCGCGTACTTACAAATGCATCGCTGCGTCCACGACTAGCATTCGGCTCCTTTCGGTTCGGACAGTTTTTTTTAATGTGACCGCGTTGCTTGCAAAGAAAACACTTACCAGCGAACTGTTTATAGTCCTTACTCACACTGTTATGCGTGCCTTGATAATTCCGTTGATTCTTCTTGGCGACGAAAGCTTTCGGTTCCTCCAAAGACTGTGACACTAGTCGAGATTCCTCCATAATAAGGCGATTGGTCAGATTTTCAATCGTTTTTTCGTCTACAGCGGTGGATTCCCACGCAGAAAAAAAATGACTGTAGCTGTTTGGTAATGTCATCAGAATTTTCGTCATCACCATTGTCTCCGATACAGTTTCTCCCAAATCTTTCAATTGCTGCACCAGGGATTCCAGCTTCGAAATGTGGGTTGCCATATCATCATTTGGACTTTTTGAAAAACTGTAGAATTTCTGCTGGAGCATATGAATGTTCGTTTGTGACTTTTGTTCATAAACCGCCTCAAGTTTTCTCCACATAGCATTCGACGTCGAACAGTTCATTATGTGAATCAGCGGTTGATTGCCAATTGTCGTCGCAATGATTTTCTGGGCCTTTCTATCCAATTTTATCCATGCAGCCAGTTCTTTTTCTTCGTCCTCCGTTTTAACGGGATCAGCTGCAACGGGATGTTTATCTTCCCCGTTAACGATATCCCACAAATCACTCGCACTTAGGATAACCTTTATTTGGAATTTCCAAATGACCCACTGGTCTACACTCTGCAGCTTATCAATTTTCACCAGCTCACTTTCCATTATTTTGCCGTTGACCACGATTCCACTTAGAAGGTTTACTCCTCTCCGATTTCCTTGTACTCCAAGGAAACACGTCTGCTCTGGATGCTAGTTGCACAGTGAGTGAACATTATTTAAGAAACCAGGGTTACCATAGAACACTTTTATAAATGAATTCATTCAACAGGAATTAGAAAAATAAGTAAAATCAAATAACGAAAAAGAAAATTGAAAATAATCATTGTTGGACTAAGGTAAAACACTGTAGTAATTAGTGGTAGTGTAAACAGAGATTAAAAATAAAAGTGTCGCGAATTTAATGAACACATTTTGTTTTATTTTAATTCCCCCCGGCGTGAACTGAAGTGGTGAACCCGAGTGCGAGGATTTATTTTCCAGGGCTGCGACTACGCTGGACAGAGAAAGAACCTCTGGGATTAGCCCCGCAGTGGCAAATTTCCGCGGGCCAACAGGTAAGTGCCGTGCCCTGCTAATTTATCATTAAAAACACCGACGGGAAAATTCATTGCACCGCCGCCGGTGCAGACTCGCGCGGTTCAGCAGCACCCCAGCTGCGAAATGGAAGGTCGCGCAGCGATCAGCTGAGCGAGAGCCTCCGCTGATTTGGGGCACCCAGCGGCCAGCATAACTCGCTGCTTGCCGAGCAGCTTGTTGCCGCAACATTTGCTGTTCTGTCACCGAGGCACACGCACTAACACACCGGAGTGCCACTGGAAGCCGGCGAAAGTAAACAAGGCCACTTTCGCGCCCCGATTCCGGGCTTCGCTCTCACAAATAGCCACCAAATAAGTTGAGGGTGCTCACCTGTCTGGGAGAAATATCCCCAGGTTCCCTGCGGGCCCCTGCCGCCGCCAGTCCATCCCGTCGTCCAGTCGGTCCCTCCGGGCACGGTCCCCGCTGGTCCTCGCCTGTTGTGATCTGGAAAAGAAAAACAAAAACACCATCACTCTCGGCTGAAGCTTTAAACACCTTTCCGGCACTGTCCACTTCACAGCACTTTCCAACTCCCGACACTTTGTTTTGCCGGCACTTCTCGCGAAATCAACTAAACACCAGCACTCGAAAATCAAATAAGCAGGCATTATTTACCTGCTTGTTTATTCGCGCACTGCAAGCCCTAGCGACGCCGCCCGGGGATAAACAAACTCTGCCAGCCACTTGCTTCGGCGCACACACACATAGGGCAGCCTGTGTAGTAGAAGCACGGCGTCGGTAGTGCAAGCGAAGGGGAATAGGCGCGCTGTGTGGGAAGCCATCTGGGCAGGGTTGCCAGATTGCTTCGCCGGCCGAGTTCGGAGTTTCTTCCGCAAAGTTTATTTCGCGACCAAAAATTAATTAAAGTCTCCCTCTCGGACAAAATTACCGTCGGCTTAATCAATTAAACCGAGGCCGCTCAGGTAACAATATATACAAACATACCCTTTGTAGATTTTGATTGTACGGTGCGGAGAAGTTTTTAAATTTACTGGTCCCGCGTAATCAACCCCCACATGAGAAAATGGCTGAGATCTGTTGACCCTAGCAGCCGGCAAATTTCCCATTAATTGTGATCTGTGCTGCTGTCTATATGTAATGCAAGTTCTGCACAAGTTCAATCTTTTTGAGATTGCTCTCTTTGCATCAACAATCCAGTACAGATGCCGGCTTGTGTTTAACGTCAGTCCAGCTCCCCCATGCAACGTATCCGCATGTATCTGATCAATGATGATGTTTGTAACGTGATGACTGGTGGGCCAGATATAAGGATGTTTTCTTTCATAGGTAATGTTGGTGTTGCGGCCGTCACCTGAAAATAGAAATTAGGCAGCGAAAGGAACGAAATTCAGGAGACAACTCACCTGGGCACACACGATGGTCCGGCGGTATCCTGGTATCCTGCCCACCTGCGAAGACCTCCTTTCTTCCTAAAAATAATAACAATTAGGTCTAAGTACAAAATAAGTTAGATCACTGCAAATGTAAACAACCGAACCGAAACTCGCGAAATCACAATCCCGAACAATGATTTGCCTTAAACTCAGCACTTCACTACTCATGAACACAGGGAAAAAAAAATAGTCAAACAAAATCTGGTCCGGCCTAACAAATAACACGGAAAAAATAAGAAAATAGCACATACCTGAACCAAACCGGCTGCCAACCATCACAACACTTCACAACTGTCACGGAAGCTGACATTTCCTATCAGCTGGCTCAAGAGCTGAAGGGAATGAGCTGCCGTCAATGATAGTTGAGTTGTGAGGATGGTGGCAAGAAGAAATTAAGTCTGTTATACGTAAAGAGGCAATTGAGAGCGAAGCGGATGTACCGAACAGGGTAACCGGGATTGGTACCCGAGACACAACCGTTGGCCCGGCTAAAGACCAGCAGCTAGCAAAGACGAAAAGGGCATTGGTAATCGTGAAGTGGTGAAGTGCTGAAGTGCTGAAGAAACGCGCGAAAATAAATTTAATTCGGTCGGTTGGTGCCAGAATCGTTGCTTTCAACTTAAATGAGTATAAAGTTTCTTTATTAGCTTATTTTTCTTTTGGTTCATTGAAAGGCTTCGACAATCTCTTGTTTCGTTATCAGTCGATCATTATTGGATTAGATTAACTTTCAGTCGATTTTTCTCCATAATTTCTCAGTAAGGGAATTTGTCGATTTTTTTATTTCTTTAGGATTTGATTTGAGTCATCTTGTTCTCACTGGAGAGATTTTTATTATTTTCATTATTCTTATTGTTTGAATTAATTAATTATTTTTACTATTCTTATTATTTGAATTAATTAATAAACAGGAATTTCTCATGCGAAAAAACTGGAATTTTTCCCTGAAATATTTAATCGTTCCCAGTCATTTCTTTTGTGTGAGTGGTGGTGCAGGTGTTGCAAGATCGGGTCAACGGGTCATCGCGGGGTTTCTATAAGTTCGCGGGCGAATGAACATTTGGACCTTCGAGTAGCCGGATAAGCAAACATCCAGCTAGATACGTACGGTAAAAAGGAAAAACCGCGATTGACCGTTAATTCCATTAGCTAATTGATTTCTGAAAAAGAATTATTACAGAGCAAGAGCGATGGAGGCATTACTTAAAAAGCAAAAAGGCTTGCAAAAAGAATTCGAAATTCTCGTGCGAAATTTTAATAAAACCTCTAAATCTCGGTATTCGGTTAGCTATCTCCAAATTCGACTTGAAATGCTCAATACAATTTGGAGAAGTTATCGGGAAAATTTTCGTAAAGGTTCCGAAGAATTCGAAGATCAAGAAGAATTGGCCACGTTAGAGGCTCAATATGCTATCTTCGAAGATTAATTTTCAGATGTTCACGGGAAATTGTCGGAATTAATGCGCCAATGCACACCTTCAACGTCTTCCGATACTAGCAACGGAAGAGAAAGATCGGATGATGATAGGGATCGACAATCAAATCTCATCCAAAGCGAATTTAAATTACCGCGCATTAACATTCCCAAATTTGACGGACAATATAGTATGTGGAATTCTTTCAAAGACCTCTTTGTTTCGCTAATTCACAATAATAATAAATTATCGCCGGTTCAGAAATTCCATTATTTGAAATCAAATGTATCTGGGGACGCAGAACAAATGCTCCGCCATTTACAAATGACCGACGATAATTACACGGTAGCATGGCAATCATTAACTGATCGGTACGATAATAAACGCATGCTCGTGGACGATTTACTTTCTCGTTTAATGGCAATTCCCAAAAGTACGAAAGAAAATACTCAGAGCTTGCAACATTTGCTAGACACCACGAACGAATGTCTGGCAAGTTTAAAAAATCTCGGGATGAAAACTGACGACTGGGATCCTCTGATTGTTTTCATGACAGTACGTAAACTTCCTTTGGAAACGTATCGAGCGTGGGAGACGAAATACGAAAATATTAAGGAAGTACCCACGTACAAACAATTAATTTCTTGAAGGAAGATATCAAACACTTCAGAGAATCTCAGCCGCACAGTCACCACTAAATTCCAATAATTTAAATTCGTCACCAGCCGCTACTTCACGAGCCAATCCAACACCAAAAGCAGTGAAATCATTTCACAAGGCAATATCCACTGAGTGCGCAGTATGTCAGCAACAACATACTGTTCGCCAGTGTCCCAAATTCCTAAAACTAAACGGGAAAAAGAGGCGCGAACTGACCCAGACGAAGGATCTATGCCTCAATTGTCATTCGCGAAGACACAAGTCCAAGGACTGTAAGAGTTCTAGTTCTTGCTACATTTGTAGCTCCAAACATCATACTCTTCTGCCCTCAGGCTTCCAACCTGACGATTCAAATTCGGCCAGCTCAATATCGACTGCCACTACACTGTCTAAAGCAATTTCCGAGAAGGACAGAACGTCGTCCGATGAATCACATAAGGAAATTAGCTCACATTGCGCATTAGAATCCATCCCGACTTGTACATTACTTCCCACCGCTTTAGTCAAAGCGTACGCACCAAACGGGGAGGCTGGATTCTTCAGAGCTCTAATCGATCAAGGCTCCCAAGCTTCCTTTATCTCCGAAGCAGCGGTTCATTCGCTGAATCTGAAGCGCAAATATGCCTCGGCTAACATAAATGGATTAGGCCAAACTCGATCGATTAGAGCGAAAGGGGCAGTATCTCTAACTGTCAGTTCATACCTGGACGAAACAAACGCAGTCCAAGCTGAGCTACTAATCATTCCCTCCATTACAACGAAGTTACCGTCACATAAATTGTTGCACATTCCAAGCCTGGTCTCTGATTTGAAATTGGCGGATCCGAAATATCGAGAACCAGGCAAAATTGATTTGCTTCTAGGGGCCGATGTGTACCCTCAAATAATTTTGGAGGGAATGATTAAAGGTACTGACAATGCCCTCATTGCGCAGAACACAATTTTCGGTTGGATCATATCTGGTCCAACTCAGGCACGAACCTCGAACCAAGGTGTCATCAGCCTACATACAACAAACGACTTAGACACCCTCCTGCGAAAGTTCTGGGAACTTGAGGAGGTCAATACAAACAGGACATGGACAGAGGACGAAAAGACATGCGAAGAGATATACGGCACCACGACGAAAAGAGAGCCACAAACTGGTCGATACATCGTACGACTCACATTCAAAAATCCTGCAGGCGAGGCGGCTTCTCTTGGCCGATCCAGAGAGCAGGCACTCAAAAGGCTTCAACACCTGGAGAATAAATTGTCACGCAACGAACAGCTCTACTCCCAGTATCATGCCTGTATCAAGGAGTATCTTGACCTTGGGCACATGGCCGAAATCGCACCTGAATAAAACCGGTACAAGATTCTGATGGGAAATCAAAATATAGATACACATATCTACCACATCATGGGGTCCTGAAGGAGACTAGCACGACCACGAAACTCCGGGTAGTATTCGACGCTTCAGCGAAGACCTCATCCGAAATCAGCCTGAACGACGAACTCCTAGTGGGGCCTACAATACAGGAAGAACTCATTCAAATCTTGTCGAGATGGCGTACCCATAAAATAGCGCTTTCCGCCGATGTGGAAAAAATGTATCGGCAAATATGGATAGCCCCAGAACACGCCGCATACCAGCGTATCCTTTGGCGACAGAACCCCACTGAAGACATAAGGGATTTCGAATTACGCACAGTCACCTTTGGAACATCATCGGCACCGTTCTTAGCCATCAGAACGCTCCACCAACTGGCAGCGGAGTAAGCAAGCACGTATCCCGTAGCTGCAAAAATCACCAAAAGAGATTTCTATGTTGACGATCTTCTCATTTTTTTTTTTTTTTTTTTTCTTCTCTTAATGAGTTGTAAGTGGTAGACGTGTTTCATTTTGCTCCCGTATTTTGCTATTTTTTCCGCTGTTGAAACGTATCCGCTTCACCCTGAACAATTTCTTCCGAAGTAACCTGCCGCCGCGGTGCTTTCTTCAGTGCTCTTCCCTTGTTTTTTGTGGGTTTTTGGCTAATTTCTTTATAAAATTGCTACCTGGACCATGGGCGATGTGCAGAGCGACAGTGATGCAGTTACATTTAAGATTGGCAAAGAGAAGGTGCCAAGAGACAAGACCTCTTTACCCCCAGCCTTAAGTGGAGTCTCCACCCGCAACCGCAAAGCTTCTGGCAGCGTCTCTGCTCCCATTACAGAGGCTTCAAAGTCTGGCGAAGAGGATCTTCTCGCTAGAATAGCCAAGCTGCTTAAGTCATCTGAAGCCCGACTGCACTCAGTCATCACCAGCGTGGAGGATCGGCTGTCTGCCAAATTTGATTGTGCTGTGGGCAAGTTGACTGCTCAGGTCGAGCAGTGCAGTGCCCGAGTCTCGGCCGTGGAGGAAAAGCTTAGCACGCTGGCCAAAGAGAATGAAGAGTTCAAGCGCATCGGCCGCCTCAGCGATGCTGTCGTTAGAGGTATCCCTGAAGTACCTAATGAAGACCCGAGAAGCTTACTTAAGGAGTTATCTGTCATCGTGCAACATACGCTCTCCCCCTATGCGGGAGCGTTCCGTCCTAAGGGGCGTGTAAGAGATGGCGCTTCAAAGGATCGCGATCGACCTATCATCTTACGCTTCTCTTGCCCCAATGAAAAAAGAGCTTTCTTCTCGGCTGTTCGGTCACGGAAGGGACCTATCAAATTAAATGAGCTTAAAGGCTTCTCTGCTACTACCAACGTGTACATTAATGAGAGCCTCACACCCATATATCAAATGTTGGTGCGCAAAGCTCTTAAGCTCTTCAAGGAGGGGAAATTAACAAACGCATACACTTCGGACGGGATCGTCTACGTTAAACGCACCAAAAATGGGTCCCCTATCTGCCTCACTAGCCTAGATGATTTGGATCGCCTGTCTGCCACGCTCGCAAAAACATCAACACCGTCCGAGGAGGAGGCAAATGTTGACGATATGGATGCTGGCGATACACACCCTTAATAGTATAATGATTGCTTATTTTGATCTCCTTTTAAATTCACTTCTCTTTCTTTTCTATCTTTTCTTTGTTATTAAGTTAATTATTTTAAAAATTTTCTGCTTTCAGAACGAGTTTCCTATGTCTTGTACTTACCCTCTGCATGTGCGAACTGATGAGTTGTGTTACCTACATTCGACTGAATTTCTTTCAATTTCTTATGCTGTCGCTCAGCTTACGTCGGAGTTCGGTCTCTGTGCGCTTGAGTTCTTAAATCATTAATACTAATTTGCCTAGTACCAAAGTAGGTACTATGGTCCATATTTTTTCCTCGCTCTCGCGTGGTTTTAACGTCTGCTATTTCAATGCCAGAAGCATTAGGTCAAAGATTGATGAATTAAGGGTCACCTTCCAGGGTGCGAATCTGCATGCCATCCTCATTAGTGAGTCCTGGCTTTCGCCTGGCATACCCTCGAGCTGTGTCTCCTTTCCTGGTTTTAAGCTTCTCCGTCGTGAGAGGGTTGACAGGAGGGGTGGTGGAGTTGCAATCTATATCAGAGACTACCTTAAGACAAAGTTATTATGCCAGTCCAACGGTGGTTCTCTTGAGTTTGTTTGCGTGGAGGTTGACACGGGTCCAGATAAGTGTGTCCTTTGTGCGGTATATTGCCCTCCAAATTTATTTAGTCTTGATGACTCCTTTGACTTTGCAACCGCGATGACTCACTTGTCGCATCGCTACGATAATATAATAGTGGCTGGGGACTTTAATGTTGATCTACTCCTTGACAACTCCCTTTCTGATACGTTCCTGACTATGATTAAATCATTGCACCTTAACGTTATCAATTCCTCTCCGACATTCTTCCATACCAGTCGGCCCTCGCAATTTGATCTTTTGCTCACTTCTGTTCCCAACCGTGTAGCCCGCTTTACGCGACTTTTTCCACCAGCTATCCTTGACCATGATATGTTGCTACTTGAGTACAACTTAGCAACTGATTACTCGTCAACTCCCCCTTGTGTTGTGAAATTTCGGGACTTCAATAACATAAATACTGAAGCCCTTCTTGACGAATGCTCTTCCATCAACTGGACCCAGCTTTTCGCGCCCGACTTCAGTTCTCATTTTTCCCTCCTCGACACCCAGGTGAATAAGTTCAGTCACACAATTAAATACCTGCTGGACAAATATGCAGCTCTTCAGCTTAAGCAAATCAAGTCCTGCGCTTGCCCATGGTTCACTCGTGATATCCTGAAACTTATAGCGCAGCGTGACTACCTATATCGCCTTCATCGCAGGCTTCGTTCGGAGGACAGTCTCTCTAATTTCAAAAAAGCCCGGAACCTCGTAACGAGAAGAGTGAGAGAGGCCAAATCTAGATACTATGCCTATAAGCTCGGGGGCTCTGATTCTTCTAAAAATCTGTGGAGGAATCTCCGGAGTCTGGGTGTCACCGCCAAGGACGAGGTAAAATGCGACTTGGATGCTGATACCCTTAATAAACATTTTGTTTCCGCTGGCAGAGCGAACTCCTGCTCGACTTCTGTTGAGGTTCCTCAACCTTCTTCTTCTTCTGCTTCTGAAGGCTTCAGTTTCCGCTGCGTAAGTGAGCCCGAGGTAGCTAATGCGATCCTCTCCATTAAATCCAATGTACTCGGTGCTGATGGTATACCCCCTCGTTTCATAAAACTTCTGCTGCCAACTATTGCTCAACCTATCACCACGATTTTTAACAATTGTCTTACCTTTAGTGAGTTTCTTTCCTTGTGGAAAGATGCTTTAGTTTTACCCATAGCTATGCTTGGAACTCCAGCCGAACCAGGGGATTTCAGGCCAATAAGCCTGCTGTGTTTCCTGTCAAAAGTGCTTGAAAAGCTAATGTCTCTTCAAGTCACGGAGTATCTTGAGGGCATGCATTATTTATGTCGTTGGCAATCCGGCTTCCGGACTGGCCATAGTTGTGAGACTGCTCTCCTGAGGGTCACAGCTGACTTGAGAGCCGCGCTCGATAATGATGGTGTTGCTTTTCTGATATTACTTGACTTCTCCAAAGCATTTGACAGTGTGACACACCCTATTCTGCTTCGTAAACTGAGGGATTTGTTTGGATTTGGTAGCTCTGCGCTCAAGCTTATAAGTAGTTTTCTTGCTGATCGTTCCCAGCGAGTTCAAGTTGGTGATGTTGTGTAGGGAAGCTGACGCTTGTCCTCAGGAGTTCCTCAAGGATCAATACTTGGTCCTTTGTTATTTAGCCTCTTTATCAATGATCTTCCGCGGGTTCTAAGCAACTGCTCAGTCCATCTATATGCTGACGATGTTCAACTCTACCTAGATTGTCCGTTGGGGTTCCTTGAGAATTGTGTCACTCTAATTAATGATGACCTAAACAATGTGTTCCTTTGGTCTATCAATAACCGCTTGACAGTCAATCCCAGCAAGTCCCAAGCCCTGGTCCTAAGTAGGGACACCCTGGACTTGTCATACTTTCCTCCTATTGAGTTGAATCACTCCAGGCTACCCTTCGTTCTTAAAGCGAAAAATCTGGGCATAATATTGAGCTCCAACTTGAAATGCTGTGACCACATTAAATTGCTGCTAAGCAGGATGTATGGAGCTCTCCGAAGGCTCTGGCTGTTCGCTAGCACCCTCTCCCCAGATCATCGGATTCGGCTGGTGAAAACGTTAGTGCTACCACATTTTACGCATGGTTCTCTAATTTACCCCCTCCTTGACTCCAGGTGTAGGAGTAAGCTTGAGGTTGCCTACAACGATTGTCTGCGATTTGCCTTCCGTTTACGTAGATTCGGCCACGTTTCCCCATACCGTCTCAAAACCGTTGATTGTCCTCTTGAGGTGCACTTGCGGCGTCGCGCTCTGGTGTTTTTACATAATGTGAACTACTGGTCCCGCTAAAGAGTAGCAGACGTTCAGACCTGCTGCTACCTCGGTGTCGGCATGCCGTTTTGAATAGTTCCTACCTTGTCCAAGCCATACGGGCTTGGAACTCACTACCATCGTCAATTCAGTGCACGAGATCGAAAACCTCCTTTAGACGACTGCTATGTGAGCATTTAACATGATAGGCAGACACATACATATACATATGTAGGCCATCCCTCTACATCCCTTTTCACTTCGCGCATGGACTGGGTAACTCATAATTTCACTTAATTCTAGTTTACTTCCCTTTTGCTTTCCATATTTCTTTTCTTTTACTTTCTTTCCTCTACTTTTGCCACTTACTTCCTTGTTTTTCTCTTTTTAGACCCTTATTGTTTTTCACTTAGGATTTATTGTTATTATATAACATTTAGTAGTACTATTTAAAGATCTTGTCTTATTGTACTCCTCTGAAATAAACTTTATTATTATTATTATTATTATTATCTTATGACTGGAGCCGACACAATTGAAGAGGCGTCACAACTGCGTCGTCAACTTACAAGTCTCACTAACTCTGGAGGATTTCACCTACGGAAATGGGTCTCCAACGATCGTGAAGCTCTGGGTGGCCTGAGGAATGAATACGGACGTGAAGAAGCATCCATTCCACTTAATCCAGAGGATCACGTGAAGACTCTTGGAATTCTCTGGAAACTGAGTAGCGACATATTTTATTTCAAAATAAACCTCTCGCCTTTGCAGGAATCGACCACGAAGAGAAAGGTTCTATCAGACGTCGCTCGGCTTTTCGATCCGCTCGGCTGGCTCGCCCCTGTAGTCATAACTGGGAAGATAATGATGCAATCACTATGGCAAGAAGGACTTACCTGGGACGAGAGAATACCACCAAGTCTGCACAACGAATGGATGAGATATCGGGAAGCATTACCACAACTGGAGAATCTCCGAATCCCTCGCTGGCTAAAAACGAGACAGGATCACTCTTGCGAGCTCCATGGGTTCACTGATGCATCGGAGAACGCTTACGCCGCTGCGTTATACGTGAGGGTGAGTAACGGTGAGGGTTCGGTGCATGTTTTTTTTTTTTTTTTTTTTAAAGAACCATCAGCTTAGTCAAAGCCTTGAGAAACAAAGTTAATCTAGAGCGCATGACTGATCAATCATCATTTGGTTCTATGTTAGTACACATGCGACCATAACCTTCATGCAGATTTTTCTTTAACACATGCTTACTGACACGAACATCAAACAAATCAGCATTCTTATTAACATTTAACCTCATCCGATTGATGGGTTGAAAAAAACTGTAATTATTTTTGCAAAGACTAGTATGCAGAAGCGGCACCACCCTGAGATTGCGCTCGTTCGTTCTGAGACAGAAATTTGTTTTAAGAAACGTCGAGTCTATCTTACCGGTTAATAACTGGTGAACAAATACAATATCAGCGATCTCCCGACGTTTATGCAGAGAATGCATATCCAGGAGTCTGAGCCGATCATTGTAAGGAGGAAGAATGACCGGATTAAGATTAGATTAATTATTGCCAAGACTCCGGTCGCCCCTGTCAATAAGATATCAATCCCAAGAATTGAACTCTGTGGCGCGGTCTTGCTAGCTTGACTAGTGCAGAAGGTGCGAAATAGCCTACAACATCGCGGCTATTCACGCGTGGACGGATTCTACCATCACACTCGCGTGGATCCGCAGCTCGCCAAATCGTTGGAAATGTTTCGTAGCGAACAGAGTTACTGAAATCACCTCCATCCTTACACCAGAAATGTGGCATCATGTGAGGTCAGAGGATAATCCAGCAGATTGCGCCTCCAGAGGCATAACGCCTACAGACCTCGAGGAACATCACCTTTGGTGGCAGGGGCCCAGTTGGCTAAAACAGTCCGAAAGTGAGTGGCCCGAAATGAAACTAAGTTGTAGCACGGACGAGGAATGCAAAGAAAAAAGGCTACTCCAAAATCGCGTCAGACCCAAGAATCCACGAAGAGTTTTCACAACGCCAAGGAGGATAACGAGTTCCATGTATTTGGAAGATACTCATCTCTGACGAAACTAATCCGAGTCTCAGCACAGATTCGTCGTTATCTACGCAACCTACTGAAACCTGAGAACGAGCGCACCGATTATAAAGACATCATAACCGCAGCAGAACAGCGAGCAACGCTACATCAACTATTAAAAATTGCTCAGCAAGAGTCTTTCAAGGTCGAGATAAATACGTTGATACGGGGCCTGCCAACTCCCAATAAGAGCAAACTTAATCCGCTTCATCCTTATCTCGATGCCCAGGGTTTGATGAGAGTCGGAGGACGCTTGCAGGATGCGAATATTCCCATCGACGAGAAGCATACAGTGATATTATCACCGCAGCATCAGCTCACAAAACCCATCATCGCCGAAGCTCACCAAGTGACTCAACACGGAGGCACTCAGTTAATGTTAGCACATCTACGGCGACGATACTGGATTCTAGATGCACGAAACACTTTGCGCAGACATAGTCACCGATGCTTAAAATGCTTTCGACAGGCGGCCGAAACCAGCAAGCAATTGATGGGGCAATTACCACGCCCAAGGGTATCACCGGCGAGACCCTTCGCCCACACTGGCCTAGACTACGCCGGCCCGATCAACATGCGCGTATCGAAAGGTAGAGGAACCAAATCCTACAAAGGATATATAGCGGTATTTGTGCGTCTCTGTACCAAGGCGATTCATCTCGAGGCGGTAAGCGATTTGACTACACCAGCCTTCCTAGCTGCATTCCGTCGCTTCGTAGCTCGCCGTGGACTTCCCAATAGCTTGTATAGCGACCGCGGCACAAATTTCGTCGGCGCGGAAAAACAGTTGAAGCAGGAATTAAAGAAGGCCAAATCGGAAGAGAACGCCGCCAACCTTTTCGCGAACGAAGGCGTCGAATAGAATTTCATACCCCCAGCCTCCCCACACTTCGGCGGACTGTGGGAAGCCGGGGTCAAATCAATGAAATACCACATGAGGCGAGTGATCGGCAATTCCACCCTCACCTACGAGGAAATGGCCACGGTGCTATGCCAAATCGAAGCATCATTGAACTCCAGACCACTTTGCCCACTAACGAACGACCCGGACGACTTAAGTTCCTTGACGCCAGGACACTTTCTCATCGGCACAGCACCCTTAACACCGCCAGAACCGCAATTGCTGGACAGCAACGCACACTCGTTAACACTATGGAAGCTCTTGAAACAAATGCATCAACAGTTCTGGGCGCGCTGGAGCAAGGAATATTTAGGTCGTCTTCAACAAAGACCGAAATGGACCAAGGAGCACGCTAGCCTTAAGCCTAACACATTAGTCCTCGTCAAAGACGAACGGTTTCCGCCCTCTAAGTGGCCCTTGGGGCGAATTGTGGAAGTACACCCTGGACAATACGGCTTTGTGCGAGTTGTCACGGTCAAAACAACCAACGCAACCTTGACACGTCCCATCACAAAGATATGCGCTCTCCCGGAATCGGCGACATACGAACCGGACAAGCAGTAAATGATTGCACGAACGTACGCAAATCAACTACCCGCACGAATTCTCTTTTTTTTTTCTCAGTACGCACGAAAAAAGGCTCCATCCCGATCAATTACCTTTAGCGATAGGTAATCGTCGATCCCCCGCACAAGGATGGATCCTACGAAACACACACCATAGTGGGAAGCTGAACGTATGCTCCTCATTGGATATTGAAATGTTCCCCAATTGAACATTTCAAGGAGGCGGAGGAATGTTGCGGACGTCACCTGAAAATAGAAATTAGGCAGCGAAAGGAACGAAATTCAGGAGACAACTCACCTGGGCACACACGATGGTCCGGCGGTATCCTGGTATCCTGCCCACCTGCGAAGACCTCCTTTCTTCCTAAAAATAATAACAATTAGGTCTAAGTACAAAATAAGTTAGATCACTGCAAATGTAAACAACCGAACCGAAACTCGCGAAATCACAATCCCGAACAATGATTTGTCTTAAACTCCGCACTTCACTACTCATGAACGCAGGGGAAAAAAAATAGTCAAACAAAATCTGGTCCGGCCTAACAAATAACACGGAAAAAATAAGAAAATAGCACATACCTGAACCAAACCGGCTGCCAACCATCACAACACTTCACAACTGTCACGGAAGCTGACATTTCCTATCAGCTGGCTCAAGAGCTGAAGGGAATGAGCTGCCGTCAATGATAGTTGAGTTGTGAGGATGGTGGCAAGAAGAAATTAAGTCTGTTATACGTAAAGAGGCAATTGAGAGCGAAGCGGGTGTACCGAACAGGGTAACCGGGATTGGTACCCGAGACACAACCGTTGGCCCGGCTAAAGACCAGCAGCTAGCAAAGACGAAAAGGGCATTGGTAATCGTGAAGTGGTGAAGTGCTGAAGTGCTGAAGAAACGCGCGAAAATAAATTTAATTCGGTCGGTTGGTGCCAGAATCGTTGCTTTCAACTTAAATGAGTATAAAGTTTCTTTATTAGCTTATTTTTCTTTTGGTTCATTGAAAGGCTTCGACAATCTCTTGTTTCGTTATCAGTCGATCATTATTGGATTAGATTAACTTTCAGTCGATTTTTCTCCATAATTTCTCAGTAAGGGAATTTGTCGATTTTTTTATTTCTTTAGGATTTGATTTGAGTCATCTTGTTCTCACTGGAGAGATTTTTATTATTTTCATTATTCTTATTGTTTGAATTAATTAATTATTTTTACTATTCTTATTATTTGAATTAATTAATAAACAGGAATTTCTCATGCGAAAAAACTGGAATTTTTCCCTGAAATATTTGATCGTTCCCAGTCATTTCTTTTGTGTGAGTGGTTGTGCAGGTCTTGCAAGATCGGGTCAACGGGTCATCGCGGGGTTTCTATAAGTTCGCGGGCGAACGAACAGTTGGCGTTTTCCAAACGACCTCCAACTCTGATGAGATTATTTTCATCAAAAATCGGACTCAACGACAGCAAGCGACTTTTTCGGTGCAATGGTTGTTTCCTCTTTAGTGCCATGTATTCCTCCGGAAACGCAACTCGTTGAATCATTTGAAGCACAGTAATGCGTGCAGCACTTATCTCGGTTACAGACAATGGTCCATAATTTCCTACCTTGACTCTACAAATATTTACAAAACGTTTCATCATGGCCACAACACGTACTAATTTAGTAAATGATGCATACCGAAGCAAAATATCCGCATCCACTTCCGAATAGAATATAACCGTTTTTAACCTTTTTAATTCCGGTTCCGGCTTACTTATGTTAATTTTACATGGTGGCCATTCGGTACTGTTTTTAATAAGCCACTCTAGGCCATGCCACCACAGATCATTTTCAATTATTTCGTTCGCAAAGAGGCGATTTCTGCAGGGTTTTGATGTGTAGGGACGTATCTCCAATGCTGTGGATTTGTTGCATCCTGGATCTCGGCAACCCTGTTTGCGACATACGTTTTCCATTTCGATGGATGGCTTCTGATTCAATGAAGTGCTACCATTGAGTCAGACCATGCAACCACCGATGTCTCTGTTAATTCGAGATACTGAATTGTTGCAACTATTAAATTTGCTAGGAGCATTGCACCGTTCAGCTCCAACCGAGGAACAGTGGTTGGCCGTACTGGGGCTACTCTTGTTTTAGCTGTCAGCAGATAAGATCTCACTGTGCCATCACTATCCTCAACCCGTGCGTAGACTACCGCGGCATATGCTTTGTTGGACGCATCGCAAAATCCATGCAATTGTATAGTTTTCTGCCCTTTCGATGTATCTATCCATCTAGATATCCTTACTGCCTACAATTTATTCAATTGCTCTTTAAACCTTTGCCAATGCTTTGCTATATCTTCTTCAACTTCAACATCCCATGAATAACCCTTTATCCACAAAGTCTGAATCAGTATTTTTGCTAAAACTATCACCGGTGCAATCCAGCCCAATGGATCATATAGTGAGGCGACCTCGGACAAAATTGATCTCTTGCTCAGAGTATGTCTTTTTTTATTAGCGTTGTACGCATACGTAAAATAATCGCTGGAAGGATACCACTTTATTCCCATGTTTTAATAGTTTCTGTTTCGTCAAAATTCAGCACACCTTGAGATTCTCTAAACTCTTTGGGCACCTGTTCCAATATTTCCGCATTATTACTGGCCCATTTTCTCAAATTGAAACCGCCCACCTTCAGCATATTAATGCATTGCATTTGTAACGTTTTTGCCTCATGAATCGTGTCCGCTCCTGTCAACAGATCATCCACATAAAAGTCTGTAAATGCAATCCTGGATGCTAAAGGCCAGTTGTTTGCTTCATCCATTGCCAATTGTTGCAGAGTTCGAATCGCAAGGAATGGTGCTGCGGGTGTTCCAAACGTTACAGTGCACAATTCGTAATCCTCAATGATTTTTGTCTCAGGATTCTGCCATATTATTCTCTGGTATGGGCGATGTGTAGGGTAAATTAAAATCATTCTATACATCTTTTCTATGTCTGCCGTCATTGCGATTCGATATCTCCTCCATCTTAGCAGCGTACAAGCTAATTTAGGTTGAATTGTAGGGCCAATAAGTAGTTGTTCGTTCAACGACTGTCCATTATAACTTTTTGCTGAGGCATCAAACACCACTCGAACCTTCGTGGTGGTACTCTCTTTAAACACGGCGTGATGCGGAATATAATAACTTTCGTTACCTGAAGCCTCAGCCTCATTTACTTGTTGCATATGACCCAACGTTATGTATTCATTTAGGCATTTTGTATACTCCCCCTCCAAATAAGAATCTGTTTTTAATTTATTTTGTAACTGATAAAAACGTTTCAGGGCCAGATTCCTAGAAGGGCCAAACTTTGGTTGCCTTTCTCCTTTAAACGGCAGTTTCACCTGATACTGCCCGTTTTCCAGTCGACGATGTGTTGCTTTAAATACATCTTCATACTCTGCATCTTCTGGCTTCATTAAAAGTTTTTCAATAACTTCCTCTATTTCCCAAAATTTTTTGATTTGGTTATTTAGTTGTTCTTCAGAATTGATGGTTGTCATAAAGGCTTCTACCTTTGGAATTGGGGATGCAGGTATGTTTCCTACGATTATCCATCCAAATATTGTATTGATCGCGATGGGAGCATTATTTGCTCCCTTTTTCATTCCTTTCATTAACATCTTAGCATATGCCTTTGCTCCAAGAAGCACATCGACAGATCCCGGCCTCCAAAAATCAGGATCCGCCAAATCTAGTCCTGATAAATAATCCCAATTTTCCATTTTAATTGGTGCTGTTGGTAACATGTCCGTAATTTTCTGTATCACCAGCATATCCATCTTCATACTCGCGTAATCGTAACAACAAGAGACAAGTTTCAAACTAACTAATCTATTGGATTTAGTTGCTGTGCTGCAATGTAATCCTGTTACCTTTATTTTGGTAGGCTCTCCCTGCATTTTAAGACGCGACGCCGGCAAGCATCTTCCGTAATAAAAGACATCTGCGATCCTGGATCCACCAAGCATCGCAAACTGATCCTTTTCCCTTCATTGGTTTTTGCTGTTACTTTAGTTGTAGCCAGTAATGCATTATGAAATGTTGTTGACATGAAACTTCGAGTTCTATCATTATCGGAACTGCCTCCATGTCTCATTGTCCCCACAACCACCCTGACTGTTTATACCGAGCTGATCATAACCTTGTTTATGTACATAACTCTTAGTGTTATCCTCATTTTTTTCCTTTAGATCCACTTTCAGTTTGTGACCTGTATGATTACCATTATGGATCCCTTTGATCCTTTCGTTCGTACCCCTTCTGTTATCAGCTGACGCCGAAAAATGCTACAAATGATGATGGGACCCCTTACATATCCTACATCTTCGATCACTACTACATGAGTTTGCCCTATGCTTATTGGAAAAGCAGTTGAAGCATCTTTTCGATTCCTCTATGCACCTTTTTCGATGTTGAACATCCATCTTGAGAAATGTTGGACACGCACCAACGTAATGTCCAGCTCCACATGCTGGACATTTAGCTTCATTCATTACATGATGAGCCTTTGTTTGGGGGAAAGTCAATAATACGACTGCATTTTCGTTTAAATTTTGCTTTTATTTTAGAAGTGACTCCACAGGCGGTTACAACGTAACTAACTAACTTAAGGCTAGAGTTCTGCTAGTAGCGGGACTTAGACAACTCCTGACGGTATAGCCAGATCGTAAACATACCGCCCGCCTCGTCGAAGACTCGGGAAGTTCCGCCCGCCGTGTTGAGTGTGGAAGTAGAAAAGTTATGGAGCAGTCGGCGAAAGCAAATCGTTATCGGCGGTCGGAAGAGGGCATATTTTTACCACCGGACGTTTAAGTATTGTCTGACGAGCCTTTACCGATACAACGCGGACCTTTCCATCGTCACCTGGATGCGTAGCAACAATTCTGCCCAATAGCCATTGAGAGGGTGGAAGTCGGTCTTCCTTGATGAGCACCAGTGCGCCTACGGAGATGTTAGTGGTTTCCTGGACCCATTTGCTGCGTTGTTGCAGAGTATGCAAGTAATCCTGTGACCATCGTTTCCAAAACGTCTCGAGAAGTTGTTGCAATTGCTGCCACCGGGATAGACGATTGCTTGGTATTTCGAGAGTACTTGGTTCCGGAACGGATATTAAACAAGCTCCTACAAGGAAGTGACCCGGAGTTAGATCAGAGGGATCACTACTCATCGGATGCAAAGGTCGGGAATTGAGCACCGCCTCGATTTGACTCAGAACTGTTGTCATCTCCTCGAACGTTAAAACTTTGTCCTGGATTAGCTGGTTAAGGTGTCGCTTCACCGATTTTATTCCAGCCTCCCACAAGCCTCCGAAGTGGGGAGCGGAAGCTGGGATGAAATGCCACTGAGTTCCAATAGTGGCGAGCGCGGTGAGTATCTCTGTTTTGAATTGGCTGGACCAAGATGATTTATTGTGGCTCAATTCTTTGTTGGCTCCTACAAAATTCGTTGCATTATCGGAGAAGATATTGCTAGGAATTCCTCGACGGGAGACGAAGCGTTTGTAGGCAGCAATAAATCCGCAGGCGGTCAAATCACTGACGGCCTCCAAGTGAATGGCCTTTGTCGAGAAGCAAATAAACAGAGCAATATAACCCTTATACGATTTGTATCCGCGTCCTTTGGTGGCGCGAAGTTGAATAGGACCCGCATAATCCACCCCAGTATTGTTAAAAGGCTTCGAGGGAATCACTCGGGGTTGAGGCAAGTTAGCCATTACCTGCTGACAAGGTTTCGCCTAATGTTTGAAGCAGTTTATACATTGTCGAAGAATTCTCTTGATCACGGGGCGAGCATTCAGGATCCAATACTGCTGGCGGAGAAAATTGATGGTCGCAGTTTCACCTCCATGCATAGTTCGGTGATGGGCATTCCGAATGAGCATGTGTGTTAGCCACGATTTCCTGTGTAGTATCAAAGCATGTTTCTCATCAAAAGTCAACAAAGAGTGGTCTAATCTGCCGCCGACTCGCAGGAGATCCTCATGAAGAACGGGCTTTAAACGAATTAGCCTGCTTTTTCTTGGAGGCGCCTCTCCTTGCCGTAGGCATTCAATTTCCTCCGCAAAATACTGCTTCTGGACGTATTTAATCCAGAATGTGCGGCTATCATTAAGCTCAGCTGTGGTTAAAGGACCGTGCTTCTTAGCAGAAGCATAACGACGAAAGCTGTGAACAAAGCGGAAGAGATAGGCAGTGACTCGATCTAGCTTAAGAATCGATGAATATTTTTCAAGGAATCCCCACGACGCATGGTTAGGAGTCGATGTCTGACTGAGATGAATATGAGTAGCCTTTAACTCCAATGATTCCGGGTCAACTGATGGAGCAGGTTGAGGAGGCCATAGTTGCGAGGGATAACTCAACCAAGAAGGCCCTCTCCACCAATGACTGGCGGAGCATAACGCCCGAGCCGACGTTCCTCGCGATGCTAAGTCGGCTGGATTGCTTTCAGACGAAATGTAGCGCCAAGATTCCTCTGGAAGAATAGTTTGAATATCTCCAGTTCTATTAGCGACAAAGGAAGGCAATCGTTGTGGGCATGTTTTTAGCCAGGCTAAGACTGTTGTAGAATCTGACCATGCGGTAACTGCGACTCCTTTATGGTGTAGAGCGTCACGCACATATGCCAGTAGTTTAGCGAGAAGGTGGGCGCCGCACAACTCCAAGCGCGGAATCGAGAGGCGTTTGACCGGAGATACTCGGGATTTTGCCGCTATCAGGGTAGTTTGAATTTGGTCGAAATCATGAATTACCCTGAGGTAAACGACGGCGGCATAGGCTAACTCCGAGGCGTCCGAAAACCCATGAAGTTCACAGCCAAGTTGAGAAGGATTATTCCCTGTCCAGCGAGGAATCTTTAGGTTATTTAAATGCGGGAAATCAGCTTCAATCTCCTTCCATTCCAAACTAAGGGATGTAGGCAATGGAGTATCCCATTCGAGTTTTTCCAGCCATAATTTCTGGATCAAAATCTTAGGGCGAATTATAACGGGGCATATCCATCCTAATGGATCGAAAAGTTTCGAAGTCATAGATAGAACTGTTCGCTTAGTCGGCGGCAGGCAGCTGGAGGGGAGATTAACTTGATATTCAAATTCATCAGCTAAGGGTGTCCAAACGATTCCAAGAGCTTTAATTTTGGGATCGAAGCTTAGATTCACAGCATTTTGATGTCGCTCGGCTAAAGGAAGATGATCAAGTAGGCCGGGATGATTTGATGTCCACTTGCGCAGATGAAATCCGCCCGCCGTAAGCAACTTAGTGAGTTGGTTCTGGAGCTCTAGGGCAGAAGGGAAATCAGAACTGCCAGACAAAATGTCATCTACATATGCGTCCTGAAGAAGTGCTTGCGCACCTACTGGGTATGTGGTCTGCTCATCTCTTGCTAGCTTGAGCAGAGTTTGAATAGCCAGAAAAGGAGCACAACTCATTCCGTATGTGACGGTAAGTAAACGATAATCTTGGACAGGGGCGTCAGCGGATGAACGCCAAACGATGCGCTGAAGATCTGCGTCGTCGGAATGTATGCGTATCTGGCGATACATTTTCTCGATATCAGCTGAGAAGACGATAGCATGAGTACGCCAGCGTAAGATAATACCCATTAAATCCGATTGCAACTTAGGGCCGGTGTGTACCTGATCATTAAGAGATAGATGATTTGCGGTTTTAAAGGACGCGTTAAAAACGACGCGCAATTTTGTAGTTGTGCTATCTTCCTTGAGCACTGGATGATGAGGAAGGTAACAAATAAACTGGTTTTCCGAATCGTCTGGTGGGGTTATGCTTTGCATGTGTCCGAGGCTAAGATATTCATCCATAAATGCCTTATACCCTTCGAATAGCTTTTGATCCTTTTGGAGACGTGTTTCGATCCTCTGTAGGCAATGAACGGCAAGATCACGAGAACGATGGACTTGAAAATAGTCTCGCTGAATCAACGGCAATCGAACGATGTATCTTCCGTTATTATCTCGAGTGGTGGTTCGTTCAAAAAATTGTATACATTCGAGTTCTGTCGCGGTATAAGTAGGGGCTTTAGGAACTTCCTCCACTTCCCAAAACTTCAATAAGGACTCATTTAAATGAGTGTCGCGTGTTAAGAGATGTGAGGACGAATGCAAAGAATAATTAGATAAATTGGACGAAGCAGGGCCCGAAAGTATCCAGCCAAAGACAGTGCACTGAGCCATAGGGGCGGATGAGGCGCCCTTTCGAAGTCCATCTCGAATTATTATGGGGAAAACGTCGGCTCCGAGTAACAATTCTATGTCCCCAGGTTGATCAAAGTTTGGATCAGCGAACGGTAGATCTGCGATGTGAGGCCAGCTGCTGTCTATTACTGGACGTGACGGTAGGCTATTGGTAATCTTAGGCAGAACTAGCGCCGGAAACTTTAAATTAAATTTAGGGTCAACACTTGAAAACATCTCTAGATGAACCGTGAAGATAGAACGCCCAGATGATATCGCTCCAATACCAGAAATAATTGCGTCGGATTTATAAGCTTGAGTTTCAAGGCGTTTAGCGAGGGACTGGGAAATAAACGAAGACTCAGATCCAGGATCAATGAGAGCTCGAGCATTGACAAAATCACCCACTGGTGATCGCAGCACAACATTCGCGGTGGCGAGTAGCACAATTTGATTCAGGGTTTTTTCGACTACGAGATGCGTGTTCACAGTCGAAGCCGCCACTCCTGAATTACTCGTGGTTGCTAGGTTAGGCGGGGAAGAAACTTGTGCAATATTCGTCGAAGGTGAGGAACTACAACCTGCTTCCAAAGTGTTGTTGGTGGGCTCGCTATGGAGCAAGGTATGATGCTTTTGAGAGCAGATTCTACATCTTCCTTCATTTTGGCAAGCACTAACAAGATGCTGCGGAGATAAGCAGTTGAGACAGCAATTTAATTTCAAAAGAATCGCCTTTTTCTGGTCTGCTGGTTTTCGCTTAAAATTAAAGCAATATAGCAAAGAATCTTTGCCATTGCAGTAGGCACATTTTCTCTCCCTTTTTCCATCCGTGGACAAATGAACATGCCGATCCTGTCGCAGTGTTGCATTCGAATTACCGATACGTTTGCTGGTCGAAGCGGAAGTCGAATTAATTACCTCTAAGGCGCGAATCCGACCTTTGAGGAACGTTTTTAATGATTCGAATGTGACTTGCTCAATAGTCAATGCTGCGGTAGAGTTTTCCCAATCTCGGCGGGTATCGGCATCGAGCTTGGTAACCGTGATATACAAAAGCCAGTCGTCCCAATGCTCAACTGGGCGATCAAGGTTTTTCAAGGCTGCAAGCGCATCTGACGTCCCGTCAAGCAACCGTTTCATATCCGCACTATTTGCAACCGTAGCCTTGGGAAGTTGCATAATGGATTTCAATAAAACATTAATAAGAATGCGCTTATTGTCATAGCGTTCATTCAAGAGATCCCAAGCCGCCTTAAAGTTCGCATGCGTAACGGACAAATTTCGCAAAAGCTTTTCGGCATCACCAGTTAAGTTCGATTTAAGATATTGGAGGCGTTGAACACTACTCAGATTGTGATTATCAATGATGAGCGATTTGAACATGTCGCGAAATGAAGGCCATTCCAGATAATCGCCAGAAAAGCTGGGAATACAAAAGCGAGGAAGAGGATTGGAACCCGAAGCAATAACCGTGGGAGGCTCCCTAAAAGTTCGATCCAAGTCACCGCTTCCGACTTCAAGATTCTCAATGCTATCCGCGATAACTCCTTTCGCCTCAAGGTATGCATTCTCGACAGTGAAAAAAAGGTCATCCCGAAAGTAGGCTATTTTTTCGCGCTCCGTTTCCGTGGCTGTGATACTAAGTTGATTATTTAAATTATTGAATCGCGTCCAGTATTCTTGTAATAAATCCCATCTACCTTTGAGATACCCTTTGGTATGTTTAGCTTTTCCGGCCTTATTAAGATTCGTAATAAAGTTGAGAATACCCTTTTGTGGCGTATCTATCTTTGCGAGCAGTGCAAGCAGTTCGGAGGACATGATGCTGTGCGCGATATGTGCACTCGTAAAGATAATTGGACCAGACTCACCAAATCAGGTTTTCCCCAGGCTGAAGGACGGCAATTAAGTGAGGCTTAACACGGAAATTGGCGCGAACACGAGCACTAAGTTGATGGAGCTCTAACTGCCGTTAGTCCCGTAACAATGATCGGGTACGGTTAAATGGACTGTACTGCACTGCACTGCACTGCACTGCACTCCCGCACGGACTCCACACGTGCTACAGGTATATTTAATGAAAAGCACAGCCACGAATTAGCACCTTTTTTACGCGTTATGTGTCTGAGCGGATGAATATCGCGAAATCAATCCCTCAGCTCCTTCGAAGCTGCTCGATGACGAACGTTCTCAATGGTCCACGCAGCGGATCCGCACTTCACACGAAGAACACAGGCGAAGAAAAATAATCAATCGATTAATAGTCGAAACGACGCGAAAATCGATGCTCATTAAGAGGTTTCCCGGCCAATGCACCAAAATGTTTGGGGGAAAGTCAATAATACGACTGCGTTTTCGTTTAAATTTTGCTTTTATTTTAGAAGTGACTCCACAGGCGGTTACAACGTAACTAACTAACTTAAGGCTAGAGTTCTGCTAGACTTAGACAACTCCTGACGGTATAGCCAGATCGTAAACAGCCTTCGTATTTTGTTCTTTTGGACCCATTGCATGAGCCAAAGACTCCAACACTCTAAACCTGGTTTCCAAAAATGTCCGAAATTGTCCGAACTTTGGCAACTCCTCTGATGCGCCAAGTTCCTCTTCCCAAAGTCTTAGAGTTACCAATGGCAATTTCTGTGCCAATAAGTGAATCAGCAAAGTATCCCACGAAGATATATCTATTTCCAACGCCCTTAATTGCTGCAAGCACTCCTCGGTCGTATCCAACAGAGATTTAATTGTCCTACTGTTTTCTGAAACGATTTTAGGCTGACTCACGAGCAATGTGAGCTGTGAGCTTGCCAAAATTCTTTTATTTTCGTAGCGAGACTGCAGCTTTGTCCAAGCCGGTTCGTAATCCTCGTCAGTTATAGGAATATGCTGCAACAATCGTTCCGCCTCTCCGGAAAGACAGCCCTTCAAATAGTGCAATTTTTGAACTGCTGGCAGCTGGTTATTGCTGTGAACCAACGATACAAATAAATCCTGAAACGATCGCCACGCGGAGTATTCTCCATTAAATTTCGGCACATTGACCCGAGGAAGAAGACCCTGACCGCCGCTGCTGTGAATTATCGTAGGGCCTCTTTCAACTGTTGCCGACGTTGGCAACGGTAAACCCTGTCTTGGAGTTGCCGCAATTAATCCATCTGTTGGAGAGTTCAACCACCCTTAGCTCCTTTTTTCTTTTATCTGTGGAAACCGGTGACAACTTCACTCAGTTGTCATCGGCACCCGGCGAGCTCACCTCATGAGCTCGTCCACTTTTGTTACTGACCGCCGACGAGGACAGATCGCCGCCATTGTATGAGAGGAATCGCAACAGGAACTACCGCACTAGGAATCACCGCATGTTAGATGAGTTTTGTAGTTAGTGACATAGACAAAAATATATGTGAAGTAAGTGAATAAAAACCTTCATTCCAAAACACCATCCGCTATTTCTCCCACATATTCCGAGTATTTTACATGAATATTGGAATATATATCAGCGTGCACAATTCCTTTGATGTTTCCATTAGCCTATGAAGATCTGCATCGTTGTTGTCAAATTCCCTTAGCTCTCGTCATGTGGGAGGAAGTACGCAGTTTAAAGGGATTAGGGACAGTTGAGATTGCGATGAAATCTGCAGGAGGAAGGGAGGCGTGTTACGGTCCAAGAGAAGTAATCTGTATTGTAATTCTGGCAACTCTCAACTGATCGGAATGGGAGGTTCCCCTGTGGTATCCATTAAGTGTGGAACGTAGAGTTTTGGTTCTGTAGGAAATTTTGCAATTTCAGGAGCTTAGCGATGGCAGGGAGTTTCCGGCGATGACGGTTGACGTATCGGATGGCGAAGATAACGAAGGCTGAGGCGATTCGTAAATGGCGCATCGATGGCAAGAACGGGATCAAGAGGACATTCTTCACGTCTGTCGATTAAGGGGGATTCCCGGATCGAATTGGCAGTTCTTTACGAGCAGGGACACTCCGTAGATGGCGCTCGCATTGGTTGCAAGAAGCGGTACGACGGAATCACATTTCATCTCTCTGGTACGGATAGTTGCGCTAGATCCCGATGGTAGGCACCGATCTCAGCCTGCACAAAGTAGTGGATCGCTCCGAATTTTCCCACCTACCTGGATTTTCCTCGTCACGTGTGACCCGGTATAGAAATTTATGAAGTAAACTTACCTACCTAGATTGGAGCAGTGGATGTTAGTCCTTGAATTTTCTAACAGTCGGTCATGTAGAATAGAGTATAACACGGTAACCGAAATTAGGTCCTTGAATTTTCTAGTAGTCAGTCATGTAGAATAGGGTATAACACGATAACCGAAATTAAGTTCTTGAATTTTCTAATCCATTATGGATTGAAGCGTAATATGATTGTAAACGCGATAAGGTGACTCGGGGGCCCGCTTCCGGGGACCGATATGCTTGCTGTTGAATATTTAAATTAGTAGCCTTTTACTTTAGCACTGTTAATTTATAATTTAAGTTATCTCTGCTTTATTTTGTTTTTCTTGACGAATAGAGAATTAATCTATGCTGTGTAATTTTGATTGTAAACGTGTATGGTGTTAATTCTCAATAATAAAACTTTAACAAACATTAACAGGTTATGGGCCCAGACTGCCTAATTAATAAAAATTGTTAAAAGAGAGTCAATCAGAGTAATCCCGTTTAAAAGGTGAAAAGAAAACGAAACCGACACACAAGTTGAGAAATATCGGCTTCTCGGTTGACGACGAATGGCTAGGAACAATGCTGCTCTCAGGTCTACCAGAGTCTTACAAGCCAATAATATTAGCTATCGAAAGCTCAGGAATGAAGATCAATGCAGACTCTATAAAGACAAAGTTACTTCAAGAAGTGAAAACTGATAGCAATAACTCCGCATTTATCACAAGAAATAGTTTTCAAAAAAACAAGAATGTGAAAAAGAAGTTTACAAAAGGTCCAAGATGCTATCAGTGCAATAAATATGGTCACAAGAGTCCAGAATGCAGATCCAAACAAAAGGTGAAAAATGCTCCAAAACCAAATAGTTCTTATGCTGCTGCTTTTCATACCGCCTCTGATAATGATAGTTCCGCATGGTACATCGTCTCCGGAGCTACAATGCATATGACAAGACATGGTCACTTACTAATGAATGAAAGGTTGCCATTAATGCCAAACATAAAAGTTGCAAACAACAAAATACTAACTGTAACAAGCACTGGAGAAGTTAGTATTGAAACATTAAATGGTAAAGGGCAATCCAATAAAATAATGCTCAAAAATGTCCTGCATGTACCAGAACTTGCTGTAAATTTAATCTCGGTACATCAGATAACTGAGAATGGCGGACAAGTAAAATTTAACCATGATGGCTGCATTATTATGAATAGAGAAAAAGCTATTGTGGCGACTGGAAATAAGACTGATAACATGTAAAGGCTTAATACAACAACAAGTTATGCATATGTACATGTCTGATATCAAACAAGATGATATCTTTCTATGGCACCAAAGAATGGCTCATCTGAATTTCCGAAGTTTAAAGAAAATTACCGAATGCACTGAAGGTATTAAATTATCAGGCAAGAACAATAATTTAAAATGCATTACATGTCAAGAGGGTAAGCAGACAAGATTACCATTCAAAAGTCAAGTGTCACATTCCACAAAACTATTGGAACTGGTGCACTCTGATCTCTGCGGCCCAATGGAAACAGAATCGCTAGGTGGAGCCAAATATTTTTTAACCTTTTTGGACGACTATTCAAAGAAGGTGTTTGTCTATACTCTACACAGAAAAAAAAAATTAAAAAAAAAACAAGAACCGACTCCAAAAAATCCCAAGCCCTAAAAAGTATAAAATAATTATATTAAAAGTCCTCTGCTACTACTTTCAACATTAAATACCAAGACTTTCCTAGACTTTTGAAGTCGGTGTGAAAACCTGACTGATATTAATCCAATTAATGCAGACAAACTGATTGCATTCATTATTTAGTATGGGATTAATATCAGTCAGGTTTTCACACCGCCTTCAAAAGTCTAGGAAAGTCTTGGTATTTAATGTTGAAAGTAGTAGCAGAGGACTTTTAATATAATTATTTTATACTTTTTAGGGCATGGGATTTTTGTTCTTGTTTTTTTTAAAAAATTTTTTATTTCATTCTTTTTAGTGTAATATTTTTTTAGTAAAAAATGTTTTTGGTCTGCCATTTTGAATTCTCGCAATCGGGCACCGAATGTACAACCAACTACCAAAACCTTATGTGTGTATACATATATGTATTTTGTTTTTTGTTGATTTCCTCAAAAAGCGCTGAATCAATTTCGATAAAATTTATATGGGACCACCTCTGAGGTATGACCTACCAAACAAAAAAAGAATCATCAAAATCAATTCATAATTGGCGGAATTATCGCGTAACGACATACAAAAAAAAAACATACAGTCGAATTGAGAACCTCCTCCGTTTTTTCGTCGGTTAAAAAAGTGAAGTATATGAAAAATTCAAAGAATTTAAATCAGAAGCGGAAAAACAATCTGATTGTAAAATAAAAAAGCCATAAAAACAGCTGCTTACTTATCAAATCGGTCTCCAATTAAATTATTAGCATTCCGAACACCTGAAGAGGTATGGTGTGGTCGAAGACCAGAAGTAAGTCACTTAAAAGTATTTGGATGTGAAGCTATGGTCCATCTACCAAAAGAAAAACGGAAAAAGTGGGATCCTAAAGCACATTGATCTTCATTCCTGAGCTTTCGATAGCTAATATCATTGGCTTGTAAGACTCTGGTAGACCTGAGAGCAGCATTGTTCCTAGCCATTCGTCGTCAACCGAGAAGCCGATATTTCTCAACTTGTGTGCTGTGGACATTATTTTGGTGACATATTCTTCAATATTTTGACTGCCGGAGAGCGTGGTGGTGCACAGATCACGTAGTAAACCTACTCTGCGTGTAAGCCCTGAATCGTCAAAAGCTCGTCTCAGATTGTCCCAGACTTCTTTGGCCGTTTCGGCTTCCTGTATGTGCACATAATTAACTGGGTCGACAAGTAGGATTATTTTTGTTTTAGCCTTTGTATCTCTCTTCTGATTTTTGCATTCGGCTTCTACGCAGTCCCATAACTCTTCGTGTTGCAGATATGTTTTTACTGCAAATTGCCATGTGGCATAATTGTCGCGACCAGTTAATTGTTCTATAAGTGCTAATTGATTGCTTCCCGACATTTTAAGTTTAATACAAAAAAAAAAAAAAAAAAAAACATTAAGACTTGGGAAGGCCGTTCGTGGTAGATGCTAGGTGGTATACCCGGTCGGGGTTAAGTGCTTGCCTAGTCCTGCCGAGCACGGAACCGGAAAATAACAACCCGGTAGGAAAAAAAGGTCCTCGAGCGTTGCGGAGAGCCGGGATTGTTGGCCGAAGCGAGCCCGATTGCCGGGAAAGATCTGGATCGCGAGGGAGGTTAAGACACGTGGCCCTGGAACGCATATTCGAGGTTAGCCCGCAAGATAAGTACCCCGTTCCTTTTTTCATATACAGGGTGGTTCAGAAATAAGTGCTGATTTTTCGTGTGGTGAAAGACGATGCCCCAAGCATCAAATCTAAGACAGGAACCATGGGTCGCAAACGCCTAATAACGCCGCTACGAGGGCGAGAAGTTTGCGCCGTGGAGGTAGGCAACCATTCGTACAGATCACGGAAATAACACTGTAACAAGCATTCTGTTGCATGCAGTCGACGTAAAACAAGTAAAGAAGTGATTTGTCATGTCTCAACAATATTTTTTTATTGTCATTTAATTACAAGACAGAAAAACAAAAAAAAGAATGTAAATCCTGAAAGTCAATGAAACAGATCATCAAATAAAAATGCCCAAATTATTAGGCGTTTGCGATCCATGGTTCCTATGTTAGATTTGATGCTTGGGGTATCGTCTTTCACCACACGAAAAACCAGCACTTATTTCTGAACCACCCTGTATATATATGTTCCCTTACCGTTTATCCTCATATTTATTGAGAAATTAGCTAAAGTTTATTCCGGCGGTGGCTCGAAGCACCTTGTCCGGCGGTGTGGCTGTGGGGCGATGTTTGCTTGCCATATATTTATGTATATAGTTTTTTTTTCTTCTTTGCAATTATATTCTAATTAAATTCGAATGAAATTCTACCTAAATTTTGGATATTTGTAAGGTAGCTGTAAAGGAATAACTTCGAATATAAGTTTTGTCATTATATGAGCCCGTGAGTTCTTGATTCCTCCCTTCTTCTGCTGCATGGTTCTCGGTCACCCCTGAAACCGAGCGGCGCCCAACAATACGTCTCAGGGTTGATCACCGTTTGGTTCTTGCTCTTAAAACCTGGCCCTTCTCCTATGCTAGCGAGGTACTCGCACGCACGGCCGAATTTTGCGTGTAACATGTTTTATAGTAATTTATTATATCTCTCCTGTAGTCGTTTAGAGCTTCTTTCTAGTAATCTATTATTTGTTTCCTGTATTCGTTTAGATCTTCTTGGGGTTAGTCTATTATCTTCAAAAGTATGTTTATTACCTTTCACATTTAAATCATTCTCTTTTAGTTCTGAAGAATTCGAATTTTCATTTACATTTGTAGAATTTCCTTGTGGTAATTTAGGTATAACTTTATAATAATGATGTGAATTATAAGTATTTTTTCTTAGTTGATTTACATGTACAATTCGTTAGTTTCCTCCAATGTTTATAATCTGGGGGCACGACAAGTCGAGCAAAAGAGCAAAAGAAAAGGCACGGCCGTAACATTCTTTTCTCGAAGCCATTCGGGCCATTTTCGACCCCCTGTAACTTCGTTGCAGAAAAAACTACGAACCTAAATTTTCAGTGACCAAGAGGGCATTACATAGCTAGATACATTTCCAAATTACATTAAATTTGAACCAGTAGTTTACGAATTATCGCTGGTCAAAGTTCTTTAATTTTGTCACTGACACACTCATCGATCATCAAAATTCTAAGGTACTTCTAGCAGACCCACAAGCTCCAAATTTTGAACACAGTTATTGTTTAGCCTACAAAGGAAGGAAAAACTGAAAAATCCCGAAATTTCATTATATTTAATGAAAAATAATGATTTTATTCAAAATTACGTTCATTCAAAAAATAACGCATGCGCTTGTACTCATGCTTGCCACTGGCCGCGATTGAATTTTGGAAGGATGAATGTAGTAGGCTATCGTTCTGGGGGCACGGTAGTGCCCCCGCCAAGTCAATTAGTTTGTTCAAATTTTGAATTTTAGTTAGCGTTAAGCCCATAGAGGAAGGAAAAACAGAAAAATCTCGAAATTTCATTGTAGTAAATGAAAAAGACATCAAAGCATCTGAGAAAAATCAATAGAGAAATGGAGTGGGCTTTAAAATTAGACCATCGAAACAGATATTTTTTCTCCCAGTAGAAAACGTCTCTATCAAGATAACTTCTAACAATTCCATCTTTTTTTATTGCGCTCTTGTAGACATTGCGATTAAATGGTGATTTACTATTGAGGCAATCAAAAGCGTGGTTCAGTTTTTCAAAAAAGGTAGCGGTTTTTCATATCTACTTTATATTTTGTACTCCTTTTTCGCCTAATATTAGGGACTTTTGTACTTCAAGCTTGTAAGCAAGTAATAAATTAAATTAATTCCTTTTAATGAATCCAAAATGCATCTTTAGCAGATTGAAATTAAAAACAAACAAAATTTACAAACTTTAAACGAATTTTTGAGTCAATGAAAAACACCTAAATAACACAAAATCGGAATTTCATTAGATAATTCAAACCTCATAAATCTGTCCGTGTGTCTTTTTCCCTTGAAGATTTCATTCATTCATTGAGCAGAGCACGCAACTCAGAGGATTCCTAGAAAAATTCAACTCCCTCACGCTTCACGTTGGGGCAGTCCCACAAGCCCCTTGCGCAGCGCTACGTTTATTGAAATTTTTCGTGTCCCTGGCTGCCTGATGTAGCGCTCATACCCCACCGCACCAAATATCCCTACCCTTCCCTTTCGCAATCAGCTACGAACGAGCAGCTCCGAAAGAACCTCACAGAATTCCCAGATTCTCTTTTAGAGCTGGGATATTGGTGGGATATCTCGAGGCATCGCGAATATCGGGCTGAGGCAAAAGCGTTCATAGTTTCTTCTATGGGATGCACAGTCTTTATGTTATTCATTAATCTATGGTACTACATTACATAATAATTTAATTATAATGAATTATCTTTATCGTTTAATTTTGTTAAAATTAATGTTAAATTTAATTATATAGGCATTAAAAATTAAACGCCTATAAAAACCTAGTCCCATCAGTTTAAGGGGATTCCCAAATGCCTACGTCATTACAAGAAGTCAAAATAAACCTGCACTGTAAAGACGAAACGTATTTGAGTACATTATGTTCGTGCAGGCAGCAAAAGCGATGCCGGCTAGGGATTACGATAGGAAAGACGACCGCGGCGTGTAAGCGCAAAGGCAAATACGTTTACGCACTGCGCATCCATAGTCATGGCTGGTTGAGTGTATTAGTGTATTCGGACAGTGGCTTACTCAAAATATCGCATCGCCAGCAAGCTGCGAACGAAGAGCTTTGAGATTGCCTCCTAGCTTTCACAAAGAGCTTCCAAAAAGTGGTTCCTCCTCCAATGTTCTACTTGTCACCTCTTTATATATTATTTCTCTATGGTACTACGTACTACGATCTTCAACTAACCATATGCTATCTTTATGTATGGACATAAAATTAGGAGTTTTAAAATGGCGACCAAAAATTTTAAATTTTAATTGACTGAACAAATTTTTATCTTGCCATATTAAAAATCTTTAAGACGAAGGTTGAAAGATAAAATGTTTTCAATGAAACACAATTACTTAACTCAGAATACCAAACCCATTAAGAGAATGCATGGAATTAACGACAATTCGTTGTGATTTAATTAAAAATATTGACAACAATTTTAACAAAAAAAAAACAATTTCTAGCCAATTTTTATTTTGTTATTGTTTTAAATGAAAGTAAACTCTAGAAAAACAATTTTCAATTTTGCGAGTTGGTCTGTTACAACATATACAATTTATGAAATTTAATTTATAATTTTTTCATTAAAATAATTTGTTCGTATAATCGTACGATTAATTTTTAAAAGGATTTTTACAAGCATATTTGTCATCTTTCCTACATATATTAAAAAAAAATCGTTTATACCATTCAGCAGGTTGTCTTAAATTGGGTATGGGTTAATGTTCTAATCATTCTGTTCCGACATGAATGAGTTAATAATGTACATATGTTCTCTTATATCCATTTTAGTTGGGTTTTAAAGTTCAATCCGTTTTAACTTGTACATCAATACTAGATATAGATTTATGTAGCAGTTGTAGTGTTCTCTGAAGCTGCAGAAGACGTCGTCTCTTGTTTCTCATCAATTGCCAGCCACGGAAGTCGTTTTTGCAATTCTATTCGATATCTCGGATGACTAATAGCATAAACGTACGGATCTATGCATGCTACCATTTTACAGGCACAGGCAGGAATCATTGTTACTCCTGGTGTCAGTAGACTCTTGTCACCAAATGCTCCAATTAACGACATAATACCATACGGAGTCCACGCTGCTACAAAAAGAAAGCATATTGTAATAGCAGCCTTTGCTATCCTGATTTCTGCAGTTTCTTTATTTTTGTCCACATTTGATCGCAGGGATTCGACATTCATTTTCTTAGCTTGCTCTCGTAGTGCCTTTTCATGTTTGAAAACATGACTGACTATTTGGCTGTAGTATATTATTATCATGATCATTGGCACTACATAGCTGCAGAAAAATATTACTCCAACAAAAAATTTCGTATCGAAATTATCTGTTAGATAATCGAATGAGCATGCAGTTAAATATCCTTCTGCAAAAAACGAAGAAAAAAATATATTGTATTAGAATTTTTGTTTAAAGTTGAAATGATATGAATTAGAATTTCATAGTTGGAGTCAAAATAAAGAAAAAAGTTTTGATTCCATAGTTTCAATATATGTATGTAATGTATATAAACAACTATTATACATAAGTATATTAAAGTTTTTTTTTCATTTTCCTTACCATAGGCCGAACTTTTAGCTCTAGATCCAAAAGTAATGCTAACGACATTTTAGACTCCTGGATCAAACTTGTAAATTTAAGAATATATTTATGGAGGATAAAATCAGTTATTTCCATATTTTATTTCATTTTATTTATTTCACAATGATGAGATTTATTTTTCCTTATTTTTAAAATAAAACTTTTTTTAAATTAAATTATTGACCAGAGAATTTAATAATTTTATTTTTCCGATTCTAATCCTCAAGTCAAAAGTTGAAGCTGAATAATAATTTTTATTTTTTTTACACAACGCCTATCCTGATATACTTACTCCACCTACTTCAATTTAAAATAAACAGGTTATTAAAATAAAAGTGCCTTTTTCACGGATGATGCCGCTACATATTCGTTTCCAAGTTTGAAATCGTATACATTATATACATAGATTAGTCGAATTTTATCATTATGAATTCTTTCGGTAAAGCTCAAACAAATAAAACAATTTTTACGAATTAAAATTAAACTCAGCTTACACCGTTTACAGGTTTGATCTAGGAGTCTGAAATATCGACAAGATTATGCTAAAACATTGGCGTATATGAACGAAAAACGGGAGCTTTAGTTCAAAGATTACTCCGATCAAAAGTTCGACGTTTTTTGATTATTACCCGACTGACCCAGAAGGAGGGTAATGTTTTTCGCGTGTATGTATGTATGTGGGTTTGTATGTCCGTTTCTTTGTGACCTCCTGTAACCTAAACGGCTTGACCGATTTTAAAGAGTGAAGTGTCGTTAGATTCGTCTCACTTGGAGGAGTGACATAGGGTATTATATTTAAATATGGGGCAAACAAACAAAAAAATGGAGGGGGATTACAATTTTTTTTTATTATAACAATTATAACAAGCTAATAAATAGCCAAGTCCATATATATATATATATAACACTTTTATGCTACTATTTTGACAGGAACTTCAATGAAATTATGACAATTAACAAGATAAATAGTTTTTCACTGATTTTAAAAAAAATTGAAATTCGGCTCTTTCATAACACATAGGTTTTGGAGGAGCCACCAAAGGTTACGACAGTGTTGAGATTAAATTTAATAACATATAACATATTAATAATGATTGTAACGAGATATTTTTGTAGGAGAGAAGGGTTGATATGGGCCCCTTAACAAAATGCTTAGAACCTGATAATAATCAAAAAGTTTTGGAGGTTCATTTTGCTCTCGATCATCGTTAGATATCAAAAGTGTTAGGTGGCCCATTTTGCTTCTCAAGGCCCATATTGCCCTCTTGGTCTCTCCCCTATATTCAAATACAGTGGCTCTTTCAAAGCATTTCATATCAAGAACAATTATTCAAAATATCAGTATAAAATAAAAGTTCTTACCTAACAAAATATATATCATTGGAAAACTTAAAATCTATACAACATTACAGCATAATCATTTTTTCGTTAGTTGTTGGCATTTGAATTTAGGAATAAATAAAACAAATTGATAAAGTTACTTTTTGGACCCAAAATCTTTTAAATATTATACCAACGCCAGTTGTGGAAACATAATGATCAAATTTTCATGGACTATCAGTGATCAGTAGTGCTAACTAAAAAAAAAAATACATGCACAAAATTTCGGTATTTGTCGTGCAAATGAAAAAGGCTCTTTCAAAACAGCTCTTTCATGCCACTCTTCCCCTACATACATATTAAATAAACTACAAAGCTAACAATACAAAAGTTAATTTAAAAAAGCTAAAAATAAAAAAGTTAATTTACAAAACCAAAAAACACGACTGACTACAAAAGAACTAAAACAAGTCCAGTAGTCTAGAATTATGTTAAGTAATATTGAATAGCTATACATCATTGAAATAGTTTCATGATTAATACACACATATGTACATAAAACAAATAATAAATTCTAATGCGAAGCATAGCAACTTTAACAGTCGGAAACCATTAAAAATCGAGACCGGCTCAAATCTTCCTAATAATGGGAATGAATGAAAATATTGAAATCCATGCTTTCTTATGGAGCTTCGCCCATAAGCGACGTATCTCAATGCACTGACGGATCAAAATGGTGAACATTTTTCAATATTTTCATCTGTCAAGCCGCGTCAGCTAGAAAGAGCCTAGGGTGAACTTTCAAACTTGCAAGCTCAAAGTTGTACAGACACAGTTGGCTGTTTACATCCCGACAAAGTGTACCTGAAAACATTGGACGCACCTAATAGCAGAATTCCTATTAAAAGAAATTTAATTAATTTAGTAAGATTAATTGTTATCTTTTCAATATTCAAAATTGCTCCTTCAATAAAATTCCCGCGCTGTGCTGACAAGTGACAATTTGTGGCACTTGTCAAATGACGTATCTTATGGGCGAACCTCTCCGTTGCCATACAGCAAAATCCGTCGAGATCCCTCAAGAGCTTTAAAGCTTGATGAATGACGGACTCTGCTGGATCGTATGGGCGCAGGCCTTCAGACTGTATGCATATGAGTTCAAATCTTATTCGATTCCAACCTCCGGGGCTACCCTCACGTTAAGCCCAAATTGCCTCTTTAACAACTATCTGTGCACGCGAAATCGGTTACAATGTGTTAGAGGATAGCTAGCACACATATTTAAAAATCTCTCATCCGCGGGCAAAGTATATGGAACCTAGTAACGTAGGTTCCATAGACTTTGTCCGCGGGGCTAGACATTTTCAGCCCCCGGCGCTAAACACATTGAGCCAGAAGAGAAATAAAACCCAAAACTAACCAGAATAAGATGTGGTACTCATGACATATTCACTAACATTATAGTGACCTTGGTACCGTTACCCAAGTAAGAATTAAGAATTTTGCGAGAAGTAGATGGTAGTCTTTAACATTTGCCCGATTGTGTTTTCGCAGCTGGCAGGGCACAACTACAGGCAAGGGCTTATACTTTACACGGGGTTGAGCTTTTTCGTTCGGTGGTTCGTAGTTGGGGCATTATGCCCGTTCTCCAATTGGGAACCAACCAACTACGAACCACCGAAAAAGCTCAACCCCGTGTAAAGTATTAAGCCCTTGCCAGTAGTTGTGCCTGCCAGCTGCGAAAACACAATCGGGCAAATGTTAAATGTGGACGTTTTCACCACTTTTTGAGCGGAAAAACTTCTCAATTTAACTTTTTATATTTTCCTGAAATTACCGTGCACATTTTTATAAGTGTTTCGTGTTATAATTAGTGCACTGGTGTTTTGACAACCGGCGGAAAAGCTGCGGCGACGTCACTATTCTGGTACAATATCGTTGCTGAATGGGGGACTATTACTTTTGGTTAAACGCACACATTTAAAAAGTTAGCCAGGTTGACCAAAACACGAGCGAGAGAGAAGATGAAACCAATATGAAAATGGAAAGCGATGGAGCGATTTTGGTTCGTAGTTGGTTGGTTCCCAATTGGAGAACGGGTATAAAGGCCGTTCTCCGATGCACGGACCACCCAACCACGAACGAACCAAAAGCGCGCCATCTCGTCCCACGTGAATGTGGCGTCATCTTCCCTCTCGCTCGTGTTTTGGTCGACCTGGCTAACTTTTTCTTGGTTCGTGTTAACCACATAGTACTAGTTGCCCATTCAGCAACGATATTGTACCAGAATAGTGACATCGCCGCAGCTTTTCCGCCGGTTGTCAAAACATCAGTGCACTAATTATAACACGAAACACTTATAAAAATGTGCACGATAGTTTCAGGAGAATATTAAAAGTTAAATTGATAAGTTTGTCCGCTTAAAAAGTGGTAAAAACTTCCACATTTAACGTTTGCCCGATTGTGTTTTCGCAGCTGGCAGACATAACTACAGGCAAAGGCTTATATTTTACACGGGATTCAGCATTTTCGTTCGGTGGTTCGTGGTTGGGTGGTCCGCGCATTGGAGAACGGCCTTAAGTGAATCAAAAACACCAATTCTCCCTGATACGCCGCGCGGGGACGGTAGTCGCTGCGACGTCAATACCGCGGTCTGGTGCTGCGAAGCGCGGTCGCCGGCGACTCAGATACAAGAGGTTTTTGCGGGGCCGCCCTTGGTTAGAAGGGATGATACCCTCCACCTGGCACCACTGTTACAATTTTGCCCGCCGAGTGGCTGGCGGGAAAAATTGCACTTTTGCCTTCGCTATGATTCGGGGGACGGACTAACACTTATTTTGTTGAGGATGCAGGCTAGTCTGCCGAGGCAGACGAGCATCCAAAAAAAGTGGTCGGCGTTTTGATCCGTGGCGCTGGCCAGTTATCTTCAGTGTGGCTGAATACCAGTGCCTCTGCCACAGACGCCACGATTGTGCGGACCGAACGCCGGTCCCCATATGCACTTGATTCAAACTTCAAGTGTGAATCATAACGAAGGAAAATTTGTAACAATATTTATATGTGGGAATTGGGATCAGGCGATCTAGCCATGCTAGCAAGCGATTTGAACTTTTAGTCCTTTGCACGAGCTCTGGGCAAAAACTATAGAAGCTACGCTACAAAGACTGTCCTGCAATTAACTCCTTATCTTTTTTGACCTTGGTACCGTTATTCCTCCCGACTCCACAACTTTGCTAGAAGTCCATAAACTGCTTAAGAATTGTGGTGGAACAGAGAAGAAAAATGCAGAGGCTGGGCTTGGAATCTGAAGAAATTGGTAGTGTGTAACAGCAAGGGTGCCAAGGAAATGACGAGGAAATATGAAAATCCAATTTGAAAGAAGCACTCTGTCAAAGAAAAGCAAACCGACCGCTGGAGCACCTCACCATACAATTGCCTTTGCTTCCCGTGCTGATCTGGAGCGCATAAACAAAACTATGGTGAAAAAACGTTAACATACCGTATCTGTGTACCCCTTCAATTTGTGAGGCCGGTATTTTCATTTTGTCTGTTCCTATTTGAAAAGAACGAGCGGGATGGCACCAACACAGTGCCACAAAGTAATACTTGATCTGGAGCGCACCGTAATAGGTGAACTCTTGTTTCATAGTGTTGCCGCATTTTTACCTATTCATTATTAGGGAATTTAAATGGGAATTCGGATTTGAAACAAACACGGAAACTTTCTCCTTTTGACTAATGGGGGAATTTTTTGTTTTAGTTTTCTGAAAAAAGGCAGTGGAGGGGATAACTGCGGCGTAGAAATAGAGTGGACATTCTTTGTAACATGATTCCATATTCTTTGCCAAGGTACGAAAGTGTTCGCTCCGAACCGGCTCATAAGATCCAAACCTGTAACACTGTACCAATTTCTTTAGATTCCAAGCCCCGCCTCTGAATTTTTCTTCTCCCTTCGACCAAAATGCTTAAGCAGTCTATCATCCTCTAGCAAAATTGTGGGGTTGGGAAGAATAACGGTACCAAGGTCAAAAATAGATAAGCTTCCATAGTCTTTGACCATAGTTCCATATTAGTTCCATATTCTTTGCTCTAGACCTGGCAGCAGGCAGCGATACGGCATAAACTCTCTCTTCCCGTTAAGCCGTTGCCGGAGTTCGATCGCTAAGCTGATTGATATCTGTATGTATTAAAATCTAAAGTTGCTGAAATTAACTTAATACTTACCTTATAATTGTGATTGAATAATACGACGCTCTTAGGAACCGAGTATAGTTAAATTGAATTACAATTAAAACTTACCTGGCGCGTTTTCGTCGTTCCCTGAAGTCACTAAAAACCCACATATGTACATATGTATATTTAAAAAATTCGTCTATTAAATATTTGCTTTAATAGCAATATATGGCGCATCAGTTCACGTAGTTGGTAATTACAAGAATCAGACTATGTTTTAAACTATGTTATTAAACTAAGCAACCTTTATTTGGCTTAATTTTACCAACAAAATTTATTTTGATAAAATCTAGTTCTCAAAATTCTTTGGCGAGTAAACTGATTAGTGCGATGTCCACGTTTACGGATAGATTCCTTTTTTTGTACCATTCTTCCACTATAGATAAAACCCGTTGCTGAAGTTCGCACAGTGTGCTCAGATAGTTCCCTCTTGTTAATATCACTAAGTTATCAGCGTAGGCTATTGTAAAATGGCCTTTGAGGTTCAGTGCATTAACGAGGTCGTTTGAACCAGGCACCATAGTAACGGGGAGACGATACCGCCCTGCCGACAGCCCCTGCCCGCTTTCCTTATGACTTCGTAGTCGCCAACTGTGGTGGATACTATTCTGTTTTGTAGCATATTATTGATCCACCTAATTAGTGGTTGATGAACACTGTGCTTCTGCAAAGCATCCACCACTGCAAAGAAGCTGGTGTTATCGAAAGCTCCCTCGATGTCTAAAAAGACCCCGAGTGGAGTTGCAAAGGCAACTGTGTGATGTGCGGACTCAGTGAATTTGCCCTTCTTATACACATGTTGAGTTTCATGCAGTGGGCTTTCCTTCAGATTCTTGGATCTAATGAAATCGTCCAGCATTTTTTCCAAGGTCTTCATAAGAAAACTTGTAAGCGATATGGGGCGAAAGGCTTTCGCCACTTTATAGCTTCCTTTGCTCGATTTGGGAATGAACACTATAGTCCAGTCATTTGGGAGTTTTACCTGGAAAGTTTTCCGGGAGTTTTGAAAATTGGTAATTTTATAGAATTTGAGGTGCTCTTTCCGAATTTCGACTTTGCCACCTCGTATTTTTGCCGCTCGCGCCGCCATATTGGAAAAATTGCGCCTAAAAGCAGTTTTGTGACAATATCTCCTTTCCGACTCATTTTACGATAAAAACAGTTATATACAAAATGAAACTAGAGACAATTACCTACAATTTATGTCTGTACCTTTTTTCATAAAGTCAATAGTTTAGGCGTACGAGCGCCGCATAGTGTACTCCTACACGCATTTTGGTCAAAAAACTCATACGTTCTTTGGCAATACTCAACTGCTCCTTTTAGTTAACTGCTTAGGGAGAGTTCAGTTGAGTCATAAGCTTGATAAGCGTTCTGAACTGTGTATAACTGCCTGTATCACAACCATATTTTCACAAGATTTTAGTACGTAAAAAATCAAATAGTTTGCCAATTTCTGCTTGGGTTTAGTGGCCATGTTCGATTTGTCAATTTTAATTTTGAGCTTTTTATATTAAATACGACACCATTTATTAATTTTCACCGAAATCCTTTAATTCAGAAAATTTAAGGATCATAATGAATCCGCTATTTTGATTTTAGGTTTGGAATTAGCCTCAGAATACCAGTAGTTCTAATTTTCACTTATTTAAATGATATTAAAAATTCTTACCTATTTTACCCACTCTTCGAAGCACGGTGTGTATCTTGCTTCTTTCACACTAGTTTGGGTTTTTACATTTGTTTAATTTTGTATGTTTGTTCTGGACACAATGCGCACCGTGACTCATTTTGGCTGTTTTGGGTGCGTTAGGAGTTATACATTTGCTGTGGCGGGCTTCATTAACAACTTAATTATTTGCTCCGGCCGCCGCCCGCGTCATTCAGACGATGCTGCGACGGCACCGAGTCCCCGTTTCCGCGGCAAGCAGCTACTAGTAGAACGATTTCTAACAATGCTGCCGCGGCACGGATTACTGCAACAGTCGACCTTCGCAGTCCGGCATCGCCGCCCCGATCTAAAGGCCTGCGCCTATACGATGCAGCAGCCTGCGTCATGCATCAAGCTTTTAAGCTCTTGACGGATGAAAATACTGAAATCCATGCTTTCTTATGGAGCTTCGCCCATAAGCGATGCATGTCAATGCATCGACGCACCAAAAAGTTGAACATTTTTCAATATTTTCATCCGTCAAGGCGCATCAGCTGGTTTGAGCCTAGGCTGAACTTTCAAACTTGCAAGCTCAAAGTTGTGCAGTCACAGTTGGCTGTTTACATCCTGGCAAAGTGTAGCTGAAACATTGGACGCACCTAATAGCAAAATTTCTATTAAAAGAAATTTAATTAATTTAGTAAGATCCATTTTTATCTTTTTAATATTCAAAATTGCTTCATCAATAAAATTCCCGCACTGTGCTGTGGCTGTGCTGCGACTGTGCTGTGGCATCCGTCGAGATCCATCAAGAGCTTAAAAGCTTGATGCATGACACAGGCTGCTGCATCGTATGGGCGCAGGCCTTTAGGCGATGCTGTGACGGACCCCTGCCCCCTGCCCCCTACCGCAGCCGCCGTGTCCACTAAGCGCCACCGCATCTACCACACACATACCACACCACAGCGAAGCCGTCGCAGCAACTACCATTGTCGTCCAGAGACGACACTGCAACGGCATTGATCCCTTTTGCCGCGGCAAGCAGCTAAAACCAACGTTTTTCTGACTGGCACTTGTTGAAGCTAGAGAACAAAGATTAGTTCTGATAAGTTGACTCGTACTTTCATTATACAACATGGTGACAGAAGTGGAGGTTGAATAACTTTATATAGTCTTACTAGCTGTGCCCCACGGTTTCACCCGCCCTCCCCCCTTATGACCGCCCGCCTTGCACATCATAAATGCGCGCATGGTGCTTGATCATTATTTTGTTGTGGAGTTATTCTAAAACTATGATATCTCCTAAGATATTCATTGAAGTCAAATGATGTCAAGGGCAATTTTGTTCAAAATTAAATACTTGTGATGAATAACGTATTTATTTGGATAAGGATTAATATCATGTTTATCAAAACACTTTCGCAAATAATGCATTACCATAATAAAGGTTTTAAAATTTTTAAAGGGGAACAATTCCGTCATACATGATTTTTACGTAACTTTAACCGTTTACGCAGCGCACGCAACGGAAGCTCTCAAAAGGAATAATTTTTCCCGTTTTTGCAATATTTTTCATTGATGCTCCGCTCCTATTGGTCGTAGCGTGATGTTATATAGCTTATAGCTTTCCTCGATAAATGGACTACCCAACACAAAAACAATTTTTCAATTCGAAGCAGTAGTTCCTGAGATTAGCGCGTTCAAACAAACAAACAAACAAACTCTTCAGCTTTATAATATTAGTATAGATAAAAAGCCAATTCAGTGAATTTAAAAACGTCAGAGAGCAGTGATGAAGGAGTTCATAATCAAAAGAAAAAGGCAATCGTCCCGGGTACCAGTAGCACAGTAGACTGTTTCAAGATTCTTCTCCATCGCCTCTCGTTCATTCTCAAATGCAGCCACTAAATTTCAAAAGCAATAATTTGGTAACAGCCTGGAAGTATTGGAATATCCATTTTCTCATTTTTCTACCAGCAGCAGACCTGAATTCTCAGCTATCACGATTTGCAATTCCTTCAAATGGAGCTAGACAAAGTCACTTACAAAGCATTGGTGGAAAAATTCGAAAATGATTTCACGCCGAAAGTCAACATAGCAGTTGAAAGACATAAGTTTTTCAGTTGTCAACAACATGCCGGTGAGTCCATAGAAGAATATTCTACATTGTTACAAAATCACAGTTTATCCTGTGAATTTGGGAATCTTCGAGAAGATTTGGTGCGCGACATATTCGTATGTGGGCTATCTAGTAATCTCAACGGGTCTATACATATCTAATACATTAGATAAAGCCCTACAGACAGCGAAAATGATGGAGTTATGGAGGGCTAGCCTCCATTGAAATTTTATTTTATTTAATTTATGTATTTATTTTTATTTTGTTATTAAATAAAAAGTTTAGATTTTGAAGTTAATTATTCTAATTTTAGTTTTAATTTTATTTAAATTAAAATTATTCAATAAAACAGCTTTATTTAATATTAGACCTCCTTCAAGACTTTTCTTCACAAGAAGACTGAAAAATATTTTTTTTTTGAAACAACACAATAAATAATTTGGGCTACTAAGTTCAGCTAACGGCATGCTTAAAAATTTATCAAGGTAGTTTAACAACAACTAATTTAGCTGCCGTTCGTACTTGAATCGAAACTACACTAATATCTTTTAATTCACACTGTTTGGAGCCCCTGCACCAAAAAACGTTCCCACGACGCTCAAGTTCGGCCCAGGCGCCACCCACAGCTGAGGCGATCAGTTGAAAAACAATAACAAACTCACTAAAGGTGAAATACACGAAAATATTCACTTAACTCACCACTAATCCCGGAACCCTAAAAAGAAAACTATTTAGTTAATTATAACACAAAAATACAAATCTTACCTGAGGTGCCCTTCTCGCACTGTCCGGCACTTGATATATCTGTCAAGTGCAAAATGTAAACAAAAACAATCGTCGATCACTCATTAGGTAACTTTCGCACTTAGAACTTGTGAGAGCAAGGGCATCTAGGAATTCAAAGTAAAACTAATTATCGGTGGGGAGGTCAATGCAGAATCATACTCACTGGGGTGTACTGTATAAAGGCCTGCGCCCATACGATGCAGCGGGCTGCGTTCATGCATCAAGCTTTAAGCTCTTGACGGATCTCGATGCATGCCGCTGCATGGCAATTCAGAGGTTCGCCCATAAGATCCGTCATCTCACAATGCCACAAATTGTCAATAGTCACAGCACAGCCACAGCACAGCGCGGGAATTTTATTGATGGAGCAATTTTGAATATTAAAAAGATAAAAATGGATCTTACTATATTAATTAAATTTCTTTTAATAGGAATTCTGCTATTAGTGCGTCCAATGTTTCAGGTACACTTTGCCGGGATGTAAACAGCCAACTGTGAATGCACAACTTTGAACTTGCAAGTTTGAAAGTCCACCCTAGGCTCAAACCGGCTGATGCGTCCCGACGGATAAAAATATTGAAAAATTGTCATGCGTCGATGCATTGACATGCATCGCTTATGCCCGTTCTCCAATTGCGAACCGACCAACTACGACCTACCGAAAGAAAAAGCTCAACCCCGTGTAAAGTATTAAGCCCTTGCCTGTAGTTGTGCCTGTCAGCTGCGAAAACACAATCGGGCAAATATTAAATGTGGAAGTTTTTACCACTTTTTGAGCGGAAAAACTTCTCAATTTAACTTTTTATATTTTCCTGAAATTACCGTGCACATTTTTATAAGTGTTTCGTGTTATAATTAGTGCACTGGTGTTTTGGCAACCGGCGGAAAAGCTGCGGCGACGTCACTATTCTGGTACAATATCGTTGCTGAATGGGGGACTATTACTTTTGGTTAAACGCACACATTTAAAAAGTTAGCTCGGTTGACCAAAACACAAGCGAGAGAGAAGATGACTCTAATAAGAAAATGGAAAGCGATGGCGCGATGTTATTTGGTTCGTAGTTGGTCGGTTCGCAATTGGAGAACGGGCATTATGGGCGAAGCTCCATAAGAAAGCATGGATTTCAATAATTTCATGCATCAAGAGCTTAAAGCTTGATGCATGGACGCAGGCCGCTGCATCGTATGGGCGCAGGTGTTAAGGTGGAACTGATGAGTGCAATGAACTTGAGTGCCAAGTTAAGGGGGGGTACCATAACCTTGAGTGCCGTGTGCACTATTAGTACAGTCAATCTGTCGAAAACGAAATAGTTCAAATGAAAAAATTACAATATGGGAAAATCTTGTTTTATTCGTTGAAGAATGATGTACTTAAGCTACCTTCGCGATGGGCACGTGCTACTTTGGTGCGTCTTTTTGGAAACTCAAAAATAGTGCCAAAAAAAATTTTGGAATTTTGGAATGCATTTTTCTCGAAATGTATGCATTTTACAGGAAAATTTTTCAAACAAAAAATGTAGAGGACGTTGCGATCTACAATTAATGTCATTGAAGCAATGCTGTACAGCAAAAAATGCGCACGGTAGGTGGCGCTGAAGTTTCCAAAAAAGGGTTTTTCCACTTTTTCGCCGTAAAAATATTATTTTATCGCAAAAATGTACAGGCGAAACTTGTTCCTTACATTATTATCAACAACTTTTATTTAAACAAATTTTTCTTACAACTTACCGTTTTGAAGCTGGAGCTCGCAATAGTATGAAAATTCCAATAATACGGTTGCACGCAACATGGCTTTACATTTTACTTGCACGTTTTAATAAAGATTTAATTATTTATATTATTCGTAACATTTTAACAATTTTAATTTGTTATTAACATGTAGTATACATTATTACAGCTATTGAGCAAATGTTAAATAATTTTATTGAACGAAAATGGTTGTAAAATTATTTAGTAGTAATAGTTGTGACATTTTTTTTTATACAAACAAGATACCAACTTTTAATTGTTATTGTTTAATTGACACTTTGAAAATTTGAAAAAAATGGACGAAGAAAAATTCAGTTGACGTTATTATCTGAGTTTCTTCACTCATTTTCACGGAGCTAAGTTTTGTCATACTCTCCGAAACTACATAACTGAAAAATGTACGGTCCTTAGTGAATAGGGCAGGTGGCCGAATAGTCCCTTTTGTTAGAACTATGCCAACGGCGCCAGAGAAATTCACAATAGGACCGACGAAATTACCGTTAACAGCACGGTGCTGTATACGCAGCGCTATATTGCTGTAATAATGTATACTACATGTTAATAACAAATTAAAATTGTTAAAATGTTACGAATAATATAAATAATTAAATCTTTATTAAAACGTGCAAGTAAAATGTAAAGCCATGTTGCGTGCAACCGTATTATTGGAATTTTCATACTATTGCGAGCTCCAGCTTCAAAACGGTAAGTTGTATGAAAAATTTGTTTAAATAAAAGTTGTTGATAATAATGTAAGGAACAAGTTTCGCATTTACATTTTTGCGATAAAATAATATTTTTAGGGCGAAAAAGTGGAAAAACCCTTTTTTGGAAACTTCAGCGCCACCTACCGTGCGCATTTTTTGCTGTACAGCATTGCTTCAATGACATTAATTGTAGATCGCAACGTCCTCTACATTTTTTGTTTGAAAAATTTTCCTGTAAAATGCATACATTTCGAGAAAAATGCATTCCAAAATTCCAAAATTTTTTTTGGCACTTTTTTTGAGTTTCCAAAAAGACGCACCAAAGTAGCACGTGCCCATCGCAAAGGTAGCTTAAGTACATCATTCTTCAACGAATAAAACAACATTTACCCATATTGTAATTTTTTCATCACTCCATCGACAGATTGACTGTACTATATCGCGGGTATAAAAGCCACTGCGCTGCCTGATAGCGGCCTCTTTTTACTTCTGACCTCTCTTTACATCTTTACCTCTTTTTACTTTGCCTCTTTGCCTTTTACCGCTTTACCTGTTTGCTTTGACTCCTTTACCACGATTTTAACAACCATAATTCAAAAAGGTGCTGACTATTTGAATTACATCCACTCAACATAGGCTCTGTAGATGTAGATGTAGATTTCATGAGGCGGGCGTGATTACCCTATACTTAGGCCATGTGGCCCATTGTACGTACCTCAGTTGAAGGTCTGTCATCAGTTTTGATCTAGTTGCCCTTCGTGAGCCGTAAGACGTTTAGTTCGTCGAACGAAGCTCAGGATTGTGGGCAGCTTCAGCGTTTGTAGCTCACTTTTGGCTTCTATTTGAGCGCCGAATATCTCGGCCCTTGCTTTGAAGTAGAGGGGACAATCGCAGAGAACGTGGGCGATTGTCTCCTCGCGTTCGCATCTGCACAATGGCGTCTGACTAATGTGCATGTTGTGAAGGTGTTTGTTCAGCCTGCAGTGTCCAGTAATGACACTGAGCGCTAGGCTGACAACGCCCCTACTGCACTGCATCAGCCATATGCTCAGTTCTCGGTCAACTTTGTTGAGGAGAATCTTTGACTGTTTGCAGTCTTGTCTAGCGATCCATCTTTTATTTTGCTCGTTTAGAGCCCAACTCTCAAAAATGAGGTTTGTAAAAGAGGATGCTAGTCCCACGTATGGCTCTGGGCCTATCATGGGTTTACTTGATCCTTCTTTGGCCAGGAAGTCAGCTATGTCGTTGCCACTGACGTTGCTGTGGCCAGGGACCCATATGATCGCGACGCTGTTGGTCGCGGCAATCTTGTTTAGTGAATTTTTGCATTCACCGACAATTTTCGAGGATATAACATTCGAGTCAAGAGCGTTGAGGGCTGCTTGGCTGTCTGAGAAGATGTATATGTTCTTCTCCCGAATGTCTTTTTCTTGTATGACGTTGGCACATGTACTGATGCCTAGAATCTCAGCCTGGAATATCGTCGTGAATCTACCTGTGGATATCGATATTCGCAGGTCCTCCGTAAGTCCATACACTCCGACTCCGCTTAGGCCGTTTGCCAGGGAGCCGTCTGTAAACCATACGGAGTTGTTCTCTGACGATATGTATGTTGAGAAGTTTTCTCGCCATGCCTCTCTTGATGGGAAAGTAATCTTATACCTTCTGCAAGGGCATATTTGAGAAGTGGTTTTGTCTGGGATCATCAGGACATTACTGTCGATTTTGTTAAGCTTTTCCCAGATCTTTAGGTGCCCCACCTGCAGGTGTTTCGTTAGCCAAAGGTTATTTACATGCAGGCGGAGGGCGGTTTTCATCGCTTCTTTTTCCACGATGATGTCAAGCGGAGTGAGAGACAGGGCCATCTCAATGGCTGCCGTTGGTGTAGTTCTCATCGCTCCCGTAATGGTAAGGCAGGCCATTCTTTGAACCTTATTAAGGGTTTTCAGGGATGGGCCTGACCTTATTGTGGGCCACCAGACTACAGCGCCGTAGCAGATGCAGGGTCTGATAACTGCGGTGTAGATCCAGTGAAGTATCCTTGGGCTAAGGCCCCATGTAGTACCGAACGCTCTTCTGCACTGCCAAAAAGTCGCTATTGCTTTTTGAGTTTTACAGTTCAGATGCAGTTTCCAGTTCAGTTTTTTATCCAGCGTCACTCCGAGGTATTTGACGCTGTCGGAGTATTTGATCTCTTTGCCAAAGATCTGAAGAGTTCTTGAGCCTACCAGTTTCCTCCTGTTAGTGAAGATTAGTGCAGTAGTTTTATCCGCATTCGCGGATAGATTTCTTTTATTGCACCAATCTTCCACCATGGATAGAGCCTGTTGTTGGAGCTCGCATAAGGTGCTCAGGTAATTTCCCCTGGCCAATAACACTAGATCGTCTGCGTAGGCTATGGTGAAATAGCCTTTGCTATTTAGTGCATCAACCAGTTCGTTCACGACCAGGCACCATAATAGCGGGGAGAGGATGCCGCCCTTTGGGCAGCCCCTGCCTGCTTTCCTATTGACTTCGTAGTCGCCGATTGTGGTGGATATGATTCTATTTTTCAGCATGTTATTTATCCACCTGGATATTGTTTGATGAACACCATGCTTCTGCAAGGCTTTCGCTATTGCACTGAAGTTGGTGTTATCGAACGCTCCCTCGATATCTAGAAAGACACCCAGGGTAAGGTTTTTATAGTGTAGTGCCTTCTCGACGAAGGTAACTGTGTGGTGTAATGCGGACTCAGTGGATTTCCCCTTCTGATATGCATGTTGAGCAACGTGCAGTGGGGTTTCCTTCAAGAAGGTAGTTCTTATAACTTCGTCCAGCATTTTTTCCAGAGTCTTCATTAGAAAGCTCGTGAGCGAGATAGGGCGAAAGGCTTTCGCCACTTTGTAGCTGCCTCTGCCCGGTTTGGGGATGAACACGACCCTGGACGTGCGCCAGCTCGCTGGCACGTGTCCAAAGGCGAGGATCGATCTGAACAAATCGGTCAGAGGCTCTAGAATTTGAGGTTTCGCTTCTTGCAACATTACTGGCATGATACCGTCCTTTCCGGGACTTTTGAAAGGTTGGAAAGAGGATATCGCCCAGCTGAGTAAGTGACTGTTAATGACCGTGTTTGCTATATTCCAATCTCAGGTCTGAGGAATATGCTCTTCATTGTTTGTTATTAAATCAGTGGGTTGCTGAACGCTACCCGGAAAATGGGTTTCCAATAGATGTGCACCAATGGATGGATTGTCATCTATGTACATGCCATTTGGGAGCTGTAAAGAACCCAGCTGCGTGGTTTTATCTTTGGTGAGAATTTTGTGAATTCTCGCCGATTCCCGTGTACTTTCTATCTCAGTACAGAATTTTTTCCAGGATAGCAATTTGGCCCTTTTTATCGCCCTCTTGTACTCTCTCAGGTGATCTCTATGGAGTTCCCATTCTGAGGGAGAATTGAGGTGTTTAGCCCTATTGAATTGCCTCCGTACTTTAACTCTGAGTTGACTGAGTTCTTTTTTCCACCAGGGGCACTTACCTTTGGATGGAGGCGTACTGAGAGGGCAGGCTGATTCAAAACTCTTGATCATAGCCTTCTCAAACTCTTCGACCGCGTAGTCAATATCTCTAGCGCTGCTTATAACAGGTGCCCAGCCCCTCAGCTCGGAGTCCAGTACTACCCTGAACTGGTTCCAGTCAGTTTTCCTGGGGTTTCTGAGGCTGGGGGGGCTGGGTGTGTGTGCACGCAGAGATATCGATATGCTTCTGTGGTCGGAGGTGAGAATTTCATTTGTGACTTTCCAGCCCCCTATATGGTCTGTGAGACTAAGGGAGCATAGCGTGATATCGATGCACTCACGCCTTATGGAATTCACAAAAGTAGGTTCGTGACCGTTGTTGAGGATAGTTAGTTCTGTACTCATAATGAATTCCAGAAGAGCTTCTCCTCTAGGGTTTATATCTGAGCTTACCCAACAACTGTGATGCGAATTGGCATCGCAGCCGATGAAAATGGGGAGCTTTCTATTAAAACTGTACTCGACTGCTTCTATTAACTCCCTGCTGGGAGGGGGTTCCGTCGAGTCATAAGCCTGGTAGGATGAGACAAAGAGAACGTCTTGAGTAACGTCATTCAGACGAATCGACGTTTTGATTGTCACCTGATCCCTACTGCAATGTTCGTGAATGATAGTTGCCTTGAGGGAGTCGTTCACCCAGATGCAAGCTCTCGGCTTATCTGCATCTGTGGAAGTGAATAACCGGCCTTTACATTGTCCTAATCCCCTCACCTGATTTTTAAATAGCCAAGGCTCTTGGATTAGGGCTATTTTTGTGTGCCCCATAGCAAGAGCCCTGCATAATTCAGCAGAAGCCGCTTTGCTATGTTGCAGATTGATCTGAGTAATTTTTAAAGAGTCAGTACTCATGATTAGGGTACGCTCTTCATACAAACATCTCCTGGAATGCCTTCCGCTCCTGATTCCGAGGCGTACTCTTTTTCCAGCCCGGGTTCAATGGCGGTGAGAAAGGCGCTGTCATTTGTCAGCGTCTCGTCCATCGCCTCCGAGTCCCCGGTGTACTCATTTCCGCTTTCGGGCAATTCTTCCTTGGCATCTTCTTTAATTTTGGCTGTTAACTGATGCAGCCCGTAGAAGATTTTTCCGCCGCAATTTTTGAGGAGCGCGATGGCTTTTTGATCGAGCCCAGTACTAGTAGGGTTCCTTTTGGGGACTCGCTCCTGTAAAACAGCCTTCATCTTTCAACTCCTAACTCCTTGTTCTGCTTTTGGAGCCTGGCTTGCATCTGCTCCGCAGTGGCGGTGTTTTTTCCCGGGATCCAGAGGATGACTTTGGTAAATGAGGGAACTTTATTAAGCTCACACATTCCCAAAGGTCCTCCTTCCCAGGAAGCCTGAACTCGCTGGACACAAGCCTCCAGCCATTTTTTGGACTCCTCGTCCAGGCACGTTACCAGCAGGTAGCCGCGGTTGTCCGCTGCTTTGCCAACGTGGTAACTACCGCGGAATTTGGGGGAGAAACCACCGTCTTCAACATTGAAGATTTCTTCGGTGATTACCCCCTGCAGCAGTTCGGCCTGCTCGCTGGTCACGAGGAAGTCCTTTTTAGGTCCGATCACAATGCGCAGGCTTTGGTCGCCCGCTACCTCGGCTTTCTCCCCGGTTGTGGGTGCTTTTCCCGTTCTAGTTTTTTTGCTCGCCTGTTTTGCATCGGGCGGTGTTCTGCCTGGCGAGAGAGGGCGCTTAGGCGTACTCTCAATTTCCTTGCCTGGATTGGCAGTACTTTTAATTTCCCGCGCTAATTGCCTTTCCGGTCCGAGGACCGTACTTTGCCCCTGCTTAAATAATTTATTCTCCCGCTTTCTTGCCGCTGTCCATCTGCGGCGAGAATTGCGGTTGCGCAAATTTTCCGAGGAGTTCGGGTGGCCACTTTCCACACGACCTGTACTTGTGGAAGTACCCGGGGCCGGCGCCCGCTGCACCGAGGACACACACCCAGAAATTGATTCGCCCGTAGGTGGCGCCGACGACGTTGTGGGGGTTATCGTGCTTTCCGAGATCTTGACAGATCTCGTACTGACATTTCCCGCCTTTTTCACGTGCCTTTTCGGCGCACCTTCATTCATACCTGGCTGCACCTGGGGAGGTTGGGATTTCTCCCTGGACCCCTCTGCAGACGATGCTTGTGGTATGGCAGCTCCAGCCCGACGGCTTTTGCCACTGACCACTGTCCATAGTCCGCCCGCAGCCCCACAGCCAGCCTCGCTCACCTGCGGTGTTCCCGCCTTAGCAGGCTCGCCACTCCCGACGCACACCTTCCCGGATGTCGCGGCCGCCTCCCCGAGCACCTGGTCACCACCGTCGCGTCCCGTGGAACCCTTGGTCCCGTCACTTCCGGATTTACCACTTTTTAACATCAAAGTTTCGATCGAATCTTCGCTCGTGTCGTGCACTGTTTGACAGTTCATAATATGTTGTCTAATATGTTATCACACATGTTAGACAACATAGGCTCTGACTGTGTTGAGTTTATTTGCTCTAGGTGATGACTAGAACAAATTCCTAACACTCATTGTTTTGAAACCTGATCAAAACAAATCCTAGCACTCATTAGGAACAACTAAATCAAGAAATTAACTTTCATTACCTTAAGCACTGATTAAGGCAAATTCTATTAACACTTAATTTGGGATTTGACCAAATTAAGATTCCACTTTCATTAGCTGTGTTCTTTTCACATTTGTTCCGGTTCTAGGTCTAACAGTAAGTTTTGCATTGAATTGAAATTTTAAAGACTGTCACGTATATAAAGATTTTAAAATTTGCGAAAGCGCATCAAATTAGCCATGATATTTACGCATACAACCTTCAAACCCTTAACCAGGTAAATTTTTGGGTTGCTATTTGACGTAAAATGGGTATAAAATGCAGGCAACTTGATTTTATTTTTGCCAAGCCAAAATTTTTTGATATGTATAACTACTCATCAATTTCAATTCAATGCAAAACTTACTGTTAGACCTAGAACCGGAACAAATGTGAAAAGAACACAGCTATTGTCTAGACTCTAGAGCACTGACTAAGACAATTTCTACTAACACTTAATTTGAGATCTGACCAAATTAAGATTCAACCTTCATTGACTTGAGAGTTGATCAAGGCAAATTTTCCTACCACTTAATTTTTGATCTGACCAAATTAAGATCAATCCAATTTTCCCTATCAACCAAGTTTTGCTCCACTCATCTGCGCAAATGCCGGACGAGAAAATTCATCTACCCTATCCTAGTTCGCCAACAGTAGATACAGGTGAGTTCCTTTTTATTTTATGTTCTGAACAAAATCCCAGTCAAGAATCAATTTCCTGATTTGGGTCAAGTCAGAACAAGAGCAAATTCACCTGCTTGCTGACTTAGCAGCAGGACATTATTAATTTAAGTTACTCACTATCAGCACCTTAGTGCTGATTAAAATAAGTTATTGTTGAAACTATTATAGTGAACTTCGTTACGTCAGAATAATCTCAGCATCATACTTGCTGATCTGAACGAATCTTTAAGGGGTTAAAGTCGTATCAACTGATATTGGGACATTCGTGACTGATTGTGGTTGACTGTGTACGAATTGTTACAGGCCAGTTAACTCCAGATTTATTTTCTAACATCGTGGGTTCGTTCACTCATTTTTTTGAGATCGGATAGAACACACACTTTACTAAAAATTTCAGTATAACGGAATCGCAACGCCGCCACAACACCCCCTTCCCAGCGAAGTTGATGTGCGAAATTTAATTTTGCATTTGGAAAATTATTTATATTTTTGAAAGGTAACTCTTTTTGGAGAAGCACTTGAATTTAAGAGTGGGAAAGGTGTATTTTTGTGTGTTTGACCTCGCCCTAACTCTGGTTTATAGACGGAGAGCTGGCTACATAAAACGGGACTGATCGAACATAATCTCGATTTTAGTCTCATAAGTTTCCAAAGACGTCGTCAAAGCCTGAGTCCATTTTGCAGAAGGCGCATTGGAGGCGGAGAGCGCGGGTGGGCGGTTAAACGTGTTAAGTTTTTTAAAAAAAAAACCGATCGAACATACTTCTGAAAGTTGGTATACTATTAGAATTTGAAGGTACAAATGGAAAGCGCTTGCAGAAGCGATAAAGGAGTAAACCATAAGTTGAGATATAACTCATACAAAAAACTTGATTCTGCCCGAGCAGGATTTGAACCCCGGACCGTTGGATTAAAAGTTCAACGCTCTACCGAATCGACTTAGCTCGTTAAAAGTTCTCTGAAATTATCCGATTTTCTGCGCAATTTTCTTAATTTTTCTTTCTGCAAACGCTTAAGCCTCCACCTACTCTTCTGGGAATATTTTCTTTCAATTTGTACCTTCAAATTCTAATAGTATACCAATTTTCAGAAGTATGTTCGATCGGTTTTTTTTTTAAAAACTTAACACGTTTAACCGCCCACCCGCGCTCTCCGCCTCCAATGCGCCTTCTGCAAAATGGACTCAGGCTTTGACGACGTCTTTGGAAACTTATGAGACTAAAATCACGATTATGTTCGATCAGTCCCGTTTTATGTAGCCAACTCTTAGACTATTAGAGAGTGGTATTATTTGTGTATGAACAGGCGCTGGCTGTTCCTTTACAAGTGTAGGGTCATAAATAGAAATAGTGTTGGAGTCTTTCTTTGTTGGATGAGAAGGATGATCACAGTAATTAATTTAAGAAATATCCGCAGTAAAACAAAGCTTTAAGCGATCGAGTGAAACGTTAACATCATTATTTTGAATTTTAACTGTGAAGATATTTTGATGTCCGGCTACAACAGGAAATGGACCCTTGTAGCAACTATGAAAACTACCTTTGGTTGCGTCATTTCGAATGAACACATGAGAGCAACTCTGTAAGTCTTTGAATTTAAAAAACTTTGTTTTGGAATGATTTGAAGCCGGGACGGGACGAATATTGTAGAAAAAGTTTATTAAACGCTTGACCAATGTACCTTGATGGCAATTTTGAGACTTTTTCTCAAGGAAATTTCCTGGAAGCCTTAACGATTGGCCGTAGAGCCTTCTCGAAAAGCTGTTCGTAGACCAAGCAATACGGAAGGCAAAATATCAGACCAAGAATCAGTTTTGTACATCTTAAACTTAATGGCGGTTTTTAGAGTTCTATGCCAATGCTCGATAAAGCCGTTTGATTGAGGGTGATAAGGTGTTAAACGATTATGCTTAAAGCCTAAAAGTTTGGAAAGCTCTTTAAAGAGGCAAGATTCAAACTGTCTCCCTTGATCCGTTACTATAACTGTAGGAACTCCAAAACGAGAGATCCATTCGTGAAATAAAGCTTTTGCACAGGCTTCAGCTGAAATGTGCGATAAAGGTATTGCCTCAGGCCATCGCGTGAACCGATCGATGATAGTGAGATAATATCTGAAATCGTGTGAAAGAGGTAAACGGCCAATGATATCCATGTGAATAATTTCGAAACGGGCCGACGAAATAGGAAAAGAACCGATAAAATTTTGAACGTGACGCGAGATTTTATTTTTCTGACACGCTAAACAGCTTCGACTCCAATTAACGATGTCTTTATTCATGGATGGCCAAAAATATTTCGATGTTACCAATTTATTTGTAGTTCAGATACTAGGATGAGCTAAGTTATGTATAGAATTAAAAACTTGAAGTCGGAAAGAGCCTTGCTTGCCTAGGAGAAGCTTTCTCGGGATTCTGTCTAAACGCGAAAACTAGTGGTTTATGATCCGTAATAAGAGTAAAGTTCCTGCCTTCTAAATGATAACGAAACTACATAATACTTTTGTAGGCAGCTAATAACTCAGGATCATCAGCGCTATAATTAATTTGAGCAGCACTTAATTTGGTAGAAAAGAAGCCGAGAGGTTGCCAAGAGCCATTTACCTTTTGATTTAAAGAAGCACCAATTGCACTGTTAGAAGCATCGACAAATAAAGCTAAAGGAGCATTAGAATTCGGAAAAGCCAAAAGAGTATTTTGGGCCAATTGATGTTTAATATTTTCAAAAGCTTTAATTGACTCAGAAGTCCAAATAATTGGTTTAGAACTGTCTTTTTTATTCCCAGTTAAAAATTTGTTTAAAAGTAACTGAAGTTCGGCAGCATGGTGAAGAAAACGGCGATAAAAATTAATCATGCCAAGAAAACGCCTAAGCTCTTTGACAGTTGAAGGTTGTTTAAATTCAGAAATTGCTTTAACTTTCTCTGGAGATGGCTTGATTCCATCAGCATTGATGAGATGACCGAGAAATTTCACTTCCGATTTCATGAAATTACATTTCCCGATGTTGATGATTAAACCATGTTCTTGTAAACGCTTGAAAATTTTCCTTAAGTGATTTAGATGTTGTTGTGCAGAGTCTGAAGCTACCAAAATATCGTCGAGGTAAACGAAACAAAATTGGAAGTCTTGCAGAACTGAATTAATGAATCTCTGGAAGGATTCAGCTGCGTTACGAAGACCAAAAGTCATTCGTGTAAATTCAAAAAGTCCAAAAGGTGTGCAAATTGCTGTTTTGGGAATATCATCCGGTTCAACAGGAATTTGGTGGTAAGCTTTGGTTAAATCCAAAGTAGAAAATGCTTTACAATCCTGGAGATGACAAGCGATATCATGAATTAGAGGAATCGGGTAACGATCAGGAATTGTAACAGAATTTAAACGTCTATATTCGCCGCAAGGTCTCCAGTCGCCATTTGGTTTCGGGACCAAATGTAAAGGAGACGACCAAGGACTATTAGACGGTCTGCAGATACCCTGATTTAACATGAATTCAAATTCCTTTTTTTGCTACGGCAAGTTTCTCAGGAGATAAACGCCGAACTTTAGACCAACTGTTTTAATTTGGTGCGTGACGAATGTTTGACAGGTTTTGAAAAACCTGAATCAATTGTAATGTCCTGGAACTCGCGAAGTAGTTTTTGAACATCTTCATTGACAGAAGATTCAATTAGGACACACAAAGAAGAAGAAGGACCTGAAAAGAAACGGTCATTGGAAGATAAATTGGTAAGTGAATCAATCAAAATCCTTTTGGAAAGATCAACAGTTAATTTAAAATGAAATAAGAAATCTGCTCCTAAAATTGGTGCCTCAACATCTGCGATTAAAAATTGCCATTGAAAATTTCTTCGTAAGCCAAGATCCAAAGTTAAAATTTTGTTTCCATAAGTGTTAATAACTGAAGAATTGGCAACTGACAATTGTAAACCTGTAGGCAATAATTTTGATGAAACTGGAACTGGAATATCGGAAATGTCCGCTCCAGTACCTATTAAATAAGACTGTTTAGTAGATTTATCAACTCCTTCGACCGGTACCCTCACCTTGCCGTGGTGAAGGAGCTTGCGTGCGTCGATGATCGACTGAGCTATGTCGACGGCAGCAGGGTGCTGCCGGCAGGGTCTCCCATGTCGAACAGGTCAGTCTTGAGGCGTCAGACGAAGAAGGGTAACCAAAAAGCATCATGGAAGGCAAGCCAAAGGAATTAGAGTCTGCACGGGGTAACCAGCCTGTTGCTGGGAATCCTCCCGCTTTACAAGCGGCCGGGGCTAGGAATGTGCAGGTCCCACTTCCATGTACTGCCGAGGTGGCGAGTCCAGGCCAAGGAGGAAGTTCCCTTCTGGACTCCGATGATAGAATGTCGCAAGACGGACTATCATCGATTGGCACATTGACACAGTCAATGGAGAGCCTTCTTTTGGAACAGGAAAGGACCGGAAAGCAGCCTGCTGTTACTACGGTTAATCCTGCTCCCACTACGGACAAGATCACCCCCCCCTCCAACCAACACCGAGAAAAAGGAGGGGTTGTCCAAACGACAGCTGCGACGGCTGAGGAGCAAGAAGAACAGGGCTAAGGTAGAGGAAGCGAAAGCCGACTTTGTCAAGGGCTCTGTTCCTTCCTCCTCAACTCCGGTGCCAGCCACCAAGAGAGGTAGGTCGGAGGAGAGGAGGACTCGTCCACTCCTAGCACCTCGACTGGTGCGGATTGCACTGGAGCAGCCAAGAAAAAAACACCTACGCAGCCCTTGAACAAAAACAAACGGAGGAAAGTCGCTAAGACCGGCCTCCCGGGACAAAGCTCACCGGACGAGGTAAAGGGGAAACCCGATCCTCGTACCGGGCCGTCAGCGAGTGCGGCTCCGTCGGGCTCAAATACAACGGCCGGGGGGGTGGGAAAAAGCTTCGCTGAGGCTGCTTCCCAAGCCCTGTTCGTTGTAATTGAGGCCGGCAACCCACAAAGGGAAATGTCACAACGACACGTAACCTTTGTGGAGGACCACATTTGGAAGCTCTTGGGTGAAACCAAGGAGGCTCCCAGGTTTAAGGGAATGGTCTTTCGTGACGGAACCCTGAAAGTTCAATGCACGAATGAACATTCCCTCAAGTGGCTGCTTACAAATGTGGCAAACTTTCCAGCTTTTGACGGCATTAAATTTTCTGCTACAAAAGGTAGCGACATGCCTAAGCTGGTTCGGGCAGTTGTTTGGATCCCAGGACCTCGCAAGGCACCTGGGGAGATACTTGCCCGCCTCCGTAACCAGAACCCAGGACTGGACACTAAGTACTGGCGGATACGTGCGTTCAGTAGCAAGAGGAAGAGCCCCGGTGATCCCGAAGGCTCCACTCTTGCGCTGGGCATTGACACGGAGTCGCTGAAGGTCCTGGAGTCTGTTTACGGACTTCGTCCCCATTTAGGTTTTGGAAGGGTGAAATTTCACGTTTCCGGAGAATAAATGCGGACAACGAGTGTATTGCGGAGCAGTCGATTGTTATGTCCACTGACTTGAATATCACTCAAATCAACCTGCAGCACAGTAAATCGGCCACTGCTATTCTCAGTCGAAGGTTAAATAAACTGCGGACATTCCCCCAAATAACACTAATACAGGAACCATGGATATGCTGAAAACGTATCTGCGGTTTCGGTATGGTCAACTGGGGGCAACTCTTTCATTACGAAAGGACGGAACGACCGCGAGCTTGCGTGTTTGTATCGAACACAATTGAGGCCACGATGTTAAGACAATTTTGCAGTCAAGACGTCGTTGCGGTGAAAGTATCCTACAAGATTGCGGGGGCCAGGCATGAGATCATTATTGTCTCAGCCTATTTACCCTATGACTCCATCAGTCCACCTCCTTCACGGGAACTTATGGAAATTGTAAGATACACAGAATCTAATAATTTAGGTCTGGTGATTGGATGCGATGCCAATGCCCAGCACACTATATGGGGTAGCAGTAAATGCAATCCTAGAGGAGAAAAATTATTAGACTTCATTCTGTCGCACGATCTCGTGGTTAACAATGTGGGCAATGATCCAACCTTTGTCACGAGTAGGCGACAGTAGGTAATAGACCTGACACTTACTAATAGAAAGATGTCCAACCTTATTACTAACTGGCGAGTTCTAGATGAGGAATCTCTCTCGGACCACAGATACCTAAATTACAGAATAGCCATTGATGACATATACATCCCGGCTGGACGTAATCCAAGGAAAACTGACTGGGAGAGGTACAAACAAATTCTTTCGGAGAAAGAAATATATGTACCCAAGCTCCGATCAACAAAAGACATTGAGGATGAGACTGAGAAATTGAGTCGGACCTTGATAGATTCTTTTGAGAGTGCTTGTCCCGTTAGAAAGAGCCGATGTGGCAAGAGCGTCCCCTGGTGGAACAGCAATCTTTCGAGGCTCAGGAAGAATACCAGGAAGCTTCTGAATAGGGCACTAAAAACTCAAAAAGAAGATGACTGGACGGCCTATCGAACCCTACAGCGCGAATATAAGTACGAGATAAGAACTTCCAAGGTCTCATCTTATAGAAGATACTGTGAGGAACTGGTAGGAATGAGAGAAACAGCTAGGTTATTTAAAGTCTTTCAGAAGGACGACACAGCCAAACTGAATTCCCTCCGCAAATCTGACGGCGGGTATACGGGTTCCAAACAGGAAGCCTTTGAGATCCTGGTTTAAACCCACTTTCCAGGCAGTCACAAGATTCAAATGAATCAAAGTTTAGAAAGGTATCCAGAAAGGGTAACCATTACCAGACAGGACAGATATATAGCATCCAAAGTTGTGACGGAGGAGAAGATCGAATATGCTTTGTCCTCCTTCGAAAACTATAAGACCCCAGGTCTGGATGGTATATACCCGGCTATGCTAAAAGCAGGAGGCCATTCCCTAGTTTCAGCACTAAAGAAAATATTTAGGGCCTGTTTAACCTGGGGATATATTCCAACTGCATGGCAAAAGGTCAGAGTAGTTTTCATTCCCAAACCAGGCAAGGAAGACTATGCTCTGGCGAAAAGCTTCAGACCAATCAGCTTGACATCGTTCCTGCTGAAATGTCTGGAACGTCTGGTAGAAAAATACATTAGAGGAGAAACGTTGAGACGGCATCCCCTTAATGAGCACCAGCATGCCTATAGGAGTGGTAGATCCTGTGAGTCCGCATTGCACGATCTAGTCTCTGAGATAGAAAGTGCTTCGGACGAGGGGCTCTACACTCTCGGGGTTTTTGTTGACATTGAGGGGGCCTTCGACAATGCCACGTTCCCATCGATGTGTAATGCTGCCACTGCATATGGTGTAGATACCGTGCTTGTAAGATGGATCTACTCTATGCTATCTCAGAGACTACTTTTCAAAGAATGCGACACCGACACGGTAATGAAAGTGGAGAAAGGCTGTCCGCAAGGAGGAGTACTCTCCCCATTACTGTGGTGTTTCGTAGTAGACTCCCATTTAGACGAATTGCAAAGTCTAAATATACACATACAGGCGTACGCTGATGATGTGTGTGCACTCGTTTGTGGTAACTCACTTAGGGTCGTCTGTAGTAAGATGCAGAAAACCCTAGACAAGATCCAGAACTGGTGTGAGAGACATGGCTTATCAGTGAATCCTTTGAAAACAACACTTGTGTTGCTCACTAGGAAAAGGAAACTCGATAACTTTAAGCTCCCAATTTTGAAAGGTGTAACCATTCAACTCTCCAAAGAAGTGAAATATCTAGGGGTAATTCTAGATAGCAAACTGACTTGGAAGGCTCATGTCGAACACAAAGCATCTCGAGCACTGAATGCTTTCTGGCAATGCAGGAGAGCTTTTGGGAAGACATGGAGTCTAAAACCCGCTATTGTGCACTGGATGTACACAGCCATAATTAGGCCCATAATCACATATGCGTCAGTGGTCTGGTGGAGTAGAACGGAGATAAAGACTACTTGTTCTATTCTTAACAGAGTACAAAGGGAAGTTTGCATAGGGATAACAGGAGCTTTTAGCTCGACCCCTGGTGCGGCCCTCAACGCAATGCTTAATTTGCAGCCCTTGGACCTCGCAATCCAGGTAGAGGCAATGAAAGCTATTTGTCGACTTAAAAAGTGTAGACTATGGCATGATGGACATGCCACCGGACATGGCGTCTTATCCCGAAGACTTGAAGAGCACTGCACCTTCTTTAGCATGCCGACGGATGAAATGACGCAAATTACCATGTTCCGAAGAAGATTTCAAATTAGTCTTCCGGTAAGGGAAGAATGGGATGATCCCAACAAACTACTGGATGGATTAGATGACATCTTCTACACAGACGGATCGAAAACCTTAACAGGTACGGGCGCTGGATGGTATTTGAACGAGGCGAGGACGAGGACACCATGGAGCACTTCCTCTGTAACTGCCCGGCCTTCTCCCGCGCGCGCATGACGACGCTTGGCGCCGATGTAATGAGAATGGAAGACTTCAATTCTCAATCTCTATCTGATGTTCTTAGTTTCGTCAAGATGACTAAAAAAAAAATAAGCCGTCGCGGGACGCCTGGCAGATGTGAAACATCAAAAATTTTCTTTTGGTAATAATGTTGAAAATTGATGGTGAATAAAATGACTATGAAATAACTTCTAAATTAATTTCATAACACTATTTTGTTTTTTATTTCCATATGAAGTACTTAAAAAATATACAAAGCCATAAAAAAATATACAAATGTAATCAGTAAATTGTGCATCGGGATATACACATATGTGCATAAAAAAGTGACCACCTGCAAAATCTCACAAATACGGAAATTGTTCGTTCCTCCTTCCAAATTTGAGAGCAACAAAAGAAAAATTTTAATAGGAATTTAAAATTTAAACAATCATTGAGTGATTCACGTATTTATTTTTAAAAAACAAACTAATATGAGGTATGTCCGCCTTTGTTTTGAATAACTGCTTCTATCCGCTTTGGCATCGATGCAATTAAGGTTTCTAAAAACGTTGTGGGATTTGCCTCCAAACTTCGGTTATTTCTGCCCAGAGTTGGTCTAAATTATGAATGGGTTTCTTGGGCATTGTTTTAAAAAATTTGTTATTTTAAATTCACTTTGACTAAAAGTCTTAAAATTGACACGTTTCACTTTGCAATTGAATTTTGCATACGCTTCCGCAATAATAACACAGCTGGAATGACTTAATCAATGACAGTCGATCTACTAATATGTTTCCAGGAAGAAGAATTACATTTGCATATATGTATAGTGACAGTGAAAGGGGCAGAATAGATCTAACAACTATCGTTTTCTTTGTTGGTCACATTTTTTTGCACATATGTGTATATCAAAAGCACATGACGGAGACATTTCACTCCGACCTGCATTTTGGTTATCTTGAAATTTAATTCTTTTCTCTGGTGGCGGTGCACTGTCTCGTTCCAATATTTTCGTTATATTTTCACAGTCACTCGTACTGTCACAGTCACTCATGTCATGTTTGAGTAGAAAAACTGGCAATATAATATATATTGCAACGCTCCGCTCAAAACAACACTCTGCGTATATACATACATATACGCATATAAAGCAGCGCGTGGGTACGCCGATACTTATACACAAGTGTTAAAGTATATAGCACATGCCGCACGTGGCTTATAGGTACGACCGACCTGGAGGGGCGCAGAGCAAGTATATAGAGGAGAGCGTATGCGCGCGGAGAGAGGAGATCGTCGAGCTGAGGCTGATTGAGCCGACGAGCCACGAGTGGGGCGTCGCTACGGCGTGGCGAATCGCCACGCCACAGTCGGCCTCACTCCCGTACCGCGCCATTAGATGTTTCACATCAAAAATTCGGATAGGGTAGGGGACGAGTGCAATGGACCGTGGTCTGAGCGCTCGAGGTTGACACCTCCCCCTTTCTTTTAAGAATAAGAATAAGATTTATCAAAATTGTGTAGACGACTATTGAAACCGCGATTATCATCCGTCGTCATAGACGATATGCGAATTATTTTTTTGGATGAGCCGAAAGGTTTGTAGCGGCATCATCCGTGAAAAAGGTACTTTGATTTTAATAACCCGTTTACTTTAAATTGAAGTAGGTGGAGAAATTATATCGAGATAGGCGTTGTAAAAAAAAAACAACGGGTTGCACTCCGGGAATGCCGGCAGAAGTGAAAACTTGAACATTAACGTTGTGCATTTTTGAATATTTTGGAATGGTTAGGGAATAATTTCGCACGAATTGCTTTATTTATCAGTATAAAAGTACTATCATTTATGTGGTAAGATACAATATTCATTTATTGCGCCGTGGATACGCGTAGCAGGCTGTAGTACAAACACACACGCACACTCGCGCAAGCGCCCTGCGCCGCTTAAACGAAACAGCAGGAGCAGGCATACATTTTCGCCGCGCGGTAGAAAGAGAGGGGGATATTACTTCCTCTCCTACGCCGCGCCGGCGGTCTACTCTCCCTCCGTCTTACGAATTTTCGATCAGCAGCTCGTTTCTGTAACTTCAAATAGAGAATATCTCTACTGGCATTCTCCATTTGACGTCATTTTGTCGTCATTTTCCACAGAAACGTATCAACTCAACTGATAAAGCTAGGCATGGTGAATTCGAATCACGTCACCAGAATAAAGAAGTTTCTCAACTGAGTTACAGAAATGAGCTGCAGGTCACGTGTCCTGACGCGAGTTTAACATTTTTTACCCATCCCAAAAAAAGTGCACAACGCCGTTAAAGAAGTTTTCACTTCAAAAATAAAAAATTATTATTCAGCTTCGCCTTTTGATTGGAGAAGGGTTGGAATTGAAAAATAAAATTATTAAATTCTCTAACCAATAATTTAATTTAAAAAGCAGTTTTGTTTTAAAAATAATAAAAATAAATCTTATCACCGTAAAAATAATAAAATAAAATGAAAAATGGGAAGAAACTAATTTTATCCTCCATAGGTTAAATGAGCAAGGGGGAATACAATTGTTAGCGTTATTTTGGAATTTTGCGTGGTACCAACACCAATCCGGATTGCTCCGAGATTTTGAATCATTCCGTTTTGTTAATTTAGACTGGGCGTAGGAAGGAGATCTACCTCTTGAATAATTACGACTTCGAAAAGAGGAATTACTTGAGGCTCAATCCCGAAATTTTAAAGATTTTACTTCCAGAGCCAAATTATTAACCATTTGATTTAATTTAAAAATTTCTGAGGATAAATTTGTTAAGACGTTAATAATATTACCATCATGCTGAGAAGAAAGAGCACAAACAGAAGGTTTGTTGCTCATGTCAAAAATTTTGCCCGCACAATCAGCTAATTGATTAAGAGGGCCAGGATTACAAGATAGTATGGCTCTGATATGTTCCGAAAGTCTCTGCAACCAGAGGGTTTTCAAAATGTCTTCACTTAATTTACCGTCCGCTATATTTTTCATTTCACGTAAGAACTGTGAAGGAGATCTATCACCAAAAATTAGATCTCCAAGGAGTCTATTCAATTTAAACGATTCACTTTTCGAAAGCCGAGATATTAAAGCCTCTTTTAAGTTGGTGTAAGGCTGCCGCGGATCTGGATTTTCTGAAACGTCACTCACAACACTAATTAAATTTTCATCCAAAGCCGAAAGTAGATGATTGTATTTTGTGTTTTCGGTAGAAATTCTAGATAAATCGAACTGCGCTTCTAATTTCCTAATAAAAAAACGTTGTGGCATTTCTCCAAAAAGAGGGACCATTAAAAGAAACTGTCGAAACAGAAGGAAATGTTGCGACAGACGGAAATAAATCCTGCGAAGGGATTATCACTTTTATTATCACTACACAGTGCATTTGAAAATTGCACCAAATCATCACTTGAATTGTTCATTTGTAAGCAAAAACAAAGTGTGAATTAAAATTAACAATAAATTATCAAAAGTAAGAATTTAAAATGATCTAAATTATTGAAACTTCCCTAAAAATGTTGATTGATGAGTGGTGTAGGCGCTGAATACCCTGGGAGTGGCTGATTAATTTGCTGGCTTCCTTTGAGAGGATGGTGGAATGCTCCTGGGTGGCTACCGTGATGGTGGATAACCCTCCTGGCTTGATATGGCTGGACGAGGCAGACAGCGTTCCGGCGCAGGGAATTATCGACCAGGATTTACTGTTTGTGTGTTGAGCTGGTCGGTGTTGATTGTTGTAATAACTCTGCACTCACGTTCTCAATCGATGACGTCGGAAAGTTTAAAATTAAATTTTTTTCACCACTTCGAACAAAATGTTTAATTTTTTATTTTACGTCACACCAGAAAACTTTTTTAAAATAATTTATTTTGTTATTTTATTGTTCCACACGATTTTCCGAAAAAAATTTTCTTTGTCGGGGTCACCAGTTACGGAGGGCTAGCCTCCATTTAAATTTTATTTTATTTATTTTATTTATTTATTTTTATTTTGTTATTAAATAAAAAGTTTAGATTTTGAAGTTAATTGTTCTAATTTTAGTTTTAATTTTAATTAAATTAAAATTATTCAATAAAACAGCATTATTTAATATTAGACCTCCTTCTAGACTGAAAAATATTTTCTTTTGTACAACAACACAATAATTTGGGCTACTAAGTTCAGCTAACGACATGCTTAAAAATTTATCAAGGTAGTTTAACAGCAAGTAATTTAGCTGCCGTTCCTACTTGAATCGAAACTACACTAATAGGGCCTTTCGGTACGCACGTTCCCAGTGAGACAACTGAGATATTCTCAGTTGGCTCACTGAGACGGCGTGTTCTTGTAACCGTCTCACTTTCACATTGAGCAACAAAAACGGACGTAGCCTTTGGGCAACTGAGACCTGTGAGATAGAATTTTTGTGTTTCACTTGTCTCAGTTATATGTTATGACAGTTGTTGAGCAGCCTGAACTTAATAAAACAATTGTGCGTGCTTTTTCGTTATCCATTTTTCACTTTTTAATCAACAACCTCTGCGGTGTCAAAATCAGCTGTTTAACCAAACTGAGACAACTGAGAAAGTTGGTCATATTTCGTCTCAGTTGTCTCACTGAGAACGTGCGTACCGAAAGGCCCTAATATCTTTTAATTCACACTTTACTAAAAATTTCAGTATAACGGAATCGCAACGCCGCTACAGAGTTAACAAGTTCACAAGCGAAGGAGTTACTAACACCAGCAAACAACGAACAGTTTATCGGTTATGTGGGCAAATCGAAATCGACAAAACAGGCACCGTTCAACAATACCGACAGCATAAGGCAAATACATCTGCAAACACGACACAGCTCTACTACACAGTCACAAAGTAAGTCATCTACGTCTGTGTCAACCGCACGTAAAGCTGATAAATGTTCCTGATGTGGACAAGTACATAGGCACCGTTGCCCTGCTTTTGGAGTTATATACCGTAAGTGTAAAGTATAAAATCATTTTGCGCAGACGTGCACTAAGAACATTGCTGTTAAAGAAGTTGTGATAGGCTCGTCGGATAGTCATTTTGTAGGAACCATAAATTGTAACAATGTCAGTGTCACTGATGTGAGCTAGTCAGTTGAATTAGTCGTGAGTGGCAAGAAGTTAAATTGTTAAATAGATACTGTTGGAAATATTTATCATTTTCACCGCATACGACCGAACGCACCCCAGACACTGTGCACGACTCTCCATTGCGCATAGCCTTGATTATTTTATACATCTAAGGAGCTCACTATTCGGACATATTTTGGTTTTTCATTTTCTGTAAAAGGAAGTTGAATCAAATTAAAGATTCATTAAAACTGAACCACAAGGTGTTATTTTATTTTCCACTTGTCGCCCTGAATAACTCTAACAGGTTATGGGCCCAGTAATCGCAAGACAAAAGTAAAAAAAAATAAAGTCATATCAATCTAAAACTGGGACACGAATCGAGACTTCAATTCGTTGTCATCAATTATGGCACAAAATAATTAATTCGTTCCTAATCGAGACTTTATCAAAACACAATTATGACACATGGAAAGTCCAGATGGAAGCAGTGCTAGTGAAAAGCGATACTTGGGTGTACGTGAGCGGGCAAAACCCGAAACCCGAAGCCGGTGCAGCAGGAGACGCAGCACGCGATGCCTGGATGCAGGAGGATCGAAAAGCGAAATCGGGCCTGATTTTGGCCATCAGCACCTCGGAGCTTAGCCAAATTCGCTGGAGGCTGGAGGCGATCTATGCGTCGAAAGGACCCGCTCGGAAAGCCGCATTGCTAAAAAACCTCACTCAAAATAGTGTAGTGATCATATATCATCTGGGTCATTCACGACTAGATGTAAACATAAATATTGTACGTCACACGAAATAGCTAAGTACGATGACTCTGAGGCAATGCAGGGTAACACGAAACCTTTTGGGGTTCACTGCATTGAGAATGACTCAAGTGCGCTTGCGGCGCTTATGCATCGCAACGTACTTACGTTCTCGTGTGACTCATGAATTAGAATTAGGTCAGTTAAGCATTTGCTTGAACATATAAGATGATTTAGGTCAATGATTGAGTAAGGTCCGTTATGAATGCGAAATTGTAGTATTTAAGGGAAGACTTTACCTCAATAAAACATATTCGTATAACAGAACTCGACGGTTTCACTTTCTTTAGAAATATCGGCGTATCCCTTTTGGTGACGCCATTGATCAGTGCGTATCCCTCTGGTGACGCACTATTAGTCAGGATATTCGAAATCTATTACACCCCACAACTCCTAACATTACATGGCGATCCTGCCAGCCTTCTTGGAATCCCTGTAAGGCATTCGTTTGACTGGAGCAACCCTCACGCTGAGCTGAGCACCGAGCACCATAGACCTATCTGGAGACAACAAATTCGATGTCGGAGGAATTGGCAACGCAGGAAGAATTCCAAGGACTGTTTGCGGACCTCATACAATTTGTGGAGGACGAACTCCAATATACTCCGAAGGCACCGGAAGGAACCCAACAATACACGGCAACGCCGATAGAAGAGAGGACCGAAGCCCATCACCATCGAGGAATATAGGAAAAGGCAACGACCAGCCCCACTAGGCACCAAGAAACCAGCTAAAAGGCAAAAAAAACGAGGAGGAAGAAAGGTGACTCTGCGAAAGAAGCGGGCGGAACTCCACAGACTGATCCTGATTGCGGAAGGACCTAATAAAAAGGCACTTTTCGAGGAATTAAGGAAACTGCAATAAGTATGGGAAACTGCAGCTCCACCAACGTCCAGGCGAGCTTCTTTACCACGTACCAGCAGGCGATCACAACAACTGCTATTTTCGTAGTTGGTATGATAACAGTTACCATTTATAACAGATACAATAAAAATTATGTCAGGAAACAGCTAAGTAGACTGTAAATGTTTAGTAATACATAAAGCAATAATTAATATTGTACCAATAATTGTACCAATAATTGTACCAATAATTGTACCAATAATCTCAAAGCATTAATAAATAAAGTAATAAATGTTGTTTTCTCTTACATCTCGCTCATTTTTTAGTTTATTTATAATAAATATAATAGCAGCTGATTTTAATTTGGTTTTTATGCTATTACTGGTGTCTAATTTACGTTTTTTGTTTTTCAAAACAAATCAATTTAATATGAAGAAAAAAGTGTTTTGCAGTGCATTGCATTTATCGGGGTTGTGCACTATTCATTCGAATATTTTATTAAGTTGTCCGCCCATTATATGGGATTCAAAAAATCCTCAACGCAAGATGAGGAACGTAATGGTTCGCAATGCTTCGGCCTTTATTCAAGGATAACATCCACCACCTTCTCTTTCGTTTATCTACCTTTTCAATTGCAATTAATCACTCATTATTACATTAGCAATTATTTCGTTTACACTGGCCATTCTGGGATCAAGAAAAAAACTCTGTGCCAAACATTCGGCGAGTGATTTCAAGCAAAAGTTTGACGAATGAACGAGTATTGTGGGAGCAAAGAGTAAACGCAGAAAATGTTCGGCATATGCACTTTGACGAAGAAGACGAAAGTGTGGGAGCTCACACAAGGCGAGGGAAATATTTGGCAAATAAGTAGACGCAGAAATTTTTAAAATGTTTGGCGAATGCACGCATTGTGTGGGGCCGGCTTTAGGAGCAGTTCTCTCGCAAGGCGAAATTGGCTCAGATTTGCCAGTGTCCTACGCAAGCAAACCATTATCAAAACATGACATAAGTAAACCCATTATTGAGAAAGAATTACTCACAATACACTGGGGAATAAACTTTTTCAGACCATACCTTTATGGAAAAAGGTTTATTGTAGTAACCGACCATAGACCACTAGTATCGTTATTCACGCATAAAAATCCTTCTTCAAAACTGACGAGGATTAGATTAGATTTAGCGGACTATGATTTCGATATAGTATTCAAGAAAGGCAAAATCAATACCAACGCTGACGCCTTATCACGAATAAAACTAGACTCCGATATGTTGAAAGATATGGTCCCGAAAGACAGAGACCTTACAGTAAATAAAATGCTAGTATTAACAAGGGGTATGATGGCAAAACAAAAAGCATGCGATAATAACAAAGGTATTGGAAATGTCTCCCAGCCACAGTTAAAGCCTGATCAACTTTATACTTGGGATTGCACTTCTATATCCGATGTTAGAAATATGAAAAAAATAAAGTTTGTGATGTTGCGCGACGGTAAGATACCGATAGAAATCGTACGTACGAAGAAAGAAATAATAGTATACTCTAGCGATATTCCTGATGCGAAGCAAGATTCGATCAAGGATAAGCTACAATACAGCGATATGCAATCCAATAACGATAATTCTGATATGAAATACGTTTCTATCATGAGAAAGTTATTAGATGCTACCCGCGAAATGAATATTTTTGAGCTAGCTCTATCAAAGAAAGATAATATATTCGAATGCATTCAAGAAGATAGATTCAAATACTTATTTAATACGTTGCAACGAAATAAAGAAAGTAATAACCGCGCAGAACTCAAGATAATATTGTATGAACCCCCTAAAAGAATCAGCGACGTCGAAACGCAAAATAGGATAATTGAGGAATATCACGACTCACCATACGGAGGTCACTTAGGAGTCAGAAAAACGGTACTAAAAATAAAGCAACGCTTTTGTTGGAAAAATTTGAATAACATGGTAAAAAATTATATTAACAACTGTAGGCAATGTGCAATCAATAAACAAGTAAGGCACACTAAAGAAAAGATGACTAAAACTAATACTCCCACAACAAGTTTTGAAACTATAGCTATAGATATAGTAGGACCATTAAGAATATCGAATAATTATCGATATATACTTACTATGCAATGTGAACTTACGAAATTCGTAATGGTTTCACCTTTAGAAACTAAAGACGCTAACACAGTAGCTTCAACTATAGTAAACGAATTCATTCTGAAATTTGGACATTTCAAGATCTTAAAAACAGATCAGGGTACAGAATTCACTAATAAATTGATGCAAGAGATATGTAAATTGCTTGAAATAAAACAAATCTTTAGCACCCCTTATAGAGCAAGAGCCCGCGACGATCAGACCTTCGTTATTTTATAAAAGCTGAAAGTTTCTCTATGTATGTGCCTAATTATTCCAAATAAAATATATAAAAACTGGGTTTTATACTATGACGAAAGTTAGGTCCAATTTTACACACCTTTGACACCAGTTACCTGTCAAACCCACCGTTTTCCAAACTTCATAGTCGGGGATCGTTTTTACCTGTATTAGGCACATACATAGAGAAACTTTCAGCTTTTATAAAATAACGAAGGTCTGATCGTCGCGGGCTCTTGGTCTATTATCATCATCAAACTAGAACGAAACGAAACAGAACGAAACCACCGTGTTCTTAATGAATATATTCTTTCGTTTGCGGAAGATTCAGAATGGGATAAATGGATACCTTATTATGCTTTCGCTTACAATACTACGCCTCACGTAGATACAAATTACACACAATACGAATTAGTATTTGGCAAACTACCCTATTTACCGTTCGACGTAATAAATGACAACAGACCTGTTTACAATTTAGATAACTATGCTAATGAATTAAAAATCAGATTAAAATCGGCTATTTCAAGAGCAAGGAATTTGGTAGATAAAGTTAAAAATAAACGAATTCAGAAGCAAGGTTCCACAAATCCAATAAGCATTGAGAAAGGTGACTTAGTCCTTTTGAGAAATGAAGATCGTAAGAAGCAACAGAAACCTTACCAAGGCCCATATAAAGTAATAGAAAGAAATGGTGTAAATTCTGTAATAGAAGTAAACGGCACAAATAAATTAGTTCATAACGATAGATTAAAGAAATATAATGTAAAGCCATAGGATAAAAAAAAAAGAAAGAAATGTTATAACAAGATAAGATAATTACTTAGATAAATACACGCTGTTAAATTTAAACGTACTATATTTAGTATTTAGATATTTAGTAGTTAGATATGTTTCATCTTTATTTAAGATAAAGACTCAACAAAAAGGCCGAAGGAGTTGATATTAGGATTTAGGGCATATCTTTCAGAATTTTTCAACACTGTTGATAAATTACAGAACATGGAAATACACATAAACAGTGACTTGCTCGCAATCATGCTTTTATACAGTCTTCCTGACTCGTTTGAAAATTTTAGATGTGCCATCGAGTCACGTGACAATCTCCTTGATCCGGAGAACCTAGAAGTTAAAATAATCGAGGAGTACGATGCAAGAATTCGGAAATCCAACGATCGATTATCAGCGGCCCTTTTCGCCAAACACAGCGCAGGTATGGGAAGCCTAAAGGACCACAACCAAAGGCAGACCGGAAGCAAGAACGACCACAAGGCATCCAATCGACCATTCAAGTTCAACTGCAGCTTTTGCGGAAAGAGGGGGCACAAGGCGGCAGATTGTTTTAAGAAAAAATCAAAAAATCCGAAATCAGAAGAGACGAACACCTCATACCTCGTTCAACCTATTATAGGAAGCAGCAGTGAAAAATGGTGCTTGGATAGCGGATGCACCTCACATCTGGTCAGGGATGAGAGGTTACTTGAAAATGCTCAGCGAGCACAATCTGGCCTGAAATTGGCTACCAACAAATCCTCGAACGTGACAGCCAAGGGCGATGTTTCGATTTTAACCTCTAATATCAGGGAAAATATTTCCGTAAAACTACGTAATACATTGCACGTACCGGATTTGCGCACAAATCTTATATCTGTCGCCAAAATCGTGGACAGAGGGGATCAAGTGCTCTTCACAAAGAAACAAGCCCTGATCAAGTACAAACACAACCGAGTAATAAAAATCTTAGCCGATCGAGAAGGAGACCTCTTCTACCTTCGCGGGGAGCGTCAACAGAGTTTTATGGCATCCAACAACGGAACACAAAGGGCAGAATTGTGACACAAACGGCTTGGTCACCTGAATGCCCACGATTTATTACTCATGGCGAGGAAGAAGATTATCTCTGATATTGACGCACGGCACGGTATACAGAATACAAGGTATGCTCATGTTGACTTTGACACTTCGTCGTGACGTACTTTTGGACAATTCTGTATGAAAAATCGGGAAAATTAATTGTAATTATTTTTTGGTAATACTACGATAAATTGGTATGGGCACAATCGGTAGTAATGATAATTTGCAATTTTTTAAAATATAACCTGAATTTGTGAGACTAATGGTATTTAAGTAAAAAAAGATTTCTTCCGTGGGGAAAATGTAAACAAGTTTGAATATTTTAAAATATGACTTAAAAGTGCGATTATTTGCATCAAATTAAATGGAATTAAATAAAATAAAAGCCTTGAATAACTAATACGGATTATTAAGCTAATCAGTCTTTCTCCCCAAGGCTATAATGAATATTTTAAAGTTGTTGTGAATTTTTCAAAAAAAGAGGAAGATAATTAAAAATGCACGGATTCTTCTGTATGTAACTAAACTTAAAACACCTTGTGATTGTATTTCAGAGGTTTTTTAATACGAGCCCCATATAAAATCCCAAATTCTACGCAATACATAATATAAAACGACCTCATCCCGTCTATGCTAGGAAAAGATTTAAGCGAAGAGGTTTCCCCGAGTCGTTCGCTATGTTACCTGCACAGGTAGCTGTTTTTATTTTTTGTAACCTGTGGAGGGAAATAATAAAAGAAGCAATAATAATTTTTATATACAGTTTTATTTTTAGTTTAATAATCCGTATTAGTTGTTAAAGATTGTTATTTTATTTAATTCCATTTAATGTGATGCAAATAATCGCACTTTTAAGTCATATTTTAAAATATTTTAACTTGTTTACATTTTCCCCACGGAAGAAATCTTTTTTTACTTAAATACCATTAGTCTCACAAATTCAGGTTATATTTTAAAAAATTGCAAATTATCATTACTACCGATTGTGCCCATACCAATTTATCGTAGTATTACCAAAAAATAATTACAATTAATTTTCCCGATTTTTCATACAGAATTGTCCAAAAGTACGTCACGACGAAGTGTCAAAGTCAACATGAGCATACCTTGTATTCTGTATACCGTGCCGTGCGTCAATATCAGAGATAATCTTCTTCCTCGCCATGAGTAATAAATCGTGGGCGCAGGTATGGGAAGCCTAAAGGACCACAACCAAAGGCAGACCGGAAGCAAGAACGACCACAAGGCATCCAATCGACCATTCAAGTTCAACTGCAGCTTTTGCGGAAAGAGGGGGCACAAGGCGGCAGATTGTTTTAAGAAAAAATCAAAAAATCCGAAATCAGAAGAGACGAACACCTCATACCTCGTTCAACCTATTATAGGAAGCAGCAGTGAAAAATGGTGCTTGGATAGCGGATGCACCTCACATCTGGTCAGGGATGAGAGGTTACTTGAAAATGCTCAGCGAGCACAATCTGGCCTGAAATTGGCTACCAACAAATCCTCGAACGTGACAGCCAAGGGCGATGTTTCGATTTTAACCTCTAATATCAGGGAAAATATTTCCGTAAAACTACGTAATACATTGCACGTACCGGATTTGCGCACAAATCTTATATCTGTCGCCAAAATCGTGGACAGAGGGGATCAAGTGCTCTTCACAAAGAAACAAGCCCTGATCAAGTACAAACACAACCGAGTAATAAAAATCTTAGCCGATCGAGAAGGAGACCTCTTCTACCTTCGCGGGGAGCGTCAACAGAGTTTTATGGCATCCAACAACGGAACACAAAGGGCAGAATTGTGACACAAACGGCTTGGTCACCTGAATGCCCACGATTTATTACTCATGGCGAGGAAGAAGATTATCTCTGATATTGACGCACGGCACGGTATACAGAATACAAGGTATGCTCATGTTGACTTTGACACTTCGTCGTGACGTACTTTTGGACAATTCTGTATGAAAAATCGGGAAAATTAATTGTAATTATTTTTTGGTAATACTACGATAAATTGGTATGGGCACAATCGGTAGTAATGATAATTTGCAATTTTTTAAAATATAACCTGAATTTGTGAGACTAATGGTATTTAAGTAAAAAAAGATTTCTTCCGTGGGGAAAATGTAAACAAGTTTGAATATTTTAAAATATGACTTAAAAGTGCGATTATTTGCATCAAATTAAATGGAATTAAATAAAATAAAAGCCTTGAATAACTAATACGGATTATTAAGCTAATCAGTCTTTCTCCCCAAGGCTATAATGAATATTTTAAAGTTGTTGTGAATTTTTCAAAAAAAGAGGAAGATAATTAAAAATGCACGGATTCTTCTGTATGTAACTAAACTTAAAACACCTTGTGATTGTATTTCAGAGGTTTTTTAATACGAGCCCCATATAAAATCCCAAATTCTACGCAATACATAATATAAAACGACCTCATCCCGTCTATGCTAGGAAAAGATTTAAGCGAAGAGGTTTCCCCGAGTCGTTCGCTATGTTACCTGCACAGGTAGCTGTTTTTATTTTTTGTAACCTGTGGAGGGAAATAATAAAAGAAGCAATAATAATTTTTATATACAGTTTTATTTTTAGTTTAATAATCCGTATTAGTTGTTAAAGATTGTTATTTTATTTAATTCCATTTAATGTGATGCAAATAATCGCACTTTTAAGTCATATTTTAAAATATTTTAACTTGTTTACATTTTCCCCACGGAAGAAATCTTTTTTTTACTTAAATACCATGAGTCTCACGAATTCAAGTTATATTTTAAAAAATGGCAAATTTTCATCACTAACGATTGTGACCATAGCAATTTATCGTACTATTACTAAAAAATAATTAAAATTAACTTTCCCGATTTTTCATACAAAATTGGACAGAACTACGTCACGACGAAGTGTCAAAATCTACATGAGCAAACCTTGTATTCTGTGTACCGTGATATTGACGATTCCTTCAAAACTTGCGAAACCTGCGTAGCGGCTAAAGGTGCTTTTACACTACCTCACAATGTCAGATGACAAGTCGGTTTCAGATTTTAAAGAAGCCAAAAAAAACTGTTTTGAATTTAACATTCAAGTCAGATGACTTTGCTTCGTAGGTGTAAGTGCGAAAGTTATTTCAAAGTGACAAATGCGAGTCAATTGACTTTATTACACTTTTTAAAATCTGAAACAGACTTGTCATCTGACATTGTCAGATAGTGTAAAAGCACCTTAATAAGCTCACACGTGCACCTTTTCAGAGCAGCACAAAACGCTCTACAGAGTTGCTAAACATTGTTCACAGCGATGTGTACGGGCCCGTGAGAACAAAATTTCAGGGCGGAGCTCATTATTTCGTCACTTTTAATGACGATCACACCTGATACTGTCAAATTTATTTCAATACAATACAATTTGCTACCATACAATAGCACAACATCAAACATAGTATTCAGAAAAGTCTTAAACAATTAACATACTCGCCCAATACATACTAGCAGCCAACAAGAAATAAAATAAACATAAAATAAATCCTAAATACTCAGTACTAAAGAACCACACAAGATAATTTCATCACAAGTAAAAATGTTTGACGCCCTGCGAAGTGGGCACGGGTCAGCTAGTCTATATACATATATAAAAATCAATTGCTGTTCGTTAGTCTCGCTAAAACTCGAGAACGGCTGGACTGATTTGGCTAATTTTGGTTTTGAATTATTTGTGGAAGTCCAGGGAAGGTTTAAAAGGTGAGTAAATATGAAAAAAATGCTTGGAATATAGAAAAAAAAAACAATTTCGCTCTATATATATTAAAAATGAATCCCTCTATTTCCCTTGGTCACGCCATCATGCGTGAACGGCTGGGCCGATTTCGCTAATTCTTTCACCGTTGGGAAGCTACACTATCCCCGGGTGACATGGGCTATTTTTTATTCGGGGGTTTCAAAATGGCGGACCCAAGATGGCGGTCAAAAATTGTAAATATAAAGGGATTGCCATGAAAATTAGTATTCGGGGGTCTTCGGATGTCCTGATTGCGAATCTATGCTCGAAATTTGGAAATTCAAGATGGCGGATCCAATATGGCAACCAACAATTTTCAAACTTCAACGAATTTAAGTGAAATTTAGTATTACGGGTATTTTGATACTACTAATTTCGAATCTACTAACAAAATTTGGAAATTCAAAATGGCGGACCCAATATGTTTATTACACAAACACGCCTTAAAATTGTGTCCCATTATTTTCATTTTTTAAGTGAAGGCACTACACATCCCTTAAAATTTAGGGTACTTTTTACTCACGGTTTTCAAAATGGCGGATCCAAGATGCGGCCAAAAATTGTAAATATTAAGTGATTGCCATGTAAATTAGTATTTGCGGGATTTTGGAGGTGCTAATTGCGAATCTAAGCTCGAAATTTGGAAATTCAAGATGGCGAATCCAATATGGCGTCCAACAATTTTCGAACTTCAACGAATTTAAGTAAAATTTAATACTATGGGTATTTTGATATCACTAATTTCGAATCTACTATTAAAATTTGGAAATTCAAAATGGCGGACCCCATATAGCGACCATAAGTCATAAAATTTTTTACGAAAGTCGAGCATTTCAAGCATCTTTAATTAAGTAGTACTTATAATATACCGGGTGAAACCGGGTAACCCAGCTATATATGTAATAAAAAAAGAGTCATCAAAATCGGACTACTCTGTAAAGCGAGCGTGCGAAAGCCGCGACGGGTGCCAACTTTAAGAATGAAGCCGTTTCGCATATTCTTCGCGGGCTCGCGCTTTGTTCCCCGATTTTGAAACAACAGTCAGTATGTTCCATACGTAAAAATGGACCGCTTGGCAAACTTTTACAAGATGCATCATTGGTCAGTAGGATGAATGTAGCCAACAAGAAATAAAATAAACATAAAATAAATCCTAAATACTCAGTAGGTACTAAGAACCACACAAGATAATTTCATCACAAGTAAAAATGTTTGACGCCCTGCGAAGTGGGCACGGGTCAGCTAGTGCATAATAAAAATGAAGTTCACCTGAAATTTCGAGAATTTAAAAACTTTGTAGAAACACAGCCTGACCGAAAGATAAAGGCGCTGCAGTCCGACAATGGGACACACTACTGCAATAGGGAAATGGACGAGATTCTGAGGAGGGCCGGTATCCAGCGAGGCCTCACAACCGTATACTCGCCCCAACAGAATGGTGTCGGCGAACGCCGAAATCGAACCTTAGTGGAGAGTGCTAGATGCTTACTTGTGGCATAGACAAACTACAATACTAGATGTCCAGTCGCTTGTAAAATTTTGTGCCAAAGAAAATCGACATCACACGTCTGAAGTAAAGGGCTGAATAGATTCGGTGCGGTCGTGAGTCTGCGGTGTTGAGTTGTAAGAATCTTACGAGTTTCAATCCCCTTGAAAAGAACAGGATTCTCACAAGTCGGAACACATTCGATGCGCTCATAAGAAAAAACGTCGAGTTTGAGCTAAACCACAGACAAATAACTATACAGATGTCGCCTCGGCATAGGAAAACGAGAACGCATTTCTATTTCTGCAGTTTTAAACAAGTTCGGGTGAAAATGTTTCAGCAATATGAATCGAAGCTGGAGCCTCTGCACTTGTCCACTTGGTCGAGCGTCAGGACACGAGAGCAGCGAGGTGTTCGTGGGCGCCGGCTTGAATGAAAGTGAGGCGTGAGGGAATTCCAATGTTGCAATGGTTCCATCATATTCTGCATCAATACCACTGATGCAGGAAAAGGAAAAGAGAATGCGCAAAGGGATGGACTATTCACGCTCCCATAAAGACATAGCGAAGCGAACGGGGGAAATGGGGATTATTCAGGCATACATAGAGAAATTAGCGAGGAGAAAATATAATGGTTCGCTGGTATTTGATTTATCCGCGCAGAACTAGACTTTTTCCTTTCTTGGACTTCGACTTGCGAGATTTTATTATTGGAGCATTTTCGATTTGCGATATTTATAATTGGCTTGGAAATTTGCTTATTTTACAAGGTGCCCAGCTGGTTGCAAAACTTCACAAAAAGCTGAAAAATATATAGAAATATAAAAAAGTTGCACCGAAATGTAAGTAGCGAGGCGGGATTGAACTCGAGGACCTTGCGCGATAAGCAAGCACACTACCCCCGACACTACTCTTCTTCCTACGCGGTATTAAAAAAGGTTGTATATAAATTATGAGCTCCCTGATAGGTTCTTTAACTACTCTAACGTTGCTATATCTGTATATTTCCATTTCTTTCGCTCCTTCAGATCAAGTGGCATAAGTTTCAATAATACCCAGCAACTTACTTGGCTGCGATTTGATGCGCAACATACTTGCTTATGAATCTAGCTACAAACTTGGCTACGAAACAAATTTACTTGGCTATTGGAAATGTTGCAATGCGGAAACTTTTTAGCATGGCATACGAGATCTGTATTATTATTTGTCTGTGGCCAAACTCAAACTCGGCGGACTGCGTTCAAAAGCTCTGCAGGGGAAATGCTTTTTTCAGTTGTCAAGAAGCATTCGATGGGAGAAGACGTTCTTTTTCATGCTGCGATGGCGATTTAAATGAGAGGTTGATAGAAGAGGTGAAAACCTTTAAGTACTTTTATGATAAAAGGGACCCGAGGTACAAATGCATTAAAGAAAAGGAGAAAAAAAACTTCTTGGTCCATGCTCTTTTTTATCTATTTTTTTTCCTCTTCCGCCCAATGCAACTAATGCAGTAGCTTACCCAATTGCTAAAAATCCTTTTTTTCCCACAAACATCTTTAACATTAATCTAGCAGGGCCCGCAATGAAATGATTTTCTCACAACTCACGACCGCATCGAATGTGTTCGAAGTATGCGTCAGAGCTTTGTGCTTTTGCTTACGACTCACGACCGCATCGAATGTATTCAGCCCTTAAGGCCTGCGCCCATACGGTGCAGCAGCCTGCGTAATGCAACAAGCTTTTAAGCCCTTGACGCATGAAATTATTGAAACCCATGCTTTCTTATGGAGCTTCGCCCATAAGCGATGCATGTCAATGCATCGACGCATCAAAATGTTGAACATTTTTCAATATTTTCATCCGTCAAGACGCATCAGCCGGTTTGAGCCTAGGTTGAACTTTCAAACTTGCAAGTTCAAAGTTTTGCAGTCACAGTTGGCTGTTTACATTCCGGCAAAGTGTACCTGAAACATTGGACGCACCCAATAGCAAAATTTCCATTAAAAGAAATTTAATTAATTTAGTAAGATCCATTTTTATCTTCTTAATATTCAAAATTGCTCCTTCAATAAAATTCCCGCGCTGTGCTATGGCTGTGTTGCGGCTGTGCTGTGGCTGTGCTGTGACTATTGACAATTTGTAGCATTGTCAGATGACGGATCTTATGGGCGAACCTCTGAAGGCCTGCGCCCAATGCGATCCAGCGGTCTGCGTTCATGCATCAAGCTTTAAGCTGTTGATGGATCTCGATGCCTGCCGCTGCATGGCAATTCAGAGGTTCGCCCATAAGATCCGTCATCTCACAATGCCACAAATTGTCAATAGTCACAGCACAGCCACAGCACAGCCGCAGCACAGCCACAGCACAGCGCAGGAATTTTATTAAAGGAGCAATTTTGAAAATTAAAAGGATAAAAATGGATCTTACTATATTAATTAAATTTCTTTTAATAGGAATTCTGCTATTAGGTGCGTCCAATGTTTCAGGTACACTTTGCCGGGATGTAAACAGTCAGCTGTGAATGCACAACTTTGAACTTGCAAGTTTGAAAGTCCACCCTAGGTTCAAACCGGCTGATGCGTCCGAATGCATGAAAATATTGAGAAATGTTCAACATTTCCATGCGTCGATGCATCGCCATGCATCGCTTATGGGCGAAGCTCCATAAGAAAGCATGGATTTCAATATTTTCATGCATCAAGAGCTTAAAGCTTGATGCATAAACGCAGACCGCTGGATCGCATGGGCGCAGGCCTTGAATTGCCATGCAGCAGCATGCATCGAGATCCATCAAGAGCTTAAAAGCTTGATGCATAACGCAGGCTTCTGCATCGTATGGGCGCAAGCCTTTACGCTCTTTGTTTATGCCACTCACAGGCTCACAAGCAGCCGCATGCAAACGAAATGCCGCGCCGTGCCTGATGTGATGCTCTGTGTGACTTGGTGGCAGGGTGTGGGTGGGACGTGGGGGACAGGCGCAGAGCAGTGAATGTACGGCGGCGGCGCCTCGCCTCGCACTTTGCTCAGAATGATTCCGCGCCATTTGGTTATTCCGATTGCTGGAAGGCGTTTGCATTTGCTCGTTCGCGAGGTTTTCTGCCGTGAAATTTTTAGACATTTTCTCTACGATTGATTTTGGCAACGATTTTGATTTGATTTGGAATTATTAGCTGATTTTGGGTGCTGAATATTATTTATTGAAACTCGATTTGATTTTGTTTTTTTGTTTTGTCCTCTCGCTTAGTAGTTTTCCTCGGCCTGGATCGCTTCTGATTCTCCAAAGTTCCATACTCTCGGTAGTATTTGAGAGCATTTTGCACTTTTTTCCTCGAACAGCCCATGATCCTGGCAATCTTGCTTATGTTTTGCTCCTTCTGGAATAAATTCCAAATCAACCTCCTTTCTTCCGTTGTAGAACTGTTTTTCTTGCCCATAATTGTTGCTCCTTTACATATACGCTAATAAAAATAAGGCGAATCCAAAAGAAACGTATACTAATACTAAAAAACACGATTTTTTCGCGTTTTCGCGTCAAACGCTTAGGGTGCGCTAATTAAATTGCCAAAGCAAAAAAGAACACTTTCCCAATTAAACTCCTATAGCTCACAACGTTATTGCAGAAGTGTTGCCTCATGTGCTGATTAAGCAAGAGGATCAACAGATCTTTTGAACATTTGACACTAATGCGCATATAAGTGAAGTGTGTAAGAAAAAGATGCAAGAAAAAGAATATTCCTAGGGGTGTGCTAATTAGCTTGCCAGCGCTGTATTTTGTTTTGGATCCGGCATTTGTTTTTTTGGTATAGACTTGGCGTTTCACGGCTTACGATTTTTGATTCCTCACGATGTCTTCCCAGAAACGGAGATGTTGTATCATTGGTTGCAATACTATATCAACTGATACTGGACGAAGACTCTTTTCCTTTCCACCCAAAAAAACGCCACGATATGAGAAGTGGCTTAAATTATGCTGGGAATCTTTTGAAAATATTTCTATTCTAAAGCAACCAAAAATTTGTGATTTGCATTTCGAATCGCAATATTTTGGAAAAAAGAAGTTGTTTATACCTCACTTCACATTTTGTCAAAATGACAGGCAAAGTTGTCAAACAAATGACAAATCCCGGGAGCACGAAAAGTGGATGCGTCCGGCCAGACATTTTTCGCGCTAGCCGAATGCATCAACAAACTTTTCGAAGAGCTTGAGCCGCAGGAAAAGTTCTTATACACACGAACTTTCTTCGCGGAGCTTTGAGCCAAGCTAGAGCTTTCGCCCTATATAAACGCGTGCTCACCTAGATTTGATCGTAGGTCGTCTGAGTTTGACAACTAACTGCCTGAGCTTGGTAAGTACCTTTCATAACTGAGTTTGCTAACAATCCCAAATCCCGACCTCAAGGCTGAGCTTGCCTGAAAATCCTAAGTCCCAAATAAGGCTGAGTTTGCCGAAAAATTCTAAGTCCCGAATAAGGCTGAATTTGCCGAAATATTCTAAGTCCTAACCTTTTAGGCTGAGCTTGCCTAAACTATACCTTGGACACACTACCCGTAATTATTACGGCAACCATCATTATTACGCCTCAAACCCGTGATTATGATGGTTTCCAAATGATGGTCTTGCACCGTAATTTTGTACAAAATTACGGTCTTCACCGCCTTCAGCGCCATCTGGGCTCAAATAGATAAAGAGATTTTTGAAAGCTCTTCGTATACGATTCAGTCAGGAGTTTTTACTTTTAATTGATTTGTTACTGTCAGGCAAATTTTATGCGCTATTTTCTGTTTGGTTGCGGTTTCTTTTACGCAAAAACCAACAAGCATGCGCAAAATGCCCCCAGAAATGTCTTTTTAGCAAACACACAAACCGGAAAAATACTTATTCAAAATTCTGTTTATGAAAAAACCATGGCAACTACCATCCAAAATTACGCTCAGCTAATGTGTCATACCGTAATTTTGATATTCGTAATTATGATGGTTGCCGTCATAATTACGGGGTAGTGTGTCCAAGGTACTATTCTAAGTCCTAACCTTATAGGCTGAGCTTGCCTAAACTATTCTAAGTCCTAACCTTATAGGCTGAGCTTGCCGAAATTATTCTAAGTCCTGCCCTTATAGGCTGAGATTGCCTTATCACTCTGTCCTATCCTTAAGGAGCCTTATTTACTCAACCCCATACTCATCCCTATACTAACTCGAACTGTGATTGTTCTGAGTGTAAGCTGTTCGTTCTGGTGGAGGGACCCTACTCAGGAAGACGCTACAACACCTCGCTAATTCACAGCCGACAACGACTCATCCAGGGACATGCCCCAACTCTAGGACCGCCACTTTCACGGACCATCGGAACCGCTTTAAATTTAAACTTTTGAACTTCTTTCATGGATCAACTAGCCTGAATTCTTGCTTGTTGCTCCATTTCATAATTTCATTTATTTAGTTTATTTTGTAACTGCTTCTTTTTATTTTTCTTGATGGAATCTTAGTGTTGAGCCGTGCCATAAAACAACTTTAAATCTATTAACTTGTTAAATTGTATTTTGTCATATTTGGAAATCGAAGCAGGCCATTGGGGCCTGACAGCTGAAAATTACTATAAAAAGGGCACTTGTTTTTGTAAATTCCTCTTTCGTTAGCTGGATGTTAATAAACAACACGTTGTCGTTACACAATTAAAAGTTCTATTATTTAATTGTGCAAATCGGTTGCAAAAAAGCTTTCGACCGCAACACTTAGGTTAAGAGCTTGAACTGAATTTTATGAATTTTTATGAATTAAATTATTAATTTATCTTCAAAACACAAGTTTGATTTGGCGACCATACTTTTTGGATCCACCCTATCTTTAAAAGATTTTGTTTAAATCTTCCACGATTTAACATTGGTCATTCGAGCCGGATCCAATATGGCGCCAAAGCAAACTCTAGATCAGCTCATAAGAGCACTTTATGTCCAGGCTCAACAAACTTGGGATTCCTTCGAGAAAAAAACAGTTTCCTTAACCCAAAGTTTATTACTTACGTACATTGACATTTTCAATGCACAATGGGCGCGGTTTGAAAGCAACCACACGTTAATAAGTGAAAAGGATAAGGAAGAGGAATCGTCATATCACACTGATGGGTTTTACGAAAAGTTTCAGGATCGGTACATTGATTACATTACGACACTCAAGGAAGAACTTAAACGATTAAGTTCTCAGGCTGACAAACCACCGACAAGGAGTCCTCAACCGTCTCAAGTTTCGAACATGAAACTACCCAGGATTTCTCTACCACAATTCGATGGGAATTATAGTTCATGACGATCATTTTATGATCTATTCCGTGCTCTAATTCATAAAGACACCGAATTGTCCGAGGTAGAGAAATTACATTATTTGAAGGCTTCTGTCAGTGGTAAAGCAGCACGGTTATTAAAACAATACGAAATCACGGAAGAAAATTATAAACCCACGTGGGAAAGCTTGTATAAACGACACAACAATGAACGGGTTTTAATTAACACTCATCTGAAAATTTTGTCCAGCCATCAACAAATAAAAATGGAATCCGCTTCATCCATTCGCAACCTGATAGACCAAACTCATGAAAGCTTACATGAGTTGAAGGCCTTAAATCAGTCTACAAACGAATGGGGAGCAATTCTCGTATTTTCCATTGTCCAAAGGTTACCTCCAGAGACGAAGAAATTATGGGAAGAAGAAATTGGAGATCACACCAATTATCCCAATTACGATGAGCTAAGCAAGTTTTTGGAAACTCGTTTCAGGGTTTTGGAAGCGTTGCACGATAACTTTCGCAAACTCTCTATCCCAAACAGACTCGATTTTGTAAAGCAACGAAAACTTTGCAAAAACTGCTTATCTTCCAAACATAATCTCTACGATTGTCCCTGCAAGAAAACATGCTTCAAATGCAAGTAGAAGCATAACACCTTGCTCCATTTAGAAAATTCACCTAAAAAAACAGAACCCAAACAAACGGGAGGGGAAAACTCACCTAAAAAGGAGGGAAGGGAAGCAATACAAAGCTTCTTTAGTCAAAAACCAAAAAATGCGCTATTATCAACCGCATGAGTACAAGCACAAGGTTCTACAAGGCGAACAGAAAATCTACGAGCCTTAATTGATTCTGGCTCTGAGATATCCCTAATTACTCGAGATGCGTGCAAACGCTTAAGTTTAGAAACCACAAAACCAACGTCCGAATCTCAGGGCTTGGAAACAAACAAACCGCGATCGCGCCATTCCAAACCAAGCTCAGCATTAAGTCTATTCGTTCGTCCCTCCATACGACAATAGACGCATGCGTGATCCAGAACATTTCGAGTTTGCTACCAACAAGCAAAATCGACATCTCCAAATTTACCCACATCACCAATTTGGCTTTAGCCGACCCCACGTTCAATGAACCTAAGCCAGTAGACTTACTGCTAGGAGCCGACGTATATGACTCAATCATCAAGGCAGGAATAGTCAAAAGCAGTAATGACATACCAATCGCTCAAGACACAAAATTAGGCTGGATTCTCTTGGGCACATTGTCAAGTACTCGCAGCGATCATAACGCTACAAGTTTCTTCAACCAGCAATCCACGACCCTAGAAGACATTAATACAACTCTCAAGGGGTTCTAGGAATTAGAAGAAATACCAACCCAACCACGCAGTTCTATCGAAGAACAAAAAAGCGAACAATCCTACCAGTCATCACATATTCGACATGAGAATGAGAACACACTTCTGCACTCATACCATTCAAAAACCCTGAAGGTCCCGATTTGGGATTTTCCAGATCTAATGCTGTAGCACAATTTCCCCGACTAGAATGGCGGTTTGAGAAAGACGCACAGTATCACACACAATATAAAAACTGCATTAATGAGTATTTAGGCCTAGGGCACATGAAGGAAGTGCCATCACCCGAACGAAAGAACGACGGCATAATTACGCACTATTATATGCCACACCACGGAGTCATTAAGGAAGACTCGACCACCACTAAATTATGTACGTGTGGTGTTCAATGCATCATGCAAAACTTCGAACGGAAAAAATCTCAACGAACAAATGCTAGTCGGACCCACCATACAGGGCACCCTCTAGACTACGTTGTTGCGATGGAGAAATTATAAATACGCTTTCACTGCTGACATCGAGAAAATGTACAGGATGATCGGGGTCAGGGAAGAATTAATTTAATTTTTTAATTAATTTAATTTAATTTATTTCAATTCATCAAATAGCTGATTACAACAGTAGTTACAGTATATACATATATCTTCCTACAACTATCGTCGACAAAGCAAACAAGAAAATTTATTTGCTCTTGATGTGCATCTTAATAGTTCTTTTTGAAAGATTAAAGTCTATGAAATCAAAATTCTTATTAAAAGAACGGGACATAGACTCGATTGGTTCATTGAAACCGTAGTTTGTGCGGTGATGGCGAACACTCAGGAAATCACAGTTCCTCAGGGAGCGATAAGGAACTGATATATTGAATGAGGACAGTAAGGCAGAAGAGTCAATACTCCCTTGTATACAATCCAAGGCAAAGACAGTTTTGGAGGCATTTCGACGATGCTCTAACGTTTCGAGCTTAATCAGTTTGAGCCTGTCCAAGTACGGAGGTAACAGAAGAGGATTGTTCCATGGGAGATCCCGAAGAGCAAAACGAACAAATCTACGCTGGACTGTCTCTAGGCGATTAATATGGACGTGATAAAAAGGGGACCAAACACAACATGCATATTCCAAGATAGGCCTTACGAAGGAGCAGTACAAAAGACGGGCAATGTAAGGATCTTCGAACTCCTTACCCCATCTCTTAACAAAGCCTGAGGAAGAGTTAGAAGAACATCAACACTACCAAAGGATAATATGGAGAGACAACTCGGACGAGCAATAAAGGACTATCTTTTAACCACCGTCACCTTTGATACAACCGCAGCCCCATTCCTGGCCATTAGGACCTTGCACCAACTGGCACAGGACGAAGAGCATCGATACCCGAAGGCATCACAGGCACTCCAAACACAATGTTATGTTGATGACATAAACAGTGGAGGCCACACGATGAAGGACACGATCCAGCTTCAGAAGGAGCTAACTCAACTACTGCACGCAGGAGGATTCACTCTTCGTAAATGGACTGCCAACAAGACGGAACTGCTTGAGCATATAACCCCTGAGTATAGAGAGATGAAGGATTCTTTGGACCTCTCCGACACCACAACAGTGAAAACGCTCGGAACCCGGTGGTATCCATCAATCCATCACCAGACCCAAAGGAGTCCTACTCAAAGCGACAAATTCTCTCCGAAGTAGCCAAGTTGTTCGACCCATTTGGATGGTTAGCACCTATCATCATCAAAGGGAAGGTTCTGATGCAGAAACTATGGGTGTCTGGATATTCTTGGGATGAAGAAGTTCCTAACAATCTCCAGAACGAATAATAATAATAATAATAATAATAATAATTTTATTTGCATAAGTACAAAGATCGAGATCTTAAGTGTACAAAATCCAGTTGGTAATCTTAATGCTACATATTAAGTACAAAATAAAGATAAAGATAAAAAGGCAAAATGATAATAGCAAGAGTCAGTGAGCAATACGAGAGAAAAGACAAAAGAAAGATAAAGAAGAGAAAAAGAAGATAAAAGAAGAAAGAGCACAGCAGTATATGTTGTTCAACCCGTGCTCAAATGTGCAAACATTAAAAAAGATCAGAAGATTGTAACAATTTAAAGAAGGAACCGTTGGCAGTCGCTCTCTGGATACTCGAAGGCAGCAGATTCCAATCCCGCACACACTGGACAAAGAAAGAACGCTCCCCGAAGCGAGATCGGAAATGAGGAAGTATCAAGTTGAGATGCCGGGTTGAGTTCATGAATTTCAGCTTCTCAAAAAGATACGGAGGCTGTTGAATGTGTACTACTTTGTGCAAGAATTTGAGCCTGCGATGCTTCAGATAGGTAAGCAGAGGAAATCCCAAGAATTGCCCAACATGCTCTGAAATGTGACAGTGCCTAGGCAATTTATAAACGAAGCGCACTACATCATTAAAGGCTACAGTTAGCCTTCTTTTGCATGTCCCGTCTAAAGATGGGAAAACCACACTGCCATAAGTGAAGTGCGGCATGATGAGAGCTTTGGCCAGCCGCTTACGCAGGGTTACGGAGAGTATGTCCGACCTTACCCACAATTGGCGCAAGCAACCATACACTTTACGCAGAGTGGAACTAACGTGATCACAACAAGTCATACTGTCATTCAGAACCACTCCCAGGCTCCTGACTGTACTAGCGTAGTCAATGGGCCTAGCATTACATATGACCGGTGGCAAAGAGTCAGCAGCAATCCCGTTTCTATAAATAGCGAGTGCGCTACATTTAGATGGATTTAATACCAAGCCATTGAGTACGCTCCAGTCATATACGCGGCCCAGATCTTCATTGATGCGACATACACAATCCTCAATCAAGCCTATGGGACGACTCAAGTAGACCTGCACGTCATCAGCATAAATGTGTACAGAGACATCTTTCACAACCTTGGGAAGGTCATTAATATATAGGCAGAAGAGTAGCGGTCCCAAGATCGAGCCCTGCGGCACACCACAGTAAATATTTTCAGGAACGGAAGAAGTGTTTCCAACTTTCACAAATTGACTACGTCCACGCAAGTAATCACCCAAAAGCCTGGTTGCAGTTGTCGAAAACACGAATTGTTCTGAGAATTTGCTCAACAACTTTAGGTGATCAATAGTGTCAAAAGCCTTACTGAAGTCAAGCAAGGTCAAAACGGTAAGCTGGTCCTTATCCAAAGCATCACAAACATCTGTGGTAACTTTTAGCACCGCGGTTTCACAGCTGTGATACCTGCGAAAACCAGACTGGCAGGGTGAGAGAAGTTTCATGGCATTGAGATAGTCAATCATCTGCAAATACATTAGTCTTTCAAATACCTTGCTAAGATAGCAGAGTATGCTGATAGGCCTAAAATCGTTAGGAACTGAAGCATTGCGTTTCTTAGGGACAGGAATGACCAGAGCTCGCTTCCACTGTACCGGAAACCTGGATGTAGTGAAGCAGTGATTGATGATGTGGGTGAGGACCCTGAGAATGCACGGCAGAATCATTTTTAAAAACCGAGGGGATAGCTCATCAGGACCAGTAGCATTAGACTTAATGGACAGCATTGCTAAGGAAACATCGCATTCAGCAACGCATTGGAAAGAGAATCCCTCACTACAGGAGACCTCTCGACGTGCATCAGTGGATATGGTGGGAGAGCTTTTCACTATGAAAAATCGGTTGAGTTCATTTGGATCAATATCAACAGACGATTCCTCCTTGCCATATATACCCAGATTCCGTATGTTAGCCCACAATTTCTTCGGTGGTAGGTCAGGGCCTAATTTATCTGCAAAGAAAGTGCCCTTCGCGGATTTAATTAAGTAGTTCACTTTATTGCGAGCTTTTTTATATCTTAAGAGCATTTCATTAGAGCGAGTGGACTTGTATCGTTGAAGGAGAAGGTCTCGCTCAGCCATTGCATCGCGTATTTGCCTCGAAAGCCATGGGCATCTACCATTACGTACCGTCTTGTAGCGAAGAGGAAAGTGCAAGTTAAAGAGGTCCATTAACAAATGGTTAAAGATTGTTACCTTATCGTCAACTGATGGATAGTCATATATACTTTCCCAGGGCAATTGAGAGCAGTCGCACACTAATTGCTCAAGATTTACATTTTTGTAGTCGTGATATGCGAGAACGGAACTAGAAGGCGGGGGTATAAATTGAAAGCTATAAGACAGGAACAAGAAATCATGGTCAAAGTCACTTACAGGGCTAATTTGATTGTGGAACAGAACCTTATGAGAGTCAGTAGTCAAAATGTAATCTAACTGAGAGGGATTTGAGGTATTAAAGTATGTTGGTAGAGAATTTATTACATTTAGACTAAGGGAATCAGTCATATTTCGCATAACGGTCGTCATAGGACAACAACTTAACGCATTTACATTAAAATCGCCACAGATGATTACATTATGGTTGCTAAGCACCGCTGAAGATATGCAACTCTGAAGACGAAAAGCAGATTCTTCATTAAAGCATGAGGGTGGGCAATAGACACTGATAAGAATACATTTATCATGATCAGTGTAGAGTTCTATACAAATGAATTCAATTTTAACAAGGTTGTCCGAGGAGCACACCACCCGAGCCCTCAGAGAATGGTGCACATAAACAGCGACCCCGCCACCATTACGACCAATGCGATCATTCCTAAAAATTTTATAGTCCGGGAGATTGACTACATTAGAAATGATATTATCATTGAGCCATGTTTCAGTCACCAGGATAGCATGCAGACGGGACCCACTGAAAACATCCTGCAATATATGCATCTTGTTACGCAAGCTTCGAGCATTGAAGTAGCACACATTAAGCCCATCAGCATAGGATGCAAAAATATTCAAGAGCGCTCTCATTCTGTCCAGCGGCGAGAATCCACTACCAGCGACCATAAGCATACGAACACCAACGGATCCTCATTTCAGGACTGATCAATAGATGTAGCATGCACATTGTAAGCAACGGCTTGAAAAGTGAAGTAAGTAGAGCCATTGAATAATTAATTATGAAGTAAAAATAAAATTAAATTAAGTAAATAAAGAATTCAAATAAAAAAATGATAAGAAAAAGAATAATTAAAGATAGTAAGCAAGTAAGGTGAAATAAAATAAAAAGAGAGATTGAATAAAGAATCAACTATAACTAGATAACGAAGTCAGGCTTAACCGTCTATTGAGCAGTGCCTCCAGGTGCCAGCGTTGAAATAGATGCGTCCAGTGCGTGCAATGATGGAGCGGGAGTCGGCGAAACCACAGCATTCGAGGATGAGGCCAGAGTGGGCGACTCGGCAGCCGTCAAAGATATGTCCGGTCCGCGTATCGCATTTTCAACCTCCATAGTAAGGTGCTTTAGCGCCTCAGCTGAGGGAACATGGATGGGCGACTCGTCAGCATTCACTCGCACAAAGGTCAGTCCACTACGAGTGAAGACAGAGTGAACTTTTCCGGCGGTCTTTAGTCTGAGCGCATCACGGAAAATACGATGATGATGTTTCGTGAGGCTTTCAAAAACATTAACATGGGCATCAGAGGAGAAATTTGGATGTAGCGTTCTCAACTCGACTCCTTTAGAGCTTTTGAATTTACGGATGAACACTCTCTGCTCAGCAACAGAAGAGAATTTAACTATGATTGGCGCACTCTTTCCTTTATATTGGCTCTTAGAAGATGGTCTAGGGCGAAATGCAGTAGCATACGGGGACAGCTGATGGTTGATCCTCGTTGAGATCGTCGATACGATATGAAGAGGGTCCTCGTCAGGCAGACGGGGGATCCCAGTAATGATGGCATCAGACAATCGGTTGAGCTGGCGAAGATGATTAAGCTCATGGTAGACGTCCTCCAGTTCACTTTTTATCTGCACTACCTCAGTGGACAATTCCTGCAGTTCACGTTTGGTCTCAGTGAGCGCCTGTTCGATCTTCAGTGATAGCCGCTCCTCAAGATTGTCCATTCTGTCATTTATGACATCAACAAGAGTTTTGACCAGCTTCCTCTCCAGTAACTCAAATCGATCAGAGGAACTTATAGAGTTCGATCGGGACGAGTTGAGAGATAAGTTAGAGGCTCTGGTGGGCTGACTCTCAGGCGGATTTATCGAAGAGTTCGAAGCTCTCGGCTGAGGGTGTTGGTGTTGTAACCGCACAGCTGCTCTCGTCTTCACAGGAGTGTTGGTGTTCTTGTGATCCGTTGCTTTAAAATTAAGTTTCGGAGATGTCTTTTTACCCATGACAAAAATTGGTAATAAAGTCGCGATTGCTTAAGAATGAGCCAAAATCACTTGCAGAGGCACAGGGTACACAGTGGCAGCGGTAATTAAAGGTTAGGAGAAATATCAGTAATATGGGACCGCGCAAAACCGACGTAAAAGACGACTGCTAGGAAGACGTGTGCTACTCGATAGACATCACTCTCACAATGGCTGTCCATACGGAAGGATCTTCCCCAGGCTGAAACTATCAGAATCTCGCGATGGAACAACTACACACCTGATCATCAAACTATCGAGATCCATGGATTTTCCAACGCATCTGACACAGCGTACGCAGCAGCAGTTTATCTTAAGATTACAGGAAGCATCACATTATGCGCAGCAAAAACACGAGTTGCGCCCATCAAACGAATCTCTTTACCACGACTGGAACTATGCGGCGCGGTCTTTGTATCACAACTAATCAAACACATCAAGAGTGATTTAAATTTGACCACTGCCCCAACATTCGCTTGGACAGACTCACAAATCACGATGGCTTGGATAAAGGGAGACCCATCCAGGTGGAATCCCTTTGTGGCTAACCGAGTGCACACAATTTTAGAAAACACACAACCTTCCGAATGGCGGTACGTCAACACACACAACAATCCAGCAGACTGCGCGTCTAGAGGAGCATCAGCAGCTCAATTAAGGGATCATCTTCTTTGGTGGCAAGGACCAGAATGGTTGAAAAGTTACCACACCGAATGGCCTCAACAACCACGCACTCATGACACGGAACACGAAGTCAGAAAGGTCAAGGCTCTAATCAACATCATGGAACCAGATTGATTATCTAAACATTCGATGTTCTCCAAACTAACCCGCATAGTAGCTTATTGTTACAGATCCATCAACAACTGTAGGAATAAACCAACACAGGCCAAGATAAATTATCACCTACAGGTTGCCGAACTCAAATTCTCCGAGAACCTTGTTATAAAATTGGTTCAAAGGGGCGCCTTCTCGAGGGAAATTCGGGATCTAGAAACAAAACAAGAACTGCACAATACAAGCAAACTTCTAACATTGAACCCGTTTCTGGATTCCGCCGGTATCATTCGAGTTGGTGGACGATTGCAAGCAACCAACGAACTTCCGTACGAAACGAAGCATCCAGCCATCATCCCCCAGAATCATCATGTCACGAAGCTATTGATAAATCACATACACAAGATCACACTGCATGGTGGCACCCAATTAGTCCTGAGTACACTGAGGACTAAATCCTGGCGTCTCAATGCCAGAAACACAATTCGATTTCAGTTAAACAAATGTGTGACCTGTGGGAAGAACACACCGCGGCTGACGAACCAGCTCATGGCAGACCTAGCCTCATGCAGAGTTAATACAACACTCCCGTTTCAACATTCAGGAGTCGATTACGCAGGACCGATTGAAATCAAGGCATGGAAGCTTCGAAACGCTAAACGGATCAAGGGATACATTTATCTATTCGTGTGCATGGCCACTCGCGCGGTACATAACGAAGCAGTAACCGACTTAACGGCTGACGCATTTATAGCAGCATTACGGAGGTTTGTTAGCAGAAAAGGGCGCTGCACAGACCTCTACTCAGATTGTAGTACCAATTTCATCAAAGCAAACAAGATTTTAAATGAGCAGATCCAGCATGACATCGAAAAGGAAGGTATAAATTGGCATTTTAATCCACCATCAGCACCCCACTTTGGAGGACTATAGGAGGCTGGAGTAAAATCAGCCAAAACTCACTTAAAGAAGGTCGTAGGTAATGCACGAATCGTTCTATTGGTTGTTAAGGATGAAAAAGCTGCGGAGTTCTATTAAATTAGAGGGTGCAAATTAGAGATAGGGGTGGAAATGCAACCCTTACGGTTTTCTGAGTATATCTCCAAAACGAAGCAAAATTTTGGATTTTTTTATATCGCAAATTTTGTAGAGAATAAGAATTTATATCGAGATAACTTATTTAAAAAATTCAAAAAAATTTTTAGTTCAAAATATATTAAAAACTTTAGCAAAAAATGCAAAAACTTTAGTTTTTTTAATTTATAAAAATTCATTTTTGTTTATCTAAAATATACTACGTTTCAAAAATACATTTATAATTAACGTAATTTAAAATTTATTTACTCATTTAGTTAAACGTTATGTATTTATGGATTTAGATCTTTAAGATTTGTTAATATTTGAATATAATTTGGTTTCATAATTTTGATTTTTTACATTTCATCAATAATATTATCAAACTGAATAGCAATTTCTTCGTCGATTTCTTGAAGAACATCGTCTTCTTATACCTCTGTTTCTTGAGCATTATAGTACAGTCACTGAAGGGTTTCACCTCCGATTTCGTTGAACCTCCATCGATTTGTATGAAAATTGGTGAGTAGTTAGAGGATACCTCAATAAACAAAAGTGACATAGTGCCAACTTGCGCTTTTACCCTGGGGGTGGATGCCACCCCTTCTCGGGGGTGGAAATTATTTTTCGAAAAATAACCCCAGGAATCGATAGAGGGACCAATTCTAAGCTAAATTTGTTCTATAAAGTTATTAAAATAAATCAATAGTTTTTGAGTTATTAAAGATCAAAGATTTTGATTTTTCGTGAAAAAAATGCATGTTTTAAAGCGGTTTTTCATAAATAACTCAAAAACTATAAGTTTTTGCAAAAAAGTTGTCATTACCAAAATTGAAGCTAATAAAAAAACGAATAAAATCCTTCCTTAAAAAGACCTTTTAGTATTAATTTAAAGTGAGCTATAGGTAATTGAATGTATATTTTTTTTCGGCGAGTACTCAAATCTAAGTATTCAAGCTCAAATAACGGAAAAACGATGTATTTTATAAAAAATACTTATTGAACACTTTTCAAAGTACTCACAAATACCTTTAAAATGAGCTTTGGAACAAGTTGATAGCATCAAAATTAAGCAAGTTATGATGAAAATAAGATGACCCTTTCGAATTTTTTAGGAAAAAGTGAAAAATAAAACCTACGCCATTTCCACAAAAATTAAAATTTATAGTAATCCCTATAAGACTTTTTGTATTTTAGCATAAGTAATGACGTAAAAAATTTTGACCGGTTTAGAATGCATATTTTAAGAAAAAAATATGATTTAAAAAATTCAGAATTTTTCAAATTTTCGTAAATTTCATTTTCTTTGACTCCAAAACTACTCGATATACTTAAAAAATACTACAGAACGAAATTTGAGCTTCTTTTTAGGGTTCCGTAGCCAAATGGCAAAAAACGGAACCCTTATGGATTCGCCATGTCTGTCTGTCTGTCTGTCTGTCCGTCCGTATGTCACAGACACTTTTTTCCGAAACTATAAGAACTATACTGTTGAAACTTGGTAAGTAGATGTATTCTGTGAACCGCATTAAGATTTTCACACAAAAATAGAAAAAAAACAATAAATTTTGGGGTTCCCCATACTTAGAACTGAAACTCAAAAATTTTTTTTCATCAAACCCATACGTGTGGGGTATCTATGGATAGGTCTTCAAAAATGATATTGAGGTTTCTAATATCATTTTTTTCTAAATTGAATAGTTTGCGCGAGAGACACTTCCAAAGTGGTAAAATGTGTGTCCCCCCCCCCTGTAACTTCTAAAATAAGAGGATGATAAAACTAAAAAAAAGATATGATGTACATTACCATGCAAACTTCCACCGAAAATTGGTTTGAACGAGATCTAGTAAGTCGTTTTTTTTTAATACGTCATAATGCTACGGAACCCTTCATGGGCGAGTCCGACTCGCACTTGGCCGCTTTTTTAACAAAGATTTTGGTTTTTTTTTCATTTTTTTAGGATAAAAAATAACCGAGATATAAACGTTTAAAGCCTAAATTTTACTGCGAGAACCATGTAACCGGGGCCCTTTAACCCTTTATCTTTTAAAAAATATGCATTCTAAACCGGTCAAAATTTTTTACGTCATTACTTATGCTAAAATACAAAAAGTCTTATAGGGATTACTATAAATTTTAATTTTTGTGGAAATGGCGTAGGTTTTATTTTTCACTTTTTCCTAAAAAATTCGAAAGGGTCATCTTATTTTCATCAAAACTTGCTTAATTTTGATGCTATCAACTTTTTCCAAAGCTCATTTTAAAGGTATTTGTGAGTACTTTGAAAAGTGTTCAATAAGTATTTTTTATAAAATACATCGTTTTTCCGTTATTTGAGCTTGAATACTTAGATTTGAGTACTCGCCGAAAAAAAATATACATACATTCAATTACCTATAGCTCACTTTAAATTAATACTAAAAGGTTTTTTTAAGGAAGGATTTTATTCGTTTTTATATTAGCTTCAATTTTGGTAACGGCAACTTTTTTGCAAAAACTTATAGTTTTTGAGTTATTTATGAAAAACCGCTTTAAAACATGCATTTTTTCACGAAAAATCAAAATCTTTGATCTTTAATAACTCAAAAAGTATTGATTTATTTTAATAACTTTATAGAACAAATTTTGCTTAGAATTGGTCCCTCTATCGATTCCTGGGGTTATTTTTCGAAAAATAATTTCCACCCCCGAGAAGGGGTGGCCGTGGCATTCACCCCCAGGGTAAAAGCGCAAGTTGGCACTATGTCACTTTTGTTTATTGAGGTATCCTCTAACTACTCACCAATTTTCATGCAAATCGATGAAGGTTCAACGAAATCGGAGGTAATGGTCGATTTTTACCTTCAGTGACTGTACTATTATCGCAATTGTCTCCTAGACATTCTTTACAGAATATGCATATGTAGAGCAAGCAATTTCTAATTTTCTGCAACCGCAACGTCAACGAATTCTCCAAATGTTGTACATTTTTATGGGCGGTACAAGTTTCTTCGACTCCCGAATATACGGATTGAAATCCATGCTTTCTTATGGAGCTTCGTCCATAACCGACGGATTGACGGATCAAAAAATTGAACCATTTTCAATATTTTCATCCGTCAATCCCCCAAGATCTTTAAAGCTTGACGTATGACGGACTCTGAAGGATTGTATGGGTTCAGGCCTGTAAGGTCTCTGTAAGATCTTTTGTTTACCGCCCTTACAGAATGAGTTTTATTCGCGCCGCCACTGCTTGACTAATACAAAAATTTTCTTCACTAACAATAGTTGGATTTTACTACGCTCCGAAGGCGATATCGCACTTCCTTAAGCCGGCCATACACGTACAGTTTTAACAGTACAGTTATAAGTTATGTATAACTGTCAATTAAAACTGTACGTGTGTGGGTATCTCAGTCTCAGTTCAACTCAACTGCTTAAAGCCGGCCATACACATACAGTTTTTACTTTTAGGCTTTATGCCTTATCTTCAAAGAACCTTTCAGTCACACAGGCTTTAGACTTTCTCTTCAAAGAACCATTCATAGTCACACAGATAGTCACTGACAGTCGCCGGCCGGTTTTTCACCGTTGTCATTCTACCGCTGCGACCACGTTATCCGTGCGACTTGTTGCAGGAATTTTATGGAGAGAGAAAGTTGAAAATGGCGAGATTGTACCAATTGCTCAGGGACAATGGCCTATCCCAAAGATACCGTGTTAAAGAAGATTTGGTGCAAATTCGTTTACGCCTCGAAATTGAAGAGGAACGCCAAGAAGCCAAAGAAGAAGCCGAGGAAGCAGTCGAAGAAGCCGAAAAGGGAGCTGAGGATCGAGAGGCTTCAGCAGAAGAAGTCGAAAAATCGGAGGCTGAGGAACAAGAGGTGAGCAGCGAGGCCGATAACCGAACCGAAAAGACGATCGGGAAGCTGAGGGACAAGCTGCAAATTTTGACGACGAGCAGGAAGCCGAATGCAACATGCCTGCGAACGAAGAAGTTCAGATGACCTCGGGGAACAGTTTTGTCTTCAAGGAGATAGAAGAGTCGCTTGAAGTCTTCGATGGAGAAGGAAGTAAGAAATTCGAAAAATGGCTGAACGAATTTGACGACATTTCTGCCGTCTGTCGCTGAAATGAGGTACAGAAGTACCTGTATGCACGTCGGTTGCTCAAGGGCGTTGCAAAGCTGGCAGTCGAAGCTGCTTCTGGGATCACAAGCTGGCAAAATCTTAAGGAAATGCTGAAGAAGGAATTCGACGACGCCCTGACTAGTTTGAGCGTCCATAATAGGTTAAGCAATCGTTAAAATCTGCCGAACGAAACATTTTTGGAGTACTTGTACTCTATGAAGCACATTGCCAACACGGGATCTGTTGACGAGCGATCACTGGTGGATTATATAATTGCCGGCATAGCAGATGATGTCATAAATAAAACGGTGCTGTATGAGGCTAAGAACCTTGATCAGCTGAAAGAGAAAGTTAGGGTTTACCAAGCAATGAAAAGTGAGGTGGAATTGAAGAAAGGGAACTCAACAGGACAGTCGTCATTCTCGGGGAAAGAATCCAAGCATCACTCATCCAGGAAGTATTGTTTTAATTGCGGATTCTCTTCGCATCTTAGCAGTGCTTGCCCTGACAAGGGAAAAAGCACGAAGTGCTATAATTGTGGCGAATTCGGAGGGTAGGAGCCAGAAGTTGCACAGTTCTGGTGGACACCGGCAACGAAGTGCCTCTTTTAAAAAAATCTGTTTATGATAATTTAGCGCAAGTTGCAGAAGGTGGTCCCAGCCACTGACACATAGAAATGGACTACTCGCCCCATACAAAATGCCTATAAAGCGATGGTGCACTTTCTCGTTCCCCCTTGCTCACACCATTAACGGATTTTGAGCAGTCAGTTGTGGGTTTGAATTGCTGTCAAATGCATTTTTGGGTCATTAGTCCGTTTTATTTGCATAAATCCATCAAATAATTACTACAAAAATAATAAAATAATTCCTTTTGTATCTGAAGTCCCTTCAAAGGAATGCAAACATTAAATTACCCCTTTGTAAGATACAATTGAATTTTACACAATTTCTAATTTTTCGGTAGAAATTGTGTTATTAAATTATGAAAATTAGTCTTTTCTTATCTCATATTTCAAATTCTTCTTATCTTATGTCGGATTTGCGTCAAAAATGGCACAAAAACCACAAAAAAACCTGAGTGGCGTAATATGGCGAATCGATTCGGAATTAATTGCATTTATGTCCTTTTACTGTAACTAAATTCAGTGAAGTATACAGCAAAAACACAAATGTGCTCTAATTTTTACTTTTGAGTTCTTAAAACAGTTGTTTAGCGATATAAATCGCATATCAAGAAGAGAGCATTTCAACGTTTTGCTGAAAATTTTTCAATGAAAAATGTGTTATTCCACAAACTTTTCGCCGCGAAACTATTTGAGATTCGATGTTACTTTCAGGGGATTTAAGCGTGCAGGTTACAAATAAAATTAATATAATTTTTAAATTTGCCTCCTTTTGAAGCCCCCTATCTCGCATAATGCGAAAGAAATAGACAGATGTATGCCTTCTATATCTGAACTCTCCTTAAGTGGGAACTTTCAAAACGGTGCACCATTTGAGATAGCAAATCGAGTGGTCCATATCTATATGTCAGTGGTCCCAGCGTTCAGTTAGTTGGTTTTAGGGGGAACACAGAGGGATAGGGAGGGTCGTACTTAAGCATGCAAGAGTCCGAATGGATAACGGGCGCATCTTATTTATTTTATTTTTTTTTATTTATTTATTTACGATCTACAGCAAAAGCTTACAGATTTCAGAAATCAAAACAGTTGATAACATACTAGGAACTATGACGAAAAGTTAATCTACTAAACTACGACTTAAGTTTAAAAATTTAGTCTAATTAAATCTTTAATTGAAGACTTAAACGACGCTCTCTGCCAACATAAGTCCACTGAGTCGTAAACAGAGTTTAATTGGCGGATACAATTGCTTAGAGGTTCACGCGAACCGTAGCAAGTTCTATGAAACTCTTCGTAGAGAAAAGTCCTGGATCTTAGCGGCCAGGACGGGGTATAAATGCTTATGCTACTTAAAAGCTCAGGTGATATAATATCAGAGCACAGAATATCCCTAATGAACATAACTTGATGTAGTTGTCTCCTGGCTTTAAGAGATTCCAGACCCAGGCAAAGGCATCTGCTTTTGTAAGAGGGAGAGGAGCACGACCAATTTAACCTAAAGCACAGATAAATAACTATACAGATGTCGCCTCGGCATAGGAAAACGAGAACGCATTTCTATTTCTGCAGTTTTAAACAAGTTCGGGTGAAAATGTTTCAGCAATATGAATCGAACCTGGAGCCTCTGCACTTGCCCACTTGGTCGAGCGTCAGGACACGCGAGCAGCGAGGTGTTCGTGGGCGCCGGCTTGAATGAAAGTGAGGCGTGAGGGAATTTCAATGTTGCAATGGTTCCATCATATTCTGCATCAATACCACTGATGCAGGAAAAGGAAAAGAGAATGCGCAAAGGGATTATTCACGCCAACATAAAGAAATAGCGAAGCGGACGGGGGGGAAATGGTTCGCTGGTATTTTATTATTTACGTTGACGACTTTGGCCCTTTTTTAATTGATAAATTGTCAATTTTGGCACAGATATTCTTCTTATTGACGACTTTGGCTACGTTTCAGGATTCATTATATGAATATTGTTTATGCGCTTATTTGTGACAATAGATTGCTGAAAAGGTAGCTCCTCGGAGATTCAGATTGAGCCAATACAACTCATCGAATGAGTATTTTAGATTTCATACTAAAAGTTCGTGGGCCGTCGACCAATACCGTGCTAAAAAAAAGAAACAAAACTTTCTAATACAAAAAATAAAAAATACAAAAAGTATTACGTGTAATACTAATAATTTTTGTTAATATATATCTGGAATACAGTATACCATGTATGATTTCAAAACACCACAAAAACAGAGTGAAAAGTTTGTAGAAAAATTAAAAAGTCCATCAACGTATGTAGCGAGCAGGGATTGAACCAGAGCACCTTGCGTGATAAGCAACACTACACCGGACACTACTCTTCTTCTTCTTACGCAGTATTAAAAAAGTTTTATACAAATTATGAGCTCCCTGATAGGTTCTTTAACTACTCTGACGTTGCTATATCTGTATATTTCCATTTCTTTCGCTCCTTCAGATCAAGTGACATAAGTTTCAATAATACCCAGCAACTTACTTGGCTGCGATTTGCAGCGCAACATACTTGGTTATGAATCTAGCTACAAACTTGGCTATGAGTGCGATTTACTTGGCTATTGGAAATGTTGCTCCGGCGCCTCTTTTTTAACATGGCATGCGACATCTGTATAGTTATTTGTCTGTGCCTAAAGAAAACAAACCTGGTAAACCTTTTTTGAACGCTCTCGATGCGGTTGATGTGAACACCCTGATCAGGGTTCCAAACAACCGAGGCGAATTCCAGAATCGATCTAACCAAGGACACAAACAGGGATTTAAGCGTATATGGATCAGTGAAAGACTTTGAATGCCTCTTTAGGAAACCGAAATGATAGAGAGCTATCAAAGACCACGCCCAAATCCCTAAATTCGGATTGACGTGCTATTACGATATCGTTAATACAATATGTGTTAGAAAGGGGATTATGGATACGGAAAAAAGACACCGCTTTGCACTTTGCCGGATTAAGAGAAAACGCATTATCATGGCACCATCTATATAAATTGTTCAAATCGTTTTGCAAAGAACGAACATCTTCATCTTTCTTTATAATAGAAAATAATTTTAAGTCATCCGCATAAAGCAGGTGCCTGGAAGTTGAGAAACAGTTACCAATGTCGTTGACAAAGAGGATGAAAAGTAAGGGTCCTAGATGACTACCCTGAGGGACCCCTGAGATAGCATGGATAGGTCTAGACGAAGAGTCGCCGATTATTACACTCTGTACTCTACCCACCAAGTAAGAATGGAACCAGGATAAGAGAGAAGAATGGAAACCTAGTTCCTTAAGTTTTTTTAGGAGAAGCAAGTGATGTACCCTATCAAAAGCCTTGTTGAAGTCGGTGTAAATCACATCAACCTGATGACCGCATTCGATGGAGTTAGAGACAAACCTTGTGAAGCTCACTAGGTTAGACAACACAGATTTGCCAGTGACAAAGCCATGCTGATAAGGCGAGATATATTCTTTCATAAGTTTGAAGATCTTATTCTTGACCACGCAATCCAATAATTTTGGCACAATAGCCAATTTAGTTATACCTCTATAGTTTTTTACGTCAAATTTATGACCCGATTTGAAAATTGGCATAATTGAACAGATCTTCCAGATATCTAAAAACTGGCCAGAACTGAGCGATTCATTAAACAAAATCGTCAGAGGGTAAGTGAGGGAAGGACATCTTTTGAAAAGAGCCTGACACAAATTATTAGCATCCTTAGTATAAGACAGATCTAAGCCTCTAACAGCTTCGGTAACATCAGACTCGTCAATAGTTAAAAACCCCAAATCAACACGCTCGTGATGTCTCCTAGGACTGCCAAGCAGGTGAGAGACATTTTGATCATTGTAAACAGACTCAAAAAAGTCTGCAAACAAATTGCAAATGGATAAAGGATCTTAGTCGCCAAAACTTCTGACAGTTGCGGCGAAGATGGGTTCCTAACTAACACTAATCGAGAAAGGGGAACACGACAGCATTGACTAAATTGAGAACTCTCAGTACAAAAGAGCTATCAGAGAGCTGATAACCGCCTACAAACTAGAAAAGTCCTGTGCCCGGATGAAGATTCTCCTTGCCGGCGCAATCCCAGTTTACTCGAAGCCCAGGTGGTTATCGCCTGAGGAGAGGGGTTTTGTAAACGACACGACACGACACTCAGCCCTTTACTTTTTGTTTTTATTGGTATCCCTAGTGGCTAGGTATCTAATGCCTAATCTCCATAAAAAACCAGACCAAACCAAAACCAAACCAAAACCAAAAAACCAACTGCTGACAAATCAAGTCTGTACACATGTTAGCAATGTAGTTGTGAAATGTCAGTCAGCCACTGCTTCACTTACCGGTCCAATAAAAGGGCATTTTGTAATAAAAATATAATTATTATGACACAAATATTTGGCACTCTTTACCGGCAAACCACAACAACCGATTTAACATCAATTTATTTTTGACTTTGCAACTTTTCGAGTACTAACCTGTACTAAATGCGCTGAATTGCATGTGGCAACGCCAAATGGTTTTAAAATGGTTTAACTCACACAGAGGACAGAGCTGCAGATATTTTTGGTTTGGTTAGTTGATCTGGTTTTGTTGGAGATTAGGCAATAGCGGCTACATTACATTTGTAGTGGTGCGTTCCGTGGATAAATAGATCGATGAAGTGCGCATTTCCCCGTAAAGTGTCACTTGTCCCTTCACCCACAAAATTCTTTGTGCATTCGACGTAAGCATGCCTAGTTTCGCATCACCCTAACGTATGACTGACTTAAACTTTTCAAATTATCTTATTATTTGAAATCCTATATAATAAATGTATTTGAGGCACATGTTTTTTAACGATCTACTGTGTGTTGATTGTGGAAAAGTTATTTACCTGTAAAATGTGCATTTTGTAAAGAAATTAGGCTTATAAAATAACTTCTTATTTATGACCGCAAGTAAATTTTCATGATTGTGTAACCATTTTATTGTTGTTGCAATAAGGTTTGCAGAATTGTTGCACGAAACCTTATTGGTGCCGGCAGTCGTCACCTTAGAACATGAACATAAGGAAGTGCTGAAAATATAAAAATAGTGTACCATCTTTTAGGTGTGCTCTAAAGAAAGAGAAAGCAACAGAGCAAGCGAAACGGAATGATGAAAGTGGGCACTTCAATTAGCTCTTCATATGATGCAATAAACTCCCGGGTGCTCATCGACAAGGCTGCATTTAAATTATACCTATACAGGGTGTTTTGCTAAGGTTTGAACAGGGGTATGCCAATCGATTCTAAATGGTGTCCTGATCAACGTTTGTTCGGTCCTTCCACCCTCAAATCGCGATTGAAAATTTGGAGGAGGTCAACCTAGAAAATGCATTATAAATTCTTTCAGAGACATCCTACGATACTGGTTGATAACGCATTAGAAAGCTGACCCTTCAAGCTTTCCAACGATACCACCCACGACCCAATCCGTCAACAAACTAGCGGGGGAGACCCCGTCAAATTTCCAAAAGGGCAATTTCAAAGCCCAAAATTTGACCTTGAACCTTCATTCTGCCGATTTTTAGTATGGGAAGATCGAAACTTGTAATACAACTACACCCACTATCCGCAATCAAGTCCAATTGGAAAGTGACGTCACAAGCTTTATATGGAAGTTCAACTAAATGAAAAAGTAGCTTTAGAGCTGGTGAACTAATAATTTAAAATTGATTTTCATAAAAAATAGTGGATTTTGAGGTGAGATTTGGTTTAAGCGAAATTAATTGCATTTTGCAAACAATTACTTTGATCAGCCATTGCTTTGTAGCGATACTCGATTAGTTTTGATACGAGTATACGAGGATTTCAAGATTGTAAAGTTCTCAGTGAAGAATAACAAGGTAATTTCGATGATTTCGTTCGTCCTCTAATTTAACACTTTTAACGGTATAAAAAAGCTTTTTAACAAAAAATTAAACCGACGAAAAAAGAACTAAAAAGTGAAAAAAAGAGAAAAAACTATTTGGTCTGAATAACTAGCCTTAAACTAATGTAAGTAACTAATTTTTAGTCGGCACCAAACAAACAAGCCATTCTTCCTTTGGGAACGACTCAAAATTAGTTACTTACATTAGTTTAGGGCTCAGTTATTCAGACTAATAAGATTTATTTTGTTTTTCACGTTTCAGTTCCTTTTTTGTCGGTTCAGTTTTATGTTGAAAAGCTTTTATTTTTCACTTTTCATTGTCTTTTTCCGTCGGTTTAATTTTTTGTTAAACGGCTTTTATTAAACCCTAGGGATGGAATTTTGTTTTCAAAATTTAATAGGACCAACTTCGAGGTATACCCTGTGGCCCATGCAATAAAAATAGATTCATCAAAATCGGACTACTCTGTAAAGCCCGCTCTACACTTAGCCCGCGGATCGCCAGCGAAAGTCGTGACAGGGCGCAAACGTTTAGAGTGAAGCCGTTTCGCATATTCTTCGCGGGCCCGCGCTTTGTTCCCCGATTTTGGTCGGTTGGTCCCGCATCAAAAGTGACTTTACATTGAAGCTTGTGAATCATTGCGAGTGTGGAGTCATGGTTATAATCACGCCGCGCAGTCATTGCAAGTTCCCGCCGCGCAAATCGCGCTGCGATCCGCGGACTAATTGTAGTGCGGACTTACAAAGTACATTAAAAAATATAAAAGTACATTAAAAAATATAAAACTAATATACAAAACGAATCGAAAACGTCCTCCGTTTTTCGTCGGTTAAAAAGACACGCCACACAAAAAAAAAAAAAATTCACAGAATATTATTGCCAAATGTTAAAAGAAAAACAACGTCAAGAATAGCTGCGTTCGACTTTGCACAGTCTCAGTGAGCCAGCTCACATTGAACCAGCTGTCAAATTGACTGGCTCAGTTGTGGCTCAGTGAGCGCGTCTGGCCCAGAAAAACGGACAGTGAAGTGGATTGTCAATTTTCAATTGTGCTGTCAAAATGGTGAGTTGGTAATAAAATAATCGTATGAAATTTTTACTACTCGAAATGTCACTCAACTCAAGTTTTATTCACCTTTAATAAACATATAAAACTCGAAATGTCACTTGTGAAACGAACTGAGCTGAGCAAGTGAGTACAGAATGAAGTGGCTCAGAAAACTCAGTTCTGGCTCAGAAAACACTAGCGACGCCATGCGGAAAAACGGAGACATTAGGGGCCACAAAAACGGTCCATCTCAGTGAGCAACTGAGTAACTGAGTTGGCTCACTGAGGCAGTGCCCAGTCGAACGCAGCTAATATAAATACCAACGCTTGAGAAATTCAAAAAAGGAGACACCTAAGTGTGAACGACGGAAACTTTTGCATACTCCTAGGGTACGTTCAATATCTCGACTCGAGTCGACTCGGGTAAATCTGACTTACTCCGGAGCGTTCAATATCTTACCCGAGTCGATTCGAGCAAGTTTTACTCGAGTTCAACCTTACAAATGTGTGCGTAAATGTCATAGAAAAATCAAATTTGTCATAACAGCGTATAACCATGGAGAGAAAAATATATTAAGTGTTGCAATGGAGAATATATAGTTAAAATTATTTTCTTGTATTTTCGCTGCAACTTTTTTCCACACTACTTCACGCCTTACTCTGTCTGACGAAAAATCATTTTGTAGGTATATATAGGCATCAATAAGGCAAAGAGTAGCATTTCTGCTCCACCTTGCCTTTTCTTGGGTAATTATCTCCCCATTTTCCGCAACAGCATCTCCTTGGTACGTTACAAGTACCCCAAGCTCTTCCATGATGACGTCAAATTTAACGTCGAGTCACCTTGCTTCGACCTTTTTACCACTGTCTAAACTGACTCGAGTAAGCTTAAGCAACTCGAGTAAGATATTGAACGGCAACCCGAGTCAAACATCTCACGCATACAACCTAATCTAAGAGTTCACAGACAATAGTTCGTGTGAACTCGAGTAAGATAATGAACGACATAGAGTAAGAGTAAAAATGACTCGAGTTGACTCGGGTGAGATATTGAACGCTCCGGAGTAAGTCAGATTTACCCGAGTCGACTCGAGTCGAGATATTGAACGTACCCCTAATAGATTCGTATTGCCCGGGAAAGGCCCAAAACCAAAACGACCAAACGAAAATCAAACCATACACAGTGCGGCCAATATTTCCGATCTCAGTGAATTGGAGTTGGAAGGTTGATTGGGATTCATAATCCTTTCCTATCCTATATATACATACATATGTATGTATGTACATATATAAAATCGTTTGTTTGTTTGTTTGTTGCTCAATCAAGCGTAAACGATCGTCCCGATCATTTTAATTTTTTGAAAGAAGACACTACATATTCCGGGCCACCATATAGGCTATTTTTTATTCGCGGGTTTCAAAATGACGGACCCAAGATGGCGGCCAAAAATTGTAAATATCACGGGATTGCCATGAAACCTAGTATTTGGAGGTTTTTGGACCTCCTGATTGCGAATCTATGCTCGAAATTTGGAAATTCAAGATGGCGGGTCCAATATGGCGACCAACAATTTTGGAACTGCAACGAATTTAATTGAAAATTTGTACTATAAGTATCTTGAGGCCACTAATTTCGAATCTACTAACAAAATTTGGAAAATCAAAATGGCAGACCCAATATGTTTGTTACTCAATCACGCCTTAAATCTTGGTCCGATTATTTTCAGTTTTTAAGTGAAGGCACTATACATCCCGACTTACATTTAGGCTACTTTTTATTCGCGGGTTTCAAAATGGCGGACCCAAGATGGCGGTCAAAAATTGTAAATATTAAGGGATTGCCATGAAAAGTAGTATTTGGGGCTATATGGAGGTGCTAATTGCGAATCCAAGCTCAAAATTTGGAAATTCAAGATGGCGAGTCTAATATGGCCTCCAAAACTTTTCGAACTTCAACGAATTCAACTGAAATTTAGCACTATGGGTATTTTGATAGGTACCACTAATTAAGAATCTACTAACAAAATTTGGAAATTCCAAATGGCGGACCCAATATGTTTATTACTCAATCACGCCTTAAATCTTGATCCGACTATTTTCAGTTTTTAAGTGAAGGCACTATACATCCCGATTTAATATTTACGCTACTTTTTATTCGCGGGTTTCGAAATGGCGGACCCAAGATGGCGGCCAACAATTGTAATGTATAAAGGGATTGCCATGAAAATTAGTTTTTTGGAGGTGCTAATTGCGAATCTAAGCTCGAAATTTGGAAATTCAAGATGGCGAATCCAATATGGCGTCCAAAAATTTTCGAACTTCAACGAATTTAAGTGAAATTTAGTACTATGAATATTATTGCCAAATGTTAAAAGAAAAATAATACCAAGAATATAAATACCAATGTTTACGAAATTCATAAACAGGGACACCTAAATGTGAAATGTGAATGCGGAAAGTTTTGCATATTCCTAATAGATTCGTATTGCCCGGGAAAGGCCCAAAACCAAAAGGACCAAACAAAATCAAACCATACACAGTGCGGCCAATATCGCCGATCTTAATGAATTGGAGTTGGAAGGTTGATTGGGATTCAAAATCTTTTATGAATAGTTACAACCAAATCAATTTCAGGTGATACGAAGTTCACCGGGTCAGCTAGTTATGAATAAAATGAAGGAGTAGTAAAAGTATAAGGTAATTCACTATATATAAAATTCCAATGCATTGCAATTCCGTTGATCCCCTTTTAAAAGCGCTTGGTGTTACCTGATGATACCTATACTAAAGTATGAGAACTTACATATAAAGGATTTGTGTACGCTTGAAAAGTCTTATCGCACTTCCTTGCGATAATATTCTAAGGTCGTCACGTCACCCACACTATTGTTATCACAAATGATATGAGAGACCGATTTTTCAATCGTCGGATAAGCATTCAAATTGAACTTAACAGATTATGAGGCGAATTTTGGTTTTAAAATCCTCAAATTTTCTGTATGTGACCTGTCTTTTTGGTGCCTATTCTGAGATCCGATTCACGTGAAAAATTGATCACATTAGAAAAATACTATTTTGATGTTCGTCGTCTAGTGTGAATGCTTTACATGTAAATATTTTCGATATGCGGTGCATTATTCATTCAGGTCGCTCTTTTAAGTGAACGATCATGAGATCTCAAGAGGTACCTCTCCCTTTTAACTTATTTACCCTAGGCTGAAGTGTGAGGCACTTCAGCTTATAATTTATTATTTCCAAATATTTCTTATGTCTGAAATGTGAAGCACTTAAGCATAATAAATTCATTAATTTATTATTCTGGTTCTTTAATCATTTATATCGACCAACTATGCCGGATATATCATATACAACACTGTGAAGAATTAGGATGCAAAATAGAACGAATAAAATATGTAAAATCAATCGATTGTTCTGTGAAACCGAGTGAAACCTTTTTATTCGATGCATTCACATGAAGTGGAAGTTAGGTGGAAATATATTTTCACGTGAAGTTAATCTCAGAATAGACCCCTTCATAATTTTTATAAAAAATGTATTTATTTGATTCAACTGAAGAAAGAATTGAAGAAAACAACGAAAATTACGTTAGTTAAATCCGTTCTAGAGAAAAATGTCTTGAGCACTGGATTAATAGCGAAGAAAATTCATAAACTTTTAAAAGACTCAGATATTCATCCAATAAATGAGTTAGGCACGAAAAAGGCAGCTATCGTGACAATAAAACGATTTTTGCTAATAATCCATTCCCTTCCCATACACCGCTTAGAAATACATCTTATGAGTGTGCAGATCAAATTTTATCGATATCGGTTGAGAAATATGAAAGATTTCGGATCCAAAAAATTTAACATAAGTTTAATTTAAAATCTAGGATTTCTTACATGAATTTTCGCATCACTCATTTTCCGAAATTGGCATTTTTATATCTGTCCCTAAAAATATTTATAAGAATTCAAGCGCATCTCCTAGGAGGTGGTATGAGTCAAGAACAAAATACTTCTCAGGACAACCCAAGGAGTCGATTGGTATAGCGTTTTGTGGCGACTCCTATTAGTAGGCCGTAAGTGATTTTTGGTCGTATATTTACTGGTCCTTCTACTACTTTGTCAGTGCTAATTAAGCCGTCGATAAATGACAAAGTGCAAAAATTAATCCGAGAATTTCAAAACATTACTATTGATACAACCTTCTCGAAACCAGTTAAACACAACATAACACATCAAATTAAAACTACAGGTCCACCAATTTTTTTCAAAGTGTGACGTCTATCGCCAGAGAAATTGGCAATTACAAAAAAGGAATTTGATTTTTTAATTAATCAATGCATTTGTAGACCATCCAACAGTCCTTGGTCATATGGTCCCTTTATATCGTTATCTCACGATAGCTGGGGAAGGAGTGGTATGGCGACTCCTATTAGTAGGCCGCAAGATTTTTGGTCGTAACAACTTTTTTAAAAAATTAATTGTTTTGTTTTTGAGTGAAAAATATCAGTTTCGGAAATGACTTCGGTTCTTAAAGTTGTAATTTAAAAATAAATAAATTTCAAATTGTAAAAAGCGAAAATCAAATAAAAAGTAAAATAATAAAAATAAATTACTTTAATTTAAATAAAATTTAAATGGAGGCCGACCTCCATTACTGGTCGACCTCTATAGTATCTTACGTAGAATCCGAACATCTGAACCCTTTTGTCGATCTTGTAAGAGGAGTTTTGTCCTTTCATTTCCTTTACTTCTCTCTTCAAAACCACAAACACAAAAGAGGCTTATACAGTACTGTGAACATTTTTAGGACCATTTCAAATTTGAGGAACTTTTAATTTTCTGAAGCATACTTTCTCTAGGTTCGGAAAAGGAGGGAAACCAATTCAGGGCTAAATTTAAATCTTAAAGTTTCCTTTTCCATTGTGTTTCACCCCTCTGTCTAACTTAAAAAAGGCATGACTCGGAAAACTAAAGGTTCAAGAAGAATTGGAGTGGTCCTAAAAATATTCTCAGTACTGTAGAAAATTAAGACAAAAAGTTATTAAATCCACTTAAAAATTATTTTATTTACGTTACAATGAGGGCAAAAAATCTCCTTTCCTTAATCATATTAAAGTAGTTGATGGTAGAGCTGCAAACATCAAATTATACTATCGAAATTGTGACATTAATACCCAAGTTTCCGTTATCAGCGAACAACTGGGCAATGGATGTATCAAAAACTAAACAGTCTGAATTTAGAATAGCACTGGCGACACCTTCGTGAATCGACCTGGGCATAGCTTCCCAAGTTAAACGCCGCCTATTTCCATTCAGCTCAAGGCGATAGGCGAAATTCTCGGCTTCTTTTCTAGACCCGATTAATTGAACTATAGCAAAAAATTGCTGATGTCCGTCAAATTTCTCCTGTTTTTCCAGAACTAGCATGAAGTGATGGCCAAAACAAGATTGCATCATGACCCAATCTACCGCTCCTGGCAGGTTTATATCTGTTGCTAAAAAAACGATATCCTCGCCTTGAAGCGTAGTAATGCTCTTATGAGACATCATCAGATGTGGCATGACTAGCTCTAGAGGACCCTGCCATTTACACGAGGCTCCGGGGCATGGGCACAAATATGGTCGAAATTCACAAGTTTCTTCGTGTTCTGTTTTCTCAGTGTAAATAAGTGAAGCTGTGCATCCATAGCTTGAATGTTTACATGGGAATTTAACATTTGAAGCCACCTTTTCCATAGCCAAATTTCGTATGTTCCCCAAAGACCCACGGCATGTGGGACAGCAAGTCAGTTTTGAACGACAAGACGAACATACAAGATGTCCACTCTGGCACTGTAAGATCGGTGGCAAAACATAATCAAAGCAAACAGGACACTCGAAAAGAGATGCTAAATCAGCTGACATTCCACCGTCGCCACCACCAGCTGATGAAAGCGACGAGCTTGAAGAAGACGAGGCGTTTGGGGCTTCGCGGCGCTTTGGATTGATTTTGTTAGACATTATGCCTTACAACAAATTAATGCTAGCAAATACACTAATCAGCTGAGCAACATAGGCCCTGGCCTCTCTCGAATATTTATGTTTACTTTCTGCAAATCACTGCTTGTCGACTCTTCATAGAATCATAGTTTTCAATAGCTCACAAATCTCTAAATTCCGATTACCTACAAGCGTCTCAGCCCATTGAATTAAACCGAAGACCTTGTTTGGCTTTGCATTTTATATTCTCCAATTTTCCAGATGTACCTAGTTGACGGAAACTTCGTTATTAATAGGAAGTCGACAAATAATAAAACATACTATTAATACCCGAAAACGAGCACTTGCTATATATTATTCCCATACGCAATTCCAAGATTTTCTTCTACAAATTAATACAAATTTACTGAAACTTTCGATACAAGTGTTTGTTTTTTTGCTTCTATCTAGTTCACTTACTCAACCTACAAAGAAAACTCGTACGTAACCACTGACATATAGAAATGGACCACTCGCCCCATACAAAATGCCTATGAGGCGATGGTGCACTTTCTCGTCCCCTCTTGCTCACACCATTAACGGATTTTGAGCAGTCAGCTGTGGGTTTGAATTGTTGTCAAATGCATTTTTGGGGCATTAGTCCGTTTTATTTGCATAAATCCATCAAATAATTACTACAAAAATTGTAAAATAATTCCTTTTGTATCTGAAGTCCCTTCAAAGGAATGCAAACATTAAATTACCCCTTTGTAAGATAAAATTGAATTTTACACCATTTCTAATTTTTCGGTAGAAATTGTGTTATTAAATTATGAAAATTAGTCTTTTCTTATCTCATATTTCAAATTCTTCTTATCTTATGTCGGATTTGCGACAAAAATGGCACAAAACCCACAAAAAAACCTGAGTGGCGTAATATGGCGAATCAATTCGGAATTAATTGCATTTATGTCCTTTTACTGTAACTAAATTCAGTGAAGTATACAGCAAAAACACAAATGTGCTCTAATTTTTACTTTTGAGTTCTTAAAACAGTTGTTTAGCGATATAAATCGCATATCAAGAAGAGAGCATTTCAACGTTTTGCTGAAAATTTTTCAATGAAAAATGTGTTATTCCACAAACTTTTCGCCGCGAAACTATTTGAGATTCGATGTTACTTTCAGGGGAATCAGATTTAAGCGTACAGGTTACAAATAAAATTAATATAATTTTTAAATTTGCCGTCTTTTGAAGCCACCTATCTCGCATAATGCGAAAGAAATAGACAGATATATGCCTTCTATATCTGAACTCTCCTTAGGTGGGAACTTTCAAAACGGTGCACCATTTGAGATAGCAAATCGAGTGGTCCATTTCTATATGTCAGTGGGTGCACCATTTGAGATAGCAAATCGAGTGGTCCATTTCTATATGTCAGTGTACGTGACATTACGATCGATGCCCGCCATTACTCGTCAACTCGGCAAACGAATCCGCTGACCACTGAGATATTAATCATTGACGTATAAAAATCACTGAATTTTGACCACTGACATATAGAAATTAATCATCCCCGAAACATGCCTATATCAAAGTGATGCAGTTTTCGTTAGCTCTTGTTCACACAATTAACGGATTTTGATTAGTAACCTGTGGGTTTGAGCTGTTGTCAAATATATTTTTGAAGTATTACTGTTTTACACGAGTTCACGGGGTTACACGAGTCAGTACAGCTGACTCGTGTAAACGCGCACTGTCTGTCTTTTTTTGCTGTCCCGTCAGTTCGGACCCGTCAATAATCAGGTCAATACTGACTACACAGCACGGTATACAGAATACAAGGTAAGCTCATGTTGACTTTGACACTTCGTCGTGACGTACTTTTGGACAATTCTGTATGAAAAATCGGGAAAATTAATTTTAATTATTTTTTGGTAATAGTACGATAAATTGCTATGGGCACAATCGGTAGTAATGATAATTTGCCATTTTTTAAAATATAACTTGAATTCGTGAGACTAATGGTATTTAAGTAAAAAAAGATTTATTCCGTGGGGAAAATGTAAACAAGTTAAAATATTTTGAAATATGAATTAAAAGTGCGATTATTTGCATCACATTAAATGGAATTACATAAAATAGAACAATGAACTACTAATACGGTTTATTAAGCTAATCAGTCTTTCTCCCCAAGGCTATAAAGAATATTTTAAAATGGTTGTGAATTTTTCAAATAATGAGGATGATAATTTAAAATGCACGGATTCTTCTGCATGTAAATAAACTTAAAACATGTTATGAATGCATTTCAGAGGTTTTTTAATACGAGCTCCATATAAAAACCCAAATTCTACGCAATATATAACATAAAACGACCTCATCCTTTCTATCCTAGGAAAAGATTTAAGCAAAGAGGTTTCCCGAGTCGTTCGCAATGTTACCTACGCAGGTAACTGGTTTTATTTTTTTGTAACCTGTGGAGAGAAATAATAAAAGAAGCAATAATAAGTTTTATGATACAGTTTTATTTTTAGCTTAATAATCCGTATTAGTTGTTCAAGATTTTTATTTTATCTAAGTCCATTTAATGTGATGCAAATAATCGCACTTTTAATTCATATTTCAAAATATTTTAACTTGTTTACATTTTCCCCACGGAAGAAATCTCTTTTTACTTAAATACCATTAGTCTCACGAATTCAAGTTATATTTTAAAAAATTGCAAATTATCATTACTACCGATTGTGCCCATAGCAATTTATCGTACTATTACCAAAAAATAATTACAATTAATTTTCCCGAGTTTTCATACAGAATTGTCCAAAAGTACGTCACGACGAAGTGTCAAAGTCAACATGAGCATACCTTGTATTAGTATTCTGTATACCGTGGTCCATTTCTATATGTCAGTGGTCTCTGTCAAACAAGAATCGAGAGGGAAATTTAAAGTGCAGTTTGATTTGTCAAGTGCAGTGAGGAAACGAGCGAAGAGGAAATTTTATGCTTGTTTTTCCTCAAATGTGGGTTATAGGGCCGTTCCACACTAGCCTTATTTTTTGTACCCGGTGCAAGCCTCATTTTTTGCACCCGGAGTCTTTCGAAAAATTCGAATTTCATTTCGAACACATTCGGAAATCGTCCTCATTTGCCTGCCAGCCAGCAAAGAGGCCAGTGCTAAGGCTCGTTGAAGCGATGCTCTGGCCACTGGGTGCATGAACGAGCCAGGTAGAATTTCCCCGGCTTGTTTACGCATGTGTTAATGAATGTTTTGCCTCTAGGAGGTTGAAAAATTGGACAGTGCCAGGTCGGGTACAATAAAGACATTTGGGAATCTCTAAACCGGTCTCGCTTTTGTCTGGGCAAATTGAATTCCTTTCTTATTTAAAATAAGAATTTTATTTCAAAATGAAATAACCTAATTATTTCAAATATTCAGTTATTTCAAAATGAACTAGCTCAATTATTTCAAATAATCAGTTATTTGAAATAAAATGAATGTTAATTAAAATAAAATTTAATTTAAATAACTGCTTATTTAAAAATGAAATAAAACTTTAACGAAATAATTTATTTCAAATAATACAAAAAAATAATCTTTAATTGTAAAATTTCATGTTCTTCACACGAAATAAAATGTTTTATTTGGTTTAATCACGTTGTAAATGCAAACGAAATACAAATTAAATGAAAAGTGTTTGCAATGGGAAGCAGTTAAAATTGAAATCGCTTTATAAATCATCTTTATTTACAGTACGTAAAACACGCTGTTTAAAACAATCTTTCAAGTTCCAGTGATGGTGTTAATGACAATGTCTCGACAATGTTATCTTCACCGAAATAAAAATCATCGGCCTGTTAGTGGGTCCTTATCAGATGATCATTTTGAAGAGCGTGTTTCACTTACTGCAAATAAAGATGATTTATAAATCGATCTCATTTTTCACTGCTAATGCACTTTTCCCATCCAATTGCAAACACTTTTCAGGCAAATTGTATTTGGTTTGAGTTTACAATGTGATTAATTCAAATAAGCATTTTATTTAAAATAGTTATTTCAACTCTCACTAAATAAAATGTTATTTGAAATGATTATTTCGTCGCTGCGCGTGCAAAAGTAGCTATGTATGTGTTTTTTACACACTTTACAGGAGACGCAAAAAACTGATCTTCTCGAAAAATGAGTTATTTAAATAATTTATTCTTACTTTGATACATATAACAAATTTACGTAGTTTTAGATTACATTTGGATAGATAACATTATTAATAATGCCAAAATTAAACATAATAGGCAAATGTGACACATATAGTTATTTATTTGAGTCGTAAATACAAGCTATGTGCATTTAGAGCACATAACTACTTTATAATTCTATGGAAACTAAAACGTTCCGTAACTCTGTAAATATTGCGTCTATCGCTTAGCTGTTTTTACAGTATGTGTGTATTGAAACAGCGATTCAAATTGCATAAAAAACCGAAAATGACTAAATAACACATAGCTACTTTTGCACGCGCAGCGACGATTTCCGATCTTATTTCAAATATCGAATTCGTCATAAAATTTAATTGAAATAATTTCCTAATTTAAATTAATGATTTCATATAAAATGCATTGCTTTCATTTCATTTGTAATAATTATTTCTTATTTTATTTGAAATAAAAATGCCCAGGCCTGAAGTACTCATACTTTTCCTCGATGGGATTAATTAATTTATCTTTGTATATGCACTCCACTAAAAAACATTCTAACTCAGAGTGCTGCGATATCAGCATCAAGTGTTCTTTATTTGGTTCGCGTGCCAAGAGAAAATTTTGGGTTAAAGAATATCGTCTCAAGGCAGTAGGTAGAGATAAGGAGCGAAGGGTACCTACTGATAAGGTTGCACTCGGTGCAAAAAGTTGCGCCGGTGCAGAGATGCTCGTTAAACCATCCCTGGTATGGTGTAACCGATTTGGCTTCACTTGAGAGCTCTTTCTCCTAAATTCAGGTAAAGTCTCCCAAAAATCGGCTCTTTCGCTCCACAACGATTTTCGAAAGACCCATACACTCGCAAAATCGTCTCTCAAAAATGTGTTTGCACGCACGATCCTATTTGTGTGCATGTGCGAAACCAAAGTTAATCCGGTGCAATTGCGCCAATTTTTTGCACCCAGTGTGGAACGGCCCAAGGTGTAATTTTGATGATAATTTATGCAAAGAGCTAATTATATCTATTGTGGGTTATTTTACGGAAAATACTGACGAGCCTGCGAATTTTTTGTGCCTGGATGCAAAATTGTGCTGAGTTACGGGATCTCTGGGATTTCTTTTCACAAGTAAGTATTTAGGAAAATTACACTTAGTAATGTCGTTTGATAAATTTGTATAAATTATTAAATTTTAGATATATGAAAAATTCATTTTTAATTCAAGAGATTTTTCCTCCAGAAGAATTGTCAGATATGTGCAGTACTTTCATATTCCAATAAGAAGAAAGTGTTAAGTAAAGCAATATTTCTATCTAGTTCTTAAGTAATTCTTTAACGAAATAATAATTTATTTCAAATAATAGAAAAAAATAATCTTTAATTGTAAAATCTCATCTTTTTCACTCGAAATAAAATGTTTATTTGGGTTAATCACGTTGTAAATGCAAACGAAATCGTTTTATAAATCATCTTTATTAACAGTAAGTACGTAAAACACGTTGTTTAAAACAATCTTTCAAGTTCCACTGATAGTGTTAATGACAATGTCTCTACTATGTTATTTTCACCGAAGTAAAAATCATCGGGCGTTGTCATTCTACCGCTGCGACCACGTTATCCGTGCGACTTGTTGCAGGAATTTTATGGAGAGAGAAAATTGAAAACGGCGAGATTGTACCAATTGGTCAGGGACAATGGCCTATCCCAAAGATACCGTGTTAAAGAAGATTTGGTGCAAATTCGTTTACGCCTCGAAATTGAAGAGGAATGCCAAGAAGCCAAAGAAGAAGCCGAAAAGGGAGCTGAGGATCGAGAGGCTTCAGCAGAAGAAGTCGAAAAATCGGAGGCTGAGGAACAAGAGGTGAGCAGCGAGGCCGATAACCGAACCGAAAAGACGATCGGGAAGCTGAAGGACAAGCTGCGAATTTTTACGACGAGCAGGAAGCCGAATGCAACATGTTTGCGAACTAAGAAGTTTAGATGACCACGGGGAGCAGTTTTGTCTTCAAGGAGATAGAAGAGTCGCTTGAAGTCTTCGATGGAGAAGGAAGTAAGAAATTCGAAAAATGGGTGAACGAATTTGACGACATTTTTGCCGTCTGTGGCTGAAATGAGGTACAGAAGTACCTGTACGCACGTTGGCTGCTCAAGGGCGCTGCAAAGCTGGCAGTCGAAGCTGCTTCTGGGATCACAAGCTGGCAAAATCTTAAGGAAATGCTGAAGAAGGAATTCGACGACGCCCTGACTAATTTGAGCGTCCATAATAGGTTAAGGAATCGTTAAAATCTGCCGAACGAAACATTTTTGGAGTACTTGTACTCTATGAAGCACATTGCCAACACGGGATCTGTTGACGAGCGATCACTGGTGGATTATATAATTGCCGGCATAGCAGATGATGTCATAAATAAAACGGTGCTGTATGAGGCTAAGAACCTTGATCAGCTGAAAGAGAAAGTTAGGGTTTACCAAGCAATGCAAAGTGAGGTGGAATTGAAAAAAGGGAACTCAACAGGACAGTCGTCATTCTCGGGGTAAGATTCCAAGCATCGCTCATCCAGGAAGTATTGTTTTAATTGCGGATCCTCTTCGCACCTTGGCAGTGCTTGCCCCGATAAGGCAAAAAGCACGAAGTGCTATAATTGTGGCGAATTTGTAATGTGCTCCCGAGACCGATGTAAGGTTAGGAGCAAATGTGTAAGCGCCATAATGACGTAGCTAGGTAGGTCGTTAGGTAACAATGATGCCGCGACGCCATCTGTGGGGTTGAATCTGCGATGAATTATCTGGTCCCATTCAGGAATACCACCCAAGGCGCAAACGCGAAATCACGATCTCTCCACACTAGATGACATAGTATTCACCTCATAAAGAGTATTAAGGAAAGGGATGCATCGTGGAGGACGGTGGAATTATGACGACCTTATGACGATGCTAAAAATAAAGGCAAATAAGTAAAATGCGCAAAGCCGAATGGCGCCAAACTAGCTGATTGGGAAACAGCCTTACACTCGGCACCCACTTGGGTGGGCCATATAGAGGTGACATGGCCACCCATAGCTTCCGGCTCCTTCCCACGCTCTCTTTGGAGCGAAAAAGTAGTGAATAAAAAAGAATAAGTAGTGAATGGACAAATCAAGGAAGGTGATAGCCATCGTAGTGAGGAGGGAAGGTGAGTGATCTCAGGATTCGAATTTTAAACCCAACTAAGAAGGAGTTTATTAAAGGGAGGGGCCTACAACTTCCCCTAGACACCAGCATTGGATCTTCACAAGCATCACAACATACACACCAGCATTGGATCTCCACAAGCATCAGAACATATATGTACACCTCAGCAAAACACCGAAGACATCACGGCACCCAATCATCCACATAACTACACATAACATAACATATACCCATCGGAATAAAGCAACACGAGCATCACAACATATACACACCAACATAACACCACGAAGGCATCACGGCACACGATCATACACATAACTACACATAACACAACATATACATACACATCAGCATAACACAGCTAAGACATCACGGCGCACAAGCTTACACATAACCACACATAACACTACATCGTCACGCCTACACGAACCCAGCACAAGCAACACGGCAGACAGATCTATACACTTCCAACATAATCCAACACACCAGCAGACAGCCCTATACTATACACATCGCACAAGGCAACATTCACAACATCGCCATCAACCTACGCGGGAGTATTAAGCTAAGTGTTAGCCTTTTTCTATAATTTTAGTATAAGGATACATATTGTACTATATATAGGTATAGCCTTTGGCTCCTAATTGGTATGAGGTTAGGGAGGCGTCCAATCTAGAAATTTTCATATGTAAAGGTTTAAGGCAATATAAGCCGGTCAGGCATCAATGAAATTAATGCCACATTTTCATTTATTGTGAATCCCGGGAACACATTACAAATTCGGAGGGTAGGAGCCAGAAGTTGCACAGTTCTGGTCACTGACATATAAGTACTGGACTGCTGGTCCCGTACAAAAACTCATTTTAAAAGTGAGATCAAATTTGGTTCGAAATGGGGGAATGAAGAAAGAACAAGATATTTATTCATTCCCCCATGCAAATGCATATGTTAGACAAAGTAGGACATGTTTTTTTATATCTGACTCTTTCTTTCCTCCGGCCCCGGGCTGCTCAATGTCGGAAGTATTTTTGAAAAATACTCAAAATGTAGGGCAAAATGAAAGGAGTTGTTTTGTGACAACTTCTATTTATTTATTTTCTTCATTTTAATATAATATTGGAAAGAATTTAATGTGTTTTTATCACAAGGACTTGCATCTCCACTGCACACAAGGGTTTGCATCTCCACTCAAAATGGTCTCAATTTTTATCCACCGATTAGCAGTCCAGTATCTATATGTCAGTGGTTCTGGTGGACACCGTCAACGAAGTGCCTCTTTTAAAACAATCCGTTTATGATAATTTAGCACAAGTTGCAGAAGTTGGTCCCAGCGTTCAGTTAGTTGGTTTTAGGGGGAACACAGAGGGATAGGGAGAGTCGTACTTAAGCATGCAAGAGTCCGAATGGATAACGAGCGCATCTTAAGGTGGGTCCCACTGAGCAAACGAAAGCGAAAACTTGGACTCGAACACATGTGTTCGCTTTCGTTTGCTCAGTGTGGACCCACCTTTAGTCGCCAAAACGTCTGACAGTTGCGGCGACGATGGGTTCCTAATGCCCGTTCTCCAATTGGGAACCAACCAACTACGAACCACCGAACGAAAAAGCTCAACCCCGTGTAAAGTATAAGCCCTTGCCTGTAGTTGTGCCCTGCGAGCTGCGAAAACACAATCGGGCAAATGTTAAATGTGGAAGTTTTTACCACTTTTTGAGCGGAAAAACTTCTCAATTTAACTTTTTATATTTTCCTGAAATTACCGTGCACATTTTTATATGTGCTTCATGTTATAATTAGTCTACTGATGTTTTGACAACCGGCGGAAAAGCTGCGGCGACGTCACTATTCTGGTACAATATCGTTGCTGAATGTGTGACTATTACTTTTGGTTAAACGCACACATTTAAAAAGTTAGCCAGGTTGACCAAAACACGAGCGAGAGAGAAGATGAAACCAATATGAAAATGGAAAGCGATGGAGCGATTTTGGTTGGTTCGTAGTTGGTTGGTTCCCAATTGGAGAACGGGCATAACTAACACTAATCGAGAAAGGGGAACACGACAGCATTGACGAAATTTCAGAACTCTCAGTACAAAGGAGCTATCAGAGAGCTGATAACCGCCTACAAACTAGAAAAGTCCTGTACCCGGATGAAGATCCTCCTTCCGACGCAATCCCAGTTTACTCGAAGCCCAGGTGGTTGTCGCCTGAGGAGATGGGTTTTTTAAACGAGTAGATAGAAGAGTTGTGGCGGTCCGTTCCGTCCCGCCCAATGTGCAGCGCTCACGGCGCAAGCAACTGCTGAAGCCGCGCGAGATTTATTCTTGTTTCCCGCATCCACACGGCGGCTTCGATGGTGCAGTTTGACGGGCCACTCTTTCTTCGTGGCTCCGCCATGTCAGCTGACAGCTCGGAGGAATGAACGAACATGGAGTGGATGAACCGTGTAAAATCCCTGTACGTGAGTGAAGCCAAAAAACCTGGTTTTTAATTGTCAAAAATGGTTTTTAATTGTCAAACTCGGAGGAACGCTGTCAAATGATGAACGAGTGGGAAACTTCGGTTTGTCAAGTATAGTCAGCAAGCGAGCTAAAGAGGTAATTTTGTGCTTGTTTTGTGTTTTATTTTCAGTAAAAGTGGGTGACAAGGTGTAATTTTTATGTTTTAATTTGTGGAACGTGATAATTACATCTATTGTGGGTTATTTTAAAGAAAAAACTGAGAAAAAATGCCCAAAAAATGTTTTGTGCCTGGCTGCAAAAATGCTAGGATTTGCGGGAACTCTGCGATTTCTTTTCACAAGTACGTATTTAAGAAAATTACACTTAGTAATTTCATTTCATAAAAATTGTGAAAATGATTGGATTTTATCGAAAAATTAATTCTTAACTGAAGTGGTTTTCCCTCCAGAAGAACTGTCAGATTTGTGCAAATGAATGACAAAGTCGTCACCGTAAAAAATTTTTTTTGGGGGTCAAAGCATAAATTAATATAATGATAGAAATATTATTTTACTTAATACTTTCTTTTTATTGGGTTTTAGGTCCCCGAGCGATGTCCACATGCAGAACAGGTGGCTACAACAAATTAAATCACCTGCAAAAGTTAGCCCCTCCGGAGTGCCAGCAAAAATTTTACGCCTGTACTGAGTGATGTCTATGTGTGAGTGTTTCTACTCACACATCTTTGAAATGGCTTCACTTTTTTCGGCTCGTTTCCACTCCATGTTCGTTCATTCCTCCGAGGCTGACAGTGCACACTTTATGACAGCGCGCTTTTATCCGTCCGTTCTTTTTCCGCCGTGCTTGTTTCCGCTGCTTCTCATTCGACAGCGCGCCTTTAGCCGTCCGTTCTTTTTCCGATGAGGCGGCTTGTCAACATTGATGAAATCATTCTTCGATCACTCTCCGACGACTTCGCACCGCCTCGAACGGACACGGATCCGACCAGCAGCTCCTCGTCGTATCGCGAACTCGAGTACTGAACATTTGTGTAAATAATTCCAATTAAATAAATAAGCTAATGATAGTGAACTAGTTGTGTTTTATTTATCCTGAAAAGCATAAAGCAAGTTCCCCTGCAAACTTGCAAAGAGTCGAGGAAGCGAGTCAGAAGTTACGTTGTTGATTTATTTCATTGGGTCTGTTAATTAATACATATAACATATATAACGAAAGGAACTTCGTTCCAACCGAGTGTCCCACGGCACTCAGCCCTTTACTATTTGTTTTTATTGGTATCCCTAAATTCATAGTGGCTACATTACATTTTGTAGTGGTGCGTTCCGTGGATACATAGATCGATGAAGTGCGCATTTCCCCGTAAAGTGTCACTTGTCCCTTCACCCACAAAATTCTTTGTGCATTCGACGTAAAGCTGCGGTCAGACATTGCAGTTTTTACTGCGGTGCAGCACAAAAAACTGCGAAACCCTTGGGCAAAGAATATGGAACCTTGTTACAAAGAATGTTCACTCTAATTCTGCGACGCAATTTACCCCCACTATGGACAATTTTCAGAAAATTACAACAACAAAATGCCCATTAGCCGAAAAGAAAAATTCGCCGTGTTTGTTCCAAGTCCGAATCCCCATTTAAATCGCCTAATAATGAACAAGGACGGCAATAGGGAGAAGTGCGGCAAACACCATGAAGCGAGAGTTCACCTATTACGGAGCGCTCCTGCTCAAGCATTGCATTTTGGGAGACTGTGTTGGTGCGAGGGCGCCCGTGCTTTTCGAATAGGAACAGGCAAAATGAAACTGCCGGACCCACACATTGAAGGGGTACACGGATTCGGTTGTTTACGTTTTTTCACCATAGGATTTCTTAGGCGCTCCTGCTCAGTACAGGAAGCAAATGCGCTTGTATGGTGAGGCGCTCTTGCGATCGGTTTGACAGGGTGCTTCTTTTGGTTGGATTTTCATATTTCCTCTCCAAATCCTGACACCCTGTAACACTGTACCGATTTCTTCAGATTCCAAGCCCCGCCTCTGAATTTTTCTTCTCTCTTCGACCAAAGTGCTTAAACAGTGTATCATCCTCTAGCAAAATCGTGGGGTTGGGAGGAATAACGGTACCAAGGTCACAAAAACTGAAAATCTAAATTGCAGGAGTGAACAGTCTTTGTAACGAAGGTTCCATAGTCTTTGCCTTGGGTTGCTATGTGTGATTACGGTTGCAACCATAAAGGCCTTCACACACCAACGCGGAACCGCGGGAGCGGGACCGGGAACGAAATTCGCGCGGGACTCGAAACTATGGCGGGATATGGGACCTCTCACACTGACGCGTCATTTCCCGTAGCGAACGCGGGATTGCAGCGTTTCATTTTTGGTTCGCAGCATGCAGCGTTTTTCCCGTCATTCGCGTAGTTCCCGCAGAATATTACATAGACAAATTTTTTAAGAACGAAGGGACAGATTCTTTCCCGCTTCGTTCCCGCTTCGTTGGGTGTGAATGGATCATAATTTCCCGCTCCCGCTGAGTCCCGCCGAAATTCGTTCCCGGTCCCGCTCCCGCGGTTTCGCGTCGGTGTGTGAAGGCCTTAAAAGTTGCACACGCATCCTTACTGCAGCAGCTACCTGCAGTTTTAAAAACTGCAATGTGTGAAGGGAAACAGAGCGAGTTGCAGGCGCAGTAAAAAAGTATTCAATCGCCTGAAACTTTTGCTGCGGCTTAGCTTGCAGTTTTTTAAATGTGCTCGGAGAAACAACACCCAACTCAGTATTAATGGCGAATTTTAAATCTTTTTGGCAGAGGGAAAATGTCTATCCAAACAATATCATGATCATAATAAAAGAAAATCTGCTTTAATGGACATTTCCGATCAGTTGGATGTCCCGGTTGAAGAATTTGAAAGACGAATACATACTTTGCGAGCGCAATTCAGCAAAGAAAAAACAAAAATTAAAACCACAAAATCAGGAAACAGTTCTATTGAAAAATATAAATCGAAATGGCAATTTTTCGCCGCGATGCAATTTATGTTTTTCCATGAGATTATGGAAAAAAAATACAGATTCTATGGTAAGTGTTGTATTACTCCATAGCTTAGTTATTGGAAAATACAACATGTTTTTAAATGTAATTTCGTTGACATGGTACCTTCCTGGCAAAATTATTCCTTTTTGCTTTAATTCTTCCGTTACAGTTCCTTTTTTTTCGGTCTGTATATTTTTTATGCAAAATTATTGTTAAACAGGCCGCGGCTAGCACTTCTGGATCGTCGAAATAGTACCAAAGAATATAAAGACCTGTTGATATATTCTTTGGTAGTACATTTCGACTGTACTCTTTGAATTTTTATACAAAACTGCGATCAACTAAAATGAAAGGGGCGGCTCAGGTTGCGTGATGTAAAAACTGCACTTCAATGTGTGAACAGTTTCGCAACTTTTTTTAAAAAAAACTGCCGATACTGGGTTGCGCGCAGTATAAACTGCAGGTTGCAACAACCAAGTGTGAACAGATCATGCAGCTTTTGCAGCTGCAACCTAAAATATCCGCAGTAAAAACTGCAATGTCTGACCGTAGCTTAAGCATGCCTAGTTTCGCATCACCCTAACGTATGACTGACTTAAACTTTTCAAATTATTTTATTATTTGAAATCCTATATAATAAATGTATTTGAGGCACATGTTTTTTAACGATCTACTGTGTGTTGATTGTGGAAAAGTTATTTACTTGTAAAATGTGCATTTTGTAAAGAAATTAGGCTTATAAAATAACTTCTTATTTATGACCGCAAGTAAATTTTCATGATTGTGTAACCACTTTATTGTTGTTGCAATAAGGTTTGCAGAATTGTTGCACAAAACCTTATTGGTGCCGGCAGTCGTCACCTTAGAACATGAACATAAGGAAGTGCTGAAAATATAAAAATAGTGTACCATCTTTTAGGTGTCCTCTAAAGAAAGAGAAAGCAACAGAGCAAGCGAAACGGAATGATGAAAGTGGGCACTTCAATTAGCTCTTCATATGATGCAATAAACTCCCGGGTGCTCATCGACAAGGCTGCATTTAAATTATACCTATACAGGGTGTTTTGCTAAGGTTTGAACAGGGGTATGCCAATCGATTCTAAATGGTGTCCTGATCAACGTTTGTTCGGTCCTTCCACCCTCAAATCGCGATTGAAAATTTGGAGGAGGTCAACCTAGAAAATGCATTATAAATTCTTTAAGAGACATCCTAGGATACTGGTTGATAACGCATTAGAAAGCTGACCCTTCAAGCTTTCCAACGATACTACCCACGACCCAATCCGTCAACAAACTAGCGGGGGAGACCCCGTCAAATTTCTAAAAGGGCAATTTCAAAGCTCAAAATTTAACCTTGACCCTTCA